>JAWUZG010000040.1:11250000-11875000 GCA_036785705.1 Acanthornis magna | reverse complement strand
GGCATGGGGCAGGCTGCAGTCCCTTCTGCAACCACAGAAATGGAGATGCTGCTCTACTTCTAGCCCTTCCTTTTGATCACTTTTTTCTTATTAATATTTTAAAAACATTTACGTAGCAAACACATTGCAATTAATTCATCTTCCCTGGTCAAAACACATTTACTTCTGTAGAAACACTCCTCTGCCACCCATTTCAGAAGAAGAGCTGGGTTTCAGCCCACTCACTCAAACATAGATTTGTATTAATTCTTGTGCCTCATTAATTATTTCAGAAAAGGAGAATTCCTTACACAAGTTAGAGAGTGACCTAAACCTACTAACTGCTGTGTGCTATGAATGGTGGTGGACAGAGCCAAGGAGAAAGATGTTTTTCAGGGGTCTCTTCAGCACTTTTCAGTCACAGCGAGAAGAACTTCAGGTTTCACAGACTCCTCTTTTATTTCTTCTTTTTTTTACTACCATCTATTTTGTTCTTCAGTGGTTTTGGTCATATTTCAGTAGCGTGATACCCACAGCTTTTTGGGGACTTTTGATATCTTAAACTTATTTTACAGAGTTAAACACTTGGAATTTTCTATAGGAAACACAAAAATTTTTCAAGGACATCAGATTTCCAAATTAAATCGTTAAGTACTTCGTCATATCCAGCAGTGTATGGATGCACTACTGTGGCGTTTTTCCCCTAGGAGTGGAAAACACTTATTTTGTACAGTCTGAAAAAGGTCATTTTACATTTGTTAAGAGTATGAAAAAATTATGCAAAGAACAGTTGAGGAAGGGGAAAAAGAGCAGAATGTATATTCTTCAAAAGAATTACGGAGGTATTTTCCTGTTACAAAATATCATTTGTTATTTTTCAATCAAAGAAAACTGCAAGGAAACACTAAAAAGGTTGAACCAACTACTCTAAAAATTATGAATGCGCCAAAAGATCACAAATAGCACATTCATGTCTGAGTGTTGGCTCCCATTGACTCCTCAGGATTTTTATTTTGCTTTTTAAAGGGAGAAAAGAGGAGAGAAACAGAGAAGGCATTGTTACACTAAGTCCATCCTGCCTCGCCTTAATTTTTTAAGCTAAAACCCCCAAACTGTGTCCAGACCTATATCACTTTGTACCTGACCACTTCAGTTGTCCCTGACACTTGACCTGCTTCCGAAAAGCAAGAAGTCCAATTTAAGTCGACGGTCCTACAGGGAGGTAATGGTTTGACCCTTGGTCCCTCCACTGCAACCGCTCCAATTCTCTAATGATTTCCCTGCAGGGTTCATTTACCAGTTCTGGGTCAAAGACCAGCACATCCACGAAGGCAAGGGGCAGCAGAAGCACTGCATGATGGATTTGAAAATAAGTGCATCGTAAAGGAAACCTCCATCAATTAGGGATGGCCTTTGAATTCAAAACAAAAGGAAGCAAAGTGCAAATTATAATGTCTACTCTGCTCACTTTAGCAGCACACAGATACAAACGATAAGAGATGCATTCTAGCCTAGGTGCAAAACCAGCAATCATCCCCGGGCAAACAGTCCCAGGTTCATCCTCAGAAGAGATGGCCTTTTGCTCACTCTGAGCAACTGGGAAGTTCAAGGGATTCCCTACTTGATTCCACACCAGCTTTTGGTACGACTTAGTACTTTGATATGTGCACCATGACTTTAACCAGAAATACTAAGACCTGCTCTAACTATGAAGCAAAATACTACTCAGGTCCACTTCCACATTCTGGAATCTGTGGTTTAATTTACCTTTACAGGGAATTGCAAAAGTACCAGTTACATCTTTTCCATCCACCCATTGCCACGTACACATTACAACAGCTGCACATTTCCTTTTTCTTCCAGTGCTCTTCAGTATTGAAATGCACTATGTGTTCTTTTGGAAAGAAAGGTATGAGGAAGTATATTTAGAAGCACAGAAGGAGATGCAGTAAGGGCATAAAAATATGAACAATGCAGAAAGTAAAAGATACCTCTTGCTTGTCCCCAGTGAAAGACTGAGAGAAAAAAAAGAAATATTGCCAGCAAACATGCAAATTAAAAAAAATATGGGAATGCTAAAAATAATTTCTAAGGAGGTCTCTGCTTTCCTGTGTGAAATGATCAGGCAAAAACATGTTAACAACTCTGTTGATGCTAGAAGCCATGGCCATGGCTAGTGCTCACTGAGCTCTCATCTAGTGCATTCTGCTTAGTTTTAACAACTAGGGAGCTATATCCACACATGCAACACTTTTAGTGCTACAGTTATAAGACCACGAAAATGAAAACATTAAAGAAATCCTACAAGTTATGGGTTGGGGGTTTTTTTTTTGTTTTTTGGGGTTTGTTTGTTTGTTTGTTTGTTTTTTTTTTGTTTTTTGTTTTGTTTTGTTTTTGGGGTTTTTTTGTGTTGGTTGGTTGGTAGGTTGGATTTTTTTTTTTTTGTAATATGCTTTTAGTACATCTAAGCTTCCCTTCCCTGTCTATTTTTGAAGGACAGGAGAAACTGCTTATCCGATATTCAGAATATGCTTGTTATCGTGCTTCTTGCCAAGGCTTTTCAAATTTAATCATGATTGAGACCTCATAAAAATACTGATTTTCCAAGAGTTCCAAGAAGCCTGAAAAGAAAGGACTTCATAGAGTTTCAACAGAGCACCTGAAAATCACAAGTTGCATTTTAAACTTTTGGCTGCCTGTTTGCATGAGTATCACATACTCTCTCCAATGTTCTGTCCAATATTAATATGTGTGTATTATTTTCCAGCACAAGAAGCATAGAAACCTATATTCTTGATAAAACAGAGAGAAAGAAAAACATGACTTTCTCCAACAATACTTGTCTGAAAAAAGAACATGACTGCTAAGAAGGAGAACAGTCGAATTAAAACAGAGAGCAGAGAGATCAAATAATAAGGAAAACATTGCAAAAGACAAACTTTTAAAATCACTTTCTCTTCACAAATGCAAAACTTAGAAGCTATATAAAATCCTCAGCATTGAGCCTATCAAGCTTGCTGACCTTGGATCTCATGTATTACCTCCCAAAGCCTTTAGTATTCTCACTTTTATTTTGGCTAAAGTGAGGGATGGGCAACATCCACTGGGATCTCAGTGAATGGGGTTTGTCTATGCAACCAGGCTGGCTGAGAGTGAGCTCTGGCTGCCAACCACACCATATGTGACAGGAAAACTTTCCTTAATAAAAACCATATTGATGTACTTGTTAACGACTTGAGCAGCCCAGTAATTGAATTTAAACCAGTTAACTATTCACCAGGGCTTCATCAGCCCACCTCCTTCATCTCCTCTAGCCCTGTGTTATTTCAAAGCAACTGGAAGAATTTTACACCACCACCACCCTTCCCACCACAACCCTTTCACCATCACATGAACTCGGGAAGCCTAGCATTTGAGCAGCTCATTTGAAGAGCTCTTAACTGCATTTTTGAAAGAACAAAGCAGTTTTATAACTCTCTCTATACAAACAGAAGGCACTTATCTGAGGGGCTCTCTTATTTTCAGTCCATCAGTAAGCGACACCGATACCTTACAACTGGCTACCACCATGGAGACAAAGTGTGTCCATCCCTGACCTCAAAGGGATCAATCACATCAATGTTTCTATGAGGTTTGGTTTTTTTATGAAAAGGGATCAAGCAAAGAAACAAAGCTCCCCCAAAGTACATAAAATATTTTAATGCCTAAGTTTTTCAATTTCCTCATCACCAACATTATTTGAAAGCTGAATTACTAAAAGGTTGCAATTACAGAAAGATGGTTTTCAGGTTTTTTTTTTTTTTAAGTAGTAATTCTTTAATTTCTTTTCCCTCATTTTTCATCAATTAAGTTTAATTTTTCCTGTGAGCCAACACAAGGGAGCTGACAATAAAAGCCCGATGCAGCAAACCTTTCCGGAGGCCCTCAAGCCAAGTGATTTCAGCTTATAATCAGGATATGCTTGCATTCAGAACTACCCTCACTATGGCTCCACCTCTGATCAAAAGCATGGTTTTACAAGAGTTCTTCTGGGCTGGCAACGTTTTGCTTTTGTAGTTGTGTGCAAAGAATGGCTCACAACAAACATTACTAGAAATAAAGGAACTTAATTTGTTTATTTTTGCTTTAATTAAATGACTCTCTGCAGCTCATTTATCTCACACAGACCACAATTTACTATTGCCACTTATTTACACAAATTCTGCACCTGATGAACTCCTTATTGGAGCACCTACAAGAAACGGAGACATTTCTCTCAGAGCAAAGATTAGTGTCCCTAAATCTGAGGGACCTCTTCCTCCCTAAATTCAGGCAGGAACAGAAAAGCCAATAGTTGCCTTTAGCTATATACCGGGTCTAAGACCATACAGTAATCATACACATTGCAAGAGATTTGCACAACATTTGGGCAGCATCTCAATGGATTGATAGCTTGTCCACAGAGATGTGAACTTATCAAGGTTCTGCTTAGTGTAGATATCCAGACAAGCAGTTGGCAGTGAGGTTTCTTCTGCACTAATTACATTCTTTTCCAAAAGTTCACCCTGCCTGGGTGTCCAGGTAATTGCAATTAAGGCAAGAATCTGGTAATTAGAAATTCAAGTGCCCTGCCAAGAACAATACACTTCCTCTTAACGTGCTGCCCAAAGAACTAATTCACTTGGAAACGACAGAAGCTGATGTGAAGTGGCAGAATAGATGTTGATTAAGCAACAACCACAGACATAAATTCCCTTCCCCCTAAAATAATTCAGACTCCCAGAAAGTGTTTTATTACCTTTGAAACATGCAAAATTAATAAAAAACTCAAAATTCCAGGCTTCCAACCAGCAGCATTTTCTGCTCCTGTGTCTGCTTAGAATTGCTGGAATGTCTTTCTTGAAGCTGAAAATCTTGAAGCTGAACAGTATATAATGCTGGTCATACTCCCCTTCAATCTCCCACCAAAAGCTAACTTTGTATCATGACTCAGCAATTACTGCTCACAGGCATTACTGAGTAAGTATCAAATCACTTAGTAATTTCTGAAATAAGCTTAACACAGAACAGCAAATACATTTAAAAAAAATATGAAGCAAAGCCACTCACAGTTTAATGCTCTCCCAGGATAGAAAGACAGTACATTGTCCTCTAAATATCAAAATTTTTAATGGCATTGTCAGTTGGAAACAAATGGTTATATTTTACTCTCCCTACACATTTCTTCCTAATTCACAGCTGTTCTCGTCAATTCAGAATAACATCTCTATCCCAAATCTTGGGCTTAGCCTCTTTATACTAGTTTTTTTTTCTTCCAGGAAACACAAAAAGCCTTTTTCCACTGGGGATACGAAGACTCTTATTGTGTGTATATTGTGTACGTGTGTGTGTGCGTATTTACACAGTTACACAAACACAGAGGTTTCTGTCCAAATCAAAGGTCTGGAATCATGTGCCTGGCTTTAGACATAGCTGTGACTATTAATTTTTATATAGCTGAGCAATTTGAAATTCAAAGATGGAAGGCTCTGGCATGATGTTATTTAAAATTATTAGAAAAAAATGGGGTGGGGGAGAAATTCCCTCCCTCTTTCCGAATAAAAATGTATACCAGGTTCACATTCATGCCAGATGAGTCAAGGAAAGTGCTCTCTCCAGTACTGCACTCTGTGGTTCCCAAATAGCTTCTTTTGGATGACATCACTACCTCTTCTAGTGCGCTACCCAGGCACTATCAAAGGAGCTTCTGTTGCCTTGTCTCGTGTTTCACCCACTGGAGGCTTCAATAAAATCCCATCACTGGGATTGATCTGGGGATCAAAAACCACCACAAGCATCACTCACAGAATCCAGAGTGCACTTCACAAACGGAGCCTAGAGCAGCACGCAAAATGTGTATAGAGCCCTGATGGAAAACCATGAAAAGGAAAGGATGCTTTGAAATTTTCAAGTTTTTTTTGTTGGTTTGCTTTCATAAAGCACTATAAGAACAGTTCTGCTCCCCTCCCGCCCCCAATGTTTTTAAGTCTAAAAAATTACTCTGTTCTCTCCTGACCTCTGTTTCCTATTGCCTTAGTGGTGGGTTTCCAAGATTTCTTAGATCATAGCCAGACATAACTACTAAAGGAACAAGCTGAGATCATCAAAACCTCATGACTGAAACGCTGAAAACAAAATAAAATGTACAGTTTTCACCACCCACCCCAGAAGTACATCAAGTGCACAGCAAGAAAAGCCTACAGTAAGAAATTACCTCTCACACACTGCAGCAAAGCCTCAGGAGCTAATAATACAAGAAATAAAACTGCTGTTTTGATTGATAGATCTGTTAAAGTTTCTTATCGCTTATTTCCAACAATGTCAGTCAAATATGTTTCATCTTTTATCAGTAACAAAATAAAGTTATTTTTGCCTGAGAATCTAAATTATAGATACTTACATGTAGAGAAATAGCACTAAGCCAAGAGACAATTGGGGACTAATGTTTTGCAATTGACCTAACAATGCATTAAAGAAAAAAATAAAAAAGATTAACTCTTACCATCTAATACTCTGTTCCTTCCTATAATTCATTTCAGCTGATCATAAGCAAGCTGTTTAATTCAGGTATACTGGGTTTTAATTTAAGTAATCTTCCCCTTTACATCACAACACAATACAGAAATTAACTGTATGGATTCTTTGTTCATGTAACAGACAAATTTTACATGTGTTACATGAGTATTTGCATATATTTACATGTTTATGCAAATACACACATTTGTATATACACAATACATATAATGTAATCTTTGGTAAAGCTGGGTACTGAAAAATACCGCCCTCTCAGCAACATTTTGCTGTTGTATCATAAGTGATTTTTATTTTCCTGGGCAAGTTAAAATCTATTGTTCAAGGAGTATGAAAATCTTCTAACCTGCGTGCTGATTCCATAGTTACAACATGCTGAAAGTCATCGGATGCTTTGTACCTGGTGTAACAGTGAAAGTAGTGCTTTGCGGGGAATTTGGAGTAGTAAAGCCTGAAAAAAGTTGGGAGCCTTATCCTCCTTGTATATACATGCAGTTACACAGAAGCAGATGAACAGCTGACTGCATGCGCACCGTTGGATACGATCATTTCCCAAGGTGCTGACACTATCTGCACGCAGGCAGGGCTGGGCCCCATTCCCTTCCTAATTGCAAGGCTACATCACAACCCACAGAACAAGAGAAAACTCTAAGAGGCCACAAGCCACAAAAATGGCAGAACGATTTAGACCAAAAGAATGGGATTTGTCATGTCAGAAGTTACCAGATCCCGGGCTGACAGCATGTGTGGGTCCATCCTGCTGCTTCTGAACACCTGCCGGAGGGACTCACTCCCACCTGGGACCCACAATGAACAGCAGCTCCCCCGTTCCTTTCCATAACCTCTTCTCATCTGTGTGCTGCTGGACTAGGATCACAACTTATCCTACACCAGACCCTGCTGTAACAATGTTATAGCTCCCCAAAGCTGACTGCTGTCCAGGGTATCCCACCTCAAGAAGCGAAACTGCCTGGGTTTCTCTCTGGACCACAAAATCCACTTCTTTTACGCCGAATATTTTATCACAAACTAAGGTAGAATGCAACATCTTTAAAAATGGTTAATAAGGGATTTTTAAAAGTTAAGATTTTTCTATATAACACTCCATAAAACAATAACAGAGCATTTTACTGCTTCTTTCTTCAAAGATGCACAGCTTTTCTGAGAGCTGCATCCATTCAAGTAATGGAAAGAAGCCAAGGTGCAACCAGAGGCACTTACATTTTGAAATCCAAATGGTCACTTTAGAAAAATTATACTAACCAGCACAGTAATATAAATTGCTCTATAAAAGCAGAAAACTGCCTATAAAATGCTTTTTAAAAACTAAGTTTAAAAAAAAAATTAGGTTAACAATGGGCCACATAGCTGTAAAGTAAGTTGCCAGTCCCCAAACAAGATGATGAAAATCAGCCATAAAGAAATTTTGGTGAATGGCAGAAAGAATGAGGTAAGGGAGTGATCAGGCCTTGCAGGCTCTACTTCAGCAGCAGAGTACAAGTATAACACCACATCCATCTCAAGGTGGCATCCAGCTCAGCAGGCATGATATTCTAGACAAATTAATTATCATTCAATAATAATGGCTCAAGAGCCAGTGTCTTCTGGAAAAAAACAGATTTACTGCGATGGACAAGCAGCAGACTGCCAGCATTTAGGCAGGTTTGGGGACAAGTCAACCACACCACAGATCATTTCCTCCATTTTATAAAGGTTCAGTTGTAACACAGACAAACACCCTATTTTCCTAACTTCAAATTGGAAGTCCTTTCCAATCTGATGTCTTTGTGAAACAGACTCCAAATATTTTTCTGAGCCACATGCAAAGGCTTGTGTAAATGCAAAGAATGACACAACAGGAAAATTACTGGACGCCTTCACTGTTTTTCATTACCTATTTTTTTTTTTAAAAGAAGATACAGTTTCTAATGACCTTCCCACCCAAAGGGTAAGAGCTTTGTCACTTGTGAGTTATTTGTATACTCTTGCTAATTGTATCGCTACACTCCTCCAACCGCTATGAATATTCATTTTATCTCACTTCTCTCTCTGTGCACTTATTAACTGTATAACACAAATACTCGAGAGATTTTGTGTGTGTGTGTGTATATATGTATGTGTGTGCGTGATATTATTTATGTAAATCTATAGCTGACCTGTGCACACAAAACACTATTCACCAGTGGTACCACAGCCCTTTAAAACAACGTTTTAAAGGTCTGAACTGCAACAGAAATTGCAAACGTTCCAAATCACCAAATACCACCTCAAACAAAAACAGTGCCTTTTACAACGATTTTCTTGGCAAGGATATGAACTCACCGAGCATTTCTTATCATTATTGTTACTATTATTTACTGAACACTAAACCGCGTTTTGTCTTATATATTTAAATTAAGAAAGTAAGCTGCCTAAAAGACCGCGTCTTGTCGTGTTTGCTTCTATCTGCTGCTACAGTTTTAAAGCACATTTCCCTTTATTTCACTTTTCCACAAGCCATAAAAAAACTCATTTCTAATTCATCCGTTCGTTCAGCTTAACCTCTCTTCTCAGCAATTAAAGCACTCTGCGCATCCCTCATCTATCACACAGCCAGCTAAATAATGCATTGCGTCCTCCGCTCATCTTTTATCATCCCAAATGACAGGTATTAGCATATCTCCCCAGTCAATTACAGTGCAGCGGAATAATCACAGCATAATTGGGCGAAAGCCACTCTAATCACCAACCCTGCAAACTCGCAGAATAAAAACTGAGTGGCAGTTCAGACAGGCCTTGCTCTTGTCCATGACTCCAGCCAACAGGCTTGGCAGGTCTCCATTTCCTCTGCCTTTCCAAACTTGTTCTTTGGGGCTAAACTTCGTAGCACATACACACGCAACCCGTTTGGGTTTTCTTAGAGGAAGACCAGCGCATCGATAAATATTACCCAAAGATTATTTGCCAGCCTGGAATACAGCACAGCTGTTTTCTGCCCTTCAGATCATCCAGCAGGGCTCTGCTTTACCGACTAGCTTTGACAGATGGGTTTGTTGCTCGAGGTAGAAAGTTTTACATTTCATGTTAGAGCAAGCAGAATTTCTTTTCCTTTAAGTATAAAGGATTTATGAGATCTAACACAGTTAGGTACTGCTTTAGATGGTGCTGCTTACTGCAGATATTAGCCTTCTGTTTTTCAACACTAGTGAGATGCCCACAAAGCATAATTTTTATTTGTTGTCTGTTTAATACATCTAGATTAAAATCCTACATATATATTTGAACATAAAACAAGTGTTTCACTTGCTAAACAAAGAGATAAAAGTAAATTAACACCACACTGCTGTCTCCTGTGCTCAATCTGAGCAAATGAGAGAGCGTATCAACAGAAATTCTCCATGCCCATTACACCAACTTCAGGCTAACAGGGTTCTGGATGTGCGCTCTCCCCACAGCTCTCAAATTGGTGGTGCAGGACTAATCTCAGGTGAGTTACTTGCTCTGAGACCTCCCCCTGCTGGGATTCTGAGCCATGTTCTAATGGAGAAGCTACCCGCAGATGGTGGTGGGATCATCCCAGGCCTCTGTGTGCCCCTGGGATCTGCTTACCCTACAGGGCAGGAGTGCATCAGCTCCACAGTCTGAGATCCTCTCAGCAGTTGGAAGTTGAGGGCATGAATAGTGCCCTGGGAAATCAGGATATGAATTCAAAAGATCTTCCACAATATTACGTCAGCACAGTTGAAATTTTCAAATGTATTACAAACAGGGGGAAAGTCTTCTGAAATCTAACAGCCAAATTATGTTCTTTGAAATTCTAAGTGAGATGTATTAAATTTGTGCTGTTGTCATCACTGGTAGCAAACTCGGGTTGAGCACATTTCCTAGCTCAGCCCCAATGAGAGAATGAAACGCTACTAAATGAAGAGAGCAGTTAGACATATAACTAGACCATTAGCATAGTGCATTCCTGTTGTTTGGTTAGCAGTATGCATAACTACAGATTTTACCCAGTAAAAGGCTAAATAGCAGAAAATAACAAAAAATCAAGACTTTCTGGAAATAAAGTTTAGGCAAACTACGTACCTAATTCGGTCTAAAGGGAGGGGGTTGCTTTCACTTCCTTGTACTAAATACTAGAGAGCTTACACATTATTTTAGCTAGGACACATCATTTTGAAATAGCTTTTAATGTTCCATCTTCTTCCTAACCTTTTTGCTCCCCTAACTGTTTTCTCAAAACCATTTTCGAATTTCTACCTCAGCGTAATTTCTTTTTTACTGGCAGATTTAATACCAGATAGATTTAATCAGTGGTGATCTTTCCATCCTTGCTTTCCAAAATGGAGCTGAACAAGATAGGGAGGGTTTTTCTATTTATTAAATTAGTTTTGTATAATGAATATTGTACAAAAAACATATATATATATAGTTCTGGGTACCAGCATTGTTCCATACAGTGCAATTATGGGAACAGTTTGGTATTAAATTCCTGTTACAAAGCTGGGGACAGAAGAATAAAAGCTTGTATATAGGACAAAGACAAATACCTTCCTTACACCCATGTCTTCCATAAGATCTATACTACTGATTTCCCACACACAAGCTGCTGCAGCCACAGCATAAGAGAGAATGGCGAAAGCAAGGCTTGAGACTGTTTCACACTGGAAATGCTGATGGAGGCTCTGTTTCTGTACCCTTAACAGTTCACAAAGATGTGGTAACTATTCAGCTTTCCATGCTGCTTCTTTCTTCTGTGGCACCACAGGGCCAAAGCCTGCTTCTTCTCCTAAGGGTCAAAGAACAAAAGACCTACCACCTGTACCCTTCCAACACCCTTCATCATAACTCATTTCTCATTTGAACTTTTGCTTAAAAGAAAAAAATGGCACAGAGTAGTTACCCAAATAAAACTTCCACTGTTTTAAAATTCCAGTGTTACTCTGTTGCATCACCTTCCAAGCTGCTTACTTCATACAAATAGATGGAGGATGCTTTCCAAATTCCAACTTATTACCTTTTATAATGTTAGTTACTGTGTTACTCTCAACAGATTCACTGAAAACGGTGTGACTTGGGGCAAAGCCAATCAACAAGAAAAAAAAGCCATTAAAAATTGGCTTTAAATCTTGGCTTTCAACTGATAGAAAGACTTGAAAAAAATTTTAATTTCCCTCCTGCAATTGCTGATTTCACTCCTGCTCTGTACAAACCCCAGCAAAGTGAATGAAGGCCAGTCAGCTAGGTCACAACAGGTTATGTCTAAAAAACCACTAAGTTAAACGCTGTTACAGGAACCTTTATAAAACCCTACAGACGTTGCTTTTCTTTCTGCACTGCATTTACTGCTCATAAGAAGTGTTCAAGAGCTATTGAGGTTTTTTCATTTCTGCAATCTAAAGACATAGCATGTCCCTGAACAAGACCCACAAACACTGCCCTTCACATCGCCCCACGCTAAGAAATGCATCTGTTCTGCTTTTCTTCTTCCTTTTTATCTTTCTCTTTTCCTGTACACCAGCATCCAGCTATATGAAATTAACAACTTCTCTGTGAAGAAGCAGGCTAAGACCAAATCCAATTTTGCAGAAGTACACAAGTCTCCCTAATTTCTCAATGGATACATCTGGCAAGGCCAAAAACTGAAGGATTTGGCAGCCTGTAATACAAAGCCTTCCCAGGAACTGGTGACGTATTCTGAAGTGCAAACAGCCTTGTTAACAATTTGTTTCACCTCCGGGGCAAAGGTTTTGACAGCCCTATTCCAACAGACCTTGCTGGGGCAGGCTCGTATCATACAATGGTTTGGGTTGGAAGGCTGATCTGTAAGTTCATCTGTAAGTTCCAGCCTCCATGCCATAAGCAGGGACACCTTCCACTAGACTATGTTACTCAGAGCCCCATCCAACCTGGCTTTCAACACTTCCAGAGACGGGGCATCCACAGCTTCGCCAGGCAACCTGTTCCAGTGCCTCAATACTCTCACAGTAAAGAATTCTTTCCTAATACCTAATCTAAACCTGCCCTCTTTCAGTTTGAAGCCATTCCCCCTGAAACTGTAACTACAGTTCCTGAAAAACTGTTAGGGTTGAATGATGAAGGTTAGGGCTGTCCTATCTGTCTACCTCACCGCTTTGCTGCTCTTAGAGAAAGATCATGGTAAGAGAATGTAAACTTGCACCCAGATATTGAAACTCAAACCGAGTCCCATGGTTTAAACCATGACTGTCTGGACTATTGCAGTATACCTACATGTGTTATGGGGTTCGTAACTTCTGGTAAGTGGCTAGGATTATAGTTACTACTTTCTGCAGTATCATCTGTCAAAGGACCTCTTGACAGACACCTAAACTAAAGAATGCAGAGATGATCCTTAAAATCACACAACCCAAATTCTGCAACATCATGTCATACCAGGAGGGCTCTCGGCTGACACAAGGAAGCAAATAAAAAGAACAATCATATAGTAACATCAAAACCTTGGCCTAAGTTTTGGCTATTGCCTGCTTGATGGCATACCCAGACACATACTGGAGTTCATATTTTTGAGAAAAGGACAATTCATCTAACAACAACATCCAAAATCATGTGCCAATAAGTAATTTCACAGGAAATATGAAAGGCTCTGTGAACAGCAGCTTTTAAGAAAAGGTTCCAGAATTTCAGACGGAAGGAGAACATGCTATAAAAACCCCTCCACCAGCACCTGGAACAAAATAAAATTAAAAATCCCTTTAAAATCTACATTTCTTGGAACTGAAATTCAGAAACATTTCCTTTCATCCATGGTCAAGATTCTGTAATGGATCAAGTTCCACCAAGCTTTCCTATAGATGCAGTATTTTAATGCCTCCAAGCTACATGCAAATTTCTACCCAGCAAGGGAATTTCTGTGTTAATGTTTAGAAAGTGCAAATGTGACATGTTGCAGCTGCCTTGCACATTATGAGACACAATTCTCATACCCTTGGACAATGCCTGTCTGCAAAACAGTAAAGATAGAGAAACATGAATTATATAACAAGGTAGTAAGAGAAAAAGCAGAGGAGGAACGCACAGGCGAAACATGGGTTTAACACCAAGCTCAGCTCTACAGTGATGATGGAGAATTCTGTAAATTATTCTTTGCTTCTCTGAACACTACTCTGCTCACAGTGGACATTATCATGGTGTCATAATGCAAATGAATGGTCTGCAGAAAAAGCATGCAAGAGAAATCCAAGAACTGATGGGAAGATGTACTCTCTGGAGTAAGTTGTTAGTGAAGGAACCATAAGCTACCACTCCTCAAATTGGGACCTAAAGACTGTTGAAAATGTGCAGATTTGCAAAGTTTAGTCACACAGGAACTCTCTCCCGAATGCAAACTCTTCATTTTCTCACTAAGGACAGTCCTAGAGAAACAGACAGAAATACAGTCCCTTCCTTCACAATTGCACTGGTTTATGTTTCAAATATTAGGCAGCAGTATCCCTTTATCACTGAACTTTTATCATCAGTGCAGTACTATAATTTATTTGAAAGTCAGGCTCACGTTTGTTTTGTGGATCTTGAAGGATGTTAAAATACTGACATTTTTATTAAAATAATTTTATTCCAATAGATCTCACAGCCCTAACACTTATTTATCTTTTTCAAGAACACTCTAATAGTGTAATAATTATGACCTATGTTCAATTGACTTGACGACTAATGAGCCTTCTGTAACCCAAGTAAAAATCCCATAAGCTTTGATAAATTGCACAGATGTAACATCGTAGCAACACTCAGTCACTACTTTTCCAAAGTGAAACACGAGCACCAAGACAAAGCCGAGAGGATAAATGCCTTCCCTAGAATGTTGTTTTCCCATTTTCCTTTTCTTTCTTTCCCCGGGAGTGGGAGTATAGTGAGGAAAATATGCATTATGTTCCAGCCACAAAATCCTTAAATCTGAGAGGAAAGTTAGGAACCTCTTTTAATTTAAAAGACTTCCTACGCTACCTGGATTCTACCATTAACAGGAATGATGCCTCATTTTTTCCATGGATCTTTCAATACAACCACACCTATGCCATGGGGATACAAGTGTCTCCAAAGGAGCAGCATTTTCCATTCAAGGGAAAATACAGTTGAGTTCTTATTACAGAGTATAATACTCTGCATTTTAGTTACTGCTTGGAGGATTGTAAGAAAAATATACATGGTCTCAAAAATGGGATTAGAGCTCCCTTATCGCAAAAATTAAGTCTAAATATATGGGAAGCAATCAGTTCTATGCATAGCTACTCTCATTCCCTTGCCTGAATGAAAGCAGGCACATGTGCTTATTACATTTCTTAGTATATGTACGATATCAAGGAAATGATATAATCTTTGGTTATCTAGGACTTTCAAATCCACATTATTAAATAACTTACATCATCTTAAAGACACATTAGAAAAATGTCATGGCTTTCTTCTATAAACAATGTTAAAGAAAAGAGACAAATTAATAAAGTAACTGAATTCAGAAAGTGGTTACAGAAAGTGCTTTCTCTAAATTAATTATTAAAACTGCTTATGACTCTCTCCCTGAAAAATATTCCAAAATCTGGATAATGTCCAAATAGTATTTTGGAATTAGACATCTGCTCATCACATCATCTACCTTATAATTTCCTCACAGACTGGTTCCAGGTATTAAAAAGCCTTTTTAAGTCTGGAATGACAAGACTGAACTACAGAATAGAAATGCTAACATAGCTGCACTTTAAAACAACTTCTGTTTTAAAATATTGCTTCCTTTCTGATTTGCAAGATCATATGTATGTAAGAACAGAAACCATTTGCAATTCCTTTACTAATAATTCCTTCATAGAAATTTACCACAGAAACATAAATATGAATTATTATAAAGCAAAATCCAGAAATTCTGTATTACAATTTTAAATAATTCAATGCCTAAGTAACTTTCAAAATTCACTTAAAAAACGGTCTTTCCATTGTTACACAATGACTTGAAAAAGGGAACGTTTCCCCTTTGCTCAGCTATGGCAGATGCCACCTCTGGGACGGAGGAGCCGAGCACCAGACGTTTGCGCAGCCCTTTTGAAACCGAAGGCTGGCACCCGCAATACTCCTCCTAAATTTATTATGCTCTTTCTTATAGCTCAGCAGTGACACATAAGCAACAAGCAGAGCTGTGAGCAATCTACAGTGACAATCTCAGGCTTATTTTATTTTCACCAAAGAGTTTACTATTACTGCTATCCATGCTGCTAGTACGCACAAAATGGACCCAAGGTATAGAAAATCTTTGATTTTATTACTTCCAATTGAGCATGTACAGCTCTACAGATACACAGTCAGAACTTCATATGTACATAAGCATTCTGCACGATGTTCTCAATGAGCACAGAAAAAATCAGAGTGCATGCATAAAGAAATCTCAAAATTGACAGAAACCAAACCTAGCTTTCCCACTTACACCTCCTAGCACAAACTTTACTGCGCAGTAGGGAGCTGTAACTTTGAAATAATAATAGATAACATTGCATTTGAGCCTTATTTCCTGTTATTTGGGGCCTCTTTCCTAATTTTTTTTAATACTAAAATGACAAGGGGGCAAAACCAATTACAGAAACAAGGCAACCTGCTCTTAAACTGATTAGGCTAGATGTCAAAATGGTCGTATTCACTTTTACTGAACATCCTTCCAGCAAAGCAAATCCACTCTCTTCTAGACCAAGTGTCATATACAAGTGTACATATGCAAATATGTACACTTCAATCTACCGACTGGTGTTTGATCAATTTACATAGTCGAGTGCCTCACTCAGACTCTCTGCTTTGAGGTTACATGTCCCAGAATGTACTGAGCTTGTTGGCATTTCAAAAATTAAATTTAGAAAAACATATTACTTCACAGTTCTTTCCCCTAAGTTACTAAAATATTTAAGTGTAAGATATTCTACATCTAGATAAGGGGATAAATCAAAGATCAAGACAATGAACTTCCATTCAACACCAGCCCTTTTCTGCACCTTTCATCTCTTTATCAAAACACAGAGAGATGAGCCTGGAGGAAAGCAAGCCCTGGAGTGAGACATTCCAGGCCTGCTGAAGTATGCAAGGAGACTACAGTGCATTGGTCGCATGTATTTGAGTGTAGCGAAAATCATCTTTCACTTTTAAATTAGAACATGCTGAACTCAAATAACTTTGCAGAGAAAAATTGGAAGTGCAAGACTAAAATAAGAAGAGACAATTCTAACTGGAGAAAGACCTGGAAATCTATCCAGTCCTGACAGGCCTTTTTTTTCCCCCCCCACCTTAAAGATGTGCCAGCAGCAAAGTGAGAAGGTGAACCCTTCTCTGCTGAAGAACAGCAACGACCTGGGCCTCACTGGAAGTTCATTTCACATTTTGCACACCACGGCACCTCGTTCTGGGTAGACTTCAGGCTCCACACAACTCTACATTTTGCAAAGCCCTCTAATTGAGGGCTCTTGAAATATTTAAGGTTAAGCAGGAGCACCAGCGTGGCACCCTGGCCTCGACAGCCGTGGCTCCCAGCCCCCAGAGCGCTGGGTGTGACTGGCCAGGCAGCGCTCCCCCAGCAGTGAGGTTACTGCCGCAGTTTGGCACGGCACAATTTGCACTGCAGGGATGTAAAGGTAAGGCACCGATGGCCCAGCCGATACCATGAAGTGACAGGCATTCTCAGTATGGTTGTTTTTTTATGCGTGTGCACATTTGGGATTTGAAATGTATATTTTATCAGATTTAGCAGAAGGATGGTCTTTGCCAGAACACGATGAAAGGGTATGTATGGAATGCAATCTCCAAATTATACTGTCTGTCATAGTTTAGAGTATAATTACTTTAAATCACTGTAAAATACCATAAACTAAGTCCAAATTTTAGTGAGCAATGCTCTTTGGCAAAATATATATTCACAGTAAAGATCAACAAGAAGAAACTGTGGCAAGAGCTGCAGCAGGAAAAAGAAAAAGAACCAGGTGCTGCCATATAAACTGTTGTTTGTAATTACTTTTAATTATTTCACAAGATAATTCAATATTTTAGAAATTACTGCAGAAAGAATTTATTACATACTTTTGAAACATTTCTATTCTAGACTGAAGATTTCATTCTGCCTGGTCTGAAGGAAATAAGTGGCAGTGAGCAAAAAAAACCCCTCTTTGGCTTAACTTACTGGGGGATTTAATGATGAGGGATTAAAAGTATGTAACCAGTCTTTATCCAGCTCCCTACATTTTAAGGCAAAATAAACAGGATTTAACTCTCAAACGTGGAAAGGACACAGTCCTCTTTTTACCTTTTAACATCAGTTTTCTTTGTTTAACTAAGACCTTATATTTCAAATCTGATGGCAATACGATCATAGCACATTACCCTCTGCACAGCATCTCTCCAATAATCCCAAAAAACTATGAGCACAGCCCACAAATGAGGGCACACATTCCTTCCTAGGAAGGATGCATATTAGTGTACCTTCAAGTCCTACCTCAATCCCACTGAAATCAGAGAGGGATCTGCCCCACGCTGCTCTCCTTGTTGGCCATGCGGTACCAACTCGATTCTCTGCACAGCCCTATCCAATATTATTTTTAGCCCAACTCTCACTTGCTGTGAGAAAAAGGTGTCTGAAACAAACGCTGAGAGCCCACTAGTTATTTCAAATAATGCTGACTCCCTGGTAAAGCCAATGCAAGAGTGGTGGATTAAGTAATTTACAAACAAAGCAATTCTGCATATCACGAACAGCAACTGTGCCGGAACGTGTGTATGCGTACATGTATGCCTGATGATAAAGTGATCCACACTATTCTCTGCTCCTGTATTTCGACTTTAAATTTGTGACTGCCATTTTGGCACAAAAATGAAATGCACAAAATGACAGCCCAGAAGGAGCTGGAGTACCTGGGGTTGGTACTGGTTTTCTGCAGGGAGGATTGCTGCAGTCACACCAAGCTTCTCCCAACTGTGGAGGGGCCCCAGCAGCACCTGGCTGACAGGAGGGAAGGAGAGCAATTGGGGGTGACCAGAAATCCTGAGAAACTCTTTGCAGACATTACAGGAAGATTTAGTGCACAGGTATGGTATGAACCTACTTATGAAAAAATTACAAGATCAGCAATTATTTATTTTCAAGCCATGCAAAATCCTGCCAGAAAAAGAGAAAAAAGCCTATGTAACTAAACACAGACACATAAGAAATAAAATTGTACATATATACTTAAATACACAGCTTTGTGTATATATATTTTATATTTCCGTGTGCATGCACAAAAATACAGTTTTGAGTATTTTAACAGAAGTAAGCACAAATTGATTTAAATTAATCTCTGAACATAGTGGAGAGCCAGCAGAGTAATTAGCTGTGTTATTTATTAATTATTATAACCATACCAACTGTCCTTTCTCTTCATCTCTCCAATAAAAACAATTCATTGCTAATCTACTACAGCTGCAGAAACTTCTATGAAATGTTTGTTAAGGTAATAAAATAGCTCCAGTTTTAGGTATGGAGGATCCATTTCTGCCCTTGAATAATTTATGTCAGATTATAATCTTCAGTGAAGAATTTCATGTTATTTCAACAATCCAATACCTCACTGGCACACGTGAGCACACAAAAACATTTTAAAAAAATTACACTGCAATAGTCTGAATAGGAAATCGGTCACAGAATGAGCCAAATCTGCATGAAGGAGAAAGACTGGAAGAGTGGGATAAAGGCGGGAGGGTGAAATGTAGTGAGCAGTATCAGAAAAACTAACATATAAATGAGAAAGGAGGAAGGATCATAGAAATGCACCTTATTTGAAAAGGTTTCTTTCAATATCTGCTGGCACTTTCTTTATATCTACAACTAGTTCCCTCTATTGCAGTCAATAACTTGAGTAGGCATAAAATAGATTTTTCTCATGGTTGAGATCAACACAGGATATAAACCGCAACTGAAACACATTTCCACATGCTAAACTCAGCAATGATTATTGTAATCCAATTGCTTACATAGCATACTTTGACAACTGAGGTGGTAGGCACAGGGAACACAGCGGAAAAAGGAAGGTGGGAACATGTTGGTTCAGATCACTGCTTTCCAAATCTGCTTTTATTTTGCTGGTGTACTGTTAAATCCTTTCTGTGCTTCATAGGAAGATACACATTTTGAAGACAGTTAGTCATAACAACTGGTTTATTTTGTTTTTGGTTTAAAATGCCTATGATTTGCACACCTTGACACCTGCTGATTCCATGCTCTGCCTTTTCCCATCAAAGCCCCTTCTTGGCTCTCCACATGAGGAAATCTCATTTATCAAAATTCTGTTAGCGTAAGGGGAAGGGCTATGCTGAGCTGAGCTGCGGCCTTCATTAAACATGCAGAACATAAACTGCTGACACTAAGCACAGTCAACTTGCAGCATGGCAGAGGAGGGGGGAAAAAAAGAAGAAAAAAAAGAGAAATGAGACAGAAGGAATGATGTGATGGTGAAATGGGAATAAAAGTCACAGTTTCGCAAAGCATTTAAGTCATACTGGAGTCAGTGAGATTTAATCATAGACATGAAGTTAAGCATGTGCTTAACTTTGCCAAACAGAAATAGATCACTAAATTATGAATGGAACAATCTATTTCTGTTCCCAGGAACATGGACACTTTGTTCTCCAGACCAGTCCCTCAGGGAATGAAAAAGGTGAGGGGGAAAAAGGATAACAAAATTGGAGAAAACAATCCCTTCTTCAACTCAAAATACTGGTCCAGATAAAGGAACTATGCATCATCTTTAACATAACAGGATTAAAAAAGTTGGTATCCATCATTTAGGTTCCAGGAGACAGAAAAGAGCAATTGCCATTATGATCATTAATTTCAAAACGGTACCAAAGGCCAGGGCTTTGAATAGAAGAAAAATTTGTAAATTTGGAGGAAGCAAGCATGAGAACAGAAATGCATTAAAAATCAAAATTAGGGCTGAGGGGGAACAAAGTGGCTTTTTGAATTTTCACTTCACTTACTGTTCTTGATTTTTTTTCCCTTTTAATTCTCAAAGATAGCTGTGTAATGCTGCCTACAATAGAAACTTGAATTTAATAGGCACGAAGCAGAAGGTGTGTAGCATTTTCTTCTGATCACAAGGAATAAGCACTTAGCTGTAAGAGATCCACAATGAGTCACTGCAGGGAGGAATCAAATGCATCACAGGTACACGCAAGCCTTTTTTATTATTATTCTACCAACTAAAAATGCATGATAACATACAGCCCTAGGAAAAAAAAATCAAACCGCCTAGTCCTATAAAAATATAGAATTTACCAATCACATATGCCTGCGTTTACACAGTTCAAGGAGAGCTAAGGCAAATGCAAGGTAGGGGGATGGGGGGAGGTAGGGGGAGGGGGATGTCAACATTTCTTCTGTAAGCTTTTCTTGGTATTTATAAATAGCTACGATAATTCCAAGTTGAACTGTCTCAGTACTAAAATGAATGACTTACAATCAAGTTTAAAACAGCAGCTAAAAGTTATTTTAATATTATCTGAAAAATAATATCATATTAACATTTTCTGATACTTTCACACCTATTAAAACACTTCAAAGTTAATCTGGAACTAAGTATCATAAAATAAATGGCTGGATTCTGCCACCTTTTCCATTCTGAATACCATCATATTCCAGAGAGAAAGAATTTAGCTCTGATCAACTAACTCTTAACATAGTATTAAATTTTCTTCCCTCTTCCAGGGTTCTGTGTATATGCAGCTTTAAGAGAGACGAAAGCAGACACACTTGAGGTAATGGGACATGCACCTTAACCATTCCTCAAAAGTAATTTTTGTAATTCTTTAAAAAAACAAATGTATACATTTAACAGCAATCAGTAGCTGCTTTCATACTGAAAAAGTATTGTTTTTCTTAAGGTCACCTATGAAATAGAACAGGACAGCCCAATTCTTCTATTTTCTCTTTGAACTTGAAAACAATGGAGTATTATCAGTTTCCTTAGCTTTTATTCTGGTCAACAAGGCACTGCAGCCTGCCATATAAAGCTGCACACCACATGGCACCATTCAACAGTATATCTAGGTCAGCTTGCATTTTTAATGTGCTCCATTAGCTCTCCCTTGCTCACTGTATCAAGTTTGAACTTCTCCTTTCAAACCTCTGTATAACTAAGTCAGAAAACACACAGGATCCTAAGAGTATCGCCATCATCTTCAACATTTGTTCCACCAAAGACTGCAGTTCTAATCCTATTTCCTTAATTCCATGCCATTTCCAAACCCAGCATCCCCCAATTTCTCCTTCAAGATCCTTTTCCACAGCACTGCTGGTAAAAAAAAAAAGGGGTTACTCAAGCAAAAAAATCCAATGTTTTACCTAACAAAATTCCTTTCCTCAGTACTGCTTGGGGAAGCTTAACAACTTTGACCTTGGCAGTATTTTGCACACACCATGGCTAAAAAATCTACAAATTAATAAGCATATAAACAGCCATACCTACATTACTGTAAAGCTTTTGCAGCAATCATATGTGCTATAATGGTATTTAGTTACTTCAATGCAACAAAAACCAGTTCCACATGATTCACTTCATTGCTTTCCTCCATAAACAGCAGTTAACTCATTTCTTAAAATACATTTATTAATTTTTAAATTAGCATGTATTCTAACTACTCTTCCCACAGAAGATTTTAAGGTGTACATCCCTCCATCAGAGCACAGCCCTTGCACAAGGACTGGAGTTGTAAAACCACCCTAGATATAGATTACATGTACAAGGTAATCAGTACATCAGTTCTGACACAAGGAATAACACTGTGAGGAAGTTTTGCAGGAAGCTCGGGGAGATTTAAACAGCTCTTGATAAGGGGGGGGGGGTGGAACTGGATGATGGAATGAAAATAGTCACATTAAATTGAACAGTACAAATAATGCTTATTTTGCTTCAGATTAAAATGGTAGGGCAAGTTTTAATAAAGAGACTGTAAATTTGTCTGTTGTCTATTTCACATAGTAGCAAGGATTTAGCAGTAAAATCAGAACACACAGAATGATTATTACACTAGAAATCTGTCACAATGGTTTACGTGTGTATAGTATAAAACAATGTAAAGCACTGCAACAGTATGAAAATCATGTCAAAACTACCTGTAATCTTGATCCTCCTAAGTAAGAAAATATGAAGACCCTGTATAATTAACTGTTCACCAAGAAAATCAAAGGAATGACCTTGAAAAACAAGATTTCCCAGTGTCATTCCAATCTAATAAAATTATCCATCAATATCCCAATTCACTAGAAAACCCTGTCTCACAAGAAGAAATTCTTAAAAAGCAAACTGAAATAATTGAAGCTTCAAAGTTAAAAAATGATGTCTTCTGTAAAAGAAATATATGTTCAGTAAAAAGCCTAAGATTCTACATTATTGTCATTGTTTTTTTCTCTTGAAATCTGCAACATGTCAACAGCACTTTTCCCAGCAAAGCACAGTGCTGAGCGATGATACACACCTGACCTTGTCTCAGGAAAAAAATAAGGGAAATGAAAACCTAAATCACATCTGTCTACCCAACAACTTTCTCACGTTCCTCCCTGCAATTCCTATTCTTCAAACCTAGCATCAGTTTTAACAAGCCAATTCTGAAATCAGGGGAAGCAGCCATGTAGTAGAAATCAGAATCTTTTTCTATATGTGTATTTCATGCTGTTAAAAAAGTATGTTATACATTAAAAAAAGGCAAACACATTAACAGTTGTTCTATAAAAAATAAATACTTGTGGTGTTTTTGTTGCTGTTTTTTAAATCCCAATCTGAACTGAGCATGCTTTCTGTAGTAAGGCGGGGTTGGTTGCTGGAGGGCACAGTTCTGGTCCCATCAGTTGTACAATCAGGTAGAATTTACAGAAAAAAAAAGAAATCTGGTCTAACCTGCTTGCCTCATCAAGGAGGAACAGCAAACTATTTGCAAATATTCTGTACTGCCCTCTTCCCACCCCTGAACAAAGAGACCACCTGCCTCAACATTTATTTAAAATGTGCAGGTATTTACAAGCAAACTTTGTGTTCCAATTGTTAGATGACTTCTTGGTAAACCTGATACTCCCTCAAAGTTCAAACCAACAGTGTAAATCAAAGGGGCCACACGGAACTGGAAGGGACCTGCCTGATCAGGCAAGCATCACCCCCGTTTACATGTCAACAGGAGGCAGCTGAGCGAGGGAGGATGCTGAGCAGCACACCCAGCCAGACAGCTCAGGCACACCAGACTCAGGATGCCTGAGTGCGCCCACCAGTTAAAATTTAATGAGTAACAGAAGGAAGACTGAGAAAATAAATTCTTTTTTTCTGGTAGTAACTTAAATCGCGAGGTAGTGACTGGTGTTAAATGGTGGGTTCAAACCCTCGAGGTGATGCAAATTCCCACCATGAATACAGTACCAAATTTTGCACTCTTCTGGCATTTCTACGGAGTTTGGAAAAGACAAACCATACTACAAACTGGCTCTTCATAAAAGCAGCAGGGGGAAGTATGGATTGCTGCTGCTGCTGCTGCTTGTGCCAGCACAAAAGCTGGGGGTTCAACGTTGCAGCAGTTCATTTTAATATAGTGGCAATTTAAATGGGCATAAGACTGCCCAAAGAGGAATACTAATCAATCAGAAACTCAAAACTACTTGCCAAACCTTTACTGTGAGGGTGGTGAGGCACTGGAACAAGTTGCCCAGAAAGATTGTGGATGCCCCATTCCTGGAGGCATTCAAGGCCAGCTTGGATGGAACTCTGAGCAATGCGATCTAGTTGAAAGGTGTCCCTGGCCATGTCAGGAGCATTGGAACTAGATGATTTTTAAGGTTCTTTCCAACCCAAACCGTTCCATGATCCTTACTTACAGACATCACTTGAGCAATTACCTAACAGTTACCTTGAATTGCATACACACTTGAAGACTCCACACTGGTACTCTCAGAAAGGCAATGGGAGCTTTAAATTCGTATCAAACCCCAAAATGTGGCCCCATCCACACCCTGATAACCTAAACCGTGAAGTGCTGCAGAGGAAGGCTGTTGACCGCATTTATGAATGTCCAAAAGTAGAGATGATGTAGGAAGAAAGGCAGTTTACATATTCTTAGCACTAATCCCAGCTGGTTGCAGGGCACTGGGCAAACAACAGGCCAACAATGTTCAAGGGTGCTGAGGAGGGCATGTGTACCATCTGTGCTCACCCCAGCTTGCCACAGAGTGCTTGGGAGCTTTGTAAAATAAACGGTACCACATACCCATGTAAACTGCCTAAACCTCACCCTGAGGCCATCAGTACTTAGTCTGCAAGCACCACAAGATGCTTCATGCTGAAAAGGAACATTAAACATGTATTTATGGCTAGTTTGGATCACTGACAAGAGAAGAAAAAAGGAAATATCCAAGAAAGCCTGACATGCTGTACATGCACAGGGACACTGCCACAGGAGACAGGTCCTTCCAAAAGCCTTGTCTTGTCTTGTCTTTCCAGAGACTACAGAAGTGTGGGCACAGGGCACAAGGAGAAGAGAACTAACTCTTAATTATGTCATTTACCCAGCCAGTCTTGACTTTCTGACAGGTGGAGGCTCTCAGCTAACATAGTTTTTTCCTCCTATTCTATGTATCATTTTGTCTTTTCTTCTTTAAGCAAGATTGTTACGGGATTGTCCAGACCCACCTCCAATGGAGGCATCACGACCTCCAGGAAGACTGCACTTTTTTCCATTCTCCCAGAGAGCTTTCAAATCCTCTCCATATGGGAAGTGGGATGAAGTTGTGAGGAGTGGGGAACCACAAGTGGGTGCTGTTTGGAATCACCCTCCATACTCGAGGTGGTTAGATACACTACTGCCTGCAGCACTCAGGACAAAGCTGGACCACAGTTAGGGCTGTATGATGAATGAAGACAAACGTGTGGGCATAAATCTCTCGGTGTGCCTCTTAATTTGCAAAAAACTAATTATGGAAAAAACCTCACAAACCACAGAGGTATTTATTGAGACTAAACTTACCAGACTTTAAGAACTATTGACTATGTAGATGAAATTTCTGAAACACGATCACAATTTCTCAGTTTTGTGTTTTCTTGGACTGTCCCAAATAGCATAGCAGTGATATGCACAGGTTGCTCAGGAAGAAACCTGTTCAAGTTCCTGCTACTTAGTCATAAGTACTTCAAAACACTTTGATACCTCTATAAGGGGTCCCTAAGAATATAAATAAGAGCACTTTGTTCCTTGCTATAATGCCATTTTCTGCTCTGGAAAAAAAACCCAGCACAGAGGCACTCAGGAGACTTCAGCAACCCTAAAACACAACTTTAACAATGAGTCAAAGAAAAAAAAGGTTGGAAAATCCTTTTAGTCATCTGAACACCTCAGGTGGAACAAGATCACAAAGAAATGAACAACATAACAGGCGAAACATGCAGTCCTAACTCTGCTATGAGTAGCAAAACAGAATTTACTGGAGGTTAATACGAATATCTATTTTCTTCTAAGCTAAAACAAATCCAAAAAATTATTTACAACCCCCAGGTTCCTACCTAGGTCAACAGTATGAAGACAGAGGTAAACGAGGACTCGTTTCTCTATATTTTCCCATATACTAAACACACACAGACAATTCAAGTCAACATATCAAGACAGAGATAATTCTGACCCTTGAAAACATTCTCCTCTGAGAAGGATTAATTGGCTTTAAAACAATTTAATTTGGCTTTGAAGATGCAGCTTTTATTAGCAACCACCAGATGGCAGGAGCAAAGGCTGCTTACAGTCTTCAACAAAAGAAAGCTGCCTTAAACAAGGCAAGCATTAAAAGAGAACAATTTTTTATGTCTACTTTTTCTTCTCTTGCAATGGCTTATTTTCTTCTTCTTTCCAATAAGTATTATTTTATTGCAATCAAGCTAATACATTACAAAAAAAAGTCTCTTGAGAACATGATTCTCAATTTTATCTCATACCATCTCGATCTCATAGCTCAAGGGTTGTGTTACAGATATTGCTAGAACAACAGTTTCCTTCTAGGTTTGCCCAGTCATAACTCACAGTCAGCCACCAAATGTATTCCCTTTGATGTCCTATGCTTCAAACCAGGAAGCTGACACATAGCTACACTGTGTACCTCAATTTACCCTCGGGATTTGAACTTCTGCTATGTGGGATATGAAAATAAGTAGACTACAGAAGATGCACCATGATGTGCTGATTGTTGCAATAATGCAGCATCTGCAAGGTGGAGGAAAGCAAAACCCCTCCCGAAAAAGCATGAATCTCCCCATCCCACCCAACAACCCCCCCCCCCGCCAAAGCAACCCGAAAAACACCTTAATAAACTCAAGTAAAAGTAGCATGCTTGGGAGGAAAAATATTTTAGTCCTGAGCACATTTGATTCTTAAAAACATATATCCTGTATCAGAGAAAAAGCATTTAAAAAATGCAATCCAGCAGCACATACTTTAAAAGACTTAGGAATAGACTCTCTTAAACAACTTCCAGAGTTACTAAATTATGGAGACAAGGTCATCACTTTATGTTGTGTCATAAAACAAAAATACGGCTAGTTTCACGAACAATGCTGGAAGCTCCACCACACAGACACATCCACATCAGAAATGCCACCCTTGCTGCATTACTTTAATAGAGCTGTCTCTCCATTATGCTGATTTCTCGATCAAAGAGGAAGCTTTACTCCTGTATTTGTCTTCCACAAAGGAAACATAAAATCACTCCTACGGTGAACACATCCATCGGGAATGAGATTCTTTTTCCTCAACCCCAGCAGCACACAGTCCCAGAAAAGAACAGGTGAAGCTTATTCCCACTTCAAACCAGCGTGAGATGCAGTTGTGTGGTTAATTCTGCCTCTGTAAACACACCACTTGCAAAATATGAAAGGCTGTCTTCCCTGCCCCGTTTTTAAATGACACCTGCAAATCACTAATCCAGTTGCCATTTATTTCCATATGTCAAATTACAATCTTAACTTGTGCAAAGCAACATAATAGTAATGATTAAGCCAATTACATCACAACACAGCTTAAAACGACACACAATGGAAGGATTAAAGCTCACTACCAAATAAGAGAGTCCTGTTCTTGGTGGAGCTCCCCCACTGTGGGAACATAAGTGTCTCTTTTCCTGTTGCACAAAGTTGTGAGCCTTCTGACATGTAGCTGCTGGACTGCCACTAACAAACTTATTTATATTAATTCAGCACTAAGCTGGGATCACTGCACCTCGGTATTAGCTGCGGAGGGCGGGCTCTGCGGCCGGCGCTGCAAACACGGCTTATGGCACTGCACAGATCCACGGACAGGTTGGGACACGTGCACGAGGTGATCTCACCAGGCTTAACTGAATGAAGCCTCCTCTACCCTACGTTATTTGGGTCAGGTAGATGCTGACAGTAAAAGCCTCAGGGAAAGGGAGGGAAAGGAGAGTAAACCGAGCACAAATATTTAAGAAGTCAGGCATCCTGTTCTCTAAATAGGGCCAGACACCATTTGCAGCCTGTATGAAGTGTGTGCTAGTGCATTTGACACCTTAATTCCACCTGATGCCAACATGTGACTCCTGCAACAATAAAATGTGGGTTAAATCTTTATATAATAACCAATCTTTCAGACTAAGAATTTCAATTCTACCTCAGGGATTAAAAGGTTCTAATGGAAACTGCGCATCTGAATCTCTTAGGAGGATTTAAAAAACTCACACACTCTTATTTTTATTTGTTCATTGCCTTGGTCTTTAAATCAGCATCATTCAAAATGGTTAAACCTTTTACCTTTTACTTCTGCCCTGAGCACCTTATTTTTTTTCCCTTTCTTTTTCACATTTTTGTATTCCTATTTTCTCTGCCATCTGGGAACACTGGTCCCATCTGCTAAAACACAACTTCCTACTCAGCTAAAATAAACACAAAATAAATTGGTACTGTTAGTATTTTACATGTCATCATTAGGCTTTAGTAAGATCAATGAGACTCAAAGAGTTTTCAACTTCGAAATACATTGCTGTGTGTTGACTGCAGACTCAGGCAGATAGCACTCCATCTATTCACTCTCACTCTACGTTAGTTTCTTGGCAACTACAGTTTTGAAGAACTTATTATATGTTTAAGTTTATACTCAGCAGAATTTGAACAAACCAGGTGTAACTGCTAAGCCTGTCCCAGATCACCCATCAGCTGTTCATGATTTGCTATGTGGTCATTTCCCCCACATCTCTCCATACGTAACCACGCATATATCACAACCCTTCTAAATATTGGAACAAAAGAACCAGTCAAGAGCTGGGAAGTTTTTTTATTTAAAAACAAACATGCATTCAAGCACACACACAAATGCATATGTAAATTAAACCGAACACCACGTGTACCATCTTTGAAAAAGCTGTTACAGCACACCAACAGCTTCTTCCTTCTGTAAAATTAGTTGTACAGAAAGCTGAATAGGTTTGCTTCCTTCTATTCAACTAGAAGAAAGGTTTGGACAGCAATGCAATTGAATCTGTACATATTTATACTTATCAAACAACAACTTTTATATAAACTGATTGAAAATGTGCTTAGATTCTCATGGCCCTTTAAACAGTATTGGTCTCACATACGCATAAAATGAAAATATTAAAAGTTCATATTAAAATGTCATTTCTACTCCAATAAATGCCTTATGTCCTCCATTTGTTTGGGGAAGACTGTTTACTTATTAAAAAGCTGAAGCAGCAGAAACATTTTTAAGGACTACTATTAATGGTTCCTAATTTGCACCTGGTTCCATGCTTAAGGAGTAAAGATAGGATTTGGTACTTCAAGGTGCCTTTTCCCTAGGCATTTTGACAGTTTGACACAATTTATTTTGTTTTAATTTTCTAAAATAAGAATTATTTTGTCTCAATCAATATGCGTAACTTGCACCAAAAGCATCCTGTAGCTGATTTCTGCACACGCTTATGAGGATGATGATCATCATCCAAGACTCAACCATTCAAGGGGCAGACTACATCAGCCAGATCTTCTTTTTGCCAACAATAACTACAGTGAAGCTGAACAATGTTCTGATGTCTCATTCAGAGCCTTTTCCTGGGAAACAGCCCCAATTTGCTGCCAGTATGCATATTTACCATGAGACTGAAATCATGGAGAATTTAGGAATAACAAATGACATTGTGCATTCTTCCAGTAGTCTACAAATACACTTTTTAAAAAGACAGTACTCTTGCATGTATCTACAGGCAACACAGCCTGTCAACAGCCTAAAACTAAGTGGCATCTAAGGATAGGTGGAATGGATGTAGTCAAAAGAAGAGTCATCCCCTGCAGCAAATTATGCTTCTGCTCATGCATACAGAGGGGCCCTACAATGTTTCAAGCTGAGACATATGCTACACCCAAACCTAAAAAAGATAGCTCCCCTCAACAGCCTACAATAGCCCTGGAGGAAAATTCAGGCTAAAAGCAGGTACCAAGGAAAGCATTGCATGGTGCAAATTTTTAACCTTACATCCTTCTCAACTGTGTTATCTGGTATTCAGCTTATGTTCTAATTTATAAAATTAATTTTCATTTAAATTTTTCATTTAAAAAATTGCTTATACACATTCTCTGTTGGCGTATCAACTCATCTATTAATGTAACAAAGACACTAGCATTTATTTGTCATTGAGACAGACGGTAAAGAAAGCATCTCTTAAGGGAGTGGAGGGAAGAAAGTGCTTTCGCAGCATGTCTAAATAGACAGCAAAAATAAATTCTGGGATTAACAAGTTTTGGATGATACATTTAGCTTTGATTTTGATTGATAAAAAATACATGACATTCCTAGACATACACAGTTCACTACATAACAGAAAGCTACTATTATAGGAGAGTTTAAAAGATCCTGATGGTTTTGAAGATGAATCTTAGGAAAAAAGATGCTTGGGACTCTGGACAATGATGATCAGAGCTGGCAACAGTACTGATTCAGTTTTGTAAAACTGAATCTTTGCAACAAAAAACTCTTAAAAGTTTTGGTAATAAAAAGGAGATTCAAAGGATGTCCATCAAGATGACCACAAGACATAAAAACACCTTGTAAATCTAGCCATGAAAAAAGCTTAGAAACCTACTCCACAGTTCTATAGCTGTAAGAACGATTTGTTACAATAATCATCAGTAATATTTCTATTTACCCACCTAGTCTGAAGGATTATGGAGATGAGCTCACAAGAGCTGACCCTCCAGGTTTATTAAATATTCAATGCATATTTTGTATGCTTGCTGGGTATTAAATAAAAATCAGAAAATACTGCAGACTACCATATGTTATATACTTCAAATAATACTGGAGCAGCTCTGTTTGTTTTTTAATAATTTATTGAAATCACTTTATCACATATCAACATAAAAATGTACAATACAGACACAATGTAAATTCTGACATCATGAATATTTAGGTGCTTCTAAAGCATTTTTTTCCTGCTGGTTAATTTTGTTTATTGTATTCCAAAAAAACCTGGAGAACTTAATTTAATATTTTCATGCTTTTCTTTTTTACCTTAATAGCAATAGTACTGCTATTTTTTTCACCTGCAGTAGCATCACAGCATATGGGCCTTCAGCAGCAGGAAACTCTTCATTGTCATGATTTAGCCTACTGTTTCTAGAGTCTCATTCTTCCCCATACACTCTCTTCCAGGCTAAATAGATATAGCCTACACACAATCTGCCCTGATTAAAATCATCTGCTGCTAGTGCTCAGTTAAAACAGTGGTCATCACCATAATGCTCAACGGCCAAAGAAACTCAAGCACAAAGTAGGACACAGCCCATCCATGTAGCTGGGCAGGTCTGAAGGTGTCTCTCCAACATGCACTACTGCCTGCCACACACTGATCTACAGTTGAACACAGGGTGATGCAGCTGTTCAATGAACTGCTTTCTACTCGAGATGTTCTGTGAAAAAGGGCCTGAACAAAGCAGACTGCAAAGCAGACAACAAGTACAATTTCTGAGTTGCGAATCTATGGAATAAGAATAAATTCAGTATTTGGGCAAGTCCCATCTTAAAAAGTACTGCTAAGCTGACCTTCCATGTTTCCACATGGGTTTCCACAAGTAAAACTTGCTCACAGGTTTTATACCAAGAACAGGATTAAGACAGCCTGTGTGCTATTCTCAGATTACCACACATAAGGGAAAGTTTCTGAATTGATTGATGCAAGTCACAGGACCCTCAATTCTCAGGTTAAAAATTGTAATTTTCTGTGGCATCGCATCCAACAATTCATATTGTTGGGACCTATATAATAAAACTGCACCAAACTACACACCTTGTGTCCAAATGTAGCATCCTCGGAGGGCAAGACTTCAACCTGAAATTATAAGGAGAAAGATAATTTCAAATTTAGCCACCAGCAAGAACCTCTCTCTCTTGAGCACAGCACCACAGGCCAGGCAAAGAAGAGATCTCTAAATGAAGGTGCCAGTCTGGATCAACCCTAGGAAACCTACATATGATAGGATATGCAAAACTAAGAGCTGACAATAGAAATCCTCAAGTGAGGAAACTCAGTGAGCATCCCTCATGACACAAACAAGGTTTCTCTCCCTGAATGACATAAAGTGTATGTCAGTGTCCCAGAATTTACCATACTACAGCTGGAACTTTTTTCTCCATATGAAGTTTTGACTACACCAAAAAGCTGCTTGAGCACAACCAGAATGATTGCCATGATAAGTCCCTATCAAAAAAAAAAAAAGCTGGAAACACCTGAACTCTTCTCTTCCTGTTACCATCTAACCAGGCTAGGTACCCCTGCACCAGCACCAAGAGTAACAGCAATAAGGGGAAACACTGCAGCCAAGGACTCACTTCCAGGCTCCTGTCCTGTCTTGAGCTAGAGAATTCTTTGAAAACTGTAGAATTCAGGGAACACAAGCTCCCCAGGCAAAGGCCAAGAGCAGCTGGCTGGAAGATACAGTGAATGCTTGAAAGCCTGAGAAAAGCAAGCTGCCAGGTCATCGAGTGGTGCTCCAGATCAAACCCCTTGCTGGTTGCCACACACTGCATGGCTCTGGAGTTGATATGCGCTAATCTGTGACAACAGGAACAGACGTAGGAAAGCAGGCACACCGATTTTTCATTAGACTCCTTAAAAATACTTCACACTTCAGCACCTTTCACCTGAGAATCTCAGTGCTTTTATGAATTCTAATTAATTAAGCTTCCCAATACACCAGTGAAGTCAGAAATGTCATCATCCCAATACAGAGAGAGAGGAGTGAGGCAGAAAGAGGTTAAATAATTTTTTAATAGTCATGTGCCAAGTCAGGGACACACTCATGAAAAGAATCCCAGATCTCTACTCTCAGGCTCACAGTTTAACAACTAGGAAATTCTCTATTTCTCTGATTTACATCCTATTTAAAATGCCTACTGCTGCATTATAATTTATACAACTAGTATAACTATAACTAATGTATCTAATCTCCAGTTTAAGTTAAGAAGAGTGAAGGATTTAAAGCAAATCAAGAGGGAAAAAATGAATGTGAAGTTTCAGCCTGAAGCATGTTATAATGCCAGAATTATAAACCCCTGAACAAGAGGGTTTATAATGGAATGGCTGATAAACTAACAATGATGGCAGCACTTAAATATATTTATGCCATGATCTAGCAACATATGGTTTTTCTTCATCTCTAAATTTAAAAAGGGAGGAGAAAAAAAAGGGAGGAGGCAGATAAAGCATTCATAGGAACTAGGAATAAATGGAGAAAATGGACCTGGAGTTACCAATTGCGACCTGTCCATCGAATTAGGAATGGCAGTGAGAGGCTACAAAATAGCATCTCATTCAGTAGGAGGTAGGAAAACAAATCCAAGTAAATAAAATCAATCTTAAATGATATGATATGTATTAGCTCCTTATATTAAGCTTCTAATCCTTTAGGCACTTTATAAATATTAAACAATCAGTCCTAGTGAGACTGATAAATATCCATAATATATTTTACAGATGAAGAAACAGACAGAGGGTTAAGTGATTTGCCCAGGGCCAAAAAGAATAATCAGCCATTGGATTGGAAATAACTGTGTGACTGCTTGTCACCATACAGTGTCCTACTCAGATGCTCAGGTGGCTTCTGAAAAAAGTCATTCCACTATCAGAAGCATCTTGGTTAGGGTTAATGTGGTACACATCTGAAGTGTGAATGCTCATTTTCACTAGGCTTCACTAGGATGTTGTAGTACAACATCCACCTATCACCACTAGATAGACCCCAAAACTTGTTCAAACTCACTCAGTTTTCTCTATCCAGTATTATGCAGTCACATACCCCAAATGCTATCTGTAGTCCCATTAATCATAGAAACATAAAGGTCGGGAAAGACCTCCAAGATCAACAAGTCCAAGTTTTGACAGAACACTACCATGTCAACCAGACCATAGCACCAAGTGCCATGTCCAGTTGTTTCTCAGACACTTCCAGGAACAGTGATTCTACCACCTCCCTGGGCAGCCCATTTCAATGTCTGACCACCCTTTCAGTAAAGAAATTCTTCCTGATGTCCAACTTGAACCTCCCCTGGCACAGCTTGAGGCTATGTCCTCTTGTCCTGTCACTTGTTGCCTGGGAGGAGAGGCTGATCCCCACTTGGCTACAACCTCAGTTGTTCTACCTTTCAGGTAGTTGTAGAGTGGATGCTTCTTACTGCGCTACATTTCTATTACAAAGATTCATTAGGAAAAAAATGGAGCCTTCTTTGTGCCACTGGGTCCTTCTCTGACTCCCTCTTTGAAACCACCAGGGCTGCTCCTGCCTTGCCAGTCCCAGTACACACTATCTCCCTTGCCTGCCGTCCCTTCCTCCTCCCTCTCCTTCCCCAGCGTCCCAGCTGGATAGGCAGCCCCACTGAGCCTGTCCAGGGCTGCCTGTCCCCTGCCCTGCAGGAGCATGACATAGATGGGATGGCACGGAACCCCTGCATCAACCCAGCACAGATGGGGAAGAGTTTTAGTTTGGGCTCTGCACTGCGCCTCATCTGCAGGGGCCACCTCCCATGGCAGGACCCTCAGTGTAGAGCACAGGCGTGTTGTCAACACTGGGGCTCTGCTAAGGAAACTCCTGCTCAGGGCCAAGAGAATGCTTATGACTGCCACAGCTCCAAAACATATTAATCAACATGGCATAATGGCCAGCACATGTGCAAAACTCAATCCTTCTTTTCACCAAGAAACTGAGAGGAGGAACAAATTCTGACATCAAAGAGTAAAGGAGTTTAAGCTGGTTTAACATACTCTTAGTCTCTTCTACATATAAAAATATTTTATGTTTAGAAACATAAGGCTCACGGAGACAGTAAAATGGCTTGGAGTGAAGCTAGCATAGATAACAATTCTAATTAAAAATGTTATTGAACAGGTCTGATAACACTGCTTCTACTTTTCCAAGAATGATTACACCACTTCTGTGATAAATAACTGTCCTCACCTTGCAGATGATGCAATGAAACATCCTCTGTATTCTTTGTTACTACTGTGCTTAACAGTGTACTAGTGTGTTAGTCCATTCATTTGGATTTTCACCACCTTGTATAAAAGACAGTTATAAGCTAAGTAAGAGACAAGTAACTGCTGACACCACAAGATACACAACATAAAGGAGTGAAACAAGATGTGGGTCAACATGAGGTTTTCCTCATGCTGAGCTTCCAAAAAAAAAAAAAAAAAAAAAAAAAGAGAGAGAAAGAAAAAAGCAGCCAAAATGCATTGCAACCTAGGCTGAGTGGACCCCCCTCTAGTGGGAATGCTCGTGTACTTCAATCAGCACCCACATCACCCCAGCAAAAGGGAACATTACCTTAAGAATCAGGCAAGCACCATCTTTCCCTTAATCGTCTTCAGAATATATACCACTTCCATTCCAAAACATAAAAAAATGAACAAGACATTCATTATTGCTTTCAGATAATCTGCTGTTAATTAAGAACTTCCCATTATATACCTATTTGTGGCAGCTAAACATTTTCTATTTTAGTTGGTTGTTCTGAATGTGCACATGTAAATAATCTTGGGTAGGTGGGGTGTTTTACAGTGAAAAATTCACTGCATCACTAAAAAATGCAGACTTGATTCTCAAATGAAGTACTGTTGATTTCATGTACATATTTATATCTGTATCAGATGCAGCAGCTTTCCCCTAGGCACTGCTCTGAATCTTTGCTCCAGTTGACACTTTTTGCTCTTCAAAACACAGTGCTATAGTTGAGTGCTGTTTGCTCCATATTTTGTTTCTATGTAAAAGCAATTTTTGGTCACTGTTCTTTGGTGTTTTCTTCCAGTTTATCTAAAGAGCCAAACAGCCTTTTTGCTTCTAATAAACAAACTCCAACCACACTTACAGTGTCCTGCAATTCTGGGCTAGAAGTCTATTGTAAGTGGTAAGGGATAAATGAAGGGGTAGTATTCCAGGGAGTGTGTGTATTAACCATACACTGTGGATCAACTACACGAGAGACAATTAGTGGTTCGAGCAAGAGTATCCCACAGCTGAAACATGCCTGTCCTGCCTGGGCAATTGACCCTTCCTACAGCCTGTTCCCCCACTGCCACCCCTGGCCCAAACGCAGCCTCCTGGGGCTGGCCAGGATGGGGTCCAGAAATCTCCCCTGTGCACAGCAAAGTGAATCTCCCACCTCCCTGCACAGCTTACACAGTCTCCAAAATGGGCAGCTGTGGCCAAGACTACTACTGCTTATGTAGTATTCTATGACTTAATGGTCTATTGGAATAGCATTTAATATTTATTTTACAAGATGAAAGAATTCATAAACATCACATCATCCTGAAGAACCCAATGAGTAACATGAGGAGTACCCTGAAACAAGAGGAGTAGTCTTGAGCCACTTTTCGTCAGAAGTAATGAGACTTTGTCAGTAGTTTTATTTTGCTTCTCAATAAATGACTCATGAAGACCCAGTTTGACAAAGAATATTGCATCGTGACCAAGAAACTTACAGTAAATTAGGCACAGTCATTTTTACCTCCCTGTCAAAGAGAAAACGAGTTGAAACATACATGGAACCCTTGAGGTACAATGTTGAACGCGGCCTATTCGGAACAAAGTCATACCACCCTGTGATCAGATGACACAAGGAATTATTATAATTTGGTCTTCTCCAAAGCCATATTCAGCATTAGTTCAGTCCTCAGCTCAGCCCAGGCTCTTCTTGGCTCATTAAGACTTTGTTTGAGATAGGATTAGGTGAAACTAAGCAAGAGTCATGGGAAGTGGAATACCATTAAGAGGAGAAATTGCAGCCACGCTTAATGCCCAGACTGTTATCCAAACAACAGAATATGAAGTAGCAAGTACACAAGGACAAAATAACTAACTCACAAAAGACATGGGCTACAAAAGCCCTCTCCATCTTGTTTGGGGGAATAAGAAAATAAGCACTAATAATAATTTCTGATGCATGCCAAATCCTGTGTAATATCCTGTTAACATTAATGCTGAAAAGGATCATTGATCTACATTTAACTACCCAGGCAAAAACTCCCAATACAACACACGTTTAGCAGTGTTCTGAAACTTGGGTTGGAGCTTCTCAGCGCTCACCCAATGGAGCCACTATTTGCAGCTGGCAGGTGAGGGGGTTACAGCTACTCTGGCATGGGACGCAGTAGACTGGAGCAGCTCTGATCAAGACAAAATATTCTATATGGGCACTTACAGTTTCTGTGGTTCACACATGAGAATTTGCCCAGCTGGCTGCAAATTTTATAGGCTTTCTATTGTCATTTGTTTGACATTATTATTCTAGGAAAATTATAGCGCAGGGCTTCTCTGATACCTAGAGGGTTTTTGCCAACTGCCTGCTTACTAAAATGGCATGCCTCTGGCTCTTCTAAAATATGCTCAAAACAAAACAAATGTGCAAGTTAATACTTGCATTTTGCAATACTTTTGTTTTCCCTGTTTGGTAATGATCAATCGGTTTAGAAAGGGTTCTCTTTCCTGTAATAACAAAATCTAAAGAGAATGAGGCAAGACAGGTGCATCCTCTTGAATTACTATTGGCAAATCACCTTCTTGCTGTTGGGGTGCACTTCTTGGTCAATTGTGCCAAGACAAAACCACGTCACACTGTCCAGTTCAAACTGTTTGGTCTCGTACCCACGTTTGCCCTCTGACTTACTCAAGGCTTGGTGACTTTTCCCTCATTCTGGGGGGAGGCTCTGTAGTTCCAGCAACTCAGTGAGTCTCTTTAGTCCAGGTGCAGAGCAATGCAAATGTAACTCCTATTACTATTTCCACATAGCAATCTTGCTGAGCTGCCTATAGTGAATAGCCTGGATAGCATGAAACACGGAGGATGCTGTAGTGCTTGGTGCAGATACACCCTCATAATCCTTTTCTAGCATAGCTTTTCAGCTTTTAAGGTTTTCCCATCAGCCCACCCACCCACACACCACCAGTTCTGAACTCATCTTTTAAACGAAGGTGATAGGAAGTTAATCCAGTTTTCATTTTTCAAAGTCCTTAGTTTATTTCAAAGATGAATATGGCTATAGTCATTCATATCTTTATGAAATCCAGTTTAGCCAGCTTTAACATCTCCTCCCTTTGCCATCCTTTTCAAGTAATTTAGGATTCAGTAATTGTGGCAGATAGTTGTCCTCATTGGAGCAGGGACAAACCTACATGACCCACACTAGTTTCTGGCAGTTCTTCAAGGACTTACTGAGAGTGTACACAGCTTTAAATGCACACTGAACTATGGGAATAAACTTTGGCAATTGTAACAACCTTTCGTTCCCTTTATTCTTTGCTACTTGCCACCAGTCTTGTTTATTTTTAATTGCAATCATGCATGTACTTCAGACTAGGTTTCAGGTCTGTAACAAGTGAGTATTGGGCATGTTTCCTGGACAATCCTTGAATAAATACACCAAAGACATACCTTTGTTATGACCCTGAATCTATGCCTGAAATAAAGGTGTGACAGTCACAGTATAAATCTCATGAATTAAGGATAGATCAGCTGAAATTTCCTCACTCTCTATACAAAGGCTGTTGAGACTACTTACTCAGGCCTTTCGGTTAAGTAAATGCTATCTACTCACAGTTTGACCTATGTAAAAACTGGAAACCATGTGACCCAGTTCACGGTAATTATTCATTAAATCTGGCATCCCCTTTTTCTCAGGCTTTCCCTTTCATTTATTTCGCTTCTTCTTTGTGATATCAGTCATTTATCTCTTTTCTCACTGGGTCTAGCAATAATAACGATCAACGTTTTAATTTTTGAAGCCGCAACTTTTAGGCTGAAAAATACAAATTAAGTATCAAAATCTCTCTTTAAATGATAGAGTAACTTTGTGTGCTACTTTGTGTTAAAAAGGTTTGAAAAGATGTCTCAAGAAACTATTCTGCAGTTCAAATTGCTTATTAATTCTCCTCATTCTCCTAATTAGCATGTACAGACAACACAGTGGCTCAAGGACACAGCTCGCTGAAGCAGCTCTGTTCTTGGTCAGCCAGTGTTTGAGATAAAACACAAAGATGCATCATGTTCTTAAAACCTGATTAGTGGAATAGATCTGTCCTGCTCCTATTTTTAAAGTTTTTCTTAAATGTCAGTGCTTTTGGGGAAGCTGATTTACAACAATTAAAAAAAAAAAAATCATTCACATTTCCAGCATTGAGTCCAACACACATTGTTGGATGTGCTATTGACCGACCTGCTGGTTTAGTCTCCCTTTGCAAATATTTTGCAAAATCCTGGGAACAAGGCCAATCCCTGAGAAGAAAATATTAGCTAACTAAAAGCAATAACAATCAGCCTTGTGAGATATAACACTTACAAAAGAATTACACATATCAGAAGCACTTCAGGAGAAAAAAAAATGGTGTGCTACGGGGCAATTTCTGTAAAGTCAAGAAGACAAAAAAGTACAAAAATATTTAGGTTTGCACCAGGAAACAAACATTACATTTCCCAGAGAAACCGACATTTGAGATTGTGTCAAATCACACTCACACACACATCTCACTGCACCCTCACTGCAGGGGAAATTATGAGACCTATCTCTGGGCACCCTCCCATCTCATCCCTTACAACTCTTGTGACAACTTACTGTTCCAAAGGTCCCACATCAATAGTGGATCAACAGCAAATTCATGGCAGTAACATGCTCATCTGCTCTTGTCATTAGGCAATTAAACAGGCAAGATATATATATATAAACACACACATACCCATGCACATGTTTTCCCTCTGTAAGCATATATTCAAATTCTTTTACATTTTCCTGTCATACTGTTTTTCATATATATATGCAAAAGATGTGTAACATGCAATTAGTTCTTTCACACCAGAACACTGCATGAAACAGAGTAACTGCACTGAAAATGCTTTTGATATTTATTTGTTTGACAATGTAGAGATCAAAATGACTGTTGTACATAACCTGAAATCTCAGAGCAGTTGCTATTTAATTTCCCTTAAGAAAGGAGTGGTAGGTATCATAAAAACAAAATTCCAACCTCATGCATTCTAATATGTGGGAAGTCCTGAAAAACTGTCATTATACCATGTGACATCAGCAGTAACAATTACTGCCACCAGTAAGTCTTTTATTTAGGTATTGTGACTGCGTCTTTTCTAATCCATTTGTATTTTTCACTTTCTTGTTCCAACACTGTGATTTCATTTTAATTCTCCACTTTCAAAACTGAGAAACATAAAACCTTGTCTGCAAAGTCCACTGCAAAGGGTCTCTACAGCTATCGCCTTCGGGCACTACCACGCTGTGAGGCTGCAGAGGGACCTCTATGGAAAATCTCAAAAAAGGGTTAAATGTCACTGCTCTCTACCAACAGGGCTGGAGCTTCCCACTGCCACAGCTCAGCGACCCAGGGGTCCATCTGCACACCCCCAACAGCACTTTCCAGACAAGGTCCGCTTCCTCAACCTAAATACAAGATGCCATCCACCAGCAACTAGGGGGTGGTAATGAACAGCTCCATTGCCATAATGCTTCTAAATATTCCAGAAAGTTCCAGAAAGGCATGTTTTAAAGCCACCCTCAAGAGTGGGAAGGGTTTTGCTGCTTAAGGCTGCAGCGGCAAAGTACTCCCCAGTCCCCTTTACCTACATCTCTACATAATTACTGCACACAGCACCTGTAAAAGTGAAAACAAACTCAGTCCCGGTTAAAACTGTGTGTCTTAACAATCTTGCCTAAAAGAAGTCAAACAAACACTTTGCAGCAAAAAACGGAGATGAGTGACCAAGGACAAAATCTTTACAGAAACAAAGCTTCAAGTTTCAAGTCTACACCATTCTGTCAGCAGCTTTCTTATTTAATTGAGCCGATGTACAGCCAACATCAAAGATACAAAGCTATTTTGCGCTGAAAATATTGGAAGCATGTTAGGAAGAGGTGGCAAACAGAAAGGATCTGTCAAAGGTAACAGATGTATCAAGGGCACCAAGCACTGTGAAGAAGGCGTTAATTATCTATGCTGAAAAAGAAAAGGTGTTTGAAAAACAGAAACTGTTTTCAAGAGATTCAACATATTCCTATTGTGCTCAGGAGAAAAAGCTTCCTGCACCTTAGAGAACATTATTTTGAGTATGTGTGTTAAAAAGAATTTTTAGGCGAGGTGAAACACAATGTAGGGAGCACTCTGTTTCAGAAAAATGGTTTTAACTTCAAAACCTTTACTGTGTCTCGCATCCAATTCCAATCATAAATTGCATTCTTTATTCCTACTTTTAATGGAATGGGTAACTTACACAACCTAGTGGAATCTCAAAAATAACAGGAAAAGAAGAACACCTTTTTGAGCACCCTTTTGTAATTTAGCACCACTTCCCACAGTACTTTCATCTCCCACCCTACAAGAACTGTTTCATTTTTCTTTTTGCTTTATCTGAAAAAAGTGGTGCTCTTTGAAAAAACACCAAATCACACCAAGGCAAAATTTATCACCGAAAGATCTACCCTACATACATCTTATGTTCTTCTATACTTGTTTTCTAGATTGTATATGGTATTACTTGCTCACAACCTAATTCTGAGTCAGAGGAAACCGACTCTTTATTATACCTGTACTTCCTCCCTCCACCTTCCCTTGAAGGACTGGTGAATTGGGACATTCTAAAACATGATTTTGAGAAAAATGATCAGTTAACATAAAAATGACCCTTTTCATCTTCAACAGGAAAAAAAAAATCAGAACATACCTAAAAGAAGACAAGCAACAACTGAAAGCAAGGAAAACCTACACTTCTATACAAAAAAGACTGAAACATGTTTTTCTGAAGATAATTAAAACATACTAAATGCATGTCTGATATTGTACACTCAGCTAAATTAATGTTGCTGTACGAGTGTGATACAATTAACAAGAGAACCACGATGCTCCACACAACTGTAAATTACATGAGGAAAGGATCAAGGCAATTGCCAGCAGTATGTAATAGGCTCTCAGGACTTGGCCCCTGCTTTCCCAACTACATCAAAGGCTCTTCCTGACATCCCCTTCTCCCATACATCATACCATATACAGACAGTGGTTAATGCTGACAACATCTGGGCAGCTCATGTGGGCATCATCTGGGTATTGTCAGATCCAGTGCACAGGTTTAGAAGGGATGGTTTGCACCGCAAACTATCTACACATGTGCCAAATAACCACGCAGTAGGAACTCCTTGGGCAGTGTTCTATATTTCCATCTCTGACTTGAAAAGGTAAATCTGTGGAACAAGAGTCAGGTGAATTACATGATTCCTGCCAATGACAAGAGCTTTTCTTTTGAACTTAGGATGTGTCCCCATCGCCTCTACATGCGGTACAAAGATTGATAAATACTCTGACTGGATTAACTGCTTTAAAAATTATTCAGATGTCACAGCTGGCCAGTTTTTGACCCTACTGGTATGAAGATTTAAGAGTTGACTGGGAAAGAACAAGTGCTCCAGTCAGTGCCATAACTCCTCCACACTCTTCCAGCTCACAATAGCAATACAATTCCTCAGAACTGAAGGCAAAACCGGCTCTCAAATCTAGTCCATCTTTACACGGAATATTTCAATGGGGTAGGCAAAAATACAAGCATTCCTAGGAATCACTTCAGTCCTAAATAGGGTACATAACAATAAAAGCTTAGAACAACCGACACAGTGTCTGCATCTTTTTTCCATTTTACTTGAGTTCTCTAGACATTGTACTGGAGGAAAGCGAGCAAAAGCCCTGAAAACACATCCTCCAAAAACACACATCCCATGATTCACATACACAGAGCCCAAATCTGCATATAGGAATCAAACAATTAGGTTTCTCAAATGCTTGAACTACTTCTACAGCTCCGGACTTTTGCTAACCCAAACAAGTACACAACATATAATTTTGCTGACCACTTCAGCATTTAACTTTTTTGCTATAGCCACAAACAAACAAACAAAGTAATTTAAGTCCAAATTCTTCTCAAAGTTACTGCAAGCAAATAGTGGCTCACTTATAAAAGCCTGATTAATTGCGGAATCTTGGCTTCAGAATTCAATTACATGTTAGAATATTAAAAATTCTAGAGTCTATAAACAATGACTATGAAACTGTTTATAGCATTTAAAGTATTTTATTTGAATACTGCAATATGAACTATAAATGTTCTTTCCCTTCCCCCAGTTTTCTTCTCATTTGTTTGCTGCAGCTTCTTCATGCAAACAGAACAAGAACGACACTGAGGGAAAGAGGAGAAAGGATGTGGCAGGCTATTGACATGCCACCTCCTCACAAACTCTGATTCTTCATTGTGCTTTATACATGTTCTGTGAGTTTTATTCTGGGTCTACAAGGGTGCTTCTGGATAATTACAGGATACAAGCTAGCATTTTTTTTCCCCAGCCTGTCTCAATTTCAAAGTAAACCCCCTCTTCGTTCTTTTATTGTTATTCAAAGTGAAACAGCAAAACAAATCAATTGCTAACAGCCTTGTGCAGGTTTCCAAACTTAGCATTTCTGTACGACAGTGTGCATATAAGGTAATATTCAATGTAGCAGTACATCTTCAGGCATGAAAACCTTGTATAAATCCTTAACTTCAATGACTGCTTTTGTAAAGATTTCTTCTTTACGCACATATTTTTATATATACACATACACATATGTATATTTCGCAACTACCCCAGTAAAGATTTTCTTTATAACTTTTCCTGAAGAACTAAATCCCAGCACTCACGCTGTTTTCCAATTAGGTTATCTGCATCAATTGTAACACTAAGCTGGCAATCCCAGAGACTACTTTTTATACTTATTTTAAGCTCATTTTATTCAGAATGGAAAGAAAGACCTGAACTACAATTTCCAAGGTGAAAGGCTAGAGTTTTAATTTCTGAACTGCGTAGTCCTGGCAGGGCTTTTCAACACTTTCATATTTTGTGGAGTCCATTTTGTTTCTGTATTTATTTCTACTAAGGCTCCCCTTTTCCCTTAAAATAAAGAATGTATCACTGTATTTACAAGGAAGCTAGTCACGGACAGGTTTTGCTGCAGCTCATTTGTTATGTCTCACTCTGAGTTTACAAACAGCTGTCCCGTGCATCTCCACTGGATACAATTTTAGTCTAGACAGGGGAAATCCAAGCTACTGCTGCCCAAACAATATAAACACAGGAAGATTTTCAATCAATCATTTCATTAATAGAAACACGTCTAATAATATAAGGGGAGGGTGTTTTGGAAGAAAGCCCATTTCAGAGCCTGAAACAGCATAATTGCGTGGTATTGTTCTTGTGCTAGGCAGGGCTATGGAACGACACTCTCACAAACCAGATTTTGGTGCTGTGGTACAATTCAATAAAATAAGCCTTGTTTCTCCAACACAAGTGGCTTTCAAGACCACTAACAACTTTGAATTAAATGGTAAACAGACTAAGTAAGACTTGCACAGAGCTGGCATTCATCTCTGCTTTGATACAATCAGGTCAGTGCCCACACAAATATATTTCTAGCATGGCCATTATTTCTTGTTTTCTTCAAGCTGTTTTACCTGGGAAACAGCATTAAACCCAGCAGCTACTAACATACTAATACCTTTCTCCTGTTCTCATCTGTGTCAGCCTGTTGTCCGTCCTCAGTCATATAAATATCTAGAAATAAGCTGCTCTGAATGCAGCTATTCCTATGTTATGTTTTTTAGAGAAAAGCACAGCAGTCTCCCTTGTCTGTTTGAAGCATCCACAAACTAACTTGCCAAAAAAACCCAATAAAAATGAAGACCACTGCATGCTTTTCCTTCAAGAGAAGGAAGGGGAAGAATCTATTTTTTGGTCCACCTTTTATTTTTTATTCCTGAATAATAGCTGTCCCTTCATCAAGAGGCTCAGTTTATTATCCTGATCTCAAATCAACTTTTACCAGTGGGTGTCAGTGTAACAGTGTAATGATATAATGGGGGGAGGACAGGGAGAAAACGCATGAAAAAATAAAGATTAAGTTTTATTTTTAGATGCTACATTTATATTACAAGTAAAGAAAGAAAACGTTTCCTTTCAAAACTGATTTCAGTGCAGATTTATTCTGCAAAGATCCTCCAACTGCTTGTTTGTGCCAAGTAATTAATTTCAATTTTTGTTTTCCAAACTTATGTATCTTCCGTGTGCGTACACACTTGCACACAAACATGGACATACAGTAAATGTTCGGTATATCAACCTTTTTTCATTGCTTTTAAAAAGTGAAACTGTCTCTTTAATTCAAATTTCACAGTGAACAGTTAAGAGGCTCTGTGGACCCCAACTTATTAACCTGTGCCAATTTAACTAGTATTACTCAAGAGGTTCGAAAACCTAAAAATAGGTGTTAATCTGTGCAGACTGACAGCAACTAATCAGTACCCGCCCTGCCACAACTTCTGCCCCTCCTACTCCTTGAAGGGGGGCAAGAAAAGGACAGTCCCCATGGTTTGGTTTTTGTGTGTGTGTGTGTGTTTTGTTTGTTTCCGCTTGTCTTTTCTGCAAGGAAAAAAAAAACAAAACCCAAGTGTATTTAGTAGAGCTCGGCTTGAAAACTTGTTTCCGTACTAGCAAGCAATGGCTTCCTGAAATCAAGAACGTCTACCTTGAACGCTTGAACGTCTACCAAATCATTCTGCAGAAGTGATAAATCCCTTTAGTTTTACATACCTTAAAAATAAACATGCTTAAAAAATCCAGTGGCCTTAGCTCCAAGTCTAGTTAGACACCATTTGAAATTTTAAACGTGCAACTTTGCGTTTTCAAACGCTGTTACATTAATTAAAAACCTAGTTTGGAGCCTCTCTCCACCAAAGCACAAAGGTACGTGCCTGTGCCTAGGCAGGTATGTCCCCTTCTTCCCTTGCCCGCTTCCCGACCATAAGCCTGGCACTCTTGTGCCACGGAGACAGCCCTGAGTTGTGTGCTCACATCCCCTTTATTAAACACTAAAAGAATTAAACGCTGAGTGAAAAGCAGCCCAAGTTGTGGCTCCCAGCTGCAGCTGTGGCGCTGCCCCTGGAACCAGACCCTACAAAAGCAGGTTAAAATAAAGAGCGGGCCGGGACAGGCCGATAACTAAACTGTCAAATTAAAAATATGCACCGAAGTAGGTTAGGTCTTTCCGTATATAACTCGTACTGTCCGGGATATGCCGGGCTCTGTTAAAAGGAAGGACCTATCGTTCCGAGCGAGCCACCGCGGGGCAGATTTGCAGGAAGTACCAAAATACCGTACAACAACTCAGTTGCAGCCATTGTTAACAGAAGGAAGTAAACAACGCCGGGCTAAGGCGCTTGTGCGTGGCTGGAACGGGGAGAGAACAGAGGAGCCCCCGCCGGGCCGGGCCGGGCGGGCTCGCAAATGGCGGCGCCAATGGCGGCCCGCGCGCCCCTCCCCCGGACCTGTGTTTGTGCGCGCTTCCCCCCCCGGTCCCATCCCCCGGCCCCTCGCAGCCATCAGCCGCTCGTCCCAATTACGCCGAACGAGTCGCAACTCATCCAGGCTGAAAGTTACATATTAAAAAGAGAGCGGGCGAAGCGTGGGGAAAGAGGTCGGGAGGGACGGGGGGGGATGGAAAGCGGGGAAGCGCAGCTGAGAGTGGAGTTGCGGCCGGCGAGGGCACGGCAAGGGGCGCTCCGCGCCTCGGCACTGCCACTGGCCATGCGACCTTTTATTCTGAGCTCTCTCCCGGGTCAGCAGAAACTTCCCCCCTCCGTGTTTCTCCCGCTCTCCCACTCCTCTCAGGAAAAGATCCGTATCTGGAGAGTCCATCCCTTTAACACTCAGCCTAAAAAAAAAAAAAAACCGACACCCCCAAAAAACAAAAACCAACCAAAAAAAAAAAAGGGGGGGGGGAAATCCCCAAGGGCGAAGTACACCCCGGCCGCCCGACGGCGCTCGGCCCCGCGTGTAGGGCGGGGGCAGGGCTGGCCTGTGAGGAGCGGGTCCCCTCTCTGCGAGTTCCAAAGTTTCCCTATTTAGGTCGCCTCTAGCTTTCGCTGCTCTTTGAGCCACTCCGAGGAACAAGAGCCACTAACAGGCGGGGGCCGGGGGAGGAGGGCGGCCTTGGGCAAGAAGCAGCCGCCTGCCATTCGCCTCGGCCCCGCGCTCCTGCCCTCACTCGCCATCCTCCTCCCTCCCCGTCGTGTGTGTGGGTTCACAAAGGCACATCTGTGCGTGTCGGAGGGCCGGCCTGACGTGTTCTCCGCTCGCAGCAGCTGCGGTTTCTGAGGAAACAAGGCTGATTTTCTAGTCAGGCTGGAAGGGCTTTTTTTTTTTTTTTTTTTTTTTTCTTCCCCCCCTTCCAAGCGCCTACGTGCGGGGGAGGGGGAGCGGGAGCGGCGGGGGGAGGAGAGGAGCAGGAGAGCCGAGCCGAGCCCGCGCCGCAGCGGAGCCGCCGGGGGAGGGGCCGCGCGGGGCCTGCCGGGAATGTGCTGGGAATGGCTCGGCGTTCCCAGGGCGGCTCTCGGTGTCGCAATCCCGCTCTCCTCTCTCCGCGCTCTTGGCTTGTTTTCCTTAAGGCTACAACCTTTGTAGTCGCGCGGCTGTTGCGAGAGGGCTCGGGATCGTCAAGGGGCGGCTCGCACCGTTTGCCAAAAATCCCTTTTAATCCTGCCAACTTGGGGGAGGGGGGAAGAAAAAAAAAAAAGCTCTGCTCAACTAAGTCCTCGCAGTTCTCGGTGCTGCGAGGCGGGTTTTCATGCTCTTCGCTTCGGCTTGCCCGGCTCCTCGGCAAGGGAAGGGGTTAATCCGAACCATTCCAGCTCTTTAAACCGGCTGCAGATCTGCGGTGCGATAGCGTCCGAGCAGGGGCGCGTCCTTCCCTCTCCCTCACACTGCCCGAGCCCCTGCTCAAAAACCGGGCCCTGGCAACCAACACAAACAGATAAATTCCCGTGCCCATGAACGATGAGCTCCGGCGTGACACGCAGCCCGGCCCGGCAGCGGGGGAGGAGAGGCGAGCGGAGAGATGGGGGGCAGGCAGCGAGGGGCCCGCCATGGGAGGCAGCGACCGGCCGGCCCCGCCACCGGCCCTGACACACAGCTTCGCCTCGCGCAAATTTCCTGAGGTTTTCCTGTGCTACCTGCGCGTCGTGAAAAGACACGGAAATTAATTAAACTTAAAGGCAGTAGAGCAAACCCGGAGCCAACAAGGACATGCCAGGGAAAGATCAAATGTTCCGAGTTAAAAAGGAGCGCAGCCCTTCAGCTCCCCCGTTCTACCCGCCCGCAATGCCCCCCCCCCCCTCATAACTAGAAATTAAAAGACTGGGAGAGAGGACAGAGGGTGGGAACTACTGCTCTGACAAGGACGGGAAGAAGAAAGAGGAGACCAGGATAAAATGCACATGGGAAAGACTTTTGCCGAGTTCGGTAAATAAAGTCGTAATTGACTGTAATAGGCAAAGGTGGAAAATAAACATTTGTGCTCTTTGTTCTGATACTAGAAATGCTAGATAAAACTTTAATCCCTTGTAGCTGTTTATTTGTAAAATGTCCAAACATCTTCCTCTGCACACACCATAACAAATTAATTTCACTGATGTTTAGCGTTTGAGATCACCGTAGACAAGCAAGGAATTGATTCTGAGATATAAAAGCTAATGTTACAAATTTTTCAAACTTGATTGCCTGCTATTAGGTACCTATGTTCATATTTAGTCACTGAAATAATTGGCCTAATTTTCAGAAATGATAAGCACTCACATTTTCAATTAATTTCACATCTCTGAAAATTAGGCCATTACGTATCTAAATTTGACCTAGGTTTGAAAATTCTGGTTGTATCTCTGAAACAGAAAAAAACCCAGAGTGATTACAACCGAATTCTGGCATAATTACTTAACATTAAATATGGAGAGACTAGAAAGGGAAAATACATTCATTGGGCAATGGTATCTAGTGCTACAGAAGCTATGTGACAATTGAATTAAAAACATTCAAAGCTCAATCTGAATCTGATACTTAGACTGGCTTCAGTTATTGCTGTGGAAGAAAAAAATAAACAACTTGTATCCCAACAGAAAATAAAGCACATATTTACAAATTGTCAGGACTGACCCCAAACATTTGGCCATATTAATCACATTTAATGCATATTTTCCACAAAGGAATTAAAGGGAAAAAAAACCCCACTTCTGTTTTAAAGAGGAGAAAAGGCAAACTGAATAAAGACCGCATGTGCAAATATTCCTCACTGCATCTAATTTAACTGCTATTTCTAACTGTACAAAAAGGCTGTTTTTCCCACAATTTCAAGTGAACTTTTCTGCAAGTTTGAGCAAGGCACAGGGGTGGCTCTAAAGAGGAATATTAGAAACAGAGGAAAAAAAGATTCTTGAGAAATGCCAAAAATAATCATGTTTCTTGCCTTCTGCCAGAACTGGAGTCAGTTTTACCAAGCGGAAGCACTCAAAAATCCTGTGTCTGGGCTCAAAACAAGGAAAAAAGCTTTACAGAACATGAAACTTTTAGGAAACAACTTTGGATTCGTTTTATACATCTTCTAGTTTTCGAACCTGCAGAGTAGGTGCTTAGACTATTATTCTCATGTCCCTCCCCCACCATTTTACAAGAGCTGAAAAATGCCCCCCTACAAGCACTGGAATGTAGAGGCTGAAGGGTTTTGTTATTGTTGTTTCGTTTTCTCAAATTATCCAAAAAACCAAAATCCAGTCCCTGATCCATCCTCATCTCCTGTTCCCCTCTGCCCTGCCATGAAAACCCGGAGTAAATTGCCAAGTCCAAATGGCCGGGGAGCCGGCAGCCAGGCGTCCCTGAGGCTGCTGCCTCTGCCTCATCCCCGTGCATGCGGGGCAGCAGCAACAATGGCTCCTCCTGCCGTGGTCACCAAAAAAGGTCACCTGCTGTAATAGTAAGGTAGTATCTTTAGGTCGATCTAAATCCTTTATGCCGGGAAAAATCAGCTGCAGTGGCTTTCAGAGTGCTAGCGCTCCTTGTCAGCAGGCCTCCTAGGCATAGAGATTGCAGGAGGCAATTCACGTCCCAGCCCTACTGCGGCCGGGGAAGGCAGCAAGCAAGGGTGAATTGAGCACTGCGTTTGGGATGGCCAGCATAAGGCAAAATTTTTTGTTGAGATCCTTGGAGGAACGTAAGGCTTACCTCGGCCTACCAAATTGTTTGAAACCCCCAAATTATCTCATCCTCATCGTATTACCTCATGGTAGTTAACTTGCTAGGAATGCTTTTCTTTGATGACAAGCGCTTTAAAGGCACAGTGCAGAATTTCAGGAACTGCTCGCTTCCCCCTCAACAGCTTTGGCAGGCCCTGCAGCAATGTCGATCTGTTGCTCTGCAGGCTTTCTAAGTCTATCTCAACTATTGGTCAGTGTTGAGGGCCAGGAGACTGGGAGAGGGGCGCTTGAGGAACTGAAACACACGGCGGAAGAAAAATCTAGTAAGCTTCTCTGATTAAGGGAGACCACAAATGAATGGCCACTGTCTTTTGGAAAAAGACTCCTGCACTTTATCAGTACTTTAATGTGGACAAGTACAAGTTCAGATGGAACAAAGCAGCAGATGTAGCTTTAAATATGGCTGAAAAATATTTTTTCAGTATTGTACTACTTTGTGGACAGTAACAGCAACTGGAAAATGATGCAACTATAGTTCATGCACAGAAAGCAGATGGTCTGTTTATACTTGGAAAAACCAAACATCTAATATGTAGACTATATTGGCTTACAACCTTTTCAAATGAAAACACAAACGCTTTGTATGTATGATATTCTAGAAGTGGCAACAAGACCATTCAGAGATACAAAGCATAAAAAAACAAATGCCCTCCATTTCAGTGCCTGTTAAACAAGAAGGTGACCCCAATTCGTTTAAATAAGGTTTCCAAAACTCTAGAAAAAGCAAGAAAATTCCCTTGCTAGTAACTAAATATCTATTTCCAAATCTTCCAAGATCCAATAGCAACATTCAACACACACAATCACAAAGCTCTGAAAAATGCTTTTAAAGTTCTAAGACAGCCTGTACTGCCTCATAGGAATTATTCACATCTCCTTCCACGCTGTGGAAGACTTGAAAGGGAAAATAAGGTATATATGCATAAATATTTGACATACTGGTCCAAGCCTCTAAAAACGTATGAAAATATAGAACATGTGAAAGGAGCCAACCCAGACGAATGCCTTCATGATTAGATGAGTGCTGCCTTCCATTCCCTTCCTTTTACCACTAAATGAAATTGTCATTAGCAGAGTGTCAGTCCCAATATCATCAACTTAATAAAGCAAGATTGAAACAGGAGACTAAGCCAGTTAATGCAGTCCTCCAAATGCAACCCATATCAGAAGAATACTGTTTGAAAGGCAGGGTGCTGCTTCTAGCAGAGGAACTAATAACTAACAGACTGGGCAACAATTCTTGAAGGAAAAAGAGCAAAGATACTCGTTGTACTGTACAGAACACTGAAAAGCTACATCTGAGAAGGTTATGGGTAAAGATGAAACATGATACAGGAAAGGGTTATTTACAATATAGTTTAAGTATCTAAAGACTCTTTAGTAATGAATGATCAGCATACAAGCAATACATTGGTTAGGCAGATGCAACCTTGGGCACTTTAAAAGATTAACACTGAGATGAATTGCTACTGCTCCTGGATATTTCCCTTCTCCTCCCCAGTTCAAACTGGTGTCATTATCACTGTTCACGTGGGAATGGGAAACACTCCAAACCAGAAGGAATTTACATACTGATCACACCAATCCACTATATGCAAGGAAAATCCTTATGAAGACTACACAGACTCCTAACAAGGTTTCTGTGAAAAGAAACCTGTTGTTGTAGATGTGGGCAAAAGTGAGAATTCATAGTCATTGAAGGAAACTGAGTCTTCTTCAGGGACGGAAAAACTAGGATTGTTTTAATACTGTATAAAAGCCAAGCACCCATATCCATATGAGGAAAGCCAAAGAAGTTCCAGCCTACTGATTCAACAACCTACTGTAAAGTTCTCATCTACTGCTCCATAGCACAATGGGACCAATTTCTGAAACAAGAAACCTGTAACAAAGCTAATTTATTCCATCAGATGGAAATAACCTTCATTAGGTTCCCCACAACCTTTCATAAACACAACTTTATCTGAAAATGTTAGAGCATAAGATTAATCAATAATTGTTTTTAACTGTGTTTTACTGTTTCAGGTAACTGTTCTTGTATAAATATTGTCTGTTTATACATTCTCATTGTGAGTAAACCCACATGCAAGCACAGAAAGCCTACGAATTTTATCTTCTCAGCAGTATCTGCAGAGGAGGGAGACAAATATGACCCTCTCCCCATGCCCCACATACAGCTATGAAATCAATGGCATGTGTTCTTCCCCATCAATTCCTAGCCTGAGAAGACTTTTCTTCTAAGGGACTCCAAGAAGAGCATTTACAAAAATATAGGAGAATAGCACACTTTAGAGGCAGAATGGCTACAAGTAAATAACCTTTCCATTTCTTTAAATGCCTCTCCATGTGAGCTTTGAATTGTACTTCACACAGAATACCATTTTCCTAAAGGAGGATTCCAGAGTCCATGGAAGATAGAAGCTCTGCTCCCCCAAAACCACCATCGATCAGTCAGGCTCCAATGGGGCGCAGAACTTGGTAAACATGGAAAAAAAACCCGCCTAGGTAACGTGTTGAAAAAACTTGAGAGAGAAAACATGGTGGCATTCCCCCAGCTATGGTGGAGCATGCCTGGGTCATCCCAGGCCTTCCACTTTCCCAACTGACTCTCAAAGCATCATTTCACTAGTGACACTCTCTGTCTTGAGAACCAAGCACAAAGAGTTTCTAACCAGATCCAGAAAACCAAGGGAATTCTCCAGAATTTTTTTTTTTTTTTAATGATGATGACAAGGATGATAATGATGATGAAACATGTAAGGTATAAGAGAAAGCCTAAAGCCCTTAGAGGTGAACCAGGAGCACATGAGCTGTGGAGACACGAATGACTGGAGTTCTGACACGGCCTCAGGGGAAACCTTAGCGTGTTACCTAGAAGTTACCTTGTCCTGAAAAATTATAAATTAACAGTCCACTAAAAGGCCCTGGATCTCTCATTTGGGACAAGATTATATAGACAGGAAGACAACTACTGGCTTCTCTGTAAAAATAACAGAGAGGCTAGGTGGACACTGTCTGTGACAGGCGAGTAATCCAGCAGGCTGATTCACTGAAGGACCTCCTCCTCAGCCAGAGAAGAGATTGCATGGATCAGGGTGGGGTGAGTTAGGACTGAGAAAATCTCTACTTGGGAGTTCCAGGCAGAGAGGGAGAGCAAGTGCAACCTGAGAAAACTTAACAGAGGCCCACTTCTTTTCAGCTCAAGCAAGTAATCCAGAATACTGGGCAGAGCAACCTGAAACAGGGTCATGTTTGTTTTGTTCCTCTGCAGATACTGCTGAGGAAATAAAATTCTCTGGCTTTCTGTGCTTGCATATGGGTTCACTCAGAATTTCAGCCACCCACCAAGCTGAAAAATGTGGTTTATTTAGTTATATACATTCATTAAGGATATATTCTCAATCTTCAGTGATTTGTAATTCAAGACTTGCTGAACCAGAGGTCACACATCTTTGTATTAGCATTTGATGGAGTTTTCTTCTACTAATTTATCAAATCTTCATTTTAAGCCCATGTACTTTTTTGGCATATGTACCATCTTTCAGCAAACATGTCTAGTTTAACATACTTTTTTGCACACCACCTTGCTTTGAAAGAGACCGACATGGGACTGGACTTCACAGGTGTTTCTGAAATGGCACCCCAAGGTAGGACGTCTGCATGTGCATATTTGATCCCAGAATGGAAGAACATGAATGGGAGTCCTAAAGTGCTCAGTATTGTTCACACACACACACCAGAAAAAAAAAAAAAGATACCTTTTATGAGCTGGGGACCTGTTTCTGTGCAGATGTGAGCTGGGAATCAGAGGATTCCAGGTGCAGCACAATTCCTGCATGTGTCACTTGTTTGCAACAACTGCCAACACTGAAACTGGCACCCCAACACCACTGTGCTGCTCTTACAAGCTAATAGAGACCAAAACACATGCCAAAAATCTGGGGGAGGGGTAAGAAAATGACACTCTTTGTATATCCAGAGAGCCCCCAACAGAAAAGCCAGTCTTTCAGTCTTGGAAAGCACAGTTTGAAAGGTTAAGTCACTTTGGCGCTTGAGATAAAACAACTATCTTAACTTTCTCCTTAGGAGAAGGAAGAACTACTAGACTACTATAACTGGTTACAATGTCTAATTTACACTTGCCTTACCAGACGAAGAACATTTGTTGGAATACCTTGGTTAAACATGAACTAATTGACTATGTGCAAAATGCAATTTACTTTGACAGTTTAAATCATGTTATTTCCCAAAATCTGAATTCAGCATTATTTTTAAGTTAAGGTAAATACCTCTTAATGTATTAGCAAAATTTTGGAATGACTGCCAGTGTTTCACTCCTTTACAGAATACATTTTTCATGGAAAAACCAACCTTCTGATGAACTGAATTCATTAACATAATCCTAAAGGAAAAAATATGTATATCAATCCTATCCATTGAGAGACATGGTATAGGAGAAGTTTGTTACAAACAATTAACAACTTTACTACTAATTTAACTTTACTACACCCATCCCAGTTAGACTTTCATCAAGAGTAAGTGCAACAACTTTTAAATTTGCTAAGTCAAATTAAATAGGAAGAAAATAAAACTTCCTCTGGCTCTTTCTTTTGTTGCTTGTCTTTAAGGAGGCTTGCTGACTAAAGAAAATGACTTTAACCTAATCCAATTTTGAAGGGAAAAAATAACTATTGGGCTATACTGCTAGAATTCTTGGGTTAATAATGAGGACAAGCTCTTCAAAACAGGCATAAAATACACAACAACTTACTACAGAAATTATGATAATTCAAATCCAACTATGACAGCTCTGTGCTATCAGGCAGATGTCTTCTCACCTCCACAGCTTTTGCATCTGTGTATGGGTCTATATATATATGCACTTAAAAATAATTTCTTAATGCGTTTCTTTAACAGAAACTACAGTTCAACACACTTTACAATTTGCAGGGTGTTTTAGGTGAGGAATGATGATGACTACAAAGGTGAGGGAGATTTACATTGCATTTGGATTTTGGATCACAAAACTACTTTCAGTGGCAAATCATCTCTGTTCTTCAAGGCGCATAATTTCCTGGTCTTCACAAAAGGCAGCTGACACTAACATTACAAATACAAGGCTCTGAGTCTCAATTACAGGAATTAACTCCATTTGGCCTGGCTGGATTTTGTTCCCTGCCTTGCTGCACCCATGTCCCAATGCAAATTCTGAACTCAGAATAGAAATGGTGGCAAATGCTGTGTTATTGGTAAAATAAATTTGTTTAAGTACACACACAGAGTTCTCAACAGAACTCAGTTAATGTGATTTACAAATGTTCACTTCTCAGAAAACTTGTGTTGCATCTCTCAGTATCAACTGTGCAAGTCCACATTACCTTACTGACAAAATATGCAGGCAAAAGTCTCAAAACTGCAAGCAAAATGAGAGACATGGGTTCTGCCATGCAGATAGCATCGTCTGTAGTAATGAGCTGTAGCCTGCAAAGTGTGCATGTCCCAGCACACAGTGCACCTCCACACTGCACCTCTGCAGCATGAGGAACCAGAAGGCTGCACGAGATCTGCTGCATTTTACAAACACCAGCAAGTAAACACCATGTAGAGTTTGTATGTTATTGCCTTAATGTAAATCTGGGTAAAAACTGATTCTGTTTGCATATTTCGGGAAAAAGTGTGTTTCCGACTAATCCGAAAGACCCCAAATCATCTAATCCAGTCAGCTTTAAGACAGAAAGACAGGAAAACTAATTTTCACAATTATTCACAAAAGTTGTTATGCTTAAAATAACTGATATTTTTGAAGTGAGATGCAAAACATTAATGTTATTTGATGTCTTCACATCTGGCACTGCTTTTATACCTTTGTATGTATTAAAGCAATGGACTACAACTTTGTGATATGTGATGATACTGAATTTTCTGGTTTTTCTTCTCTAGTCCTGTGCATGTAAGCACATGCATGCACACACACTTCTTTCTCCCCGCAATGGCACTTGCACAGTTAAACTGTTCCACTGATTAAGTCTGAAAAAATTTCATTTTTTCCTCCTCTGCTTTCACACAAGCACCTAGAAGAATAAAATGAGTAGGAATGGTTCTGCTAATGATTCACTTTGCTTCAAGTCATCACATCAACATCTCCATTTTCATTTCACATCCACTCCCCAGCTGGTGCACGCAAGTGACCATTACACAGCACCTACTAGGACAGTCCATTAACAAGAGGAAAATAAAAAAAAGAAAAGGTTAAGGGAAGACTGCAGCTAATTCATACCCACTTTTCAGCATTTGTTAGAAAATACATTCTCACAAAGAGGGATGTATTAAACATATGCTTTCACACAAACAGAAGAGGACAAAAATACGTATTTTTGGTGCAAAATGACAGGCTATATAAATGATGACTCTGTTTGTCTTTGGAATTAAAAGCATAACCACAGTATCTGAGCTGTAAGTATATACAATTATTGAATGAAAACTTGAAGTTTCTTCTGAATTTTTAAAGTATTCTTCCCAAAGCCCTTATTAAGAACAGTGTTTCCCTGACAGTTTAATCTTCTGACAAACTCTATACCTGCAAACGTGTCCTATTCTACATACTTTGCTGTACAGCAATAATTAAATCAGTTTTTTAGGGCTAAATGGTACTACTGATGTTCACCTTGACTCATACCTGCAGCTGCTACAGACTGAATTCTATGGTACCAGTCCTGGCAAGGCCCTGGTTTCCCGGGCTGAGGGCTCAGGAGAGCGCTCTGTTCAACACGGCACTCCAGTCTATCCTACATGAAGAAGCCAACATAAATCAGCATCTTGCTATGCCTTGGCTTCTAGAGCCTCTGTGTTCAAAAATTAGAGGAGAAAACCCAAACCTATTTGGCCTTTACTAAGACTTTCTCGGAAAACTTAATCACTAACTTCAGTAACTTTAAAAAGAGAAATATAACAGAAAACATGCTCACCTTGGTATCTCCTATACAACAGCCCCCAAAGAAGTGAATTCTACAGCTGTGTTGTGTCAGCAAATAGGCAAGAAAATGAAAAGAGAATAGGGAGACAGGCTTGTAAAACACATATTGCAAGTACAAAGTTAGCTCCTAAGTGGCATGTTAGCCTTGGGGGCTTCCTCAGGCCCTGAAAAGAACTAGAGCAATTAACAGATAAATGAGCTGAATGTTTTGTTCGCTTGTTTGGGGGTTGCATTTTTCTTTTTTTGGTTGGGTTGTTTTTGGTTTTGTTTATTTTTTGATGCTCAAGAACAAAGATAATTCATAATTTGCAGATTTCCTAAAAAGCCAAGGCAGCCCAATAATGTAACATTGTTATTTGTACTTGTTAACAGCAGCAGCAGCAATAACAAAATACTGGAAGGGAAGAGACAGTAGGGAAAGGAATATGATGTTTCCTTTCTTCCCTAGCATTTGGAAAATGGCCTGTAGGGAAACACCACTGATTATTTTTCATAGAAAAAAAACAACAGAAACCGTGCTTAGTCCTCCACCACTGAGGATTAGCTGCTCAGAGAAAAGATTTTTCATTTTCACACATGCACACGCTTCTACACATGCTTGGTTTAGATAAATTTGCACAAGCTGCTTTAACTAAACTGATGGGAAGCTTGGCTGCATCTGAAATACATGGTAATTCTCATGGACAAGAGGGTGGGTACTGCATGCATGTTGTTCAGAATTAGACAGCAATTTAGGACATCAAATTGATCTGGGATGAGCAACCATGCTTTTATTCAGTGACTTACTATGAAGCCACCGATACCGTGGCCGTGGTAATAAATTTGGGTGCACGTGTGGGCTCAGGTGAAAGAAGCAAGAGAACAGACTTTGATTCTTTTCTCTTTTTAGATTTAATAAACAAAATAATTTTGAGCATGAGTAGAGCCATTTAATTGTCTGGTCTGGTTGATATGAAAGCATAATTCACCTTTTCTTCCCCCTCCCCCTTTATTTGTTCCCTCTTTCTATGCCTCCCTTACAGTCAGATTTGACAAAATGTGAAAAATTTATTATAACATCTTTCAGAAGTTGCGTAAGAAATACCTCAGAAAAAACTCCATGACTATGGAATCAGGGCTCAGGGGGAGATCATTTCACTCACCATGGCTCACTCTGTTTTAATGTTCAATTTTTCATTTGTAACTACAGTTACATTTCTGCAACAATACATTTAAAAAGGGAAAAGAAAAAAAAAGGAAAAAAAAAGAAAAAATAATTTCCAGCTCAGCAAGTGCCTTTTCTATTGTTTGCCAGATTTAAGCCAAGCTCAAAAAAAAAACAATGGTGGGTTTAGGATAAAGAGTTCACTCATCCTCCACTGGTAGAAAAAGTCCAGTGGGATCAAATTGTGGGAGAAAAAGGAATAATATCCTTGGAAATTCAAATACAAGCCTGATGAGTTCTTTGAGACATGACTAAACTGCATTTCTAAAGAGACTTTTACAGACTTATACTTTTACTGTAAGTCACATATGTTCTCTATTAAATGTAACAAAATAAGCTTTAATCTTTCTGATAGTCAAATGTTGTAATAAGCGAGACTGTAATCTTCTGTAAGAATCTTTTTGCTATTATACACGTTTTGAAGGTATTAAACACTTTTTGAAGTACTCATATTTGCCTTCCCCCTCTTGACTACACAGTATGTACATTTTGCTTAATTTTAAAAGTATTCCTGTTTGCATATGGTATTCCCAAGGAAGATTAATAGATTCCTACAAAATACATAATTCAGCTCTCTCTTGCCATTCTGCAAATACTACTAACTGTACTTCAGTACACAATTTCTGAATATCTTAAAACTCATACTATATATTTTCCAGTCAAAAAAAAAAGAAAAAAAAAAAAAAAAGGAAAAAAAAAAAGAAAAAAAAGAACTCAAACCAGTTTTGTGGCACTCCATGTAACAGTCTGGAAATTTTTAAGTTTGTGCAGTCTGTTATCAAATTTAAAGTAAGTATGTGAGAAAGGATTTTCAGAACAGTTCTTATTTCTGTAAATACTATTTCATTAATTAATACATCCCAGTTATATCGAAGCTAAAAACCTAGGTTCATATTAAATTCTTAAGCAGGTATTTTACAGCTGAAGAAATTAAGATACCAATCTTCAAGTGAAATGTTTTTCATAGGAAAAAATTAATTGCTGCACTTAGAACTCTCAGGGGCTTAAGAGCAGAAAGCCTTCATCCTAGATTCCATAAAAATGGCAACTGCTGTCCAAGCCCAAAAAATGCTGTTCATCCTCTTCCATCAACGAAAAATCCCAGCTGCCTTCTGGGATGCACTGTGTAGCCTGTTTATCCACACACTGCTCGGAAGCCGTGGGATGCATCGCTGCTGCCAGGTGTGCTATTGTGGGACTGCTCTCCTGGAGTGTCGCAGCACAGAGTAACCGTGTACAACATGCAGAAGGGAGAGAGAGAACCCTGCCTTCCTGTCATCCTGCATGTTCCGTTCCATTTATTTATCAATAAATCAAACTTGGATGCTGGGGCAATCTCCTATCTTCCGTTCTAGTTTACTACGGAACCTGTCATGACTGCAAGTGTCCGGGACTTTGGTTTTACATCTCATCTGAATGACAGGGCCAGCAAAAGGTATATTCTCCCCTGATACACTGCAGGGGCATTGATTCTGCACGGGTTTAGAGAGAACAGTGTCACCTACTGAATCACAAATACCACTTGCTAGAGCAGTTTTTCTTCTATGTGTCACATCTAATCAGCATAGCACAATTCTCACAGCTGCTAGGAAGGCTGATAACATTTTCTTTCAAGGAACTAAAATTTAATTTTATTCAGGCAAGATACTAGCATTGCTGGAAAGAAAGGCTTTTACTGAGATTTGGAAGAGCATTAACAAAATGTTATGGGGCCATATGGCCTTCAGTAATCTGGCCAAGCTAAAGACCATTTAGGGGTAGTTCAAGACGTGGAGGGAGTTTCATCACAATGGGAAGATCTCTTTGTGAAAGTGCAGAGCTGATGAATGCAGAGATGGGTGACACACTCTGTGGCATATCCATGCTGCTCACCAGATCACTTCTTTATTTTTTAAATACCCAGTTGTTTTTTTTTAGATTTAATCTGCTATTCAAAACAACTTAACATGAATGTTCTTTTAGTATTAGCAATAAATTTGCACAGCCTCCGTGCAGTGTGGAACACTGAATCCATGTGGCTAAAAAACTGGTTATGCAAGCAAGGCATATGCTTGAGAGGATGAAGAAAAATTGGCAAGATACAGCTTGCCAAGGCATGCCACACATTAGTCTACTTTAAAACTGTTAGGAAATTTCAGCATTTGCAGTTCAGTTTTCTCTACAGATATACAAAATGGGAAGCATCTTCCTTCAAGAATCATCATGAGATGCTCTCCCCTCCCCATATCTCTCCTATTTTGATCACATATTTTCTCTGAAATTAGTGGCCAGCTTTCTCAGATGGTGTTATCTCTGAGCTAAGGAACACTATGTTGTTTATTATTTAAAATTAGGTATTAAACAGAAGCAATAATTTTTTTTGTAAAGCAATTACTGCACATTTGTGCAGCATACAGCATTGTTCTTGGAAATGGCTTAAACCGTTGAACAAATATGTAAGAGAAAGACTGAACACATACCATATTATTTTAAAGAATTGTTTCACCATAAATTGTCTTTTTTTTCTTCTGAACCTGTTTTCTGAATTGTTTTCAACTGTAATTCTGGGTATTGGAGGAGTCCAGGGCAGAATGGACAGTACTAGCAATTTTAAGGAATCAGTATCACCTACAGTGTATCTTAAGTATATTTCTTACAATGACTAGAGAAAATATGTTGTGTGTTTATAGCATGAAAAAAAACCCCTGAAATGTTAGAAATATGTTAGTTTCTTATTTACAAGTAATGCAGAATGTAAATATTAGGCACTGACTCAATCTGTTAATTGTTTATCATGGCCTGGTGAAATACAAAAACTTCTCTGGAAAAAGGAGCTAGAAAAAAACCAGAAAAGGAATAAAGGGGTGTAGGACTTGTCTGGAAAATACACAGGAAAGATGAACCATGAAATTAAATCACTGAATATCAATGTTTACATTCCTGTGTTTCCTACAATAATAAAATTTCCAGGAACTTTTAGAAAAATCCTAAATTTTCACTACACTGAAAAAAGTTAAAAACACTCTCAAATAATGAGCTGTTAAAAATCCTTTTCAATATATCCAGACTGTCTTCTTCCTCCCCAAGGTTATTAGCTTGCTGCAAACCTCTACCAATGCAGTTAGCATAATTACTGAGCAGTGTTATTTTTAAGCTTCTGCTTTCAAAGTGACCATATAAATATAGAGTGTTGCACCTGGAACCCTGCGAGCAAAATTGGAAAAATAAAACAAGCCCTCAGTATTTTAGATTAAAACGTTGTGTTCAACCAAATTCCCATCTCCCCAACTTGCTTCTGTGTATTCCTTTTTTTCAGTTCATTTTTTTAAAGAGGTAAGTTAATTTCATTAATAGTAGTGATGCAGATCTTCTTTCTCCTCCCACTCTTCCATTATCATTCTTTTGCATGCAGATGCACCAGTTACTATGAAGCAGCAGTTTTTGCCCAAACTTTCTGGAGTTTCACTCAACTGTAACTCCATAAACTTATACTCCATAAAGCAAAGTAAAGAGTATCTTCCATTATGATCTCATTATTTTCTCTCCTAGTATTTGTTCACAGGAGATAAAACCGACCCCATTTAACGTTTTGGGGGGGGGGGGGTGTAAAGCTATTATCCTTGCTGAACATTTAGCAAACATGTAATTTACTTGGCAGCATTAGACAGAGTTCAAGCTCTTGCTTGGCATGCAGTTAGCATCTCCAGCCCATGACATTTCCATGCAAAGCAGGCTTCCCGAGAAGTAAACTAATGCTAATCAATAGATCTGACTCAGTGAAAAGCCTTCGACTGATAAAAGAAGGCATCAAACATGAAGACAGATCATTACCTCGTCTAGCAGCTGTCTGTCATTTCTAGCGAGGTGCAAAACTTTTTCTGAAAACATCACTTTAACTCAGTTCAAACTGAAACACTATTGCAAAAGCAAGCTCCGTGGGTTTAATACCAGTGTTTTACTAAAATTGGTCAGATCTCATTTTGCAACTGCCAGAAACCATTGTTATTAGCACTGCTCAAAATACTTCTGCAAAGGCTGTGTAAGTCTCCACAGAGACACATTTTGGATACCCCTTTTAAAGTCAGGTACCTTAAAGGTTAAAATAATAATTAAAAAAAATCTGTAAAGAGGCAAAGAGTTTCTTCCTATATAAAAGGCTATAGGCAAAACTGATGAAGTTTTCTGCCTTTGCTCTATATAACAGGTGTTAACAGAGACAGCAGTTAACCCTTAAGCCCACATTCATTCCTGACAGAAGTATTTACTTCCGTGAGTTTTCTGGAGCAAAGATTAATACAGCTCCCACTGTGAGTAACAGCCTATCAGTGGAATATTTAAGATATTTAAAATTTTTATTAAGAACTGAAATGAGCTATATTAACATTTGGAAGGAAGGGAAAAAAGCTTGCATGAAATCCTAACTCTTTTACGGAAGATTTCTTTTTGTGCTTTGAAAACAGTACCAGTAAGTCTAATAATCATGTTGAACACCCACCTTTGCCACCTCCAAAATGTCTTCTGGAAACATCATTTGTTGTAACTTAAGCCTCTATGTCAGTTTATGAGCACCTTCACAGAAACAGCCAACAAAAATTGAAGTTTTGTAATATAAAAATGACGTGCAGTTCTCATGAGGGAGAATTTCATGTATATGTGCTTCAGACTGCAGTCAGCTTATTTTAATGAAGCCTTCACTCTCAAAAGAAAAAATACACAAACCTCAAGATGTGTCATGATTTTTAGAATATGAGCACCGGAGGTCATGGATGTTGAAGTATGTGCTTGTGAAATACAGGCTGTTTTTGCAAATGCTCATACACTAAGGATATTATACATTCTTCCAAGGTCAGATATTTTTAACACCCCTACACACAGAGCCCTGTCTGTTAAAACATTATAGTAGGTCACAAAAATAGGATCAAAAGTTAAGATGTGAATATTGAGGTTGCTGATGTCAACTCAGATGTGATCTTCTTTCCCTGTCACCTCCCGTTTGTTCATGTCCTACCTAGTCCTGCTACCTTTCCCATGTGACTCTCCTGGCCTTACTCTCAAGGCAGATCAAGAGGCTTCACTCTCCTCTCCTCTGGACAATTTCTGTCTCTACAGCTCCCAGCCTCTGCTTTCCCTTCCCATCCATCCCTGGTGACCCAAGCCCTGTGCTCCCCCTGCGCTCAGACAATGTCCCCTGTCCTCTTTCTGTCCAGTCTTCACCGCCTTCACTACCTTCCCCTAAAGCCAACATCACCCTCAGTGCTGATGTCCTGCTCACTCCTGCCCTGCCACAGTGCAGCTCCAGCCTTCCCATGGCTCCTCAACAGACCCCAGCTTCTCCCTCCTGCTTCTGTCCTTTCCTTCAGCCTGTCATCCTCTCTTCTCACCTCCATAATGGGTTTTGCTCCCTTCCTGCTGCTGCTAAAGTCCCTTCTGTGCCACATCCTCAGCTCAGTCTGAGCCTCACCTCTGCTTTCACAGCAGCCTGGGACACAGCCCTTGCCAGGCACAGCCCGGGCTGCTGGTGAAGGGCTCTTTGAGCCTTTGAAGCTGCACTCCTGGACTGAGCAGGCAGTGTCACCAACTCAGATCTGCCAGGGGTGCTAACAGGGGCAGATGTGTGCAACAGAAAGTGACCTACCCCGCACTCCAAGTGCAGCAGCAGTCAGTTCATTCTTAAGTTTCTGCTAAAAATAATGGGACTGCAAGGTCTATTTAAAGAGAAGAGGTTTTGCTATGGTGGGGATTTTTTGATTCCTGAAAATATTCTTTTAACCCTTTTTTAAAAAATTAGCTGTTTTTGTGATATTTTCAACATTAAAAAAAAATATCTGTAAGCAAAACTTAAAGCAGGCTTTTACAGTAGGAAATGTCAGACACCCTGAATATTAGTGCTATCACACCTGCCCATAATAATTTCCAAATTAAATTTAGATTCTCTGGTATATCTTTACCTAAACAGATTTCCATAACCACCAACCAGTAACTCTTCTTTTAATTTAGGAGTGCTGTGTTAGATGAATTTGTTCCCAGACTCAGACTGTGAGGCTAGCATCCCAAGAGACACTCCCACCTCTTCCTGGGGATAAACAAGCCAGCCCTGGGAACATGAAACAAACAGCAAGAAACACTATTTGACTTTTATAAATTTTAATAGACTAAAACATACGATTGAAAGCTTGAGATCTTTTTTATTTACTATTACCCTGCAGTGAAAATAGGGGGGAAAAGGAGGGGGTGTGTTTTTTGCATACACTTTAAATATATAAATGTACCATTTTTGTCATTCAGTACCCTTTCTATCCACCCATCCTTTTTCATTTACTTTGTTTTTTAAACAGTCTGACATTAGGCAAAAACCTAGTTTTCTCTCTTTTTTTTAACATTTAATCTACAAGAGGAATATATCCACAGTAGGCTTCATAATCCTAGCAAGATATTTTTCATGGTCATTCTTTGATTTGTGAATCAGGCAATTAGAAGTCAGTTGTGTCACTGCCACTGCCATTTTGATCATCACATTGAGAAGTAACTGCTCTACTTGAAAACTTGTTCTGGAGTCTGCCCTCAGCACTGCACATCACTTTTTACTACTTCCCTTCTACCATTTTTTCTAATATTATAAACATTAATCTCTACTTATACATATGTCAGCTAAGTAAGCATTTTTTTTTTTACATTCCCAAATACTTAAGTTTAAAAAAGATATTTGTAATTAAAAGGGCCATCTTCACTCATTTTATCATTGTATCACTAATATTTATTTTTAATGTACTGTTGTGTTACAAAAATGTGTATGCCATGTATGTATTGGGAGAGGGCAAAGGGGAAAATGGGGGTACCTTAAATAACTATTTGGAGACACTAAAAGACAACAGGTAACAAAAAACCTAAGTATATATTGTTGAGAATGGATTTGTACCGGTTTTTGAAATCCAGGAATTGCTCTGCTCTATCATAAATACGGGAAAAGAGGGGGGCTGCAGATTACAATCGCTCCTCTGACCTTCACCTTCCTGGGTTAAACAGTCAGAAAGGAAAACTGTGCAAATATAAAACCATTAGTAAGAATGCAATAAATCCCAAAGAAGGTTCCAAACTACTCCAGTGTAGGCTGGGCTTCCAGTGACACATACTGGAATTTGTTTTTTCCTGAAATGGGCTATCTCCAGCCATCTTTCACAGGCTCAAAAACCCAGGGAAGAGTAAAGAAGAGAAAACTGCCATTCCAGCATCAATACTTGAGCTGTGTTTTTCTCTCTTCATTCCCCCGGCTATCACTCCTCATTCACTCCGCATGGTGGAAGAAATTCTCAATCTCTTTGAATTTGTCTCCACTATTTTCACAAGAAATGAGGGGCAGCGGAAGAAAGAAGAGAGAGAGGGAAGAAAAGAGAGAAAGAAAGAGAAAGAGAGGACACATCAAGGCAAGTTACATTTCCACATTATTTATCCTACAAGAAAGCACATGCTTTAATCTACCCCGAGCCATACGCAGGCATTGTCAGGGTTGCATTTTGCCTACAAAGCTAAAGAAGTAGCAAGTGTAAGATTATGCTGCTGTGTCAGTCTAGTTTGACCAGTTTCACAAGTTCACTAGAAAAGGAAGTGTGACATTTTCATTTAGAAGAACATGAGTGAAGCTTAGAAACGTGGCTAGGCATGTTGGAGTAAATGGGACGGTGTGTTTCTGAGCAGGAGAGAGCCTTGTTTTAAAATCAACTGAACGTTTTAACAATCGATAACAGATTTGCCTGGATTTAAAATCTAAATGCAGAGAAACTTCACTTAAGATAGTGGGAGACAAAGAAGAAAGAGATTTCAAGAGGAAAAGAAAAGCTGTAACTGCCACTCCATTTCCCTGATAGCCCCAGCTCACAGGTACACTGCCACACAGGTACGGATACACCCCGGACCTCGGGAGCAGATGCCCTGTACCCGCACCTGCCTGGCACACAGCTGTGAGCCTCCCACACGCCTTCTCCCTGTGGGTGTAAGCCAGAGCATGTCCGTACCATGCCACTTCTTAATCCAACCGCAGTATCCCAAAGACAGGAGTTTCAAAAGGACTTTTAGGGGAGAAAGTGCAGGGAGGGGAAGAGGAATGCGCGCCATGAATGTTCATGTGTGCTGCTGGTGTTGTAAAGAACATCGGTTAGCAGTAATAACATCTGTTCTGAAACCCCGTGATTACATTAATGAAGGGCAAATGCAGAGAGGTCCAGGAACAAGGCCCATTTACACTCACAAACCTAGCAGGAGTCCAGGAGCAAACTTGTTGACACTGAAGATGCAAAGAGGGGACTTGGCACTGGGAGCAGGTTAAAACCATACCTGTTGACAGCGTATGTTATGTTAAAAGCATATGTTATTTTAAAAGTATGTTATATTAAACAGCCGCCTTGCAGAGAAACTCCAAATGGGCTACAGGAGCGCCCTGTACAGCCTGGAGGGAAAACATTAGCAATAAGGGCCTGGATGTCTTTCAACTTCCAGAAAAGGTAACTGCAAAAGGAACACCACCTTCACAGTAAGATGAAATAACAAAAAATTCTTGTGGATTGAAGGCCAAGCCAAAGAGTGTGGAGGTGAGTTTATCCATCAGCACACAATATAACCTTTAAAATAAGCTAGAAATGCCTGTCTCTTTCCCATGATCTTGTCATCTGCTCCCTCAGTCCTGTGTGCTCACAGCCAAAATGTGATTCCTTGCTCAAAAACAAAAAGCTGTCACAAAAAACAGCGGAAGAGTTTCCAATGTTGGGGCTGTCCAGCCCTGAAGAACAGACTTCCTTGCAGGGATGTGTCCATAAACTAAGGCAGATTAAAAGAATCAACCACTCCTCACAAATCAGGGAATAGTCTAAATGCAGGATTTTAGGTTTCACGTCTGTTTATGAAGCTACATGGTTTAGAAGGTTGCATAAAACCATACTGATTGAAAATGAAGTGAGGACAAGACAACACATGGTCTAAAACCGATGCCGCTGCACAACCTTTGAGCAACTGAATCCACATTCTTGAAATGATTTTTAAAGCCTGGATGGAGGTAACCTGTTGCTTTTTGGCATTTATTGTCACACCTCCAGCTCTTAAGGCATAAAATGCTGCTACAGAAAGGCTGTAAGATTCTTTGATCAAACAGCTGTTCAGATTAAGTGAAGACAGTGAAATCCCCTGAGGTGGGAACAGCTTTGTTAAGGGGCTCACTTGTAGTAGAAAAGGAGACAATTTGGAAATAGAAATGGTTTTGTCCTTCCCAAGACAAAGAAAGCATCTGCAGGATGTTCTCATAGCTGTATGAAACCAGAAACCTCAAGATCAAAAGGCATCACCAGTCTTTTACCTCAATAGCCAAGAATCAGAGCAACCAGGGTCACTGTCCTGGACTTGAACTTGTGGATTTTGGTGCTCCATTTTTTCTAAATGCAGAACACATTTTCATCTGCTGTTTCTCTTCATGAAATACCTGGTTTAGGTATCTCACACACTTTGTAGCGTATAAAAATTATCTGTAGAGCAACCTAGCACCAGCAAGGTATTTTTTACTTATGTGAAGCAACTCTAATGAAATTCTCAAACAGGTAAAAAAAAAAAAAAAAAAAAAAAAAAAAAAAAGGTTTTGGGGAGACCACACATAGAGAATGATTTTTGATAGCAGTGTGTTGGACCCTGAGCCTGACATTGTACGAGCTCCTTGAAAAACTTGGTCTCCAGTGATAAAATCAGTGTGCACTTACTACACAGAATCACTGCAGGGGAAGAGAGAAAATTATATATAAAAATGTATTTATTCATATTTAATCCACATCACTTCCCAAGATACAATAAATTTTAACAGTTTGGCAATCAGATGCTATAGATAACATAATAATCAAGGACAACAGAAAGGATGTCAGAAGTTGACCGGTTCTGAAATACTGAATGTTGCATTATGAATGGTTTCCAAAACTATTTCTGTACAGATAACTACACCTAATCTGCACAAAAATTAAGACTGCTGTGTTTTATGAACATGATTAGTTACAGATGAAGCATACCTATGAAAAAAGTACCAGTAAAATAAAGTGCGTAAATTAAAATGATCAGAAGATAAACATGATGGGAAAGACAGCTAAATAAGAGAAAGGTCAATCTGGCATAAGCAGAAATGGGTAAAAACTCCCAGTAATAGCTGTGCTTAAGCTGGAAGTGAGAAAAACTTCCTAAGTAATGGCATGACCTTCCAGTCAGGGAACTGAATGCAAGAAGGTCCCTGTTTGGAAAAAGAGCACTCAATGTGCTGTGCGCAGAACCAAATAACAGATCTTGTGGTGATCTGTGATTACAGCATAAAGGTTCCTCATCAGTCCCAGCTGCAGACCTATTCCATCACCAAGAAGTGTGCCTGTGTGTGTTGCTGACCTTGCCATGTTTATTTCAGAGCACATATACAAGCAATAGCAAATTAACTGAGTTTCCTTGGTTTCTTTCTCTTATTTTTTTCCTTTTTTTATTAGGGGTGGGAAGGGAGGTAGAAGGATAAGAAGGCAGCAGAGAAAAACACACAAGGAAAGACAAGCTACAAGACATTTTAGGCAAAAATAGAAACATAAACCCTGAATTACAAGTATTAGTTCCAGTACAGAATATGGTTCCCTATATGCCTACGAACCAATTTTTTTTTTCCAAGGAATACCGAAGTGATACATACAACTGTCTGTCCTTCTTCAAAGGCATGCTGCAGTCACAAACGGATCCTCTTAAAAAGTTGTGAATGGTGAGAAGATTTGTGTTTCAGCCTTAGGCTAAAAACGGAATCTATTTCTACTATATCGGTTTCCTTTTAAATATCAATAAACACCACAAGTCCTGGGTGACTTTCTTGCAAGACTTGATGTTTCTGCTTCTGTTCATCCATTTATGCTATTACATTTCAGGCTAAACACATTTTGTTAATTATGCAGCAGGTTAGGATACATCTTCCATTCACAAGCTTTTAATTAAAAAACAAACACAGCAATAGGTAGGTTTTCCTAGTCATTTAAGCCTTTAAGCTCAGTCAAAGCCTGCCCACCAAATGATGCAATTATGTTTTATTTCCCTGCACCTACTTCTTCACTGCAAAAGAAAAGCAGATGATATTTTTTTTTCATACACTGCTGAGGAATGTAAGGCCACAAAAAGAGTGCTGTCATGGCTCAGAAGTGCACTAAACATGAACGTTCACCTGTAGCACATCCCAGGGTTTAACTGTAAGAATGACCTATACAAACACAGGAACATCAAAATGCCGCTATAAAATATATGACAAACACTACATTCTGTCTTGATGCAAACTGCAAACACGTGGTCATTTTCTTATTGAAACTAGTTTTCATCACACTACAGTTGGTGAGAATCCTGGGGCAGGCAGCACTCAGACATGACCACTGCCAGACCACATGGCCAGCTTATGGCAGGTCACAGAAAATTCCATACAAGCTCTGGGATGCATGTGCTGGTGTTAGCACAATGGGGAGAGGTTTCACAGAAACATCTGCAAGGCCAAGGATGGTGACGAAGAATCATCCAATATTAAAGAGCTATTGTACCTAAGTCCTCAACAACAGACATGATTTATTCCTCCACCACATGGGAAACAAAATTACCTGACAACTTCATCAACTAATACCTCATCTTCCATCTCTCCTTCATCAGCAAGATCAGGCAACATATTTCACTGTACCTTTCCATGTCCACATCTTCATTTTCACCCTTCGCTTTTTCTAAACAAATTTCTGCTGGTAGATCTCAATTCAAACTTTTCTCCTCAGAAAGCCCTTTGGGCTTCATTGGAGCTCAAACTTCCCATCCTCCCTCATCCACCCCATCAGCCTTCTTCCTCAGCCCTTCTCCTCCTATGGCTTCCCATTGTCCATCCCCTCCCACTGATAAGCCCACCTCCAGTAACTTCTGTGTGCTCCTGGGAGAGCTTCTTCTCATCTTCTGTCATCTCTCCAAGAGAGATCTGTGAGTCTCGGACACAGCGTTTCACACCGAAGACTGATGCCTTGGGGAATGGAATACCACTGAGCCAGGAAGACAACTGAGGTAAGGAGAAGGCAGCCAGTATTTTTAGAGAAACACGTCACTGTCAAGCTGTATTTGTATAAATCCTCCACTTTTCATAACAGACTCTCCGCAGAACACGGCATTTCACAGAGCACTTGAAATTTAATGCTTGGCATTGATAGCCAAGCAAAAGCCACTGCCAGAGCTGCTGCTCCCATTCCAGCCTCACCTTAAGGACAGAAGATAACAACAAAGAAGGCACATGGACAAGCCCTCAGTGGGAAAAACCTCTCGCACACATACAAAAAGATATACTAGGAGCCATCTAGTCACTAAAAGAGAACAAAATAATACACTCTTTTAGGAAGCTATTTTCAGTCGTTGTTAAACTTCTTTACTGGCTAAATAGAGTATTTTAACATCTGCAGTGTATATTAATATAAATTCTATTTCAATGGTAGGAAATTTCAGGAAATTCTGAATTATTTGATTAATCCAGAAAAAAAATTGTCGTATCAACAGATCTTACCATGCCTTCCTCTTGCATCCATTTACATATCTCTACAATATTACTGTTTTAAACTCCTAAGTCCTGATATTGAAGTGTTTAACAAAAAAACCACTTCTATTGAATAAACATAAGAACTTATATCTCAGTATGAACTATGGCACTGCTTCCACAGTGCTATAATAATTAGAGTTAACATAATGAAAACCTAGTAAAAAGACTATAAATTCACCATATGAGCACATATGGATGTGAAAAAGGAAATCAAACAAGTTCTCTGAACTAAAATTAGAGTCAAAACAGAACAGTGTCCCACAGAAATAGCACAAGCCTAAAAAGTCTATATAAATTTACTATGCCAAATCCAATTTTATCCAACATTCCGTTTCATCTATCCATATTTCCACAGTGTATTTAAGGTATTGAGAGCTTAACTGTTCATGTAAGTCTGGACTGCAGTTTAGCTACTTGAGATAGATTTTCATGTTTGAAGCAAACCAGAGCTGGGCTCATCATAGAACTACAAAACCATAGAGCCCAGTCCACCAAGTTGTGAATGTGATTTTCCTATCCAAGCTTCTGCTTCCAATATTTTGCATTGCATATTCTATTTATGCTTCCTCTACAACTGAGTCCTCCTTTCTGAGGATTTCAACACAATGATTCATTTAAAATATACCTCTGAAGAGGGGTCTTATCACAAAAAAGGAGAGCAAAATCCATTTATTCTCTGTTATTGTATATGTATTCACATAAATATCCTTTTAAAGAAATTCATTTGTGAAGATGAGCCACCTCTCAGCTCAAATAAAGACATTTGTGAATACCATATTGGTTTTCATGTAGCCTCTGCAACTTCGGTTGTAATAGAACTTTGGTGTAAAAAGCTTGTGACAGAGCTCTGAGCACTTTTTGTTTTGTTCTCTTTATGCTTCATCCTCCCCATCAGTTCAACTTGCTGTGTCCTGCATCTTCTAATACCACACATGCATGGAAGGTCATGTCAACCATTGATTTGGGAATCAAATCAAGCAGTAGCAGTGTGTCCATTTTGCTTCTGGACTGCCTCAGAGGTGTTTCCTGCAACTGATGCCCATCATTAGACCAGGATTCTGTTAAATTCTCAGGCACCTCTTTTGTGGCATAGAACCAATTTCTTCTGAACTGTTTAATTACTTCATGATTTCTGAGTTTTAGCTTTTTCTTTTTCCTTTTTAGGGAAATCATCAAATAAACAGAAATGCTACACAGCTACTGATGCTGTTGCAAGAGATGTAGCTGAGCATGTGCTGGTTCCACTGACTGGGGAACCATGACAGGGGACAAGCCAGTTAATCACTCCTGCCTACATTTTTCCTTTTTATTGTCCAGATGCATGGCCGTCCTGTATTTCACAAAACATTCAGGCCCTCTTTAATACAAGAAAGAGCTGCCATTCCTAACAGATGATTGAAGATTCCATCCCTCACCTACAAGGTCTTACTTGCTGGACGATTTTACAGCGTTTCAGCTCTTACACTGCTCTGCCACACATATGCTTCCCGTCATCTTTCTATTCCTGTTCTCTCTCTGAACTTCTTATCTTCTGCTGTGTCTCCTGTTCTCAGCAATCCTCCTCTCAGACCTTCCAGGCTCAACGACAGATTTCGTGCACAAAAGGCTGTAAATTTTTAGGGCAGGAATTATCTCACTACTTTTGTTAGTTAACAAGCTATGCACCCTTGATAGGGGAGGAAAGTGCAACCTACTACATGGTTTTAAATAACCACTATACTCATAAATTATTTGTAACGGCAATAATACGCCTACACCAAAAAGCAGTAGGAAAGATCACATACAGTCGTGGTCTCTCACAGTCGTCGGTACCATCTGGAGCTCCAAGCGGCTAACTCTGCTCGGCAGTCTGTGCGCAACGAGCTGCACGACACGCAGAAAAATATTCCAGGACTTCACAGTTCCTCCCCAAGTAACACATTAATAATGATCTTCCACCCATAGCTAGCACTTCAACTGCGAACACACTGCTGCTGACGAAGGCACAACAGGTCAGCTGGGAGGAGAGCGAGCGGCTTTGTCCCCGGCACAATGCCCTACAGCCGCCACACATGCCCCTCGCTCAAGTTGCGTGTGCTCTGTCATTATACTTGCTGCCAGCTCCAGTGGGACTGCTCAGAGGCTACGGCAACTCTCCAAGGTCCACAGGCCTCCGGGAAGGGACAGGCCACCTTCTGATCCACAGCCGGGATGAATGGATTAGCGGCGAGCCGAGCCAGCTGCCGCAAGCTTTATCAGCACGCAGCCCCGACAGATGGGAGCCCACCGGAGAAGCCTCCTGCTGCAGCCTGCGTGGCCCTCACGCCGACCTTCTGCTCACCCCGCGCTCGCTGACACGAAAGCGGACACAGAATATGCACGAGGGCCAAAATCACATTTTAAAATACGTGGTCCCGGTTTGGGACGCTGCTCAGGTTAAGCAACACCAAGCAAGCTGCTCTGGGAGCACGAGCTGGTTCACTGCAGTGAAGATACTTGGGGTAAAATGCTTCGTTTGGGTTTGGATTTGCAGTTGGTAGCATTTCTGACAGATGACATTTGTTTCCACCAAAACTGAATTACCTGCTGACATTAAAACTGTGTGCATGAGGACTGCAGTAAGAGATACACAAAAGACAGAAGAGACTATAAACTGTAGAGATTAATTCAAACTAATTGACTTTCTCCTGGGCTATGTATCCATATAAAAGTCACAGATATCAGAAGAGAGACATACCCCAACTCAATCCAGCGGAAACGGGGGCTTCCATGTTTCAGACGAGGCAGGTAATGTCCATTTGACTTCTAAGTCATGAACCTTGTGCCTACTCCAGAAATATTCGATCTGAGGCAAAGGGTTGCAACAAGATCAAAAACACTGACAGTTTTTATTGTAGCAATCAAAAACCTTTTAAAATCACAGAAACAGAAAATTGTTAAAAAAGGGAAAACACCTACCTAATTACTGCCAGAAAAGAGACACTTTACTGTTGACCAAGCCACACTGAAGTATGAAGTGCTACACTTATGAACAGCAGTATAAAAAAAAAAGAAACCCTATTGCTTCTATTTAAGAAAGAGCCTCTCTTAACAGATCATTACACAGCCAGAGAAAAGCTCAGTGGAGTCAATGGCAGCCTTTGCTTTCATTGCAAGGGACTTTGTACCAGACATTACATATCAATACACATAGTTTCTCTCATATTACGTCTCACAAGTCTAGAATTCATTTAATTTTCTGTGAGCATAAATGTGAACAATATTTAGAAAGAAATGCTACAATTTGCCAGCCTTGTGTGTAAGTCTCAATTTTCCCTCTCGCTCCTTGAATGGGGTGTCACATAAACCTCTGAGTCTGAAGCTGTTTTGCAGCAAGAGAAAATTCTGCAACTCAAAAAAGCTGCCTATATCTAAACAAAGTACCAAGAATTTTATTTGTACAAGTTACACTTGTGTACTATGGAGAGTATAAACCTTAATTTATGTTCTTATAGGTAATTTCCTATTAGAACTCAGAATCAACTTTATGAAACATTTATATCAGCATTCTTGATTTATGCTAGTAATCCCAAAAATATAGTCCCAAACCAGTTAATGCAGCTTCAAACTGATTTCACAACCTCCTTAATTTGAAAAAATATTTAGTGCACAAAAGTGAAAATATAACATTAAAAAAAAAAGAAAAGAAAGCTAGTAACAAGTACTGCAATGAAACTTGCTTGAACTTTCATTGAGTCAAGATGTCTACAAGAATTTATAAATCATACATCCAGGTCAAAACTGGCTATTTTATTTACATTTAAACACAGTGATTTTGGTACTCTAATATAAGTACATGTTGAGGACTACTTTTTTATGATGTATTTTCCAAAAATTAAATCAAATAACTGTCTTCAATATATGAAAAACAAGATTACAGATCTATTCAGGCAGTGTCCAACGCCATAAGCAAAAGCGGCCAGTACCTAATTCTAAAGACAAATTGACATTGCTTCAGCAAATTACATCAAAATGTATACAAAAAACTTACCAAGTATCTCCTGAAAAAGAAAACCTCTTTCTCATTAAGGATTTCCAGTAGGCATAAAGTCAAGATAAAGAAGTAAAAAGAACTGTCTCCAAGAAGTAAAGAATTGACCGTCTCCAAGTCTTAGACCAGAAACAGCAAAATTCTTTACAAAATGCTCAAAATCAAAAGCAACACTTAAACAAAATAAAAACACAGGCATCTAAAGCATAAGTAAATAGTATTTGAAAATAGTGTATTTATAAGAAACAGTCTTCCAAAAACTGTTTTCAACAAAAAAAAAGTGTTAATCACAAAAACAACCAACCAACCAACCAACAAAAACTGAATGATGGAATTCTCCCCTAAACTTTGCATTGTTTTTTGCTGCAACATGGTCACTCTGTATCAGGAAACTTAGAGGTGCTCTCAAGATACTCTTGTTCTTTGTTATCAGTAAGGGAACTTGTTTTAAAAACTTAATTACTTATCACCCCCCATAGAACTGATAAAGACCAGTTAAAGAAGGTAAACAGTGATTAGAAATTCCCACACTTACACTTGTGGGACTTCATCAGTTAAGCCCAAACCCCATGTTTCATAAACATATTTAGAAATTCTGCATGTCATTTACAAATGTAGTTTCTGGTATGTGGCTGAACACCCATGACTAAGTGATTTCTGAAGAAATGTGTCATCTGTAGATTTCAGTCATTTGCTTTTTAAATTCTACAACATAAAAGAATATTGAAGGAGCTTATGAATACTGCCAAGGAAATAAAATGGAAGGGTTTAGGGTTGGTGGGTTTCTTGAATGATTTGGGAGGGGACAGGGGGTATTAAGTGCAGGGGACATCTGTACCTCGACATTTCATGCGATGCAATGTTTGTTTGTAGTATGCTGACCTATTTAAGTCTGACAGCAGCACTAACACATACGGCCAACAAATTCAACAGAGGAGGAACACACACCTTTCACGAGGAAACAAGAACAGAGGAACAACAAAAAAATACAGTAGCTCTCACCCACTGAAACATCAAACATCCAGGGCTGACCAACACAGTTGCTCCACCTGAAATGCTCAAAGTCCAGATGCTCTCTAATTCTCACTTGTTGCAGAAGCCTAATTACTGTTGACAGACAACACCTTACCGTGAAGGCTGCAGATAATCTACTTCAAAGATAAATGTATAGAAGTAAAAACAAAAACACAGAAGAGATGAGTTTGGGCAAATACTGGAGCAGCTATCCAAACAGCAGAGCAGGTGCAGGTAAGGCAACCAGTTTAAAGACCAAGCTCAATCAATCTATGAAAAGACCTATATGATCTAGCTGCCTACAGAGGTCCTTGGTTTCCATCAGCCTTCTGCTACTACAGCTACTTCAACGCGTCCAAACATGACGTCCTCAGGCTTCAGTGTCTAAATGGATCAAAACAGGCTTTTTGTGTCATTTTAATAGACAAAGCTTGTGGAAGATCACAAGGAAGAGTGGAAGAGAAATGACAGAGAATGAAATTTCTTCAGGCAGCTCTAAAGCTGCTCTGTTGTGTGGCAACTTCATCAGATGTTCCATCACAACCAAAACTGCAAAACAAATGAGCAGTGGCAGCACACATTCTCTCTCTCTGTGTAAGCTGATTTGTAACCACAGCTGTATACACGAATTCATATATATGATCACAAAAAAACCCCCCCTCAACCTCAACCACCTCAAAACCTTGGGTTAAGAACACTTGGTAAAAGACTGAATGAAAATGCAACTATATAAGCAGAAATTCAGCCACAGTTGAGACTGTTGATGGATAAAAGACAATGAATGGACAGAGAGAAAAGAAATGAGGCTGTGTCTAGTTGTTCTGCTTGGCAAATTTTGGAATATTTCTTCCCATCAGAACCATATCCAGGTGTCCTGAGGCAGCAGAATGTTGCTGCTGATGTGAAGAAGCTTTATGTACAGCCATTTCCCTTGCAGTGAACAATTTCCCAGCTGATTAAAATACTGTGACAATCTCAAAGCTTGCTAAAACCAGGAAAAGTAAACATATGGATTGCTTTACAGAAAAACTAGAATACTGACTGGGGGGGGGGACACGCTCCTTTTGCCAAGGGTACTTTAATGCATCTAAACTACAGCTGCCACTATCATTAACAGCTGATGGGCATTAATGTAATCCAGGTGGTACAAGGCATTCCGGGCAGAAAGCACATTCCTCTGCGTATTCCAAAGACAATGAGAAGCCACCTAACCAAGTTCCAATGCCCAGCCCCGGAAAGCAAAGCACAGACACATGAAAAAGTTGCTGTGTATCAGGATTCATTCGCCCTCCTCTGTTGAGGGCTACAGCAACAATGCAGGGTATTAATGGAGATGTGTGCCAGTGGACAGTAACTGCAGATTTGGAAACCCATCACAAGCACATCCATTCTGGTACAGCGGTGGCAACGTGCCCACATGTGGGAGCAGGGAGGACATGGATGCTGCAGGGGCCACTGCTCCAGCAGAATCCCTCAGGGGCTGCACACTGCTCACTGCACCTACCTGACTGTAGAAGCAACAAATTTGTGGTCAAAAAGCTTGTCTTAAGGTTTGTTTATTCCAAACAAGTTACCAATGCAGAGAACAGATGGGGAGAAAAGAGAAACAGTTTAAAAGAATAAAATAAAAATTAAAAAAAAAGGTGTGGGCTAAGCCAAAAGCAATGCCAGCAATTAGTTAATAAAAATGAAATATTCAAAGTATGATGAGAGGAAAAACTTAGAAAAAGCAAGGTGCACAAAAAAATGTATGGTTTTGGTTTGCAGTGCAGATGTTTAGGATTTACAATCAATATGGTTTGCTTTTTCATGCTATAAAATGCATATATAATTATGCCCAAGATGTGTGTAAATGTTTAAATATTAAAACAAAACAGATATTCTGGATGTTTGATGTTTGTTTTTAAAAAGAAAAAAAATCTATTTTACAAGGACACAAGCACTAAAGTGAAATTAACATAAAACAAACAAACCAGTATAATAAAATAAAAAGCTCAAAACCAAGTTAACCAAGGTCGTTAATGTCAGTTCAATGGCAAAGATCCATGTTAGCCAATGTTTAAATATCAATTAAATGGGAAAAGACTGCCTTGCAATTACACGTCACATATTTATTTTTGCTTCTTCTAGGGTATATATTGTCTCTAGCAAGCATGCATGTTTCCTTACATTTCCAAAGTTTAAATTTCCTTATCCAAATTATCACAACTACTGAGAAATTTCAGATTTCCTTCTTTTTGCCATTCATTTTTCTAAATATTTTGGAGAATGATAGCGTTGATCTGCTAAGTCCTATGTACCTCTTCCAAACGTAAATCTGTAACTACTGAAACCATATGCTGAACTTCTCTATTTGAACAGGAGATAAAGCTCTCGTCCACCTCTTCACTCTGAAAATACCCCACAGCTTAAAATGCTGAAACACAAAAGGCACAACATGCATTACCACAAATTCACAGTGTTTTGCTGACCATAAAAAAATGTCCTTGTATGGATGGAAATGGAAGTCTGGGGAAAAAAATATTTGGTAAGGAGGTTTTTTTCATGCCCTGCCTCCAAGTAATACTGCTTGAATGGAATTTACAGAGAGCCACAGTCTAAAAATACATAGGCTGAGAACAGCAAAGCAGCTACATGGATTACACCCAGCTCTTACAACCCTTTGTAGTTTCACAGGAAAGTCAACTGCTGGAGCACCCATCAACAGTACTGTTCTTTCTCATATATCGGAAAAAAATCATTTGATGAGAACAGGTAAAATGTCCCAACTACAGGAAAACAAAGTCAAGTGCTGGCCACTGTACAGTGCCCACATAAAATATTCAGAGAGGGAAATGTCAGCACTAAAAAGTGCTCCTAGAGTATAATATTATTTATTTCTTTTTAATACAAATCATTCTATTTTTCAGCCCGCAGGACATAAAGCAGATGCAGCTGGTAGGTATTTTATACTAACAATAGTAGGGAAAGCACAGCAGCCTGTGTTCTACTGACACAGAACTATCTATTTAAATAAACATAAATTCTGATTTTTCCTAATCCTCAAAAGATGATGAAAAAGGAAGGTTTGGGGTACTTGACTTTTTTTGCTTAGTTTGTGTTGTCCCTCTCTTACTTCAGTAAGTCCTAAGTTAAGTTTGTCTTATGGGCCCCACATGCGTAGGATCATGTCACAGTTCTTTACAAGGATTAAGGCACAGCATGGGAGGACTGCCTTTTAATTGAAACAAAACAGTGCCTACTATAACTTTTTTTCAAGAGGTCAATAGAGAGAAAAGGACTTTACTAGCAATCCTGGCCTTTTCACCTTTCTATTTTCATAAACAAGTTCAACAGCCAAGTTACTGAAACTGCCGGTGGAAATACAGACCTTGCTTACAACTGTGTAAGCAATCCCATTTCCCCTTCCTGTTGATCACTGGGGTGGTGAAGTTTTGGGAGGAGTTGGCTTTTCCATTTAAACATGCTGTCATCTAAACAGGGAGGCTTTAGAAGAGGCGAGTGCCTAGTTTGATGTTATTGATTCTTTTCCTGGAACAGGAAGGTTGAAATTTATTCAACACAGAGATGCAACCCAATCTATAAAGATGTTCTTGGGCCCTTTCTTGGTTTACTTGCATAGACACACTACTACCCTGCTGAGCAAGAAAAGATGTTCACACATCCCTGCTTCAAGGTGAGGAAGATCCTTAGAGCAGCACCAAGCTTGCAAATGTCAAGGCAGAGATTCCTGATACCCTTAAAAGACAAATCAGCTCAAACTGGCTCTTCATCCACCCAAACTGAAATCTGTGGTCAGATAAATTTAAACTATATGCACCAGAAATGTCTCTTTCAAGGTATGACTCCTGTCAGTCTAATGGCAAGAGGAGAATTTGGCATAAAAGTATATTCCTCTCTCAAGAACTGTATCACAGTCATTGCAAAGTAATCAGTTACTCATGTCAGTCAGTCACTTCTTTGCCTTCCTCTATGAAAACACTGAGACAAACGTACCAAAACTTCACTGGAACCACCAGCTCAGAAAACTCACAAGGAGGAGAGCAGAAAAACACACCCGTGCTTCAGTGCACAGTCATAAGGCCTGTCCAAAATGGAATTACTAATATGGGTGATAAATGAGCTCTCTACAAACAGACACACAAAAACTTTCATGTGAAATTCACCATCAGGCCCAGGCAATCAGGCTCCTAATTCTCTTGACCATCAAAGCAATCTGCTCAAGATTCCCACCCTCTAGGTAACACGTACGAGGAATCATCTGATGGGGCTCTGGCAGCACTACTGCCCAGCATTTTTGTGAACACCTTGAAGGTAAGGACCACACAGCAGGGTAGGGTAGAAATCAGGCAGACCCACCAACCATGCAGGATTGGTGAAGACAATCAGAAGCTGTGCTTTTCCAGGATGGATCTTCCCTGAAAACATAACATAGTGTAGATTAATTGCTCATGCAAGACACTTCAGTGTCACTTAGTAATTTCAAGTTTTCCTGGAATACACCAGTTTTTCTGGGATTTTGAAACAATATTACCAGCCTTAGATGATGTGAAAGGGATCAAGTATCTACAGTACAGAGATTCTAGTAACTTTCTTCCAGCTGCCACTAGGAATGTGGGAGAAGACAGGCAGTAGAACTCAAGAGTCTAAACAGTCCCCAGCTCCTTCCAGAAAGAAATGGCAGTGTCTCTTCAAAGAACAGACAATGAATTTTGTGCAATGCTAACTGTATGAAGACATTCAAAAATGTGGGAGTATGTAAATCAAGCACAGAAAAAAAAATCTTTATTAGGTGTGTCCTCATCGGAAACAGGAACACACAAATGAAACGCTCTGACAATTACCAGCCTGCTCAAAGGGTAAGAAAAAGGAAGGAGCTACGAGTCACCCAAGTGTTCATAATAACCAGCAGGTACAAGCATCAAGTACTCTGTGAACACAAGAAAGCATCAGTACTGGATATTAAGTAACCTACTGAAACTTTTAAATGACTGGAAATTAAAACATACAGGTTTTCAATGCAGATATTAAATCCAAATGCACAAATTCCTCTATCTCATTCTGCAATTCACGTAGAAAACCTTGCTCTTTTCCCTCTACCATCTGTCTACAATTTAAATAAGATACTCAAGTCTAGAGATGTTCTTAAGTTCCAATGAGGCAGGTTTCAGCAGTAAATGAAATCAAATTAAGGGAAAGAATACATAAAAACTCAGTAATATTTTTAAAAGTAATTTTTTGTTGTGCCTTTTATACAAATCATTTCCTTTCTACGGATTTGGTCAGTAATACCTTTGAATGGTTGCAAGTGCAGTGCTTTTTTGAAAGCAACCTGAAAAATTAGGTTAACCTAGAAAGCAAATTCCATCTGTCCTGGTTGTCATCAGTAAAAGATACCTATTCAGTTCCTTTCAAGCATATAATCTAGTACTCAGTCTAAAACAGGATTTTAAAGACTTCTCTTATCAGCTTTTAGCTTTACTTCAATAAGAAGAAAATACGGAACTCCAAGCTGGTGCTACACTGAAATTAGAGAACTGATTCCCCAAACCCCTGCCCCCCAAAAGAAGAATGGGTACAGATAGTACAGGAGCTCAATGCAACAACAGATGTAGAGAGAACCCAAATACTTTGCAGTCACAGTAATAATTACCACAAACACTTGAAAGAACCACACAGTGTTCAACTTGGGGATGGGAAAAGGGTGTTGAATTATTATTGCAGCCTAGGTTTGATACTTCAGTATATACGAGATTTGGCTTATTAAAATAAATAACATTTCTCTGAGTAGATTAATTTTAAAAAATCTGTTTTGCATATGATGGTGTTATTTCAGAAATATGCTCATTTCATTGCAAACACAGCATATGAAACTTGGGAAAAAGAACCCAAACCCATAATATTTTTTCAATTAGATGCATTTCTTCACAAAGTTTCCAGGATGGTGCAGTTATTTACTCAAGACTATGAGACTGACAATTGCTCAAGCTTGCACTGAAACAGGTGTTATTCCCTACAACACCTACAAATTTCTTGTTTCTGTATGGATCTTTAGAAATGGAAATATCTTCAAACTCAGTTAATTCTACGATTTGACAAGTACCACACAAGGAGTGCAAAAATGGTTTTCTATTTCAAAAACCAAGGCAATATGAATAGCATGGCATATTCTGCCCCTCAATAGGTAATGTAAATTGTTTAACATTTCAACGTTACTCACACATACAGACAAATTCTGAAAAATTTAGGAAAGCATAGAGTATACTCTACAGTTTTTACACATTCCAAGATTTTGGAAGGAGTCAACATTGCTATACATGCAACTGAACCCCAAGGGTTTCACTTGCCGGTATGCCTGGTTATAAAAATCAAGACTGGATGCCCTGGAAATTAAAATGCACATAAGCAAAACAAAGCAGCGTATCAATTCTTCAATAAACTGCTTCTCAAAGCAAAGATCACTTGAAAGACTTGGTCATGCCTGTAACAGGAAGAAACATGTCACAATCTCTTGCAGCTTCATAAAGGTTTACTGCAAGGACCAGGCCGAGGCGCACCTCAGCACGGGTGCTGGAGAGGCAGGGGCTCTCAGACTCCAGTCCACAGGAGGAGGCTTCCTGCACTGTGGCCAGCAGACAAGCAGCCAGGAAGAGAAAAGCCACCGAGATTAGCTGGGGGAGAGCTTATTGCAATCCTGAATGTCTCTGATCTGGGCAGCCCTCTTGCAAGAACTTCATTGCCTTCCTCACTTGAAGTCTCAGCCAGCTACTGAGCACCCCAACTCCACCCACAGTCCTTCAGTGGTTACACTGATTCTGCCACTCACTGAAGCATAGTTTTCTTTAGACAATGACCAATAATCACCTTGCCAGCTCACCCAATTTTACAATTATACAGTAAGAAGGTAAAACAGCATAACAGAAGTTATTAAAAAAAACCACAAACCAAACAGGAAGGACAAGTGATAGTGTTTGAGCAGTGCAAGACTGCAGGACAGCTACCACTAATGCACTTCGGCTAATGAATTTATCAAACAACATGGCTGAGTTTAGTCAAATTTCATGGTAATTACAGTACATGTTATTGAACTGTCAAATTAACAAAATGGCTGGGTTTGTCCCCAAAATATTTTCTGTTTTGTAAAACATCATTTAAGGTTTGATATTTACTTGTTTCTTTCAAAGCACAGAATGTGTAATTCACTTTTCGCTATTCTACTCACTTAAAGTTGACTGAAACACAACTAGGATTCTTTACTGCTGTAGGTTCCCAAGAAAAGCTCCAGTATGAGAAAATTAGTCAAATTCCCAGCTATTATAAACTGACTTTTACTCATGTGAACTAAGCAACTACTGACATACGAGTTAATATAAGCATACCAAACTTTATTTAGGGAAGAGAAATGGGCTATTATAATTGTATTTGATTCCCATTCACTTACCAGATCCACTCTGGAAAATGAAACAAACCATGCCAAAAGACATTAATTCCCTGCAATGTATCAGAAGTACTTTACAGAAGCAGAGTAAAGAGAAATAGCTATTGTTCTTATTTTATTTCCAATCCCCTCATGCTCCTTACTGTTATGAGGATCAAATTCAAATACACTAAGCAGCTATTTTGAATGTTTGCAGCCCTAGTGAAACAGAATATGAGCACACTGCAGCTACATTCTAACTTGCCTGCCTGCCATCCACCCGTCATTTGGATGGGTAATTTCTCCCCTCGGGACCATATGCGGTGCTTAAAGCTGAGTCAGTTTGCCGTATGGCATTATTCTACAAAAGCAAGACGGCTTTGCTGGAATCTGACCTAGGAGGGTAAAGGCTTCTACACACTTGGCTCAGTAGTTGCTAGACATGTTAAAGAAACAAAAAGATTTTAAATGTTAGTGTAATCCACTTGTTTTACATGGCATTTTTCCTATCAACAAGTACAGGCTTTACACCATTATGAAGAAGAGCTGTGAACATTACTCTTGTTATTACCTACATCAAATTGCACACAAGAAATTAAAAAATACAGAATGCACACAATAATTACATTGCACTGAATTATTGATCTACAGACGAATTATATATCCACTGAATATTCTATCTACTGAATTATACAGATCTGTTTTATACTTTTGTTTCACAATCTGCACTTTCCATCTCTGTTCTACTGTGCTTCTTTTATTTTCAAACATTTTACATTAATAATTTGGAGAATACTGGACATTAAAGACTTCTAATAAATGGCTACTGAATGCAGGACTAGCATATTAGAAATGTTTACTAATATTCTACACACACACACACACACACACACACACACACACTTTTGTTTTACTGTAGCTACCCATTTCAGCTTTTTACTGAGTAGTGGGAAAGTACTTAGTTCAGAATGCTGTAGACAGAATCACTTTCTTTAACTTTGTTTCTTTCTTGAGCATGATACAATAAAAGCAAGCCAAACAAAAAAAACCCCCAAACAACAACAACAACAACAACAACAAAGAGAACATAAACCCTCCCAAAACCAAAACCAACCAAACAAAAAACAAACAAAAAAACCAAACAAAACCAACAAAAACCCCCCAAAAACTCCAACAAGCCCCTCCAAAAAAAACCAAAAAAACCCCCAAAACCCAACCAAATAAACAAATTTTTTAAAAAACCCCACAACAAAAAAAACCCCCCGCCATGTCAGCAGGAGGGTTCCTTTTCATGTTTACTTTTGATTTGCTTTCTGTTGCAAATGCTGCTAATGCTGTTCAAAATCAACAGAAACAAAAAAATTTTAGAAAAAACCTTCTTTAGAGATGCTGGTAATTCCGCTGATGTGCATTTTTCAATCTGCATAGAAAAATTCAGTAGTAGTTTACAATCACATCAGACATCACAGGCAACACTTGTTAAGACAATAATGATAAGAGACCATGTATCATTACCCAATTCTTTCTGGCCCCTTTTGTTATAAAAGTGTTACTATGTACATGAGAAAAGGAAGAGATGATCATTATAATGTATTTGTTGATGTAAACCTCTGCTATATTTCCACAGTTCAGACAAATGGTACTCAGAAAGTGTCCAGCCAAAATGGAACATGTTCGTGTAGTACAAGCCACTGGCCTTGACCATGGGTATTAAAATATTCATAGCTCCTTTCAATGTCACTAGCATACAAACAGCTTTTCCTCCTCCTTTAAAACATTAACCTCTGCTCTCCCAGGTGATAGCAACTGGTCACAGAATTAGTACTGCCTTTCCATACAAAACCACCACCAAGCTAAGTAGGGACGTGTCTGTCAGGCACTTGATTCTGTCTCCTCTGAGCTCAGGTATCTATCAATTGCAGGCTACCCACTCCACCAAAACATGGGTCAAACCAAATAGGTGGGGGTGAAAGTGTAAAGATCTGCCCAGAAACAAAAGGAGAACAGCATTACCCTCTCAAACTTCATTCCTGGGGTAGCCACTCCCTCCCTCCCTCTCCCTGCTCTCCTCCTGCCATGGGATTCACCACCAAGGCTCTTAGCTAAAGAAGCTTCATCTTCTTCACAGAACCTTTTATTTTAAAATGCAAGGCTCCGTAATTCCTCCTTTGTGGCACGCAGAGGAATATGAATAATAAGCTGAGCATTCATATGGCTTTATTATTACAGGGCATTATAAGATAAAACACCCAGAAGAGTCAAAACAAAACAAGAAATCTCCTACTGTAGTCAATCTCAAGTGTTTTGATCAGGAAGCTATCCAGATTAGGTATTTACCCTTTTAATACGGAACAGACAGAACTATATTCATACAGGAGTTTAAAGGCCAGAACAATGCTCACGTATGCTCACCACTTGGGGTGAGGGGTGGAGGGGACACTAAACCAAACCAATGAACACCCCCTCACTCCGCAAACAACCAATAAACCAAACCAAACCCACCCCCAAAACCCAGCCCCACAAGACAAGACACTATCAGCCCCTAAAGAAAAAGGAGTGTTTTGGCAGATGGGTGTCCACTGGGAAATCACATCTGTGTAAGTCCAGAAAAATATGTCTGGAAAGTATTTACCAGGCAAATTCTGTCCAAAAGCCTACTGAAGCTTAACTCTGGCTGTGACACAGCTACTCCATGGAGGCAGACAGTGGAAGGAAATGGCCTCTTTAATGCTTTCACCACCACAACCCATGGAAAGAGATACAAGGAGCATCACTTCTGCATTTTGCTTTTTCTCAAGCATAATTGTCACAGTGATGGATGCATCAGAAACGTACATAAACCAATTTCAGCATCGAGAGCATAATGCTCTCCCACAGCCATGCAGCAGTCCAGTTGCTGCGCTGGAAGCAGCACTCAAGTTGGTAGGACCATTAGACAGAGCTCTCTTACTATAAAAGCCTGCAAATAAATGTAGGCTAAAATAAACAGCAAGTCAGATGTTTTATCTGGGGATGTTACCTCATTAAAGGCTATATATGCCAACTCCAATTCAATTTGAAGTAACCTTACAAGGGAAGACATCTCCCCCCCAACCGGAATTAGATCCACTTGATCATTTTAATTATACTGCATTGCTCTTTTCAAAAGAGTCCTGCGAGCCTTCATAGGCTGCTGTGCTCCCCTTTGAAATTAACAAATTAGGCTTGGTAATTAGAGAGTCAAAATGGTGTGTTATATTGTTTGGGGTGACAAGGGATTTAAGAGTGTTTCATTTTAAGCCGTTTTCAAGGTTTGAAGGTAAAATACTATCACTAATCATGTATGTTCCCATTTTCCACCTACGCTGATTAATATCTACGCAGTGCACTGAGATAAATTTCTTTGCATCTTAATTAAGAACATTTCAAGGCAGATTCCTCTAAGTTCTGTTCTTTTGAATGAAGATGTAAATATCTTTTAAATGCTATTTACCACCAAAAAAAACCCAAAAAAACCCCAAAAAACAAACCGAAAAAATGAACCCACAAAGAAAGAGCTTCTAGGGTAGAATAGTACATGCTAATTTATTCCAGAAATTATAAATTACTGTTTTGCTCTCCTTAATGGACCTGTCATCAAATCTTAGGATGTCACTGAAGCCTGATACATCAATTCAAGGATACAGCTGAGTCACCCTTCCTTCTGAGAATGGGCCTGTGCACTTGCTCATTGTCAAACAAAAACTTTAATAATTTACGTCTCAGTTTGCATTGCTTAACATTATGCTTCAAGCCCTGAATTGATTATTCTTAACCTCACTGTCTTGGCAGAAGGCCTGCTGTGATGCATCACTTCAGGGACTGATGTCCATCCAGATTCACTGGACAATGCCGACATCAGATCTGAGCAAAGTGTGCCAAAACTTGTGGAAGGCTGTCCTGAGAGGCCATGAGAGGACATTTATACCATTGCATCTTTCATCTCAGGCTCTCAAGCCTCTTTACATGCAGAACAACTCAGGGCTAGTTAATTACTTTTGTATGATATCCAGGGATAAACATTTGGCAGCCTTGGTCATTGATCCGAGCACTAAAGAAACAGAACTGAAGAAACCCTGATGCATCCCCCACCATTGTTCTTCTGTAGCATATAATGTACAGGTTGTGTTTTGGTATTACAGAATTTGCACTTGCATCAAATCTAGAGCTGGTGTTTTATTCCCGTTTTCAATGTTTGTTTTTCAGCAAAGCCACTGACTTTCTAACAGTGCTCAGAATAGATGCAATATAGCAGGATTCCTCACAAAATTTAAAAAACCTGAAGCATAAGGTATTTTAATTCTATTCAAAGTTTTAAAGCACAGAGTATATAGACTTTCTTCCCCTGAAGTACTCTTCTAAGCTGGCATTGTATAACAGTAGGTGAAAATGTCAGACAGAAGGAGGGAACTTCGTTCCCATATATAGGATCAAAGAATATAAAACATAGGAGACAATAAAAAGAAAGCAAGCAAGAAAAAGGGATATTAAAAGGGTATGATGAATGGCATATACATCCTTGTGATAATTCCTTTCCTGCTTTATTGCTTGGTAATGATCATACAATACTATACTTCATTGATCACTGCTTGAAATCTAAGCTTCATTTCCTTCACATACGTTAAACACCTTTGACTTGAATTCACTTCATGTAACTTTTCAGTAGTTTCTTTTTAGTGTAAAGAGAAACTGAATATAAATACTGAATGAAGGGGAAAAAATCATTCTACATTATTGTTCTCTATCATCTATAGAGCTAGGAGATGTCTTTGAGGTTCAAACGTGTCTGTGGCAAAGCAGGGCACCACATCAAGGCACTCTATATATTAAGTGTGTGCCTCGGGGTAGTGATTGAAAACCCACTTTGACCACAAGCTGCAAAGACTGAATGCAGATTTCCCCGTAGCCAAATCATTCACTGTCTGGACAGGAAGAAGGGAAGCTCCCGTATGGTCACTCCTATGAGCAGCAAGACCTCAGGGGCAGGCCAGAGCCTGGGCCAGTCCCACCAGCTGCTTCACATCCTCTTCTGTCACAGGGCTCACTGCTAGATGAAGTCTCCCTCAAGCAGTCCACGTATTCCATGGACGTGCAGTATGCACAAGGCAAGTGGGTGCAGACACTTATCACAGACCTAATGCTTTCTGACTACACGCATGTTTTCAGATGCCAAATGAACAAATAAGGATGCTGGAGGCTCCTTTCACGCAGATAAACTCCAGCTGGAAGGACATAATTTATGAGCAGTTCCTCACTGCATACACTTCCCTTTTAATCAACCGCTAATGGTCACTGCGGTGCTCCCCTTGGACAGCCCCATCTCCTGCTCACTGTGGAGCACAATGGCTCCAAACACAGGAAGGCATATAATGAATCAACGCACCACTAACAGCTAATATTCTTTTGGCAGTTTAATCCCTTATTGTGATGAATTCTCTGCCACAAAAACATTGGGGGGAAAACTGTATTAATTAAATAAAATAACCAAATGCATTTTGCTTATATTGCATTTTCAAGATTCATATTTACTCAACCAAAGTGCAACTACTTATAATCTTAGAATTAACATATATATATATATTACATATATATATATATATGAAATTATATATGAATTTATATATATATATATATATATCTATATATGAAAGAACAGATGGTACTTAAATCTGAAGTCCCCAAAAATCCTTTTCACCAAGTTTCCATCCAGGACAGAAGACATACGGGATGAGGATTGACAAGAGGCAAAATAAGGCATTTAAGGCACACCACAAAGACCATCTAGTTAAGCAAATAAAATCACAAATATTAAGGGGTTATGGTCCTGTGATTAAGGCATTTGACCAGAAGGCGGAATATATAGATACAATTCCACCTCTGCCTCTCGCTTCCTCCTTGACCTTGGGCAAATCAATTCATTTTTCTGTGCCATAGATACTCAGCAGGGATAGCAATAATACAACTTCCTACCTCCCAGGACTGTTGTGAGAAGAAATTTGCTGATGTTTGTGAGGTCAGCACACTCCTTCTTAGGTCATATAGATTGACTCTGTTTTGTTTATATCATCAGAGTACTAACAGCAGCAACCCAACACTATATAATTCCAAACAGCAAGGCAACTATTTCTGCAGATTGTTTTATGCACTAAAAACCATGAAATTCTTAAGACACCCGAATTCTCCACGTAACAGCATACACTAAGGGTGTATTATGGATTTTGCAGCTCATGACCACCAACCACCTAGTAAGAGCTGAAAGAGTCGGGAAGTTCTAAGCCCTTTGCGTGAAAAATTCTGGTGTCCTTCAATTTTGAACATTACTGTACAACATAGAGGAGTATATGGCTGGAAAATCCCATAAAATAATCCTTCTAGGAAGAGCACCTATTGTGTGGAGCTTTTACATTCAAAGTACTGGTTCAGTACATGTGGATGAAGGCAAAATGCATTGTACTAACCTTAATTCCAGACTATCTTGTGCCTTACCTATGTGACTAAATGAGTTATAGAGATTTATTGTTTTGAAGGAAGAAAAGGCAAATGCTATATTCTTTGTAAAGGATAAGAACAAAATAGCTAGACAAGAAAAAGTCTGTCTAGTCAAAACGCTTGATATTTTATAAATCTTTCTTTTATTGCATGCTTCAAAGAAAAAAAATTAATTTTGAGCAGACTGGACAGGTGAGTATTAATAGAATTCTTGAATAAAAGAACAGAAAAGAAGTGGTGAGGGTGCCTTAAGGTCAGCTTTGCATATCTCATATTTTTAAGCCAGTTTGGCCTGCTAATATTATTCAAAACCTCCAAGTTTGTTTAATTTTCATCCATCTGCCAAAGTGCTCAAAGAGATCCAGAAGGCAGTCATGAGCCAACTTAGCATGCTACAGGAACTCCCCCAATTCAAGGTCTGAAGGCTCTGTAATGGGGCAATTACACCACCTTGTTGCTCTCCAACCCTTGCCCTAAGCCTCGGCAATTTCCAAATACCTATACAAGCTGCTACAGTAGGTGCAAGGGTAGCAATATAGACCCCACCCCCCTTGCTCAACTCTTCCAGCAAAAAGAAGCTGTACTAAAGCGTAATCAACCACTTAGGCTTTTTTATGACAACTTTCATCATCCAGTAACAGAAAGTAGTAAGAGAGCTCTACAGCTGTACTGTATCACTAAGCAGAGTTTCCTAGTAGTAGCAGAGGTCTCTAACAGCCGTGTTTGCACTTTAAATGAAGTTTAAAATATTTTAAATCAGTCACAAAAGCTGCACTCAGCACGAAATAAATTAGAATGTTTTAAGAATTTGGGACCAATTTTACTAAAACTTCTGGGTCTTCCTAGCTCAGCCACAAGATTAGCCACTCATCAGGAAACATTTCCAAGTATTTTCTCGCCCTTCCATGGCTGAAAACAAGAATAGGAGATGAGGAGAAATAAAAGGAATTTAAAGCTGCTGAAAACTAATGTCTACCACATGAGGCACAAAATAAGCATGCCATTGTATATTTGATGAAAAAATAACTGTTATGAAATATTCATTTGAAAAGTGATTAAGCTTTGCAATTGAAAAGCTAACCCTTCACAACACGAAATAATCATGCAGCTTGGGAATGAACACATCCTGTGTCCTCTGGTGCTCATTATAATATATGCAACATCTCTACCCCACTACTTCAGTTGCTTAGATATTTTTTATTTTATTTTATTTTTTAGATTTGAAATAAAAGATCATAGACTTATGTCTTATATGCCTGCTTCAAACCCAGAGAGCCAGATTTACCATTCCCATACATTTCCAGGCAAGGAACGGTAGGTAACACTTTCTCCGAATTACCTGTGGGGGGGAGAAGGAGGCTCTCCAGGCCCCAGCACAGGGGCCCCCAGGACCCAGTGCAGAATCCCACCTCCCGCTCTGCAGCAGGAAGAAGCTTCTTTCTTCAAAGCTATTAACAAATTTACTCACCAGCACAACGTATGATGTCTCTCCTAAGGGTTAAAATGAACAACCTTTCATACAGAATATGCAACCTATTCCCTAAACTATGAGGGATTAATCCACCGAGCAAAAGAAATGTTTTACAATCCCATTTATTTTAACTATATTTCTTCAGGGATATTTAACTTTACATATGAAAGCTATACTTTATACATGGTATACATGCAGGCGCATTATTTATTTACAAATCCCAGGCACAGAAATCATGAGTCCGAAATTTTCCTTACAATGAGTTTCATAATTAGCCCTTCCACAGTCAAGGCACATACAGAGATCAGGGATTATTCATTAGAGGAAGGAATTAGCAGGATTTTAGGCTTCAATGGCCTGTACAGACTATTAGCTTGCATTTGGCTATTAGGCGGGTAAGCAGAGTGGTCTCTAAAGCGTCAGCAACAGATAACAATAAATTCTCGAAATGAGACTTAACACCTGCTTTCCTAATCTTGAAGGGAAGGGGGAAAACAAGACAGTTCAGTGGTGGCACAGCACCCTCCCAGGCGCACAGACTCCCAGAGTCAGGCCAGCAGCACCCTGACAACTCCCAGCCATGGGAGCCAGAGGTCCCGGGATGAGTGAATAAGCCAGGCAGCTGAGACCATGGCAACACCAGGCCCCGGCATCAAAAAACACCCTCCAGATCTGCATGACAGCATGCAGGCTCCGACTGCTTCCCTCTGATAGAGGAGGTTTTGAAAATGAAACAAAAGGATGGTACACGGGGCTGGCTCATTTGAGGACTATCAGTGGGTCTACTTCCATCCCTTCCAAGGTCTGCATCAGAGATGAGAGGAACACGGGGATTGATTGAAGGATACACAAGCACAGGCGTGCCCTGTCTATGCATTTTATTTATTTTGAATGCCATCAGCACCCTCCACATCCTGATAACACAAACCACCAGCCTGGTAACACCAGCCTATCCTTTCCTTTTAACACGCTAATCTATTGCTTCAAAGCAGAAGGGAAAAATGAAAAGAGTCTAAAGATGTTCTCTTCTCTTTTTTCTTTTATTAAAGCTAATGCCCTCAAAGATGAAGGACAGAATAATGCCTTCACCAAAAATACAGTGTAAGACCCTCAAGACCACTTTATTCAGCTACAGCCAGCAAGTAAATACTAGAAAACCAAGGAATTTTAATTTTAACTTTTCTCCCCACTCCTTTGCATTTCCAAGGCACACAGAAATAACTGCATTAAATAGAGCTCCTAGGAACGGAAGTGCTGACAGATAAGCAGCATGAACCCAATCAGTGAAACGTCTCACAGCTTAGTACAACATTTCATCCTCACCTGGATCAGTAGAGTATTTCAACTGGAATAAAAAGCACCATCAAAAGTGCGACCCTAATTCACCACTACTGCAATTTTCTATCAGTGTAAGTTCAATGATTTCAAACTAATTACACAGATGTAAAACAAGGATAACTGTGATAAATCAGTCCCAGTGCAAATTCAGAGGAACTCTTCCGTGCACATGTACAAATAAAAATATTAAGACAAACCATTACAGGAAGACACACACAATTACATAGAATTATAAATACACATTCTTCTAGATCCCTGCGTCCAAATGATGAAATTGAGCTATATTTTGTTCCCAGATTGCTTAAATGTCATTATTATACCATACACCTGTTTTAGGAAGAAAAATAGTACAGATTTTTGCAATTTAACAAAGATGAAGACTAAGTAAACAAAATAATACAGTAAATAAAGAAGCAGAAGTTCAACAGATCCAACCTGTCCATGTCAACTTGTTCAAGCAGTAAGCTGATTTCCTACCTCACATGAAAGGAATCAGAGGAAGCAAGAAAATGAAAGCTTTTTGGAATACTGATCAAACAACACCTTACATGATTAAAAAAAAGTAATTACACACAAAAAATAGTTGGTGATAATTCTGAATGAGAGAGAAAATTTCAAGGGGAACATGTGAGATACAGGGAAATGTAAAAAATTGGTAGTTTTGTTAGTCCAGTTAGTAGGACAGTGAAATGCCTTCTTTTCTGTCCCTGCTTTTAAAAACAAACTTGAGATCTTTTTCATTAGTGCTGTTTTTAGACCTAGGGCATCACTCATCTCAGAACACTATAATAATACAATTGAAGACTGAGTTTCTCCTTTCTCTCTCCTGGATTTTTTCTTCAAAACTGTGAAGAAAGTGGCTGTTGATAAGAAGAAGGGGCTTACTGCACAATTTTGAGAGGAGCAGACACCTGCACTGTGCAAATATCTCCACTGCTTGTCAGTGCAGTTCAATCCATGACCCAAAACTCCTCTGCTAATTTCAACCTTGGACCTTACTTGAGCAACGAGTAATGACATTTTTTTTTGACAGGGACAAAAGGATTCCAGGAGATAGCAAGAAGCTCACTTCCACTTGAGAACTGATCAGACTATTTGAACTCAGTTCTTTAAAAGGTAACATTTTCTCATTATAGAAAAATCTCTGAACATCCCTTTTCAGATCACAACCAAATCATTAGGGCCTGCCACAAAGCCTATTAAAGTCAATGGAAGTCATTCAAAGACTTCAAAGGGCTTTGGATCCAGACCTTATGTAAAACATCCAGATGCGGCCCAGCAGCACCTCACACTGAAGGGAAGGCAATGCCTGCCAGAGCCAGCGATGCAGCTCCATGGCCCTGGCGCAGGCAGGAGAGCTCAGTGCGGAGCACCTGACGCCAGGCTGTACCCCTGCTGGAGCACTCTCCATCGGGCTGGCCCACGGACTGAGTGCCCACGAGCAGCTGGAGTGCATTAGGCAGGCTCCTGGGGCACATTTTTCGGTGTGTTTCATCCAAAAGGAATCCAGCTCGCTCCTTGCTTGCTGGGTAACGGGAATCAAATGGGAACGGGGCTCAACTTAAGAGAGTCGCTTCAAAAGTCTTTGCCTGATATGAACCGAAATGCTCATCCAGTCTCACTCCAGCATGGGACATCTTGAGCAGCCACTGAAGGGGCAAGCCCAAGTCTCCATAAAATAAGGTCCCTAAGAGGAATCGAAGGGGTCTCCAGAAAAACTGTGGACTTGGGGTCTGCAGCACATCAAGTGCCCTCAGAAAGAGCACAGTTTAGAGCCAGAACTACAGCTTTTCATCAGTACTGACTTCTAAATGCTCATCATCTGTACTCACAACGAATCCAGAGCTTTCATAGATAATTAAAAATAACGAAATACTACCGTCCAAAAAATTCTAAATCTAGGATTAAAGTTAAGTGAGATTACTTTCTATGAGAACCCATGTTCAACTTTGAGAACTTTCCACAGTCTGGTAATTGAAGATCAATGGCATCACTATTCTATTTCAGGTCTGCACACAATTTTCTGTATTTTTTTGAACGGTTGACTAATAAATAATGTAAATTCTCAGCACTTCCTACTTAACTTTGAAATATCTTAGTGTAGTTCAAATCACTGTTCATTGTTAACACTCACATTTAAAAAAAAAGGCCAACAAAAAAACAATATTAAAAATACTCCCCCCCAACAATTCATCAAGAACACAAACAAAATATTTCAGTGTTGTCCTACTCCAAACTGGCTCCAAACCAGTTTTGCTTTTCCAAAAAGCAGAATTTTGAAATTCTAGCTGAGTTATTTTCAATGTGTAAACTGGCAAACACCTGAAAATTTTAACATGCTTTATACAAACTTAATTTTAGACTGCAAATAAGAGAATCTAAAAAAGTCTTCCCTGCTGTAAGGAATTATTCATATTCCACTGATCAGCCCTTCCCCAAGCTGAAACCACACTTGGTAAAATTTACCAAAAGGAAATTTGTGATGAACTAGAGTGTTTACTGATGTTCAACACTGGTTTAAGTAAATTAACCCTAGAGTAATAACTAATAATTATTTTCACAAAATATATTACTATGTTCTGTACTCTGAGCAATCACATTCTAATTTGGGATACAGCTCCTTTTCTGAGGTATAAAAACAAACCTAACATAAAAAAGGACATGCTATGTTGTCTTTTCATTTGATAAGTGAATGAAATTAAAACACAATTTCATTATGGCTGTGCTACAGGAAACAAACACACCAAAAAACCACCAGAGCAAAACCGAACAAGACACTTAACCCGGTTCTGAAAGGACATATCAAACCAAAAATGACAGTGTTATATCACTATTATTAGCTTTAGAAACAAAGCTTTTAGGAGTAATTTCAATTTTTAGTCCATTACCCTAAATGATGGCATATGTAAAAAGAGCACATGCAGAAATGTAGTTTGAAAAAGATTAGGAGATTATTTTAGAAGCAAATCACTCCATAAATAAAGCATAAAGGGAACACAGCATCATTCAGGAATGGACATCTGTCACCCAAGCAGATACCACATCACACATTCGCAGCTTAATTCTGCAAAGTGGAAAAACAAGACTTAAAAAAACACATAGTCTTACATGCATTACATTTATTTTTAAATTTCTAGTTACTATAAATATACAGACATCATCAAGAAGTATAAACATTACACAGAGAGGAAATGGTGAGAAATAAAATGAACAAAGAACAGAAGAAAAGAAAAAGTCACATGGAATTGGAAAAATCCAGCCCTATCCTGAGTAGTTCCAGTGCTGTTTTTCTTCTAGTGGGGGAGGGAATGAAGAGGGAAGAAAAGTCACATTCAATGTCATTTTGACAGCGACCTCTTATTCAAAAACTATTATTTTTCCATCTTGAATAAGAGAGAACCAAGTGCTCTTCATAATCACATAAATGACCTACCACTCTCTAAGTGCTCTCTCTTAGATCAACAAAGAGCTATCGGAAGCAGAAAGTATTGCACACTACTCCCCTGTCGTCTCAATCCAAGTCATCCGCACAGCTCAACCTACCGTAAGAGAAACCTTGAAAGGCCAAAAGCTTTAGGAAATAGACTTATCAGACTACCCCTCCTCCTTGAAGCAATCCTTTTAGAACTTCGCAGTGTTAAAATTATAAAGACACACAGAAAAATAAAAGTTACAAGCAGGAGAGGAGAAGCATGATGGGAGTTTACTTTTATTTTTCTAGGAGAAGGGAATCAATAGCTTTAAAATGTTTTACAAGGGTGGGAGGAAAGATTTCAGTTGTCCTTAGAGATAGACCATTTCCTAATGCTGCATTTTCAGTGAACTTGTGCCATTAACTAACTTAACAAAAAGGTTCTTACTGCAAGGCATGCCACACTAGAATGTAAACTGACCAACTCACACTTCTCCCCTCTCTGGGAGAAACAAGAGAGCCTGTCCCCATAAAGTCAATGGCAATGCTAAGGATCTTTATTCCAAAAGAAGAGCTTTTCTAGGGTGTTGGAGGGCATTCGTGTTTACTGTGTTGTGTTTTGTTTTGTTTTGCTTTCAAGGACAAGGGGAGAAATCCTATTCATTTATTTGTCCTCAGTTTTTTCCCTGTAATTGAACCAGGAAAGTACCCAAAGGTAAAAAAATAAAACTGTATCATGTAAAAAAAAAAAGGGGGGGAACCTCCCCCACAAACACCTCTTTCACACTATAATAATGCCAAACACACAAACATCTTCCAGAAGTGCTTTGCTGGTATTTTGGAATCCAACTGCAAATTACATAAGTTTAATCAAAAAAGAAGGATCTGGTGCACTGAGTGACTTAGCAAGTCAAACCTCAGGTAACTCACAGGGTGGAAGTAAGGGGGTAGCCCACAATGGAGATATCCCGCCCTTGTTAGTGCAACTGTCCCAAAACACTCCACGAACTCCTGTTTCACCTGTGAAGAATATGACAATCACGTATGGCAGGGTACTTTTTCCCCTTGATCCCCCAAAGGCTTAAGTCAGGATGGATGAAAGCATACCTTTACCAATCAGGTCAGCCTGAAATCCTGACTGTGCAAGAACTTCTATTCATCCACCCAAACCACCTGAAAAGGTGCGAACCAAACTATTTCTAGTAGATGGATTTGCTGGAAATTCAAATCCTTTCAAAGAGAATGGGTGAACCGCTTCTGACAAATGGCATTTGTTGAAATGCTCTGTGTTCACAGGTTACAATAAACTGTACAATAACTAAGAACTGGAGAACAAAGGACCATGGCAAGTGCTGGGATGACTCAGAACTCCTTCAAAAACGAAATCCATATATTCACCTCTACCACTACCATAAAGCAAAAGGATTAAGTTTACATTATCAGTAGGAGGAACCAACAGGCCAGAATGCTTTCTTCTGTTTCTACCAAGAGAGAGTATAATAAGTCACAAAGGAAAAGCAAACACAAGAAAACCCTAAGAGAATCCTTGGATCTGACCTTCTCTCCATATTCTCCCTCTGTCATCTTTTTTTTTCTTTCCCCGCTTCCTGCACAGCTAGCTGTATTGCTGACTGCAGAACACTTACTGAAGAATGCATAATTACATCTCTTTAACCCCTTGCTGTCTCAATATATATACTGTGCTTCAATCTAGGGTTTTTAAAATCCCCCTTCCCCCACCGAAAAGAATGGTTAAAATACCAACTATACGGTACTATTGCCAAAGATTCTAACCCATACAAATTAGACTCTCATGTTACTTCACCACTAGCTGCTCTCACATATTCCTGCCCGCTATACTTTGTTTCAGACTGCACAAGTACACACACAGTAGAGTCAGTGAAATGCAAGAATGTCACCAACAAAGGAATGTTTTGGGCCCAGCAGCTTCTGTTCACATGCTTTTCTACATGAACCTTGCAGTGTGCAAGTGCAACAAACTCCTTCACTTCCATCATATCAATCCCTGCCCTGGAAGAGCTTGAGAACCTACTCTTATGTCAGTGACAATAAGAACTTCCTGTGAATTTTGCTCTTCATCCAATGCCTAAAGCAATAAGCAACTCTTCATATTAACAAGTAATTTTAGATTTTTATGGAATTGGCATGCAATCTCCGGCTTTAGTGCTTGTGCTTTGCAAAATTCAATAACTAGCCTACTCTGAATTAATGCTTTCTCATATAAGCAGTAAATATTTTTGTAGGCCCTAGCTGCTGCTGGTAACAAGGACAAGAATTTCTTAAAAAAACCATTTCAGAAGCACCAGCTGTGATGTTTCAATGGACAGGAGACCTTAACTATAGGCATATGTAACCATAGTGGCAGTCAGATGAAAACGATGGAAAAACAGAGATCCTGACTTAAAAAAGACATAAACAAAAAACATTCCATGGGCCATAAGCTAATGAGAAGTTGGGGTTTTTTCACTTCAGAAAAGTTTGAACGGAGTCCTCAAAGAATAAGTACAAGTAGAAATGTAGAGTGAAATTTACATTAATTTGGGACTACTGTGGCTGTTATTCATTGACTTGGAAACAACTACCTGTATGGAGGAGATGCTAGTGGTAATTGAGTTTGGATTTTGCTTCCACGTGGTTGTTGTTTTTTAAATAGGCTCTCTAGTCCTTTCTTCTCATTCCAAATCAAAGATATAAGCTACAAAAAGCCAATATACTCTTTGACTCCCATGGCAAAAAAACTAATAAAACATACAGAACTTTCTGATCTTCTGTATGTTCTTTTGTATCATGCATTATTATAGGTAAAACTGAACTGGTTTTAGTTGAATTATTTTATGTAAATTGTCATAGTTTGATGAAGTCAACAGAGGTATGACAACTACAGCAACAAAAGGCCTACACAAAAGATTTTAAAAAGAGCTGAGAAACTGAAAATACCAGGAACTCTGGAAAAACCTGCAGAAGGAATAATTTTAAGTTGTTCTGAATTCTGCAAATACAGCACTAAAAAGAACATTGAGTACCTAAATAATTAAAGTTTATCCTCTTTATTGAAACAGTCCATGTTTGAGAATTCATGTGAGTTTTAATGTTTAATTAAGGGATTTAAACCTCGTTTTAAGTGAAAACTCAGTGCAACCTTAACTATGAACCCACGAGGTCACCTCCATAATATATTCATGTTGGGAGATCCAGGACCTGGCTTTTACATAAGTCAGTTACTACAAACACACAGTTCAAATATCAGTCACAAGCACGTGAAAAATCAATTTACAAGGAGATGAAAAAATAAATGTTCTAGGAGATAGGATATGCTAATGAAAATTAGTGTCGTGTGTTTGCTTTCTGTCCACATCCAGGTTTTGGTTTCACATCCAGTGACTGCTGAGACATGTTTATTTAGTGATTAAAAAAGAAGAAAGATTAAGCAGCAACTTTAAAAAGCCCTGTGTAGATAAAGATACGCCTGTTTTATAAGCAATTAGTAATTTCTTATTCATGGAATGTAAACTGTTTTGTCTAATTTTCCCAGAATTTGCAGATTTAAGAGGAATGCAACTCAAAGGATGAAATTCATACCCATAAAGCCTGGAGATGAGAGTAAGTCTCTAGTCCAGCCTATTTAATATATGCAGTTGTACAATACTATATCCACACTTGGAGCAGATTTACCCATCATTGCCCTTTAAAATAAAAAAAAAAATTAAACAGAATTTGAAAAACACAAGAAAAAACTTCTAAAAACTTATGTTATTGCCACATTCATCAACACTACAACACACCATCTCCAGGCTGGGCGGCAACACTGCCCACAGCTGCTGCTGGCCAGGGTAGATATGGGCCTTGTGCAGATCTCGGGTGGCCAGGGAGCTGGGATGCCTATCCATCTTCCATCTACCCCAGGGCCTCCCCAAGGTACCAAATACATGTCACTTGTGTTTTAGATGCAGTGCTATTTACCAAAGCTGTCGGTGATGCTGAAGATGGACGTGGGGGATGAGAGCAGGAGCCCCACACACAGAAGCTCCCCACTTGGATACCTGAGCAGAGTCTGCAGTACAGATGGACACATGGAAGAAATCTCAGTGCTTTGGTCCACTGTCCAGCGGCTGCAAGTCCATCCCACAAGTGGTACCATTCACATCACCATCGTCACATGGCATCAGTAAAAAAGGACAAAAAATGAGGAATATTTGCCTTTTCCTGAGATGTCCTTGGAAGTTCTTAGGACAGAAGGATTTGTGATAGATACAGATGGACAAAGCGAGATGCCAGTAAGCACCCCATAACAACAAATGCACAGTTTAAAAAAAAAAAGGAGGGAGGGGGTTGGGATAAAATATGAATTCCAGGTTTGCTTGTTAGCCTCCAAGTTTTTAACAGAGAGACCATTTGTGTCGGCAGGGATGACTGAATCCCTGTATCCACAGCATTTGACTGCACTTGGATATATGCCTCCTACTAGAGACTGAAATGAAAGCTATATTTTAGAGCACTGGAAAAGTGAAACAAAGCCTGCAGCTTGTGTTTATAGCAATACTTCTACTTGTCTAGATGTATTTCACCAGCTCCGTATTAACAAGAAAGGTGGTAGACGTAAATGCTGTGTCCCCAGGACTGTTCTGGATTTTTTGCTCCCCAGTCCTTCAGCCATGAGGTGCATCTCTCTTGAAGGCTGCCAACAAAAATGCTACATGTAAGAGTGTGGGGTGAAAACACGAGGGGCAGAAGAGAAGATGGGCACACAAATTATAAGGCAACACCAAAATATTTCCTCAACCCAAACCCTCCACAATCATATCAAGGCTCATGTGTGCTGACTTCAGCATCTGCTTCAATTAAATGACAAGAACAGACCAATCTATATTGCTTTTTAGCGTGCATCAAAAAAGTAGGATTGCTGAAAAAAAAATTAAAAATAAGAATAAAAAGAAAGCTTTTTTCTGGTTTTGAACACATTAAATGGGAGCAACCAGATCTGCTGGAGGCTTAGCACCAAGTTTTTGAAGACAAGATCAAGGAGAGAAAGGGTTAAGTCCTGAAAAATAAAAGAGCAGCAGAGCAAATCTGACTACATGTTTGAAAGGGCCTATAAAATGTTACAAGCAAAACGGGAAAGCTTGTGTTAATAATGCATAAACCAAAGGAGGGGGGAAAAAAGCTACCCATTTAATGGAATAATGCTTTTATCCCCGCAGTTAAAACGAAATAAACCATGACTATTAATCCGGTACGGCCATGTAAAAGCGCAGTTTTTAAACATTTTCTAAGAGGGGACAGCTCAGTGAGCGCTCCGGCGAGCGGGGCCTTCGCAGGGCCGCGCTCGGCGCTGAACACCAGGCTGGGCTCGGCGGAGGCCATTACCCGCCCGTCGCCATGGCGACGCTAACAGAGCGCCCGGCTTCAAAGACAAAGCTGTAATTTCAGACGCGCAGCAGCCAGAGGGAGCGGGGAGAGCTCCCTGCCACCTCACCAGCCATTACACAAATGCCCAGGACCGTGCCGAGGCGGCCTCAGCGCCGCCCGCCCGGCCCGGCCAAAGGAGACACAGCCCCAGCCTGCTACACCGACACGCTGCCGGCTTTATGGTGTCATTCCAACCACCGCAACAACAAAAGTCGTTTTCACTCCTTCATCCGATGTGAAAGGAGTGGGGGTACTTGTGACATCATCAGAAAAAACCCTCAGCGGGAAGGAGAAAGCTCACTTTTAAGTTTTGCCACTGTGTGGATAATGGCAATAACTAGTAATGGTAGTGCAGAAATAACAGACATTAACTCAGCTTACACACTGTTGTCTCATCAATGTGCTCTTATTAAACGTGACAAAAATATCCACTTGGAAATCAATCTGTAGAGCTGGCCTTGTAGCCTAGCAATCGTTCGCTGTGCTGCCTGGGAAGCCATGGATCCAAGCTCGGATACACTTTTTAAAATCTGCTGTACCGAGTGTCCAGGAGGGAATGCAGTTCTTCTCCGAGGTACCATGTTCCCCACCTCATCACAGCCATGTGCTGAAAACAAGATAAAAGTAATGTACTCCCTTTCGGTTTACTAAAGTTGGGTGACCTTGCAAACCCCTTGGAGAGGAGACAGGTGCAGAGGTGGAGAGAGGTGGAGGAAAGCCAGATCCCTGAACAACCCGAAACTTTTAAGTGTATTTTTTTTATGTTGACACATAGAGAGAGATGTGTACAATCAAAATGCTATTACACGCCTGACTTGGTTATTATCTAGTCTGAGGGAAACCTAACCCTGTTCTGCAGAAACAGGGACGCTTTGCTTCCTTCTCAGTACCAAAGTACTGTGTACTTAAGGGTATACAGTAAAGTTTTGGACCCTTGCCAGAAAGGCACCTTCCCACCTGAAAGAGCGCAGAAGTGTCCAGAGACACTTCTACCACTAAACCCCAAACACAGCAGCACAAAGCACCCTGGCTGGGCAGCAAACACGGCACACCAGCCGTGCACACGCTTCAGTCTAGGGTGACATGTCAGCCCGTGAGCAGCAGCACTCGCCACCACACCCTGCCCCTGAACCACGTTCTCCCAGCCCAAGGCACAGCACGGGCCAGCACTTGCTGTTAGGTTTTGTCACTCTAAGGCTGAGAGGTATGTGCTGCTCACAAGCTTGAGCTGGGTCCTGTGCGTGACCCTGAACCAGTAACCCCAGACTGAACTCAGAGAAGCATAAGCTGCGTGATCTGCACTTGTTTAATCATGAATCTCTGAGTTCTGCGGGATAAAAAATTCAGCTTTTGACAAATCTGAGTCCATGTTATCCAAAATAAGCAGACAAGAATTAAGAGTCTGCGAGAACTCAAATATACATAGATGGGTATATAGAATATTTAAGACTGAGGGGAAAAGTAATAATTTTTAAAAGAAAGAATAAAGGAGGAGGTTGGGGTTTTTTTTGCTTGTATCTTCTTTTAAATAAACATTTTTTTAAAAATCCCTTTGCATCATAGCTGATCACGTATTTTGTTTCCAAGTTTCATCTTTAATGGATGTGGGTGGTGGAGAAAAAATGTGTCAGACTGTAAGTCCTTTAATTACTTTTAAACTCTGCAGTTTCACTGCATGGTGTAAGTGAAGATAGTCCTTAGTCCACATGGCTAGCTGACTACTGCCCTCTGACCACATCTCCATGGAAATGGAGGTCAAGTGATCGAAATTCACACAGGAGGGAAAGTTTGTTTTTCTGGCAAAAATAAGGTAAAGAATTTACAGGATTGACTTCAGTCTGACCTATATTACTGTGAATATAGGCATTAAAAAGCAAGCACTAGAAATCACTTGTTCTAACCAGCAAAAATGAAACAACGAAAGTGTTTGTAAGTATATGCAAGTACACGCATGGGTGCATTTCTCAGCATTTCATAGGATTTGGTATGCAACCTCTGGTTCTTTGCAGAGGAGAAATACAACTCAGTAGGTAGCCCAAATGGCCCCTTCTCACACCAAGCTGTGGTCTCAGTGCTGGAGTAACTCTCTAGCCAGAAGCAGCCCAAGGCTTCCAGAACCAAAAGAATCCTTGTGTTTTCTCATACCTCAGAATAGGAACAAAAATGCTGTTACTGTGATTTCCAATAGGGCAAAATGTCTAACAAGCCATGCAGGGAGAATCAGCAGTCATTTAAAAACACTGGTGTGAATATGGTGTCTTCCTAAGTCTTCTTTAAAGGTACAGGCAAAACAAAGGAATGTGATGAAGACTGAGAAAATATGGACTAAGAGAATCCAAATGAAGCTAGGAGGTACTACTTATTAAAAAAAAAAAACCAAACAAACAACAAAACCCACAACAAAACGCACAGATTTTAAAATTTTACAGCCTTGTTTCAATAAATTCCAAAGAGTTGTGCTTTAAATTGCACAGAACTCTACTTTCCCCCCCCCTTTCATGTAGGCAAGATAATAACAATACAACAAACAAGATGGAAAAAATAGGTTTCTATGAAGCTTTCATGAAGCCATATTATTAAAATATTGACATGAACTGTAAGTTAAAGGAAATAGATAAATCTGGAGATTTTCTTCCATCTCCACTCTCCAGTGGAGTATCATATGAAAAACTGCTAAGGCTTTCAGTTTCAAGTCTAAACTCAAAAGATAACAGTTTGCATTAAGTTTTATCCCACGCCATAATGAATTAGTTCACTAGGGTCAATGCCTGTACTTAATCCACACACAATTTTATCTACCTATTTAATCTTATTTTGATTGTAACAATTGAGTTAAAAAATCTCAGATCACTTCCAATTCCTTTATTTTCATACTTTTCAAAAGCAAGAACTGACTACTGTATAGTTTGCAGTTTAAGAAACAAAAACAGTAATATTTTTGATCTCTTGCATTACCTTTTGTGCAAAATGCATTGGGAAATTTCATCAGCTATGATACTGTCAATGTACATGTGAATCTACACCTTATTCTATGGCATGAGACAAGCTTTGTCCTCTAAACTAAGTCCACTACTGTGTACTCAGCAAACCTTACTAAAGCTTACTGATGCATAATGTATTACTACATGCAAATATAAATACAAACGCTCATGTATGCTTATCTTTATATTACTTCCCAAAATGATGACTTCAATCGGAAGGTGGAAGATAAACTATTAAGTGAATCTCCGCCTTGAAGGGAAAAAACTAAAACAAAACCAACAAACCCAACACCACACATTGATATAAATTCATGCAATTTAACTATAATGTAAACCAAATGATCCAGGATAGTGTATTTCCCTATACCCTATCCTAATGCAATTATTCAAATGTGCCTCAAAATTCAGGTCCTAATTCTTATTTAACACAGTAAGTCTCACAATAAGGTTAAGATGATTAAAAGGGTCATCTGCAATTGTATGCACGGAAGGAAAGAGATCAAAAGCCTAAAGACTGGGAACTGAAAGTAGCCTTTTCCTGGCACTATCAGCTTTTCTATCTTAATTTCGACACTCTATGATGCTTCATCCTCTAAAATTACACTGCCGATTCAAACAGGACCATCTTTACAAAGTCCTGTTGAAGCAGAACCGTGTTTGGAATTGAGTGTGAAATGGAACAGAACAATCTGCACGGCCTTAAAGAAAACTGACACAGTGGGTTAAAATGTAAATGCCTTCCAAAGACAAATGTAGATGCCCCCTCTGCTTGTGTCTGTGTGTCTGTGTATATATATTTTAAAGGTAAATTGATAATGAAAACTTATCTACATGAAACACACTGGAGAAGCACTTCTCACATACAGCACAATACAGCACAGATTCTATAAAAAGGCATGGCATATCACTGTCTTCAAGAGAAGATTCTTAGTGAGTCTGAGATGTATGGCTCCAGCAAAGGAAGGAAGGTTTCAGAGGCTTAAGTAGTATAAGACATTAGGTTTAAAGAAAACACATTTAAAGAACATATAAAAACCTGTTTCAAACATCAAAAAAAACCAAACAAAACCACCCAAACAAACAAATAGCAACAAAAGAACACCGCTAAAACATGTGAATGGCTTCACAGTACAGGACTGACTTTATCACGATTCCAACATAGTTCTATGAAACAAACAGTACATTATAAACACTTCCCATTTGCACTGTGATGGCACCTAGAATCCCCAGCAATTATGGACACACCATAAACAATCAGACAAAGCACTGTGAAACCTGGCCTAATCTTAACACTATTGACCGTGACTGCACAAACATCTGCTCACACAGGAACAGCAGCTGACCAGGACCACTCAGGAGTCAGCCTCACATCAAAGACTGGTAAGTTGTTTTTTTTTAACATGAAAGCTTCAACAATAGCAGCAGAAACCAACGTGTTCCCAGCAAACAGGAATGGAAGGAGGAAGAAAAAGAAAAGGCATCTACTGCCAGGCTTCAGATGTTGCTGGTCAGAGTGAGTTACTGTGTTTAGCTGAGGTTATGAAGCTGAGGTCCTATCTTACAACGGTTGGTGAGCACAGTAAAGGAGTTTTTTGGAAAAAAAAAAAAATCCTATCTTCCAGGAAGACTTGAGGTAAAAATAAAGAAAAAACATTTACAGTGTCTCAGGTACTTCCTGAAATGGTATTCAAGTGAGTAATACTCCTTTGTCTTACTTTCTGCATTGTAATCCCAACGTTCACACAGGCATGAACAAAGACATGCACCAGTGAATACATTAAGCTTTGGAATTTATAGTATGCTATCAACTCAAAATTTACAAATAACCAAGCAGATAAGACATGCATGTTTTTATACACTATACATGTATGTACACACATTATGTAAAATGTTCAAACAATAAAAATTGATCCCCAAATAAAAAAAAACCCCAGCACTTTAGAGATAGATTCCCAAATGCAGAACCTAAAGGCACTGACTTAGAAATTTAGGCAGATTAAAAGGACAGCTAGTGCAGTTAGTGCCCCTGCGGCAGGTAGATCTGAGCCATGCATCCAGAGGCAGCCGTGCTACTGCAGTTTACAGCCTAGCATATTAAAGTAACCTTGGGAGTTTTCAGCTTGCCTCTCATTTTAAGCTGCAAGACTTGGTGGGTCAGGGGCTACCACAAGGGCAGTTCAGTCACCCTAGCTAGGAAGGCAGCAGCTTCTGTGGAAGAGAACAACATGAGGCAGGGGGTGGTAAGGAAATAAAGAATAAAATGCTTCAACCACCCAAATTAAATCTAGTTTCTTTCATTTCTGAATCAACACCAATACTGTTCTAAGTATTTGGAGGTATATGATGCAACTCCTCACAGCCTCAAAAAACACTGCAGGAAAAAAACTACTAATACTTTACTGTTCCACATAGGACAACATCAGCCTATTTAAATAGAAGCTTTTGCAACCTTAACCACTACTGGGATCTATAATCCCTTAGTAGGTTTCCCACGTAAGTTTCACGTAGAGGTCAGACTAAGTATTTCTTTTCGCATTTGTAAATTTTCTTGGATCATAAATTAGCCATTTTGTTATTACAGGGATGTTGTAAACACTGTAAATGTATTTTGAATCTGGAAAAGGTGATGAATAGTCAAGTATCTTTTTTACAATACTTAGTGAAATTACTTTTTATACTGCAGTAACAACCTAAAACTGTTCTTTTAAATAAATATGATCAATCTGTCAGGCAAAACCAAACAATTATGTAAAGCACAAAACACAAATTAATAACAACAGGACCTTCTCTTCACACTACAAATATTAATAGTAAGAATACCTAATTCAAGCATCTGTAATTTTGGTTTCAATGTTTCAGCTTAACCTTACATGGACAACACACTCCAGGGCTGCTCTCTACTTTAATTGTACTCTTCCCCCTAAATGGGACTTAATGTACAAGTTGACTCCAGGACAATGAATCACTTTGACCACCCTACATAAAGTCCTGGTTTAACTGAAGTCAGATATAAAATATGGACTAGGATGTGGGCACACAAAGTTCCCTCCCTTGATAACATCACCAGTGTCAGTGGCGCTGCAGTGGCTCACACTGCTTTTGGCCCACTATTCTGACTGACATCAGGACACAAATGGGAGGCCATATACACAATCTGGATGTGCACCTGCAGCAACTACAGAGCATGTTTTGCACCTCAGAAACACATAAAAATACATATACTTGATATCAATATACATATGTGTTGTATGAAAGTGGTTCTAGCTACAGGTTTATAAAAAAGAATGTTAAGAAGGAAAAAAACAACCTAGCAACTGCACTTGATCCAGAATTAAAATAACTTGGAAAAAATAGCAACTTCTTCCAACCCTGGACGTAATGGCTAAGAAAAACCTTTGAGATAGCTTAGTCACTTCTTTGCAACTTGAAGCTTTTTTCCTTTTATTCCAGGCTTAAACAAAGTTCAGTGGGGCATCAAACTGCCTCAGTTTTAAATTACAGTCTGTACTTTAAAATAGAATGCATGCACCACATGTTCCTGAAGCTAGAGGGTGGGAGTGTTATTCACTGAAAATTGAAGGCTTGTTGAGTCAATAATCTTCTTTCACAGACTAACAATTTTCAGCTAAAATTTCTTGACCCAAACAAAAGAAAACAAGATCATTCAGTTATTTTACAACGTTGCAGAAAAGAGAAAGGAAAAGTGGAAAGAGGCACACCAGTTTTATCCTACTTGATGTAAAAACAGTGGAGAATTTAATTCACAAGTATTATATACTTGCATTTCTTTCTTGTTCACAGTTTACCATACTCCCAAACAGATATTATCAGGCAGAGACATGAACAACTACAGGACAGATTTGCTATCATGTACTACACACATCTATTAACTGGCAACAGCATTTACCTCCCAAGAATTACAAAGAATCCATTTACAGATTTTTTTTTCTTCTTCTTTCTCAAATCACAAGCAATACTCTGTATTTTTAAAACAGCACTTAAATTAGATCAAATTTAGTAATTTGCTTATCTGAAAAAAATTCAACGAAGATTACAATAAAATAGGGTTGCTGCACTATATTCTTCTTTAATACTGGTTTGTCCTTACAAGAAGGGCTACAGTGGTAATTAATATTTACATTATGGTAGTGCCCACAACCCTGGTCATGATTAGGGCTTACTGGACTAAGCTATGTATAAATGTCACCAGAGTCCCTCGTCCCAGTAGTTAATCTCTGAGAAGAGTTACCTCCTGCTCTCAATCACAGTTGCTCAAGTAATGCTGGGAAGTGTTTTCCTGGTCTATTAAGACTTCATCCATTAAAGACATTTGTTCAGAATGTGCTGTTGCTTGAGATGACTTCCCAAGCTACTTCATATTCTAGAAATGGGACAGAGAATGTGGATTCCCAAACCATCCCATGTATTTTCCTCATAGCCTACACCTATCAAGATCCATCTGAAATGATGTTGTTCTATGAGCCAAGTGTATCTAGTCTTGGATTTAGTTCACTACTAATGCTCAACAAAGGTCTTCTGAAATTTAATTTAGCACCTGCCTTCTACAACAAAAAAGGTGTGTCAACCAGAGGAAAAACTGTCCAGCACTCTAAACATCTTTCAGAGGCTCATTAAAATGAGGTAAAACAGAACTGTGAAGCAGTTAATAATATCAGGAAGGGATTGCTTATGTGCTGTTTTCCACGGTATCAAGCATAATGAAACAAGACAACTGACATCTTAGAAAAGTTTATCTGTCCAAGCAACAGTATCTATTATTTTGAGCTCTGAAGCTCATACAACTATAGACTTATACAATCACAACCAAACTTCTCAGGTCACAGCACTGCACAAGATACAAGTGGCATTCTATCTCCACTGCTGGCTACTGTTTTGTTTTGCATAGGAACTGCTCTGCCCCAGTGAAAAGACCCATGAATAACTAATGTCACAGAATGAATCCATAAATTCTGAATTCTGCATGATCTAGCAGAGTAGTGATTCCCTCAATTCCAGATACAATCTTCCCCTTTCAACACTGCATGACCTCCAGAAAGCAGAAGCTAAACCTAAGTTAGAACATTAAAGCCACAATTTCCCTACAGTTTACACGGATGCAGGTAAGGACCACCACAAACCCGCCTAGTCCACAGCCTCCATCCCTGCATGCTCATGCCTCCACACTTGTACTCATGGGCTTGCATTAAACAGCTCAGGGACAGAAACTGGCAGAAAACTCCCTTTACAAGAAGTGAACTGTCTTCTGTCTGTCTGTGGCTGACTGCTGCAGGGCCTGGCTGTGAGCACTGGAATCTGCTGTGCCACCATGTCTAAGCTGACAGGATGACAGCATCTTAAACCCTTTCTGCAAGATCATACAGGCCTTTAGGATGTGGCTAAAACCAAAGCTGCTGTGGTCCCCACTGTCTGTCCCCTTTCCCATCACAGCTACTGATTCCCATCTCCTCTTCTGAGGTGCCACTGATGCCCACACAGTTACTCAGCCAAAAACTAACCCAGAAACAGAAAGAGATTATTCTCCATCTGGTTCAGTTCCCCAAGTCAAATCCACTGGCCAGTCCCAGGAGCAGCAGTGGAGGAGACAGGGTGGCAGGGGCAACACACTGTGGGCCACAGAGCAGGACTGCAGCTGTCCTGGCTTACAATGGCTCAAGATGCCACAGAGCTTTACCTGTAGGTTGCAACAAAGAAAGCCTTAACAGAAACCTGTCTTTCAAAAGCTTGGCGACCTTGGCCCATTCAACCTCAGAGCTCAAACAAGCACACCTGACACTGGGCAAAAAAGGGCTTTATTAAAACAAAACAAAGTAACAGCAAAAACACCAATGCCTATCTGAAATTATTTTAATACTCATGCCAATTAAAAAAATTAAATTAATTCATATTTTCTGCACCTCATTCTATTGACACAATCTAACATGAACATTTACAAATGCACTTATTAAAGACAAAATAAAGGATTATCTTCATAGACACACACAGCCTACTGCTGACACAAACTCCTTTACTGCAACAACAAATCTGCAGATATATCCTTTGGAAGCTTTTTCCTGTAAGTCTGCTCCAACTTTCTCACAATAGCAAAAATGTGTATTTTGCTATTATCCCTTAAGTCTTGATAAATATGTTCTGTAGTAGCTGTTCTCCAGACAATTTCATTCAGGCCTCTCCCCCTTTATTCCTCCACTCTAATAGGGAACAGTCTCTGTTTATGACTTCCTTTCCTTCACAGAGTACCTAACTCCCATGTTTTCTCAAAGGCTCGAGATTTCCTTCTAATTGTGACCCCAACAAAAGTGCTCGGAGCACTATTCTGTGCAACTTTTCATTTGGGCTCTCAGTGACTCCACATGGTCAGAGACCCACAGGTCAAACCCTCCAGATATCAGAGCAGTTAGGAGAAGGAAAGCAAGCATTGTATAGAATCTGACAGGCCATTAGAAGTAGCTAATAAAGCCATATTTTGTTTGTAGCCATTTGTTACGAACCCACATTACAAATTTGTCTGCTTTGAACTTTATGGGAACATTCATGCCAGGACTTTTATATACAATGTGTGAAGGAAACGGAACAACTATTGAGCTGTTTAGCTGTGCTTACTGTGACACAAACCTGCTGAAAAAACTCCCCCAAAGGGTGACACAAGCCAGCATTCAGTGCTGTAGAAAGTGGCCAGCTCCTCTTCGAATCCATCAAAGGGAAATTCTTTTTTCAAAGCCACATCAGAGAAAACCATTCACCATTTAGTATTACATCTCTTTTGTTGTTTTGCAGCACTTGTATAAGCTTGCTATATAGCTGCTGTGATTTTACACAATGCCCTTAAGAAATAAAAAGATAACGGGCAAATTGTATAAATACCAGGATACCATGAAACAAGACATAACTAAATTTTATTAAAAGCCTAACACCACTGCTATAATTTCAAGCTTCATTGTACAGAGACAACTTACTGACTACTACCCTGAAGAACCACGTTACAGTAAGAACAAGCTTAAGAAGCCATATTTAGTATACCAAAATGAAGCTAACTAGGAATACTGAATAAGGAATAGTGATCAAGGGTTTTCATAAGCAGTCCAAACCAGAATATAGAACTCTCCTGCTTCAGGGAAAAACCGTGTTCAAACCATCAACCCAAACAGACTTATATTAAAGCTTTTATTGTGTTCACCATATTTTGAATGTATGGATCACCATCAAAAAAACCCTTGTTGCTACATACAAAGAATTGCAGTTGTTTTTAAATTTGAAAAACAAAACAAACAAAAACCCCACACTAACACCAAAACAAAATATTGAATTACAGTATCCTGCATTCCCCTCCATATGAAAATAGCAGTGGTTTTGAGTATATGAAGTGCTCTCAGGTTATGCATCAAAGCTTTTCAGTAATTAGGTGTCTCAGTAACAGCATTAGGGACCAACTTAGAGTTTAAGCTATGTGGCCAAAATGGTTAACATTCACTGTTAATATAACCAGCTTACTCAGACCTAGAATAATTATGAGCTACTAAATATACCAAACACTCAGGGACACAGATAATACCCAATACTCTGCTTAAATATCATGATGCTGGAGATAGGACAAAGAATGGATTAAAAGTAGGACAATTGTTTAACAAAAAACACAGACAAATTAGGAGAACATCAGTTGATAAATAACTTTACTTCTCTCTACCCTAATAAACACTGTTCTTGAAAAACTGGGAGATAAAAAGTCCCTTTTAGTATCTCCACTTTTTAAACTAGGTAGTTGTTGCCAAAACAGTTCAATGTCCTCAGTAGCTACTATTTTTACGGTAACTGCCAGCATCCATTTTTGAGAACTGTTCAGACAAATTAGTCAGTTTAAAAAAGGGTTCCCGAAAAACTGTCAAATTAATACTAGGTTCAAAGCAAATGGTATCTTTTCTCATACCAGTTTCCACAGCTTCTCCTGAGACATGCATGTCTCAAACGTCATGTAAAGAATTTGTAGCACATATACTCTCTTACGTGCCAAAGATGTAACTTTAAAATGCTATGAAGATATTTACCGCCCTCTTTTTGGGGATTTACAAATCCCCTGGCCAGTGCCATGTGCCAGAGGTAATATACACAACATACTCTACCAGATTTCACAAATACCTTTGATATCTTGATACAGTAAACTTTTCAGAGAGATCCCTCTACCAACTGCAAATGAATTCATACCCAGTGAACGGCAAGAAATATCCTACATGTTTATGATACATTATTCCAAGCCAGAGGTCACACAGTTTATGAAGTTTTCATCCTTTAAGCTGAACATATTCTAGTTGGTTTAAGTTCATGCTGTTTTATACCAGTAAACAAGAAAATCTCCAAACCACAAGGCGCGCACGGAGACAAGGCTAAGTATTTTGTCCATTTTAAGACCTTCAAAAATGCAAGTAGCTGCAATGTCTTCACAAAGTATATTCATTCGTGCTGCTTCCCCCACAGCAGAATGCGTAGAGCTCAGAAAAAGCTAAGAAAAGTCCAGAATAATCTCCTAAACAAAAATCAACCTAGCCCAAGTATCGCTGTCATTCCTGCTTCTACACTTGCATAGTAACAGATAATAGCAGAATTAACAGGTCAAACTCATTACTGATGATCAGGGTTTGGAATAGACAACTCCTGGTAACAGTATTCTAAACCAGAATCTACTGAAAATGTAGAATTGGACACAGAAAAAAGCCTCCTCCTCACCAGATTGGTTTGTGCAAGTATGGAATTACTAAAGTTAAAAAAAAATCAATCAATTTCCTCTATGCAAATACACATGTGCAGAAGCACAAAACACGCATGTGCATAAATAGTGCTGTTCTGAACCAGAACAATTCTAATCAAAGTCCACTCATGTACAAGCTATCTGTTCCCATATTTTTAAAAACAATTTTTCATCAATCTTGTTTAATATTTTCTCTTTCGCTATTTCTCATCTGCTCATCCCAGATGCAAAGAAGTGGTATATAAAGCGCTTTAATTTTACAATACTGAAACAAACATTATTTTCTTACTGGTAAGCTCGATGGTCTTTCTTGCTGGATTAGATTCAAGTCTTCATGGTTAGGCTTTCCTGGGGCCATAGGGGGTTGAGATCTGGTTCCATAGCCTTCCTGAGACATGTCCTGCAACAACAGTTGTAAAAGAATTATTAACCTGACTCAGTAATTATAATTAAATCTGCATCACAAAGGGTTGAAAATACAATAGCTGAGTGGTGATTTTTTTTAACCAGAAGTTTTTACTAGTTAAACCTTTCTGATAGAAGTATCAAACCCACACAGGTACCACTATGACATGTGCTGCTGTTTGTAAAGAAAACCAGGGAGCTGAGATGCATGCCAACAACCAGCAGGGAATCATACCACTGGAACATGGGACAACACACAAAACCACACCTTTTAAATAAACAACCACATTTTACTGTAAAAGAATAAGCAGCAAGCACAAACACTGATCCTACTCTGAGACGTATTCTCAAGCATTTTGATAAAGTACTTAGCCAGGTGGAAGTCTGGATGTGAAAATACGATCGCAATCACACTGTGTAATCAGACTCCTGTAACAACCCGGGATTTGCCACCAGTACTACTGGCGCAACTTTCAAACCCTGGCCATCAGGTCATAGCACACAGCACAGCTGCTGCATCTGCTGGAGGCACATTGTGTCTGAAGGGCTGGAAGGCACGTGTTTTTGCTTGAGAGCAGCTCCAAAGCTTGTATCAGTAACCTGGGGATCTTCCTCCCTACACAAGCCCAAGCAGTCGCAGTTAACGGCCCAACGCAACACCCACCATACATGGGAGGGGCAGCAATGAGACAACCTCCTGTCCTGCATGCCATCCCCCACCCCCCAGCACAAGCTCACTTCACACCCCGAGACACTTGCCCATTGCAAAGCCTTAAATTCAGGCTCCATTTTAGCTACTATAGCAGCCTGTACACCAACTTCTCTACGGAAAACAACAGAAAGCTCAATACTGACTTCAGCATGTCTAACTGGCAGGGAAAGTTGAAGAACCAGTTCCTGACTGCTAGAAAAGATATCTCACCTTTTTCTTTGTTTTTAAATGGTTTAACTCTCCTCTCCCCTTCCCCAGTTTACTACCAGTTCAGTTTGCTTCAGCCACTCTCAGGCCTTTGATTTTGTGGCATACCTGAAGCAGGCAGGAGCTGCAGGCACAGAGGGACAGGGCAGGCTGCCCTCTGCCCCACCCCACCATCACCTTGCCGCTGCTTGTGCAGGGCTGCTCAGGCAGCCCAGTGCCCACAGCCACAGCTGCAGCTCATGCACAGACTCCAAAAGGCAGCGGGCTGGCAGAGCAGGAAAGCTTTCTGTCTCGGGTTTTAGCCCAGCTTCTGACAGAGAGAAATTTGTTAACAACTGTACCGCTTCCATTCAGCCCCTTCCACCCATTTGGACTCTCACGAGTTATTTTAAGGGATGCAGAAAATTCAATGGGGCTAATTAAACAAACCTCAGCAAACCTGATACGATATAAACCCAGCAATAAATGATCCTATCCCTAAGCCTGTGCCAAATAAAATCAAGAAACACTTAAAAGGCCAGCACTTCAATGTGGTTACCAGCAGAGGGTAACAATTAGGCTTAAGGGTGACAAAGGCTGATGGCTGAATGATTATTATCCCCTGTGACCCCCCGCACTCCCTCCCGCCCAGATTTCCACTTGTCACACAGCTCTCCTGCTGCGCACACCAGCAGGTTCCTGTGGATTAACAGTGAGGTTTAAAATCAACAAATGGCACAAGGCCTCCATTCAGCAGCCTTCACCCCAGTACAAAGGAGTAGAAAGGTGCAGGACAGCTTCACAATAGGCAAACAAATGAGCAAACCTCTGCTTTCCTTTTTATTTAAAAACGCGCATGCACACACACACACACACACACACACACACATGCACACCACGCTCACGCACGCTGGGGCTGTCACTACACAGGCACTCGCAACAAACCCGGCAACCCCAGATTTCAACTTCCAATTCAGCATTCAACGTTGTTCTTCCTAATTATTAAAAAATTACACCAAATAAAAAACATTTGTCAAAACGACAACAAAAACCACACAGTTATACCAAGAGTAGTGAAAAAGGAAAAATGGAGTATTCAGTTTAAGAGATGTTATTGTAGAAACACAATTGCCCCTTTTTCCAAACAGACACTACAGGATTTTGCTGGGAAGCAAAACATGCTTTATATTTTGAAAAATCAAGAGCCATTACTTCCTTACAAAGTACCAAGCATGGATTTTTCCATGTTTGCAAGATTTTAACCTTGCTTCCTACTGAAATTTCCAGGGAGGCCAGAACAGGAGAGAGAAGAGATAGCATGCTTTCTCATGAGAAATACCGCAGGTTGAATGGAATTTACTTTTACCTGGGTATTTGAAGACTATGTATGAAATGTCTTCCCACACACTGAAGAGCACATTAAAAACCCCAGACACAACACCCTTTGTCTTTTTAAATGCACCATTTTCATAGAACTTTCCTTTCTGTCTGTAGAAAAATCAAATCCATTTGCTCAATTCTAGATAAGGTTTGGAAACACATGGACATTTGTGTTTAATGATGCAGGCACCTGTGCACTCCAAATGGGACTGAGGTTACAAACTCTTCCTTACATTCTCTGTAAAGCTATATTAAATACTTGGATCACTAGAAACTTGGAAAGCAGCTCTTGAGAAGTAAAGAATCAGTTTGCTCTCAGTAAGCTGCAGGCATGGGAATCTCCCAGATGAAATATGCATGGGACTCTGTGTATAATTTTATCTGTTTATACATATGTATTGTCCAATAAAAACAGTCCATTTATATCCTAAACATAATGATTAAATAATAGCATATTTCACTAAGAGGTTGGCTTCATAACCAAAGTAGTGCTGAGTACCATTTTCACTGAAAAACTAAGGAGAGAAGATCCCTACTGCCTTTCTTCAGTTCTGCATTTGGAAATTTTGTTAGCATACAGCATATTACAGAATAGCTACAACAGATTTTGAGAGATAAATAAGAAATAAGGACAGAAGTATTAGGGTAAATTGTCTGTCACGGAGGAAATGCGTGGAATTGGCAATTCTCGCAGCTTTGAAAGGTCATTTTTCTTCCTAGCATCTAGGAATGGATTTATCGGGGACTGAACAGAGGGAACATAAGGGGAAGAGGAATATGTTACCACGTGTTGTGCTACAGTCATGGCTGAGGAGTTCCCCGTTGATACTGGGGCTTAATCTTCTCCTGGGATTCCTGACTTATTTTTTTGTTTGACTCCCAGTATTTCATCCATCATTGACATCAGCTTTCAAAGCAAAGCTTATGATTTTTTATGAATCACAGAAAATCCTTCCTCCCATAGATGAGCATGTGTGTAAGACAGAAATCCAGGCTTTTATAAACAGAAGGCTACAAGTTTCCACTCAGAACTTCCTAACTTGGCACAAACCCAATCATATCATAGCTGTTACAGCACAAACTGTCAACAAAGTTGTAAAATAACTAAAGTCAGGGTTTCCCCCATCAGATTTTAGAAAAGCACAAGGACAAATAATCAGCAAGTCATAAACATATACTCAAAATAGCTCAGGTTTAGACTTTTTTAGACTTTTCAAAACACATTTATGATTTAAATAGTTAGACCAAAAAAAGGGACTAGACAGTGCCTAAACCTTACCCTATGTATTGGGTAAGCTGTTCAGAAATTGATCCATAAACAATTAATATACTTGGAAAGTAATAATAATAACAACAACCAAATGCTTATCATCCACAGAGCCTGAACTAGTTATTCACCTCCTATTTATGTACACTTTAAGCTTTTTCTGCAAAGAGTGGTATATGGAGCTCAAGATTTGTGTAGTCTAAGGAGCAATGGAGGAAATGGGATATTTTCATCCCTCTTGTTCTCTGTTACTGTGTTCATCTTACACTCTTTCAAAGTCTCTAATTCTGGTGTGGGATTTCACTAGCGCTGAGGTTTAAAGCGATGGAGTGAGCCTATGTAGGGGCCTGCAATAAAGTCAAAGGCTCCTTGTTCCTGCCTCCCACAATTCATGCAGCTGGACACACATCCCTTAGTTCGTATTAGTGATCTTTATTAGACCACTCTGTTAGATGGTGCAACTTAAAACTTGTCAGGTGAGTAACCCCTTCCTCCTCAACTTTATCATGGCTTACTGAGTAGAGCTGGCCTTGGGGAGGGTTGGGTGAGCAAGACAGGAAGGAAACTTTCCTTCTCAGGCAGAGCCAGCTATGAGCCTGGCTCCACACTTGCAGGAGTGAGTTACACTGCAACCACTTTGGAGCAGGCCACTGCCAGACAACCTTTTTTTTTTTTTTTTTTTTCCATGTGCAATGGTAATTAGTGTCATGCTTTCATTCTCTAGCAGGACCTAGCCTAAGAAAAGCAAGCCTGTCCACATGGATGTGTTCTCCACAAATCTGAATGAATATAGAGCTGAAAATGATTGAAACCATGTAGATGAAATGCACATTTGTTTTAAGTTTTGCTGAAGAAGATTAGATCTAATTATTAAATAGTTTAAATTATTTTTAATGGAAAATGAAAGCATAATGAAAATATTAATGTTTGAGGGAAAACCACATTTAAAGGAGGGCTGAGTGAGAAATATCATTCAGGCTTCATCCACATCTGCTGCAGTGACTTTCAGAAGGATAACATAACCACCCAGGAAGATAAGTAGCAAGATGGTTAAATAGAAAAAAAAAATTTATTGAAACTAATATGCTAAAATTCAATCTGAAAAAAACTCATTTAAAACTATTTTAGCCCATGTTCTTGATTCAGTGGGTTAATCTTTAGAAGACTTCAAGTGTGAGAACAGCAAAATCTACAGCAATGTAACAGCAGCAAAACTGAAAGCAAATGTTGGGGTTTTTTTTTGCCTCAGACCTCTTGAGAATGGAAATCCGGACCCAGTAGAGCAGCCAAGACAAGTGCACAGCCTTACAACACAAGATTATTTTACTCATCTCGGAAGGAATACTATTGAACAGAAAGAAGCCAAGTGATATGTTAGGGGCTATAGAAAGACATGCCTTGTTTCCACTCAACCAAGCATCTGTTTATTCTGTGTAGATAAATATGTATCAACACATCTTCCCTATTTCCACCTGCTGCACGAACAGGCTACAGTAAAGAAGAAATTACTTACCAGAATGGTGACATATCCCTTAACAGCCAACTTCTAGCCCAACCCTAATACCTAACATGTCACCTCTCAAGTTGAATATTCTCTGGCAGCACAAAACTGACAACAAAGGACAGCCAACCTGTTAGAGGAATACTGTAGGTAAGGCTGCACTCAGAAAATATGTTATGCCCATGGGCACAGGAGACGCCGAGTCTCAAGCACGCAGCCATGCAAGCAGCCCTGTAGGGAACTATCCACTGAACACAAAAGAGCAGAGATGTTTGCTTGAATCCTGGACAGAGGGACTGCAGAAGTCCTGCAGGATGTAGAGGAAATCTTGCAGAAGTTCTTGGGCCAAGAAGAAATACATATATATATATGTGTGTCTTGAATTTTACAAATCAGAAATGGGGAAGAAAAAAAAAATGAAACAAAAGCCTGTAAAGCCTTGAAGAAAATTGGTGCCTTGCAGCTGGAAAGCATGGTGCACAAACGAGCAAGCAAGTCTCTTGCTGCACAGAAGGAACAGGTGATTTCAGGAAAAGAAACCTTGTTTTGAAGGTCCCAGCACCTATTACACCAACAACAAAGAAGAGTGTGCTAACTACCGGAGGTGGATTACCAGTGCAGTCTGGTAATCCTCTTAAACACGCGAGTCTGTGTTTACGTGATGAACTGAATAAACCCTGTTCACAACCAGAATACGTAAATCATTTCAAGCCAACCCTCTACCACCACCACGGAAACTTGAATGGAGACAAGGAAAGCAGCTGTCCCGAGGTATGGCAACCAGCAGGCTGGCATTTCCCTCAACATGTTGATGCTCTTTGCTGACTGCTGGTGCAGTGGGACCGGCAAGCAGCGACTGCTCCTCGTTCAGGTCATTATCATTTGCCCACAATCAAGCCAGGGCAGGAACATGCCCTCAGAAACAAAGATGATATTCTCCCTCACCAAGTTAACTTTGGTCTTCATCTTCTTTACAAGTACTAAAGGGAGTCAACAACTTCAGAAAATTGCCAAAGCAAAATAGCCCCTTCCTTTTCCAAAAGGAGAAACTAATCCAGAAATCATACCTAATGTGTCAGAGAAAAAACCAACCATGTATGTGGAGACATTTGGAAAACCTGCCAGTTTGCAGGCCTCAAGTGCAGGCAAGTCACTGTCAGTAAGACACCTCACGGTCTTCTTCATCATTATTGATACTGTTCCTTCCAAGATATCTACAATTTCTTTCTAAAACTTACTATTTCCTAGATGTCCTTTGTTAAGCTAGTTAAAAAAAAATTAAAATGGTAACATAATTTTCTCCCTTCAAGACCCCAGTTATCACGAAATGACATCTAAGTTAAGTCATAAGACACTGGAGAGGGAAGAAAAAAATACACTTTATGCAGCAGTTGATGCAGAAGATAGTTACCTTAAGTAAACAAATATATTATTGAGGGTCAGTTCATCAGAATTCTCTGGAAGTTATTAGCAAGGCAGACTACCATCTATCACAGGTTTTTTCCCAAAGAATACACTGAAAATATTTTAAGCATAGACAGGGTCAAAAAATACTCCCCACATCTTAGAGAAAGATGTTTTTGTTTGGACAACACAGCTTCTAGTCACATAGTAGGTAACCTGAGCCTACTAACAAGACAGAAGGGTCTCTCTTGCTAAATGCTCTAGTCCATTTTCACATGTGTCTTGTCTATATGGCCTCCAGGAGCCACATTAAGCAAGTGATGCAGGAAGAGCTCCAAGATGAAATCATTCCCAGGCACCCTTATCTTGCTTTTTCCTTTCGCCACTATTGCATTCCATGGATCACAGAGCATATCAATAGTGGATTTAATCAGAAACAAGACATTTCTTCTCATTTTCCTCTCTCGTACTTGTAACATGCCACAAGAAAAATAGGCCAGTTTGATGTTTGTATTAAAATGTGACTGTTGCACACTGCACAACCTGATAAACAGCTGTCAGCTCTTCATTTACAGGCAAAAAAAGTAGGATTTTGTTCTACAGATCTAAAGTTCCAGTGTTAATAAAGAGATGAGAGAGAGTCCAAAGAAGTAATATGAGAAATATAACTTGGAAATGAGGGGTAAAATGAGCGTTTTATCTCCATGCATTTTCCCATGTTTAGAGAGCTTTTTTGACTTCTCCTAAAAAGCCCTACAAGGCTCGACAGTCCAACCATGCTTTCATTTTCTGTACCCCCTCCTTCCTCTCTCTGCCATCTTTTCACTGACAAAGCTGTATCTAAAAACAAAACAGAAAAAACAAAACAAAAAGAAGTTTTTTTTTAAAAAGAGGCCTGGCTGGTTTTGCATGTCCTATTCTTTATAATCACTTGGGACAGACTACTGTGTTAATGTGATGACTTACAGATTTTGTGCCATCCTGCATCCTGCCCTGCCACACTAGTCCTTCCTAAAACTCCAGGAGGAATGCATGGCTTCAGCAGACCCGAGAGGCAAAGCTGGTCTGAGAAACAGCTCAGCACCCCAAAGGAACAGCTAAACCCGGCAAAAGGTGGGAGAGGAGCAGGATTTAAAACCTGCCATTTCTTTCAACTCAGCTGCAGCAGAGGCAGGAGCTGGGGGGCTCTGTGCCCCAGAGGGCAGCAGCCTGCCCCACACTGCCTGCTGCCGCCGAGGAAGCTCTCCCAAGCATACGGCTCGCTGGCAGAAATGAGGTCAGAGCACTGCCCGCAGCTTACAGCAGAGCTGAAAGCCTGAAGCCAGCTTACAGAATAAAGAGAAAAGCTGCACCGAGAGCAGCTGCTACCTCTAGGCTAATCGAGCTAGGTACCCAAGGATGAGACTTCCTCACTCGAGACTGGGAAATATTACTTCAGTGTTTTCTTAGGGGCACGTCTGTATCTGTGCTTTGAGGTAAAAGCTAGGACTTCATCTAAAGGCTCATGAAAATCTGCTAATCAGTGAGGAAGGGCTGCAAAACATCACTGAGGTTGCATTAAAAAAAAAACCAGAATTGAGAGGTTTGTTTCCTAACCCGTCCCTCAAATATAAAGCCATATTATATTATAGACAACATTTATATCACAGTCCAGTGACAACTGCTAACTTACTCCCTAATACTCCATCACAGAGGTCCCTTAAATTAAAAAAAAACTGAAAGGAGATTTACATAGTATTTTATCAACAGTACAATCATAGGAGAAGGAACTGAAGCTCAGATGCACAAAAAGTCTGCAATAAACTTGGTAAAGAAGGTGTTCTCAACTGGTCTCTACTGTTTTAGTTAACTTCGTTGTTCAGTATGTGAAAAGGTTAGTGTGCTAGATTTGGCACTACTGGCAGTAGAAAATTAGCTGCATTACCATGCTCCCTTTCTTTGCAGTCTGTGAAGACACAGTGTATCTGCAAAAATTTTTAAATCCAGCCCATCACATGGAACAATATCTTAGTCCAAGGAGTGGGAAAAGAACAGTAATTTCCAAAAGGAAGCGCCCACCAGCAGAAGCAATTCAATGGACTGTACAATACAACAGCTTAAACCAACAGTAGTAAACTATTTCTTTATTCTTCTGAGACAGAAAAGTCTTCACCACCATCACCACAACCACAATTTCTCAAAAGAAAATATTCCCAGCTGGGCCGGTGCTGGGAGTGGCAGGAGGAGAGAGTAAGAAGGTGGTGGACAAATGAAAGAAGTGCTAAAAACTTAAAACTCTGAGACCAGACCACTAACTACTCTTTAATACAGCAACGAAAAAACAGTGACTTTCATTGAAAGTTGGTAAAGGATTACTAGGTAATAAAGCAACAATAATCCTCTCCTTTTCTGTGAGGGTGAAGGAGAGCAATCTTCATGAATTTTGTAGGCAGAGACCCAAACCCCAAACTGGTTATAGCTGGTTATTTAGCTTTCTACCGAAAAACATACATGGAGAAGACAGCTTCTTGGCAGTCAGGAATAAGCACGAGGAAGACACGAAGAGAAAGGCTGTGTTCTTCCAGAGCTTGATTTATTGAGGGACAGCTCACCAAGACCAACAGTTGTTCTCCTCTTTCCCGCAACATAAACATCAACTAGTTTTGTCAACATGTAAACTTGTATTTTAAGTGGTATCTTATTTATTTTGATTTGCTGCTTCATTCTTTGTTGTACATATCTGATTGCAACAACTAAAACACCCTGTAACAATTCAGCTGCATGCTCTAAAATCTATTAGAAATCCTGCTACAGCAGGAAAAGGCATCAGCAAAAGGGAAATACTGGAAAGGATAATGAATGCATATAAAATATATGCTGGTCAATATTCAGATAATACATTGCATCAACAACAAAATCCCAATGCAAAATACAGAAAATAAAACTAAATATATGTATACTGAACAGCTTCAATTATTAAAGAAAATGCATGCAGCCAAAAAAATGCAGTGGTAAATTTTATGCCAGGAATATTAACAAACTTATTTTCCCTGCCTCTGAGGAAAATAATGTGTGTTAATTTAAAGGCCATAAGAGAATACTGCTATATTGCAACTGGCCATGAGGTACAATTTACAAGACCACTGAAATTTGGAATATATACTGCTCATACAGAACTAAAAAACCAAACCAACCAACCAACCAAACAAAACAGTTAAAAAAACCCTGTACCACTCAGATTTATTAGTAGTTTTTAGACTTTACAACATGATTACTTAATTCAAAATGCTATTCTATTTGCATTTTAGAATTTTTCTTAGAACAGCATTTGTGCCTTTATATTCTAAAACATTTGCATAGACAACTTTTGTCAATGAATAGCCAACAGATTGATGGATCATAAAATAAATGACGATTACATGATCAGGTATCTTTTGATAAATTCACTAATCTGTTTAACTTTCTGCTAAATTTCAAAGGTATGGATAAAATTATTTCTGGGATATTAATTTAACTCTCCGAATAATATTAAAAGAAAACCCTCACTGAGTAGTAAGGAGTGGTAAGGGGAGCAACAATAGTTATGATCACTAATCTCCTACAACAAAATAGTTTTTATCAGCCTGCATTCCAGCAGTTTTACTATCAAGTTAATTAATTGACTCCTATGCTAATATCTAAATGCCAAGCAATTAATGGCACTGAACTATAAATGGCTTTTCTTTGCTCTTGTAGAGTTATTTCATAAAGCAAATGCAATTCTGTCACTTCACTGATTTAAAATGCAGGCTTTGTGAGGTTAATATTCCCAAGCAATTGCAAAATAAAGAACTGCTTTAATTAACCTTCTGTGATTTAAATACTGGGAGAAATCAGAACTTAGAAACTTTAAATAATATCACCATCATAACAACAACAATAATACTTTGTGGATCAAAGCCAAACCAACGATTTGAGAACTTTAAGAAATACATTTGGACACATGTATCATACTGTGTTTCTAAACTCATTAAAAAGACTTTTTTCTAAGCTTAGCATACTAAATCCATGATAGATTTTACATAGTTTTTGTATTTGAGCTGAAAAATATTTCCTTTTAGGATTATTTACTTATAAATACTGAAGGTTTTAGTTGGAACAAATGCTTCAGCACCTCCACTTTTTGCAATAGAATACTTTGTGAAGATTTTTGTTACTGACATAAGATATTGCCCCCTAAATCTACAAACTGATTGTGTGGAAGTAACATTAAAAATAAAGAAGCAAAACAGCACCTCCCTTTTCCTAGGAGATTTAGTTTTCTCTCTTTCCAGTTTAGCTGAAAGGAGGCTTTTATTGCCAGAGTTTCTTTATGCTATTGTATGCTAACTTCATTTTAGTATTTATTTAGATGAAAAAAAAATCAAGACTCAGGCCTTTCAGCATTGCATATCTTTCAAGCAAAAAAGCTGCAGTACGTCTGCCAGGTTCAGAATGATACAAAAACATGGGAATAAAAATTAAAACCCAGCAGGATACAGGTGGCCATGAACATTCCTGCCAAACAGGTTTGCAATGTGCGCTGACCTATCTCCTCCGACTATCCAGCCAGGTATCATCAAACCCCCATCAGCAGCAAATGCCTGAAGAGGTGCACTTGCTGGTTTCTCAGGAGAAGAAAGCTGACCTTCAGAATTCCTCCTTCAAATGAAAAAGCCTGCTTTCAGCAGAAAACCATTAAGAGATGAGCACAGCAAAAGAACATATATACTTAGAAAATGTTTAACTACAATGAGGGAACTTTAAACTGAAGGTGCTATTCAGTTGTTGAGACAACTCAGAAGCAAACAAATACTTTCACTGACAGTCCTTTGGAAGATTATAAAACAGAAGTATAAACAAGCTTGCTACATTTTATACATGAACAGTAGTACCACTTTGCAAGATAAAGTACCTCTCCTTTCCCAGTAGTATCACTTAACAAATCCAAGTTACTACAAAGACAGCTATGTGTAAGGGGTAGTTATACATGCTAACTTTAACAGCTTCAGGCCTAACAGCCTGGAGTTGGATTTTTATTTGCATAAACTGATCACAATGTCTATAAACACTCTCTTTAGAATAACAGGGCCAAGAAAGTCTTCTCTAAATCTGACTGCAGATTTTTGGGTGGTCAGCAAGCCTCCAGCAAAACCAAAGCTGTGCTGCTGTGAGTGCTGCTCTGTACTACACTCTCAATTTTGTGTTTGTGCTCAAGTGTGAGTTTACAGACTATTATACTTGCTTCTTCTGCCTGACTCTGTTCCTGCTAGCTACGTGGCTCTGGAAGCTTATTCTCCAAGTCTGACAAGGTAGCACCTATTATAATCTTATAAAGACGGACAGAAATCGCTGAGGGAAAAAAAGAGACAGGTTTGATACACTTCCTGGAATGACATAAGCAATGATGAGCAAACAGAACAGTCCCCAAATGGACAATAATCAGCCATTCCCACTACTGGAAAAACATGTAGCGCAGGAGTCACAGTTTCACTGAACTCCCGAGCTGAGTTAAGTAACCTCCACCATACAGATAAATAGCCTTATGCTTAACACTTATTTGCTATCATAGCAGCATCATGATTATGAAATAAGATTCTATAAAAGCAGAGATCTAACTGGCAAAGATTTCAATCAGTTAAGTACTCATTGAACCTACAAAGGTTTAAACCTCTCTTGCCCTTTCTGAAAATATCATGTGCTTAAGAGAGGTTCAAAAATGATAAATCAATTTTATGCACAGGTTCAATACGGTTCCTAAGTATTTAAACAGTATTTAAATCACCTCAGTGTTCAGCAGGTGCTGGTCACTGGTGAACTGTCTAGAAGCTTGGATTTGAGTTGTGGTGTGTAAGTTTGGAAGACTTGCTGAAAGCCTGCTCCCCCCAAATCCAGTCAAACTTTACTGCAGACTCAAGAAATCAATATTGCACTCTGCCTTTTGGTATCTCTCTGACCTCTCTGAAGCAGGTTGGCAACAGAAGGTTCAGAGTACCAAAACCAATGCCTTCATACAAAGTAATACTGTTGGTGTTCCTCGTCTCTAATTTCAGCTCACAGAAGGGAAGCTGCAAAAGCTGGCAAAATATGTATATCTGTATGAGTTTTTAGTCTCAGGAATCTGGGACTGAATGTTTTAAAGGAATCACTTCTCCCTGGTACCTCTTCACTCTAGGATTAATATAATTGCTCCTAAGCTAAAAGCAAGTCCAGCATTTCAGAATGGCGTGAGTGTACACTGAGCACTAGGCATCTGTGTTGCTGAGATGATGAAAGCCACGAAGGATTGACGGTACACAACAAGTAGTGGTGTCAGCCACTGCTGCTGACAGCAGGCAACAATCTCTTCTGAATATTAAATTTGATTATGAGTTCCCATATAACTGTAATAGCCAACTTCCACAAAGAACACTTTCCTATATGCCCGGCAGCAAATGTGAGATTAACATGCAAGCTTGTTTTTCCCTGATTTCCTGAAGTTCACAACCCAACAAATATTAAGTGCAACCTCATCTAGTGGTAGATGATTACAGACATAAAAGTTAAAAAAGGACAGGACAAATTATTTTTATTACAACTTTAAGACATGTGCAGCTGTATGTTACTCCTTAACACAAATTAAAATTAAATTCTGAAGTATTTGAGACTAAACTACAGTACAGTTGACTGCTAATTCTGAGTCAAATTTCTAGTAGCTTAAGAGAGAAGATTTATAATAAAGAGTAACTGCATTCAGATATAAATCTTAAATTTGGACCAACTGAGGACTGTCTGTATTACTTACTAGTGAATTTGGTATTTGCATGTACGACAGTTATTCCTAACTTACAATACTATTTTTGTACAGTGTTACACCCCAAAACAGCTTGACAATGTTAATTAACATGTTGCTTATTATACTGTTTAAAGAACTTTAGCAGCTCACATTGAATTTAAAAACAATACTTCATCCTCATTGTACCAAAATCTCTTTTAATAATTTGGTGCATTTTGCCACAATACAATTTGTTCTGTTTTCATGACAGTCATACAGATTGGACATGAAAATAGATTAATTAGTTTCACATTTTGTTCACATTTTCGAAGACTGTTTCAAATCAGGAAATGTTTTATCTGTCCTACCTTGCACTGACTCAACACTAGAAACAGATGTCTGCGAAAGAACGTTCTCATCATCGTCTCAGGCTTGCAACTGAGACTAATTCCAACCACTGATCCAAGTTCAGGGAAACGGAGAGAAGTCACAGCCCCTTATGGAAGCATCAGTGGCCCCCAACCCTCTGCTTGGAGAGACTGACCGAGGTGTCACCAGAGATGCTTCCCACCTTCTCATGTACACTGCCTTCCTGCATCAGATGCCTTTCTACCTGGGACTACTAAAACAATTCACAAATTCCTACCGGCCCAAGCTGCCTTCGTCCCCCTGGTCCAATCTCAGAAAAAAACCCCACCAGTTAGTCTGCTCTTTATTTGTCCTATACAGTTTGCGTTGGAAAAAAAGTCTCACCAAGATCAGTAGGTAAGGTATGTTGCTCTGTGGGGCAAACAAGATTCTGGCCAGCTTTTAGAACATTTAAATAAAACCTGACAGTGAGGGAGTGATGTTTGTTGGCTTGTTTATAAAACATTTTCTCCTTTTAAGTAAAAGCAGACTAAAGACTGAGCCTGAACTACTTAAAAAACCCCACAGTAACCACAAGAAAATGATGTACAAACACACACAAACTCTTTGTGCACAGTTAACCAGAAGGACCAGTGCCCCAGAAAAGGGCACTTGCATGCCCCACCTCAAGGACCTGCCACACTTTTTTCCATTTAATCTCATGCCTGTATGTGAGAAAAGGGATCAGCATTCTATTCTGGAAACTCGCAAACAGAAAGCTTCCAGGAAGGTGTAAAACAAAGGATGACTTTGTTCAGTGTAACAGCAGTAGCTGTAGAATAAAACCACTATTTTTGTTTAACTAAGAGTGAGACCATAACTATTTTGGAGATCCATTTCGTCTGTCAAAAATTGATATGGTCCCAATTCATAAAATAACACAATAAAGCTTAAAGGCACGATTCTATCTCGATACATATGAACACATGCTACATAAAGCAAGAAAATATATAAACATGGCTGTTTACAAGCCAGTTGGAAAGCATAATAACCAAAAATATACATCACACTATCTTAACAAAATAATGTTTAATGATGACAGTTTAAGTTTGCAATTACATGACATTCTTGAGCAAAATATCACTTCTACTTATGGCAAAAGATTTAAAACTGCAAAAACAACTGAAGCATTTATTCATTTATATGCCATTTCAAGATGAAAAACCCTGCCAAGGGCAACACTATAGCAATGTAGCACATCTTTCTTTCTCTTTTTTCTTTTAAAGAGCAGTAAAGGTAAAAAGAAGTTGAAGAAAAAAAAACCCAAGGCAGTATCTACATCTACTGGCAATATCTAATGATCAATGAATCTGCTACTGCAATAAATTTGCTTAAAACAAAGCTCTTCCTTTAATGGTTTTTACACAGCAGGCTCCTGATATGAAGAGGGGATGACTGATGCTGGCTTACAATATGGTTCTATAGTAAACTGTGCCAGTATTACTATCAAATCACCTCTTATGAAACTCCCTTTCTGCCTACCATGCAATCAATTTAACGAAGATCTAAACAACTTAACAGTTCAAACATTCAAACAAATCCCATTCTCCTCCTTCCCCTCTATGCTTATTAGAAGAATGAAAGTCACAAGTCACTGGAACAGTCCCAGAAATTGTTTTATCTGTTTACTTTTATTAGACAAGATTGCATATTGAATTCAAGTGAGTCAAGGAAAAGCAGCAATGGCTTCACACTTCCACAATATGTGAGAAATGAAGATGAGCATCATTTCTAAGGCACAATACAGTTACACCTGACCTCAGGTGCTCACTCACATTCTGTCTAAAAGAGCAAAAATAAAACATCATCTGCAAGAAATTTCGCATCAGTTTTGCCCCCATAACAGAATACCCAGATCATCACACTATGAGGTTTCATATAAAAGGAAACCAGTAGCAAGAAGTCAATCATCCAGCCAGAATAAACACTATTTTCAGCTTTGTAATCTCCCAAACCAGTTGATTGACATAAATCTACAAGGGAAATAAAGAAAATACAGTCAGAAAAAGAAGGCAAATTAGAGAAGCCTTCTTTCCTCAACCTGGCATTTCTCTTCTCCATCCTGAAATAAAACCAGTTCAATCACACTCACATCACAAAATCAATACAGAAAGACAAAAAACTGGTTAATGATGAATATGGAAAACATGAAGGAAATTAATTTGCAAGATGAAAAGAAAGAGCAAAACTAAGGATGACAGACAGAAAGGATGACAGATTGTATGACTGAAACTACCTCAGCTTTCTAATTGACAGGATTATATAAACAGGATGTACTGATATTTTTAGGAATAGAAATAAGAAAGACAACCAACTGGTGCAACAGGTAATACATGATTCTATAGTTTATTTTAAAATTGTATTTAGAATATGTAAAGCCAGTATTAAGTCAGAGCAACACAATCGCGTATGTTCAAAGAGACCTTCAGAGAGAGGTCATATTGCCAAACCTCCAGTTCAAAGCAAGTCTAGCAAGAACATGGTGCTTGGGGGCTTTGTCTAGTTGAATTTCTCCAGAGATGGAGATTCCACCTCTCTGGAATTTTGTGGGTTTTATAGTTTTTGAGTTTGTTTTTTTTATTTTACAGAGTTGCAACTTCCCACTATGTCCCTACTGCTTCTTGTCCTCCCATTGTGCCCCTGAGATGAGTACAGCTCTGTACTCACCCACATTCCTTCACTTGGTCCCTTTCCTAAAACCATAGAAGTACCTACTCCTATTTCTATTGCTAAAATTTTAATCAAATCAATTGTAATTCTTTGTTTTTTGAAGGTAATCAGTCTCCTATAAGCAGAGATATGTATGCTTAAGGAAGCACAGTTTTTAATTTTTTTTTGTCAGCAGCAGAATTTGACATACGCTCCCAAATTTTGTTTCCTTAGTATTAATTTTTGTATTCCACACCAGTTACCACTTGATGGTAATTCTACTATGCATTATCAGCACAGAAAGAACACTTCTGCTGAAGCATCAAATACATAGACTTCAATTTCTTGTGTTAGGAATTGTTTTCTAGATTAGCAGTTCTCAAAGAATGGGAAAGCATACAGCAGTGAGGTTTCACAGAGAAACATTAGAGAGGAAGCATTCACCTGGTGATTCTTCTTGAGATGGGGGAAGAGCAGCCATGGAACTGATCTGGAGATTGAGAAAGAAGCAAGCTCCAAGGTGTTTTAGGACTAATTACTATTTATACAAAATAGTCCCATCTACACACAAATACTCCCGGAAAATATTATATAATTCAGAACCTGGCATCAGAGTTCAAACCTTAAGAGGCTGACCACTACTGAGGAACAATCATTCACAAACCATCAAGAATTCAGGTGAAATTCTCACAATAAGGATTACCAAGTGCAAGGCTGTATTGGTGAGGACCTAATGCATCATCTCAATTTGCAGATTGAGGCGAAAATGCCTACTGACCTTCAGATGCCTGTATCATCCTTGGAACCTGGATTTAGACTGTCCTTCAATGTCCCCTCAAATCCTCAAAAAAGAAATTTGGCTACATCAAGGCTGGTATCTTTTATCTGTGAATGTGCCCCTGCCTTCCTCTTTATCCCAGTTCTCTGAAGTTCAAAATATATGGAAAGCTTTACTCTAATTTTGCCTTCATCCTTCTATGATACCTCTCACTTCACTGCGCAAACCTTCACTTTCCCAGCTATGATAGCAAATGATGTAATTGGAACACCTATCAACAGATAAATCAGTACCTTGTTATTCTTAAGGCCTATAAAGTTGGTATGTTTTGTATATTTTTTAAACCAAAATATTCAATCCGTTCAACTGACAGTATATTTAAAATATGACAAGGTGTCCAAGGCAGCAAAAAACCCATTTCAATTTCACAAACTGTGATATGTAGACATCAGAGCAGCTGTGTTTCTTCTGTCTTTTAGGCTGTAATACTAGGACTTTATCTGCTGAGACTTTAGCGAGATGCTTATGAACAGCATTTCCAAGTCATAGAGAAATCAAGCATTTAATGGCAAAGTAAAAAGGAAGAAAATTAAATTTAAAAACACAACTGCAATCTTTAAAGATGCAGTTACATATAATCCAAAAGATGGAATGTGGTGACATTTACAAGAATATCATAGATACAATTAAGAATTCTATTTCATAAACCATCCAGCATTTTAATGAAAAAAGTTAATTCTCAATGGAATTTTAAAATGTAGATGAAGAAAAATTAACATGTAATTACACAGTGAAATTATCATAGCTTTATTTTAAAGTCAAAGGAGGGGAGTCTCCAGTATCATTGCCACTTACAGCATCTTTTGTTAGTTTATTTTACACAGTATTTTTATTTCAAGCTAAAATTTCCACATTGCACCAGCATAATCCCAAAATGTTAATCAACCATGCCTGACAGAATTCCCCGGTGACTTGAAGCAAGTGCTGATGCTTCCACTAATATCCAGTCTTGAGCAACTCACTTTTGTTAGATTTCCCAGGATGGTGAGTATACTTTAGTTTCATCCTTCCATTTCCAGATCACCTCTCCATGATTAACAGAGCTGAGACTGCAGATAGAACTGAGCCTACACGTTCAGCTGCATCAGCTATGCACATCCATTTTGCTCAGTATCTAAAATCCGAGTGTTTCTCCAGCTCTGGGAACCAGACCCATATTAACACTTCTGATCTTAGTTAAAAATGGAATCACTTAAAATTAATTTTAATGCTTAATATATAGAGCACAATTCAAAACCAGCAATGGATAATGAATTGTGCGGTTTCACTGGATGTGCAAACCGACAATATTTAAATTAATAGGTGCAATATCCATTTAAAGTATCTTTTAAGAAGCTCCCTTGACAAAGCAACTCGGAAGTGCCTTGAACTCCTCTACCCTCAAATGAAGTAACAAAAACCCCCGAAACAGCAGTGACCACATTGATACATGAGTTCTCAACGGTATCTGTCTTGTGAGGAAAGAACAAAATAAAAGCAAGAAAAACATCCAGCCTCCACTGACATCTCATCAAGAAATTGTTACCTCTTTTAAAAAGCAGAATTAACAGTTGCTGGGGCATACACACTGACTTTATTTGAAAATATAAATTCCGTAAGTGTGTGCAGATGTATTTGTGTGTATATCCCCAAAGACTGTTCAGAAGGATGCGGTCTGATTCCACGTTTATTTAATTTTGCTCAATTTATTACTGAATTATTGCTATTTAATGAACACCGTTCCCTCAAAAAGGTAAGGGGTGGGTTTTGTTCATTGCACACAGGTCACTTTCACACTGCCAGCCGCAGGGTGACTCAGTAGCGGAGGACGGCGCTTACCTGCTGAGCCTGGTACCTCTGCTGGGCCTGCGACAGATACTGTGCCTGGGGCGGCAGGTGCTGGGGCTGCGGCTGCTGGTTGTAGTACGGCTGCTGGCCCTGCTGGCAGTAGCCACTTACACCTTGCTGACCATACTGAGGTGGGATCTGTTGGAAGAGCCAAGCAAAGCAAACACGTGAGTTAAAGCAGAAGGACGTGAAATCAAGTTATGTCCCATCCATACGGCACCCTCAGCAGACATGACATCCTCAGCCACACGCATGACCCAATGGTCCGACTCCTTTACTCAGAAGTTAATGTGAGCCCTTAGATCCTCTTGCCTTAGGAGGTGTAAGCCCAAGTGCTCTGCATAGTTACTCTTTTCAGGAAGAGCTTCTAAGGAAAATGCTACACTTCATCACAATTCTGTAATGCCCAGCCTTAAGGTACAGAAGCAGTTATTTGAAATATTTGCTCTTCACTGAAGCAAATCAACAGAGGAATCATTCTGATGCAAGCTGAATTCATTGAAAGAGAAATGCCTTTCTTTTTTTTTTTTTTTTTTAGCAACCATGTACTAATTTTTATTTGATGCCTTCCTTGCTATCCTCAAGTTTTTAGTGTTTGTGTTTAAGCCTTACACAAAATTCTTGGGGTTTGGCAGGATTTTGGTTTCGTCAAGTTCAATCTCTCTGAGTCTTCTCCCCACTACTAGGATATATTTTTTAAAAAAATAAGAACAAAACAAAATAATGTGTTACCAACTGGGACATGTATCACGTAGTGAGAACCCACACACACAGATAATTTAAGTTAGAACCAAAACCAAGTAAATTACAATGTCAGAGGAATTTTCTGCATCAGTTTAGTGTGTAAGCCTTGTATCAATAGATACTGACATTTTCTCAAGGTATTTGAAAGAGCACACTTTCAACAGACTCCTGATATTATGTCCAGATTTCCCTGTTTTTTAAGTACCTGTGCTTTTCCCCAAACTCTGAAATTTAATATAATTTCAGACAAATAACAGATGCAGCATATTATTTCTCCCTTCTAGAATGGACCTTCTGTTGGTTGTGCACATCCCTGCCCTAACCAAGCATTTCAGATATCTGAGCACATCTGAAATGCTTTGATCTCTGAACTGTTCCCACTGAGTTTCTGATACACCGATAAATCTGTTTATTCAACAAGCAAACACATACCTGTTCTACCAAAAGTTAATTTACTACATTCATTCAACAGTATTTGCTAGGCGATAATAATAATAACTACTACTAGTACCACTAATAACAGTAAAAATACAAAGGCAAATTTAAATGCCTGCTTAGGCTGTTTTTATTATCACAACTTGAACTGCTCCTATTACTCCTGCCAGAAGTTGGCAGTCCTACCTCTTAGTTACTCCTAAGGTCAGCACTGTAACCTCACTTCTTTGCTCTCTCTGCCTTCACTTCCATTGCTTTCCTATTATTTCACAGGCAGTTAGATGTTTCTGCAACCAAAGCAACCCTTTCTGACAAATACCCTCTCCCCAATGATGCATAAATAAGGCCTCTATAATGCAAACTAAAAAGGGTGTGTTGGAATATCATCAGGCAAACAGACAGCTGGAGTCTGGGATCTGACAGAAGACCACATGGTGATTTGCCCATCATCTGCAAAGGTCACAGAGCCTGGACTGGCTCCTCGTAAATGCTGAGGAGAAAACTATGTTGTGGTCCATCTGGATTCCAGTTACACTAGAACAAAAAGGAAAGATATCCTGACAGCAAAATATGGGCTGCTGGAGAAAAGGAAAAAAAGAGAACTTCAAGGCCCAGTTGACAGGATGGTGACAAAGCAAAAGATCAGATGCATGAGGAACCAGAATATTTCTAGCATAAAAATACTTGTACAGGAGGGCTGGAGTTCCCCTAAACATAAGAGCCAGGCCACTGGTACATAAGGATCCAGAAATTTTAAAATGAAGAGGGGATTAGAAGAACACATGGTTCAAAAGCATGGTATTGCTATGTCAAATGAAACATGGAGATTCTGGGTCACTAAGTGAAGATGCTGAGAAGAGTCAAAGAACAAAAAATAGGCGTGCAGTGACTGCAGAGTAAATAGTGGCAAGAAGAAATTCCAACAATACACAGACTTCTACACAAAGAGGGGGGGCTGGATCACTGGAACATCAAATTGCAAACAAAAGCACTAGGAGCAGTCATGTAAGAAATATGGTAGAAAGGAAACAATTAGTGGGGTCACTAGTAGGCATCATCCTAGGATACAAATTCAGGGTGAAAACAGCTAATGACAAAGTATCATTATATGCTACATAGCATTTAGAAATCAATCAAAATAAAACTTCACCTCACCAAGCAGCAGAGGTCTGGAGCTTGGTCAGATCAAGAGTGACTGCTGGAACCACCATGCATGGCCAGACTACAACAATGCTGACAGCAGCACACTAAGCAAGATCAGCAAAGACATGCTGCAAGATTACTTAGAGGGAGATTTCAACTCCTCCCAGACAGACAGAGTAAGCAGACTACAAAGCTAAGACCAAAGTATCAGACAACTGTCAAAGGCTGTTCCATTGAACTGCTGGTTAGGGAACCTGCATGAGGAGCCGCTGCCTTTGGCTCAGTCCAGAGCAACAGGAATCATCTACTACTACATCCTACAGCTGCAGAACCACTGTGCATCAGTGACCATAACAGAGTTAAATTGAGCATCCCTACAGGAGCAATGAAACCCAAGGAATCTACTACTGTTTGTGCTTAACTTCAAAAAGTGTAACTACACAAAAATGAGAAAGCTTGTTAAAAGGAATCTCTAACAGACAGCTATGAGAAATAAAATCTGACTGGCAGCATCAAAGCTGTTTAACAACAACCACATGGAAAGCACAGAAACAATATTCACCACCCATTCAGAAAGACTTGATAAGAGCAAAGGGACAACCAGCACGGCTCACTGCAGCTTTCTAGAGGCAAAAAGGCATCCCCTTCAATAAGCCAGCACCAGGTCCAAATGAGGAAAACAGAAAAGATTGTAAACTCTGGCACTTCAAATGTAGTAAGACAGGCCAGAAAGAACTGTTGGAACAGCTAGAAAAGGGAATCAAATGAGTAATGATTCATTTCTTCAAACACATCAGAAGTAGGAGGTCTGCCAGAGTCTGGAGTGACGAATGATGATGAAGGTATAAAAGGAGATAGAGAACACAATGCCATCACAGAGTAGCTTAACAAAATCTTTGGCTCTAGTGTGCACTGTGGAAAAATCTTGGGGTGTTCCCATGCTGGAGTCCTTTGTGACTGACTTGATAAATGTCTCTGAATCTGATGGGACTTTTCATAGAATAAAGTGACAAATGAACAGCTAGAAGTGGCTTGAGACCATAAAGTATCACTCCAGAGGTCTAATCAAATTCAAAAAGCTGAATTACTAATGACCATACAGCCTCTAAATTGGAACTGCCTTGGTAGGTGAGAACTGGAGTATGGCTTAAAAAGAAAAGTCAGAGATTTGAGTAATTTAAGACTACATAACACTGATGATTGTTCTGGATAAATCAGGACAGATAAGAATGAAGATGAGATTTAAGAAACATCAACACAGCAAAAGAAAAGCCCTCTCTACTGACTTCTTGGCCTTAGTAGGAAGGGTCAGACAAAAAAGTTTAGGGAAGTGCAATAAGAATCATCACAGGTGTGGAACAGTTTCCATACAAAGAATGGATAACCCTTTGAGGATGGAAAAGACACCAGGAAGTAGGAATACGATGGAAAGCTACATAAGCATCTTGTCAAAAAACAATTAGAATGGGTTTAATGGCAGAAACAAACTTCAAGACAAGAGAAACAGGTTCTCTAGTCACAGAGGTTGCAGATGTTTAAAATTCCTTGCCAAATGGATGTTTTGAAAGCTGGAAGTTTATGCAGGCTCAAGCAAAGACTGGACAAGTTCACAAAAGAGACATCCTCTGAGGGTTACCAAATATACAGAGCCACATCTGGCTCAGGAAGTCCCTGAACTGAAAATAGCTGGAGGCTTGAAGAGTATTGGGGGAAGTATCACATGCTTGCTTTCTTCTGACTCTCCTCTAGGCATCCAATTAAAGCCTTCACTGGACCCAGGATAGGGGGCTACATGAACCCTTGATCTGACCTGATAGAGCCATGCCTATGTTCTAACCTCTTTGCAAAAGGTATTCGAGTCCCCTGAGAAAGCAATGAAAATTTGGTCTGCAAGATAATAAGTAACAAAGAAAAGCAACCTGAAGAGGCAGTAACACCTTGATTACCAAAGCTCTGGGACTGCTCCATTTTCTTAAGTATTTTCCCAAACTTTCAGACACTGGTTTAAAAATGGGTACCAGGCTCTTCTGAACTTTTATATCAGTTACTTATGCTAGAATTTTCCTCCATATCCTCCCAATCCAAACTGATTTCAAAAAACAACCAAACACCACCCTCTGAAATACAGCAATAATCATAATGCTACATGTACATTTGGATGCTGTTCTCTTCAGTGCACAGACCCATCACTGCTGCCTTAGCAGAACACTCCATATAATTGCTGTGGCTATTTAAATAAATAACAAACAACAACATGCAAATTAATCCTCCTGCTTTACTGATGGGGATCACAAGATACTGCTTATGGACAAATGTTTATTAAACAGCATATAAAAAAAAAGCTTAATTAAAATCTCCCCAGAACAAAACAAATCTAAAGCCAATTACTTACAATGCTTGGAGTGAATGACCCAAGCATCCTCTTTCTTCATAAAGTAAATCCTTCCTCCCCTTCTCCCTTACACCCACATTTTTTGTGGCCACACAATGCAGGAGATGGGAATTTGGGAGACTTAATCACGCCTGTGATAGTGCAAACATTCTGGGGACAGTTGAAGAGAGAACAGACCTGAGTTTGAATCTCTTTCTAGGCAAGCACAGAAACTGTAATAATTACTTCTGGCTTCTATCTGACTTGCACAGTATAAATAGTATTATTTTGGGAGAAGTATGACTGACCATCAGTGATTAAACCACTCAGAACACAAACAAAGAAAGGATGAGAATAAAAGAGGAACAAAATTGGCAGCCAAAATGAAGAGATGGGGGAAATCCAATTAAACCTATAACTTAGCCCATTATCTTTAATTCTTGTTTGAATAAGGGATCTGGTGGCAGGCATTCTTTGTCCAGGTAATACCTTGCTAGTAATAGAAGTTTTAAGCAATTTTTGCATGCGCAATCCATGACTGATGTCAAAGGAGAAGGATCATTAGACAGCATTACAGTCATTATAATAATTTTTAAAATTAAAATGTAACAGAATTAGTGTGTTAGCATCGGTACACTAATAATACCAGCAATATGTAACTACTGCCCTTTTAAACCATCCTGATGGCTAGATCCAGTCAATAATGGAAGAAGCTTCACATGTCCCCTATCACAAAAATCTCTGCCAAGTCACTCTGGGACCCACCTAAACACTTCAGATACCACAACAAGCTCACTACATGGGAAGAGTCCTGGCCACATCATTGCTCCTCTCTGAAATCTATTTAGTGTCCCAAAAGTGAGGGATGATATCGGACTTCCATTACCCTGGATGATACTGGTAGAAGGAAACAGCACAATCTGGAAGCTGTGGACCATGGTGTCATGATATAAAAATCTGGGAAAAAACAGGTCTGTCTGGCCTGATCAGCATTAAGCGCTGCTTACAGAAAGAAGGAAAACTGAACTCCAGAGCCAGGGGTAGCACTCAGAAGAAAGGGTGGCACTACCTGGTTCAGTGGCCAACTTCACTGAGGAACAGTGAGACACAATACTGTGAAGCAAGTACATCCTCAGTAACGTAATCATCAGTAACATTCCACTTTCTTGGCACCTGTAACACTGGTTACATTTCCACTACATAGAAATTAGAATTTTTAAAAACGTATAGTGATGGGCATTCTCAGAAAAAAAAAACCCACCCTACCACGTGGTACTTTAGGAGTAAAACAGCACATTCCTTCAGTTAACAAAAGGTTATAGTAAAATTTATTTCTCATTATTTTAATTTTATAGTGGTCATTTCAGTTGTAACTATAAAGAAAGATGTCATACAGTTCCCATGAAACCTTCAAATAAAACACTTCTGATCTTCTGAAACAACTTCTCCTTTGGTCTTAGATTTCCAAAGCCAGACCTCTGTCAAAACATAATTATCTTCCCCCAAACATTCAAACCATGCATTTCTCCATACTTCCAAAACTAACCCCCTGACTTTCACACACTTCATAAAAAGATCTGGTTCATATCTAGAACTGCCAAATTCACATAAGCCCAGGTCATCATCTGTATGTTTAGCTGAATTATAGAAAGAAGAAAAGTATAGTATGCTTATACAGTGTAAGGAAATCCTCTGGCACACGTTCAATAGAATATTCTGTCACAGTGAGGGCAGCATGGTCTCCCATCTCACATCAACATATTCAACCCCAGCGTGCTGTTGCACACACAGTCTTAATGACGGCTACAAATCCTTCTCACTGAATGACAAAAAAGAAAAAATCTAAAAGGAAACCAAGTAAAAAGCTGGGTGTTAATGTCAAGGCTATTAATCAGAGTTAAATCAAAAATCCTGATGCTAAGGCATTTTATTCATATATTCTATAAATTCTATTACTTCTTATCATTTAGCTTTGACCTTTTGACAATACATTGGTCACAATGTTCACCTATGTTACTCTATTTCCTACACTGCTTGCCTTTACACTGAAGTATGAACTTCAAAATCTTATTAAGAGCCTTTAAAATATTAACACTGGGCCTGATACTGATCCACTCCGTGACCCAGAGCAAGGAAGCAAAAGGATAAAAAGCATGTTTCTGTGTCACAGAACAATAATCCCCATTCCAGAACTTGCAAGGTAGTGGATTTTGCAGAGTCATTAAATGCATGTCTATGTTGAAGACTGCAGTGCAGTACACAGATCTGCAAACTAGCTCAGATACTGGCAGGAGCCTACACCAAAAGCTGTGCTCAGCTAATTTGCCGTGCTCCATAGAAGGGTGAATTAGGTCAAAGGGAGCTCCACACTCCTGTAGCCAGCCTGCTCCTTGTACACAAGCCAGTTCATTAAAAAGGGTAGCTCGAGCATCTTCACAAGATGCTGCAGTCTGCAATGCAGGCACAGCCAGCACCACTGTTAACACACAGCACAGAAAGGACAGGACTTACACACGTGCCTGTAATCCTCTTTTCCCCAAGAAGTACACAGCAGCGCAACTACATCACTTGTCAGTGCAATGTATATGGCATCACCTATGCACCTGTCATGAGGTACTCTCTATACACCGCCTTTTACTGTAGCTTAAATCAATGCAACATGAGCTAACCAATTATTAATACAGGCAATTTTCCTCTCCTAAAAAACACCCAAACCAACCTAACAGAGAAAAAAGGAAAAAAAAAAAATGTCAAAAATCTACTAAAAAATCTAGTAAGATTACATGATTAAGAAACTCTCCAGTCAGGAAATACAGATGTTAAAGTTCCAAAGGCAACATTAACTGAGCCATGTTGCACATATATAGCACCTTCTTTTTCTGATTTATGTTGTCAAAGGCATTTCATAAAATATAGAGGATGTGAAATGTGGCTCAGTTAATGTGGCTGCTAGAATCTTATCATTTATGTTTTTTGACTTCTTAGCGGTGCAACCTTCACATCTTATTAACATAGTTTTTTGCATAGACTGTAGTATGGAATGGTACTTATGTTTTATGTATTGACATATTTTTGATGTACTGAGATTTTGAATAAGTTTGCTATTCTTCATGATGAGAGCCAAATAAATAAAGACTACTACCACAAAATAGTCAATCATTTATACGGAAAAGCAATATCTCTCCTTCCAAAAAAGAACACTTTGATTCCCCTGTCAGAAATTGATGAAAACTACCTCTGCTGTAAATGCTAAATCTATGCCAATATCACAACTACCTCCCCACTCCCACCTTCCCCTAAAAACAACAAACAAACAAAAGTACAAAATTTGCATGTTTTAGATGAGCTAAAATTAGTTTCAAGGGAGAGGTAAACAGCTGAGTCTAGAAACAAAAGGAAGAAATATTTCCTACAATACTGTTGATTCGCACAGTGCATTACAGCTCAAACTAATGCAACATTTGGTCCGTTCTGCAAGTTAAGGGATGAAAATACGGTAATCTCCAGTAAAAGATTTTTACACTGCTATATCTATCCCCTCAGACCGACGCTATAGAGAAGACTAAATATTTGCAACAGAATTGTTTTCAGAAGAAGCTATTTTGATATATTGTATTACAAATATAAAGAAATCATAGTGCCTAAATATATATATAGATATATGTACACACACACACTCACTCTCTCTCTCTCTCTCCTCTTAAGTGATGAGTCAGGTAACATCTATTCTTATACCCTGCCTTCCTTTTTTTCTTTTTTTTTAAAGTGATTAGAACAATTAAAAAGAATCATGTAATCTGCTAAAGTAATAGGTTTCCACTTTATAAACCAACATAACGAAAAGCACAGCACAAATGTCACAACTTGATCCCTGTAGGGATTCTAATGGTTGGTGCTTGAGTAAAAAACATGTAGGAAACCACACCTCTTGCTGCATGAGTGGCATGAAACTCATCTATGAAATGCCAGCCATTACAGAAAAATGCAAAAGCCTATATTTAAGCTACATTTATAAACTGACTTTTAATCACATAACGAATAAATTATTATAGGGCACTTCTTGTGCATCCATGCATGGAATACACAATGATCTTTGATCCCCAAATCTTCTATTTGCCATTTATTTTCCAGGAAATTTGTAACAATTTTGACCACTATTTCGTAAATGGCGATTAAAATAAAATATGGTTAAAAAAATACAGAAACATGTTTCTTCAGACAAATTCTGCAGTGCCATTCAAACCTCTTAAAGCAGGGAAAACAAATGAGAAGTATGGGTTGAGTTTGAATAGCAGGTAATCTAGCTGCATGAGTAATCCTCCATTTTTATGCCTTTATACACAGAGAGACACCTAACACTTAACTACTGGAGGCTGAAAAATCCCTCAGTAAAATAGCTTCCACTCTACATTTCTTCTGGCACATAGTCTTGGTAGGTGGGAAAATTGCAAACATTCTTTAATCTCAGTAGCGAGAAAAGGCAGAATGTGCACACACCCTGTTTATCACTGCTTCCCCAACATCTTGCACACACTTGAGTTTTCCTTCTTTCTTCCAGTCTTTTGAGAGGGAAGGATGCTTTTTAATTAATTCATGTTCTCCTCCAAAGATATCAATCTTGATGAATACTGTCTTTACCATTCCTAAACTCAATGGCTTTCAGAGCTAAATCATTTGAGATCGTTCAGAGCCCTTCACTGTATCTCTTAAAATAGCAAGAGAAGAATATTAAAGATCTTCCACAGGGAGTAGTGTCATGCGCTCTTAAGCAAGCTAAGCCTTTCTCTTCTTTCCACCTAAACTTGTCCAGTTCTACCACAGGGCTTCACAGACCCTCTTTCCCTGACAGCTGCTTTTCTTCTTTCTTTATTGCTATCCTGAACCTGTGGAGGAAAAAACCCAGGCATCAATATATGGCAGAGGCCACCCAGCTGGAAAACAGTTTGGCAGAAAAGGAGCCAGAGGTCCTGGTGGACACCAAGTTGAACATGAGGCAGCAATGTGCCCTTCCCATAAAGAGAACTAATGGTATCCTGGGCTGCATTAGACAAAGTATCGACAGCAGGTCAAGGGAGGTGCTTCTGCTCCACACTGGTGAGGCTACACATGGAGGAGTGTGTCCAGGTCTGGGCTCCCCAGTACAAAAGAGACATGGACATACTGGAGAGAGTTCAACAAAGGGCCACAAAGATGACTAAGGGCTCATGCATCTGTCCTATGAGGAAAGGCTAAGAGAGCTGGGACCGTCTGGCTTGGAGAAGAGAGGGCTCCAGGGAGACCTAATAGCAGCCTGCCAGTATGTAAAGGGACTCTAGAAGAGAGCTGCAGAGGGTTTTATACAGGGGCATGTAGTGACAGGACAAGGGGGAATGGCTTCAAACTGGAAGAGGGCAGGTTTAGACCAGGTATTAGGAAGGAATTCTTTCCTGTGCGGGTGGTGAAGCACTGGAACAGCTGCCCAGAGAAGATATGGATGCCCCACCCCTGGAGGTGCTCAAGACCAGGTTGGATGGGGCTTTGAGCAACCTGGGTTAGTGGAAGGTGTCCCTGTCCATGGCAGGGGGTTTGGAATTTGATGATCTTTAAGGTCCCTTCTGACCCAGACTGTTCTATGATTCTATATTTCAGTTTAGTAGTGTCATAGTACAAAGTTATCAGCCAAAGGGTGCACCCAATTTCTGGTCTTTAACAGAGAACCCCTCTGGTTTTGCCCAGACACCTTTGACAAGGTTACTCACAGCTCTGCCTCCTGGGCCTGACTCTGAAACAGCAGACCAGCAAGTCATCTTCTGTTCAGTACCTCACTGTTTCAAGGGATATCACACTTTCAATCAAGAAAAACTTGCAATGAACATGCAATGAGAGAACAGATTTACAGTTCTTTGTGTTCACATTACAGATCTGAATCCCCAAATAGTGCCCACAGCATCGGAGGTCAGCATGCAAAGAAAAAGGCATGACCTCCCATATCTATCCTTTAGGTTCAGCAATATCTGTTACAAGTCTAGTCATTTACACAGTCCAAATTCTGCTAGTTTCTTCTACTATGGCAGGACCAAAATCATACTTTTCATATGGACACTAAAAAATTCCCCACAGCAACGAATTCTCAGGCAAAGAGAGTGAGTGGCTGAACCAACAGCAAGAAAATTTGATTACGTCTCTACCCACTCAGCATAATTTATTATCCTGCAGCATAGCATTAACTGCCTAAGATCAGGATCCCATTCCTGTGGCACAGTTCCTCAACATTCCTTTGGGAGTACTTATGCTGGCTTAGAAAAACAAGAAACACAGAGCAACTCCTATCAGAAACCCTTCTTCTTTAGAAGAATTTGACCAAAGTGCACCACCAATAAAACCAAAACCAACCAACCAAAATAATATTAAAAAAAAGTGAAGATGTAAATCTTTTCTGTGCTGGCTTTTCTTTTGCTTTCCCTACTGGGAACAGACAAAAAAACCAAGTCAGCCTCTTAAATATGAATACTTACATAACAGCTGTGATTTCAAATATTCCTCCAAGTATTTTTAAAAGAAAACTTTCAAACCACTCCTTGTAGTCACAGAGTTTAGATATTTGATTTATTCCATTTCTATTATTTAATTTGACCTATTACTTAGCACTGGAAAACATCAAAAGAACCCTGACAGAAACATCAAAGACATCTATCTTATAAATTCATAGCTGAAACCATATAGCACATCATAATTTTAAAAATAATTACAGTTTTATTATACTCAAAATAAGATGATTATTGTAAATTATTCCTCATATCAGTTACCACAAGTAAGTTTTAGAAACATCTGCTAAATGTAAGTATCTGGATACAGTTAATCCAATTCATGTAACATTATACTCAAAATGGAACAGAAAAACAAACGAGAACCTTTAAAGTCATAACATCACTTACCAAAAATTACCTGTTTTGCTTAGTTGAAAACAGCTCCTTTAAAAACCTATGAAGAATCAACCATCAAATTCATAGACTCATTCTACCAACTACTAGAATTCTTTTTTAATTAATATTGCAACTAATCTTAACTCAAATATTGTGCTCAATCTGTTAATCTTCATAATACCTACTATTCTTTCAAAGCATCCAAGCATCTCCAGTATATCCACGCATGCTCCTTCCTTTCTTGAAAGCTCAAGCCCCCCTTCCCCCAAGTCTGGTTGTTTCGGGCTATTATCTGAACACCTATTTTGTTTAAATATTCACAAAACAAATTCTTACACTCACAATAAAACGCTTCCTTCTCATTTATGTCCAGACTGAAGTAACATCTATCTGTACACAAAATTAACACACAAGTGTATAATTGTAGTTTTATGCTCAAGTGCCCCAATTATGTACTTTGAAACACTTTAAAGGATCCATCAGGAACATTCAATACCTCCAAACTGTAAAGTCTTGAAGAGTGTCTTTTGACAAGACAGCTGCATTATGGGGAAATCTTTCTGCTAAAAACAAAGAAAGCAATCAACTTTGGGGTTTTTTTACTCCCAGATACTCAGCCTATAAAGAATGGTGGGACCTATCTGGTGCAGTGCATTTTGCCACAACTAAGAGACATGCAGGAAATGGAATAGTTTGTTTTGCTTTTTTGTAATATGTGCCAGGTAAGCACAAGAGGCTGAGCCTCCAGATTGTGTGGAAAGGTGATTAAGGGAAGGTGATGAAGAATGTTTGCAATGGACCTTGCTTCAGCCCCAAGTCAACTGCAACTCCCCACACACACTTGGTGAATATTCATCTTCTGCATTCTCACTTCTCCCTACAAAATACTTTTAAGAAGCAGTTTGCTCAAAAAGGGAGTGCAGGAGGTGACTGTCAACAGGTTTTTGTTGCATAAATAAATTTCTCTGCACATGTGGCGGAGAAGGGAAATCTATGTTAGCCCATCTGACTTAGCACTGAAATGGGTTACAGGTGTTCACACAATGCATTACACTCTTTCACACAGACTGGTGATAAACTTGCCATATCCTTCATGATATAGCTAATTAGAGCAATTGGTGTTGTTTGGGGTGGGGGGGTTGTATGTCCCAGCAAACAGAGGAGAAGTTATGGAGACAAACTTGTTTCACATGACAAACATATACAACGTTCTTAATAAGTAACAGGTGAGGAAATCAGGAGTGGTAAAAACAGAAAGTATAACAAGAAGGTAGACTATTCATTACATTAAAAACATACAAAGAAAAGGGCTTCAGGCTGACTCAAAGATGGTTAAATAGTGAGGCCATGTTAGTAAAGATTTTCCTCAATAAAACCAAGACATGGTAAGTTACAGTGAGAAAATGTGACTCTGTGCAACTCATACGGGATTGAGCATCAAGTGTCAGGGGCATGTAGTCACTGTTGGCTGACCATCCAGAAAGAGACAAGATGAGCCTATTTAGGGGTCACAGTCCTCAAAGAGTGATCACAAACACCAGGCAGAGTGAGACAAAATACCAGCTGCTGTTGCAGTCCTTCAGTGGGGCCAACAGTGCACTAAGTTCTTCCAAGGGTGATGGAAAAACTACATGTTCTCAGTAAGAAGCCATTCAAAGCTGTTCTAGAAAAATACTCCATGCAGAAATGCTCCTGAGCTCCTCACCCTGTGTGTGTTTCTGTTTCACAGCCACCCAGTGCCCACTTCTGCACGCTGAGGAGCTGCAGAAAGGTCTCCTTACAGCAGGCACCACAAAAGACAGACACACTGGGGGTTGATCACCTTTAGTTTAATGCTCCGAAGATGAGAGCACCAAGACAACCAATCTACAGCTGCAAGCCAATCTGTCTGCTGCCGCAGAAGCCACACTACTGCTTCACCCAACCTGTCAGCTCTCCCTGACCCTCTACACCAAGGGTTTGCCATACTCAAACAGCAGAAAGATAATGGGCAGCCTTCTGCAGGAACAACTCAGCACGGCCAGATGAACCCAGCAGTGACCAGAGGGAAGGGGCACTGCAGGTACCAGCTGGGTTGGCGTTGGCTGTTGTTGAACTGCAGAGTCTGGTTTTGGTTCTCCTTGGCTCTCCTCATCCTGTGAATCTAAAACCACAATTCCCACTTTCCAAAAAAGCACCCCACATGCAAAGTAACAACTTCGAGCTCTCCGTGCAGGGTCCTAAGAGAGAGGTGCCATGAGACAGGTGCTGCACTACCAAGTGAAGCTACAAGAGAAGACTCTCTCCTTGACTTTCAGGGAGGATATTGGTTTTTCAGGTCTCCTCGAAATCAAGACACTCAAATTCTGCCAAAAAATTTAACCCACTTTAAGCAGAGAATAATTCATTGCTGCTCTCACCTAGAGTGACATCCAAGGGAAAGTAGTGATACAGGGAGGGGGACTTACACATAATTCCCTCTCCCTTCCTTCCTTGCAGGAAGCAGAAACAAATATTTAATACATTTCAGGGACATTCTTAGCATGAAAGTAAAATGCAAATGGGTAATGCCCATTTAGATTAGTTCTTGAATATTATTAGGGCGGTGATCACTTATCTATGTTGGTAGTTAGGTATTTAAACCTCCTGTTTGGCTTGGCAAATCTTCCTCTGAGTACCATTTGTACTTTAGTGGCTACAGCACTGTTCAGGCACGAGCTTCTAAGATTAAACTAAGCTTCTGATTTTGCAGTTGCATAACTATTTAAAATATTTTAAACAACAGGTCAGTATTTCTCAGAAGTTGTACATACACTCCAGAGCACAGAGCTCACATGTCCTGAAGAACAGGCATTTGAATTTTAAAAACAGGTATTTTCATTACTTAATTGGCTCTGAAGTATATAAATCTTTTTTTTTTTTTTTTGGAAAGTATAAAACTAGGGAGAAAAGCTTAGGAAACAGCACTGTCTGCTTTGGAGGGAGTACTTACCCATCTGCCCTTCTGGCCAGAGGTTTAATAGATTTCTATTTTTATAAAGGACATAAGGGGAGGGGGTGGCTCCATCAGTTTCCTACAGAAACCCAGCTGCCAAACTGGATGTGCCAAAGGGGAATTTTAGGGAATTTTAAAGAGATAACCTCTGCTGAGACTGCAATGTCAGCTTTGTAACCTCATGACTGGAACATGTGCAGTGAATGCTGGATTGAAAAAGCTGTGCTATGGGAGTTAGAAGAAAGAAAAGGAGAAAACAGGAACAGCACGAACTGGGATTATTATTCTGTGATGAGAAGAGGACTGAAGCTAAAAAACACTGTTAGTTCACTATGAAAAAACACATCTATAGAGTAAGCTCACTTTGATTTGAGTATTTATTGATAACCTCTGTGCACTTCCCTTCTCCCAGCCCTAATATGGTCTCTGCATTTTATGCTGATGCTGTTGTTCCATTTAGCGGGTCAGGTGCAGCGTATTTTAAACAACACATGGAGTCAAACTGACCTCTGGTTTAAATGCTCAGCACAGAAATTGCGGGGTAGGGGTTGAGCAGGGAAGAGGAAAGGGAGAAAAATAGGAGCACTGCCAATTAAAAGCAAACAATAAATAAATAAATAAAACATGAAATAATTCGTATCTTTTGATCTAGTCCTTCAGCTTCTACTCAGCTTTTCTTGCATGTCGAGACAAAACTAAACTAAATCCCCTTACTTTAAACTATCAAAACCTTTTTTTATTTACTTTACAGAAAACAGATAAAGAACTATGGCATGTACTACTATTTACTCACCAAGATCAGACTGTTTGAAGAAATTTAGTATGCTAAGGAAGTTGTAAAACATTTGTGATTCTAAACTAAGATCAACATTCAAAACAGTAAGGACAGCCAAAAAACCCACACAAATAGAGTAGCCACAAATACCTTCAAAGGTCTATAAAAATCTATTACCAAGGAAGGGAATAGAAGTAAAAGTCTTACTTGGGGATTAAAAAGGTGAAATTAGTGATTTGCACTCAGACAAGAAAATTTCTGTACTAAATTACAGAAAGGAAAGTCTCTTATGCATAGGACCGCATTATAAAACACTTCTGATGTCCACCTGTCATCTTCTGCCCCTCACACACAGCAGTGTGCTTGCAGAACCATCCTTTTTACTACATTTCAAATAGATGGGAAAAGATGATGTCATCACATTTCATCTAGAAGAGAAGAAGTAATAAATACCCTTCTGCAGTTATAGCAGGAATGCTTTATGATAAAATATACCAGCTCTTTAAAAAGAAACATTTCAAAGTAACAGGAATGTTAGAAAGGTGAAATAAATTAATAGTCTATGTTGTTAAAAACTATCTACAAATCTTTATAATTCAATTCTCTCAACAGCTTCTATATGTGGTGAATGTCATTAAATTATCAATCTAAGAGAAGAATCTGTCTTCAAAATTGAAGATACATATCCTGTTTAGCATAATATTTGGGAGTTTAAGAAAGTATTTTTTTCACATTTTGGGTTAGTGATGAGGTTTGGGGAGTGTTGCTTTCTTTTCTTTTTTTTTTTTAAGAGAAACTGTCAACTGAGGACCCTTAAGAAAACAGCTATAACCTCACACCATAAGGCACATGCTAATAGATGCTATCTTTAACTAAATGTTAGTTTGCTTCACTAGTGTTTGTTCTTCTTCCCGGGCAGCACTTCATTGAGGACCTGCTCCCTTGAGGAAACACAAGCTGCTTCAGTGCAGCGTATCTTAACATCTCTGTAGAGGAAAAGGCATGTAATCAAATAATTAGCAACCAGTGTAACCATTCTGTGCATCAGAAACAAAAACCTAGACAAGCACCTTTTTAAAAGCATTGCCTATTCAACTTTATAGCCTCTAACTGATCTGAAAATAGTATTATTTCATCTTCAAGTCAAAAAGAAAACAACTTCTTACACTGCAAGTGGCTTTGCCACTGCCTTTCAGCAAGAAAAGCTTTGCCAAGTTGGAAGATTTTTGCTCTCTCAGAAAAAAAGTATTTCTATGATGTATTGTAAATCTTTACCTCCCTCAATTGGGAGGTAGGTTTTTATGCTTTTCAAAATTTATTATGTCTGCTTGACTGTGCTTTCCTAAAGATCCCTTTCAGCTTCTGTTCCAACTAGCAAGTGAAAATTCTCTCAAGTGCAGTAATGTAAAAGGAGTAGGAAAGAAATTCAGCACATGAACAGGGCAGACACACAATGCAGTGCAGTGCTTTGCAGAGCCCTACAAAGCACATTACGGCTCGATTCATGAAATACCCGAATTCAAAGTATTTGCTCTATGGGTCTTAAAATTTATTAAATTTGGTATTAAAAATAAAACCATGAAGTCAGTCCCAGCTGAAATGCTTACATTTCCAAAGAAACCCTACAAACTCAGCAAAATCTTGAGCCTTTTCTATACATCTTTCCTACCCACATCCTATTTATTTCCATTATGTGTGATTCAGGTTCCAACTCTACAAACTACTATGCAATTTTAACTTTTAATCATAAGAGTATTGCCAATGAGCTTAACAGGGCCAATGCCACTAATGTAACCAGTGATGCACGCATCAACCTATGAGCTGAGGGATTTATACTGCAATACCCTTGGGGCAAGGAATATGGCTTTTCTTACGTTTCACAAAGCAGCACATACTTTTGCTGGAAAACAGGAAATAAAGATTTCAGGTTTAAAATTTTCCTATAACCAGCAAGCCCAAAGAGGAGAGCAGAAAGCGAAGGAGAAGCTCTGCAATATGTCAGATTAAAAGGATCTCCACAATCTTCTGTTTCATGATGGCAGCCAGGAAAGGTTCCATACAAGATATGATAAAAGAAATTTGTGATTAACTGGAAAACTAATCAGGAACCAATTTTTCCTGCCCCCATTCTTAACTATCTTTTTCTACTTTTGTCAAAAGCAAAAGACTATACTACTTCTATTAAAAAAACCAAACACAAAACCAGAACCAGTTTCAACCAGACTAACTACACCTCCCTTAGATCTTTACTGCTGCTAAGCTTATTCAGTAAGTAAAAAAGGGGAAAAATCACACACAGACACACTATCAAATTCACTATCAGAGAAACAAGCAATAATTAGCCTAGCAATGACTCTTTCTCTGGTATTTCAGTATATATACACTGCATTAGATATTCAACACTCTTTCTTGAATAACAAATTCACCCTTCATGTGCACAAAGTGCAGTAAATTCTCTCATAATTATAAGAGTGCAGGACAACCTTGGTAATTTTAATTACTGAGAAGTTTGTCTCCAATTTCTAAACACCACCAGTGACAAGGTAGACAAAGCAAGTAAGACACACAGAAGCAGAAGCCAAGGCTGTTTTAGCAAAATTATACCTTACTAATACATTAGGATTGCAGGGTTTGGTCTCACTACCAAGTATGAGCAAGTCTATTTCATTGACTTTTGTAAGATTAATTGATTATTACCATGACATTTCAACCACACACAAAAAAGAAAGGTGACACTACAGCAGAAATGTGCTATCAGTTCAACAGCGGTGATTTAGAGAAAAAGCTTTTCAAGTTTACACTAACAGGGTTATTTCATGAGCTGAAAATAGTTCTTTTATTCCCTTATGTCAAATAACATTTATGTATCTGTAATGTGCACCATACCATAAAAACGGGAGACGTGAAGAAAACCATGACTTTACAGACATGACTACCATCACACAGTATTGCTTTATAAATAATGCTTGAAGTAAACAAGATCTGCATATAAATAACATTTCTTATATTGACTGTTAAATACATTGACAGAACCAAACAGCAGCAAAATGTTCCTTATGGTAAAAATCTCTGCTTTTATTTTAAATATATAAACAAAGTATTTATTTTTGTAACCATCAAAGCAAGCAGCTGACTTTTGATTTTGCCTGTGAGGAGCACACATCTACAAATAAAGGCAGAGAGAAAAAAAAACCCAGCATGGCAGGAGAGAAAAAGACACAAGTGAGGTTTCACACTATTGACAAGGCTTATAATCCAGAAAAATCTGCCATGTGCGCCAAGGCACAGCAACACAGCATTTAGGCACACAGAGGAGAAATGCTTGTAAATTCCACTGGTCCAGTGAGCAGAGACACAGTTTTCATAATTTTATCATTGTGCTCCACGGCTGAGCGGCTGTCAGGCCAATGGCAAGGCACAGGTTCCCATTTGAATGACATATGGGTTCACCCAACCAGAGAGATGTTAGAGCATTAAATACCACAAACAGACAGGACAAGAATACAAAAAGCCAAATTAGCGCTTGTGCAATGGCGCGCTCCGGCAGGGACCTGCCTGCTCCAAGCCAAAACCTCTGCCAGGTCCCCAGCACCAGGAAAACTGTGTCCTCCAGGTAACAACCTCTCACCTCATAAAATTCAAAGACACGCTGAAAAATTATACTTCAAAGTGGGGTGGGAAAATAAGAAAATGTGTATTTTTAAAATACTGGGAAATGTAGACTTAGACATGTGGGGAGTCAGAAGCGAGCAGGAATTACTCTTTCCCACAGTATTTCTAAAAAGTGCCATGGAAAATACATTTTACCTTTGTGGAAAGCTGTTCTTCAGACAGGAGTGTTTAACATGTTATATAAACATGTTATGCAGTGAAATGTAAAACACAGGGGGATTTTCATCACATTTATTGCATTTGTTAGCCAAAACGTAGTAGTCTTGTAATCACTGCCACTGCTGTAGTAAAACACTTTAGTAATATTAACAAAAAAGTGCTTTCAGACAGGCTTGTCGAAGGGGGAAGAGATTATATTGAACAACTTGGACCTAAACAAACAACAAAACTAAACAAAACCCCCAAAGAACTGCAGGTGAGCATGCAAAAGGAGATCGTGGGGCTGATTTCAACTAGCCTTGAAATTCCTTTTTGGGGAAAAACCAAACCCAAGTCACATAAATTACTGAACACTGATACAAGCTGTCCCCTCCCTGTGCAATGCGATGGAGCAACACATGAGCCACACAACATCACCAGAACACATGAGAGGTTCAGACTTCAGGGACCTGATGGAGGAAGTGCAATTCGCAATTTTCAGGCTTTGGTCCATAAATACAAGTCAAGAAGTTCACCACAATGGTGTATAAGGAGCACCACCTTTGCACAGCAGAGTTTGCAAAAACACAAGCAGAGAACAAGCTGCACTCAGGCTGTCCAAGTGACCCTGCCTGTATACAGGCAAATTCTCACCCCTGCCCCTCACCCTGCACCCAGCCAGCTGCAGCCTCCCCAAGGCTCAAAACAACTCAAGGAGTGGTAGAGATGGTGCCTTCCACCGACTTTCAGGGAGTTTTTCTTCTCAGTCTTTCCGTACTCTATTTTCACTCTGCAGATCTCTCTAGACATGGTCTCTTTAGATTTATTTTATAACACTGGGATCCTCTTCTGTTTGCACTGTGTTTTTCCTGCTCTCATTCATTTTGCCCTTTCAATGCTAATGCTATCATCTATGCAGAAGACGTGAGAGACTTCACTAGGTTCTGCAACATTCTCCATTAATAAACTGAAAGGACCAGGAGGGAGGATTATCTTTAGGCATACATTCAAAATAGCTGTTTAGATCAAGGGTACTGATTTATTACTGCAACTAAAAAGTCACTGACAATCTCTTCCTGACCAAGAGGAAGACCATTGCTGCAGAAGCAGCAATCCATAATAATCTTTATTAAAAGTTTTTTAATCACACACAGTTTATTTTTTAAGTGGTTGAATTTGTACTTTACTGGCAAAAATAAATACTTTTTAAGACAACAGTGAATTGCTAGGAAAAATAACAACAAAGCCGTTTCTTTCCTTAAAAAAACCAGTACCACATCTCTATCTGCTACAGTATCTCTCCATGCACATCACCTGATAGATCCCAGAAAACTGTTTACAGGTTAAACTTTGCCCCAGAGTTTATCCCAGCATTATCTTTTCATTTGAGTTTGTTTCGCCTGAGAACTTCATATTCCAGTGCAGCTTTCAACTGAACACATCCAACTAGTATCCTCTCATCTTCTGGGGTTTTTTTTGTAGTTATTACTAAGAACCTATTTCAGGATTATATACAAAATACTGGAAGACCTTCTGACTCAAGAAAAACCCCAAATTCAGTTAAATATCTCCCTAATTGTTCTTCATATAAGCAAGCTGCATGCCACCTGAAAGCACAAGATGAAGAGCAAATTACCAAAAACTAGGAAATGTACTCCTTAGTTATTTTAACATCTAACAGTAGAAAATTATTTCAAAGCTCCCTGTGCATGCACAGAACAGTGCTGGCAAAACACAAGAGAAGTAGATATGAAGCCGAATTGTCAGTGATGTCCTCCTTAAAATACTATCTTAGAGAATGACTCTCATACCCTCTAGGCTAATCCATTCCCATGCTCTGTGTTGGAAGATGATACTCATATTAAAAGATCCATCAAAGCCTGCCCTACCTTAGACAAGGAAAAAGAAGCTAGCACAGCTAATGGGAGAGAAACCTTCTGAGCCGTAGGCAGTGCATCTCCCCCCTTGCCATTATCTCTCCCCACTCTACCATGCTGAGGGAACTTGGCAAACTGAGACAGAATTCCCAATTCAAAAAAGCAGGAGATTGCAAAAAAGCTGAGGAAAGGGGGAGAGTAAGGCTGAAGATTAACAGGATCTTCAGAGCTCAACAAAGTGCAGGACAGATGGAGAAAAAATAAAATCGATGTCTATGACATTTCAAAATAAAAGAAACATGAAAACCATTTTTTTCTTTTGAAGTTAAAGTTTTTAGTTATATGGGTGAATATTTCAATGTCTGATATGGAGATATGAAAGCTCCTGAGGGTTAATTTAGGGTGTTTTGCTTTGTTTTAAATGAAGTGCAGTACTAAAGCATGGCAGAAATTATTGAAAGTGGTTTTCAACCAGGAAGTTTTCAACTCAGAATGACAGCATTATTACACATACACACATTAAGAATCAAATTCTGTCCAAACAGAAAACTAAAGTAAGTTACAAAATCTGAATATTTAGATTTGACTATAACTGCCAAGAACATAGAAGTTACAACCGACAACTGGAGAAAGAAAAATCACTGAAAAGAAAAACAGTAGTGGGGGGGGGGGCGGGGTGGAAGAAACAAAACTTTTCTAATTCCTCCCAAATATTTCTTTTGAAACCAATTTTCTATTGAGGACACTTTAACTTTGACAAAAATTCATCACCCAGTAGAAAACTACACTCACCACATTTCCCAACAGCTTACAGGTAACCAAACAAATGCACTGCAGTACACTGTCCTACTGTGGCACCATGGAAATTAATAAGCACTTACTATAGATAACATTTATATGGATTTACTTAGAAGAAGGATAAGCATACTGAGTTAAATTTATATGTCGTGTGATAGTTTGCTTAATGTAGTGTTCATATAAACCTGTAGGCAGACACACACACTAAAATGAATCACAGTAGAACATGACTTTCTTGAAGGTTAAGGTAATTTTAACATGAAATAATGCTGTACCCATCTACAGAGCTCCAGGACACTGACAGGCCTTTTCTAACTCCATTTCTCTGGAACATAAGCAACTTGACATCAATAAAATGAGCAAATCATTCTCACAAAGTTAATGAAAATGGAGTTATGATTTCACTAAATCTACTGGTATCCTCTCTTTTAAAATTACTTTGAAACCAAAGGCACCAAAGACTTGAACAATACCGATGAAAATATTTTCAGCTCAGAAAGTAATGTTGCTTGCTGGTCAGTGCTTGGGCTGCACAGCTCAGGGGTTTTTCAAAGATGAGATTTAAATCGAACCCCAAGCTCCAAGGGGAATGAAGCCTCACAAGCTATTGCTTCTCCCACGCAGGTGCAGCAAAGCCCTTGCATGAATATCATCTGAACTCCCAACCAAACAAGATTACAGTAAATAAATACAGCTCATCTAACACTTACCAATGCGAACTTAAAACAGAAGACTTTATTTTTTAAGTTTAAAGGACAATATCTAGCTGTTCACATCCCCTCTGCCCCTGACCCAAGTTGTATAATGGATGGAAATGGTAAGAGCTCCACCACTGTGAGCAGCTGTAAAAATGAACAGCTGTCCTCATCTTTCATCTATCTGAAAGAAAACACAAAAAAAGTCAGGACGAAATTCACTCCATCTTCAGTGCTTTTTCAACTGATGACCAAGCAGTACTTAATGGAGTGACAGAAAGACAACGATGGGAGAGAGGGCGGAGAGAGGGAAGCACATTAACAAAGCAATGATGCCTGTCCTTCAAACATATTTTTTTCCTTTCAGTTATAGAGTTGTTTCTAGATTCATGGTATACTCAGAAAAACACTCTGTACTTCTGCTTTCAGAGCCAATGAGATAAACACTGAAGTCCTGCAGGAAGACAGGTAAGTTTTAGGCAATCATGCAGAAGGAGGAAGGTTTCAGGTATTAAGATGTAAAACTGCACTGAAAATAGAGGCTAGGCAGAAAGCTAATGGTGGTTTGATAAACCTGATTAAAAACCCCACATGGATAGATAGCAGTCAGTGCCTATTACTGCAAGGCTTGGATGGGATTACTTTAATTAATGTTCTACCTAAACTCTTACTTCAATAGCTACTAATTACCATTAAAAACTACCAGCTATATCCGCAGATTAAACATTTTTCCCCACCCCAAAGACCCAATTTTAGAAGCTGCTTTTACAACAAATTATTTGTTATATTGTTTATGGTGCCATAGAAACCTCTACATCCTTTTACATTTGTGGTAAGATCCTTTGATGTAGGTCCTTAAAAAAACTTGTTGAACAGATAGTCACAAAACAAATGCCTCTTCACTCTATGCTGAAAGAGTGTGAAAAAATGTCAATATACTACATAACTTTAAAGCAAAATTAGAGGACTCCCAGTATTTGATGCGATCTTCAGATTGACTTAAATCCTGTAGCTTTCTCTTTCTTTCTGAATGCACTTACGAATACAGAAATAAGAAAGACCTTGTCTTGAAGATGCAATTTTTTGTAGATTGATGTATTCTCTTTTAAAGGGATATAATTTTACAATCCCTCACAGGTGAGATAGTGGGTTTAATATCTAAAGGAAAGTACATATTTGTCTTTATGTCAATCTACATGAAAGAAAAATCACTGGTGAAGTAGCAATAAAATACATGCACTGCAAGGATCCATCTACATTCCTATTTTGTGGCTCAGATTTGACATATTATTTGCCATGCTCAGAAATGTAGTATTTCTGTATGCACACATATTAATCTTGACAAAAAGATCTTATTTCAGTCATGCTGATCCTATTTTAAAATTTATTTAATACTCAGCTATAAAAGGCAAATACTATTTTATAATTGAAAAGGACATAACAGTTGAGAAATATTCCTGATTGAAAGCACCATCTGAATGGTTAAAAGAAAAATCCTACTGTCTTTCCTTTAAAAATCAATAGAAGACAGATATGTACAGAGTTTGGAGAAACTAATAAACAAATTGCAAGAACAAAAGCCTTACCAGTTTCATATACACACACACACACATAAAAACTCAATCATATTTTTCCCCACAGTATTGTGAATTTAATAGAAACTACACTGTGTACATCTATGACATGCTGTAGTTAAAGAGTTTTTGTATCTCTTTATAGATACCCACAAATTTCAGTCAACAATTATATAGGCTTGCAGTTGGAAAAAAGAGAATAGAAAAGGGAAGAATTCTAGTAGAGAATATCTTTGAAAAAGAAATTTAATCTATTCTCCTGCAAGACAGAACCTCACTTTATATTGCTCAACTGTGAAACTTCATGAGAGCATAACAGTTTTAGTACAGCCAAAACAATAGCCTTATACAAGTAAGAAACCAAGAAGAGCAAAAAATAAATGTAAAACCAATCAAGCTCTGTACAGCAATTATGATTAAAAAGTGACTATTAGCACAGCTACAATACTTCAGACAAAATTTTTAACAACATTTGCTTTCTCCATCTGTCTTTTTTGAAGACTTATTTCAGCAGTGAGTCAGATTTTGGACAACATTTGATGTGGTGCCATTTAAAAAGTACGAGAAATAAGAAGGAGGAGATTTTATGAAATAAATTCTGCCAAAATCCGAGGCAGATCTGGAATATGACAACAAATTTCTGTCAAATAACAGTCTGCCTGATGTTTAGATTGTTAAGATTCTTTAGGAAATGTGAAGAAAAAAGTAAGCTTTCCAAACAGTCTTAAGGAACTTAGATCCCAGTGCATGTAACATATTATAAGAAAATTAATAGATACATGAATTTAATTAAAAGATTCTGTGTTTGCCTATTGCTGTTATACACAGAGGAGCAATCATATGCTGGGAGCAGATCTGTGTCATTAGAGTGACTTCTGCAATTTTTCTTTTCCATGTACAAAAGCAACTACGGATCTACAAAGGCAGCAGCAAGAGGGCCAACTACCACAGTCTTTTTCTATTTACCTTTGCTACCGGTGTTAAATAGGTCCTTCTCTACCAGAACTAAGGAGAGCACAAAACATTTCAAAGAGCTGGGTGGAGCAGACAGCATTTTGGTGAGTGGCTCTCTGGCACAGAGAACAAGTTCACAAGGAAAGAGTGTACCAACAGCACATTTTCTTAAAAAAAAAAAAAAATAAAATTACTAGCCCATTAGGAGTGCCTATCTAAACAATGCTTTTCTAATTGTCCTTCGGAACAAATCTGGTCTGAGAAGTCAGACAAAGCATCTTGACAAAACTCTGTTCTGTAAAACTGGAAGAAAATAATGGAAACTTATCAATTCCTTTTAAACATTTATTAGGTCCAGAATGGGTCTGTTGGACAGAAGAGCACAAAGCATCACCATACAGCTTTGGCAGACCCAGTTGCAGCCATCAAGGTGCCTTGTTCAAGGACATGAGCCTTAATTAGCCAATTATGTCTTATTTTTAAATTATTCTGACTGTGGCAATGCAACAAAGCAAGCTGATCTGCCAAGTGCCAGAGATTCACCTCCTCTCCATCCTCCTGGCACATACTCCCTAATTTTTTTTTTTGCATGGCTTTGGCACCAGCCTGGCCCTGAGCTGAGCCATTTTAGGGCACTGAACATGAAGAAAACTAAGCCTTCTCCCCTTCCTTCCCAACAAAAAAGATCCCAAAGGTCTTCTGCCCATTTAGCAAAACACTGCTAAGCTTCATGAAAATTAGAAAGGCACTAGACTGACCCACAGGAAAAAGCAGGAGATCCAACTGGAATCAATGTGCTGCCAAGGAATAGAAAGCCATCCAAAACTAAGGAAACTGTTTCCCATAGTTGCCCAAGTCTGACTCAGATTTGTAACACCAGCTAAGTGCCACATAACAGCAACGTGACTGATGCACACTGTATTTTGCATCACGCAAAGCACAAAAACTGTAAGAAAACCTCAGAAACGTTAAAAAAATCACTCCAACATCCAAGACATTAAATACATACATACACATCTATACTTAAAACAGACATCCTCACTGAATTTTATTAGTAATTAGTCCTTCATCTGAAAATGCTTAAGTAATTCACAATGGTATACAAAATACATCAGTGAAGCTGACAGATATTATCACCTCAGTAGAGACTGCATATCAAACTTTTTGTTCCAATCTATGGCAGAGCTATGAAGCCCACCACCTACTCTCAACTCTTTGGAACAAACTCTCCCTGTATGGAATTACATTTTGCCTCTTTATCATCTCCTACCAATTTAGTTTGCTAAGTATTTTTTCCCAATTCCTTTCTTCCAAATACACTGTAATGTGTTTAGCATACTGTAGATTTTTAAGCACTTGGGTAGTCAATGCACATATATAATCTGGTTTTCAAAGTCATAACATGCCTTGAGGGATGTGAAAGGTGTTAGGAAAAATAAATAAGGCAGTAAGAGTTTTTGGTTCAGCCAACCAGCCTAAAGTTACATTTTTCTAAGTACTTGTATGTATGCTTAGTCACTTTTAAGTAAGTGTTAAAATCACTGAAACAATAAAGAATTTGTAGTTTTTCAGTGAGCCATGAAAACCTCTGCAGCTCCCTGGTGTAAATGCAGAGAAGTAATGGGTGAGGAAGAAAGATGGTCACCTTCTTACTACTAACTGGATTTGGGTGTTCAGCCTACTTAAGCTCTTGAGCAAAAACACTTCACCGGCTAAACCAAAACCAATGTTAAACAAACTCAACAAATTTATAACAAAAGTTGCTGAAACCACTAGCAGAGAAAAGCCAAACATTACCTGAAAGTTAGAGACTATATACACTATTCTTTAAAACACTGATCCTAGGATATTGCCAGCACTCTTCAAACATAAAAGACTGACAACTCATTTGTTTAATTCTCACCCTGCATGTCTAGATGGTTACAAAACAAATGACATTTTTAGTACTTGCTCCTAAGGTTTTGTATTTCAAGAATAGTTTACTGAAAAACGCAACTGTCTTATAAAGTAAAAATCTCCAAAATAAACCCAAAGAGTTGCAGAAAAACAAGGAGGCATGAAGAAGAAAGACAAGCCTAGATGTCTAAAATATTGCCATTACTAAGGGTATCAAGGTAAAAACTGAAGGGATGAGTTGAAGATGTGCTCAGTGCTCAAAGCACATTTCTGAAACACAAGATAACAATTTGTCTGAGAACATCTTCTCTTTATCTCCCTCTGAGGGTTGTAAGATTATTAATCTTCAGAGCACAAATCACTGCAAAACTACAATTCCCGATGTACCCTGCAGCCCATTCAATTACCTGAAGTACATGAGTCCTTGCTAAGAGGAGACAGGTAAGTTCTAAGAAAACATAAACCTAGCTCTGCTGTGAAGTTTCCAGCTTTTAGTGGCTGGACTAAATATTTTTCCTGTGCTCTATTTTTCTTGCAGAAAAAGAGGTAGGGAATTAATCGAGTGAGGCTGGATATTTTTGGTTTCCTGTGAAAGAACAAACTCAAGGTGGTACCGCAAACACGTAACTGCTTCAGAGATGAATTTTGGCAATGCCCTCCACACAACTCTATACGGTACCAAAGCACTAACCTCAGAGCAACAGGGTATGTTACTAGGTTTCCAGTATCCCCAAAAATGCTTCAGCTGACCACCAGAAGAAATGAAACACAAGCTCAAATAATGAAGTGGCACCAGCAAACAGGAATAAAACCTTCTGGTGTAGCTCAGACAACAGGATCAATCCAGGACAAATGCTTGTTTCTTTCTGAGTTTACAACTGCAAATGTGGTCCTGCACTCTGGAGCAGCTTTTTAGAGAAAGGGAGCATGTCCCATCTACTGCTGTAAGGGAAAGCAGGCACATGGCACACACATGCATGCCTACAGTAAGGATGATGCCATCCGAGACAGGTGCATCCTCTCCAGGCTTGAGGTGACAGCCACCACACCAGGGGTTGATACCAGACACTAAGGTTATGACTAACAGAGTCAAACTTCAGCTGAAGCATCCCTTCTGCATGGTTTTCTGGGTTAAATGAACAAAAAAAACAACGGGGTTATTTAGGGGGAAATGCTTTATCCTCATGCTATCATTTGGCGGAGCTTCATGACCTCAGCCATGGCCTACTGCCTGGCTCCTCAATCCCCACTACCCCAGCTCAGGTAACTCAAGTGCTGCATTAAGGATGGAGCAGAGAGATGCCCACACCACACAAGCAGAAGAGGCTCTGGCAGAACCAAATTGCCACCAAAGTCTCCACAGTGTCCATTGGTGCTAGAAAAGATCTACCCAGATGTCAGTGAAAGCAAAGATCCCTTCAACGTATGTCACAAGAACACACAAAACACCACATAAAAGTAACTAATTACATTTACTGCATCCACTGCTCCAGCAGCAGAAGCAAAACAAACCCAAATCCACTGTACAGGAGACCACTGTTACTCTCTAGAAAAGTGAAGAAGATGGATTGGGAAGCATGCAGGGGAACTACCTGCCACCCCACAAAGAGGACAAGGGGGTCTCACCCAGGAGGTGGCCAACACCAGTTTGTCCCACCACAGCCCTAGTGGGTCAAAACAAGCTGGGTAAGAAACTCTACCTCTCAGCAGATACAAACGCCTGGAATTTGGTGTCTGTTCCAGTACCCACCCCATTACCATATTAACCACTGGGGAGGAGGCAGATGACATACACCGAATTTACTGCCTGGTACTGCAAAACCATTAATTTATCTTACAGCTATTTTACTGGCACAACCCCTGCTCTATAACGGCGCTCTTTTCCTGACTATGAGAAATTATTGGGCAGTTTGTGCTAACTGCTTTCCCGTCATGTTTCATTTCCAAACACCATCTTCTGTCAGTTTATTCCCATTCAACCCAAAGTGACTGTCAGCATGAATACAGATGATCTGTTCATTTTTATAATGGTCTAATTTTGAGAGTAGTTTCCACCTTCCTTACTCCTTGAACTTAAAAAGGCCAACCAAACCCAACAAAACAAGAATTAAAACCAAATAAAAAACCCACTAAAGCACTAGTAGATTAAACCTCAACATTACAGGAAATATATTCCGTGTATGTCACTGACCCATTAGTATTTTATTTTGTTTGACAAAAGACAAGAAATGTGCAAAATGGAAAAGAAACAACCAAATGAAAGAGGAAAAAAACCCCAACCAAACCCAGATTCACCCTACTCCTACCGGTTTTATCTGCATATACACATTTTGCATCATACATAGGCAAATTCTGCTTTTATATTCCTGCTTATTCTATTGATTTTAATGTTTTACTAAAAGGAGAAGCCCTTCTTCAGGAAGAAGAAACCTCCCCTCCTAGCACACCCAAATGTGCATCTGCACTGGAAATGCTCTCAAAAAGCAGCTAAACCCAGTAAAGATTGGGAGGAGGAATGGTAGGGTTAAAAAGAAAATAAGGAATCCCTGGAAATGGTCCTGTGCTGCAATTATGTAACTCGATATCAAAGGTGCGAAAGCTAGAATGAAAATATTTGATGTGACAGCTCTTCACCTCAGTTGTAGCATGCCCTATCTAAATAGCAGGAGAGCAGATGGTAATTTTCAAGCACATTTAGACCAGAATGCAAACGATACTTAAAAATAAATACATAAATAAACAAATAACACTATACATGGAATAAATAAAGTGATGCCGGTGTAGGGGGAGAGAGCGTCTTACCAGGCTAACCAATGTAGCTGGAGGAGAAAAAAAACCCACCGCCGCACACACAAATTTACAGTCACACAAGCCCTTCTTCAGATCTGACATTTACAATTTATTTTTCAGCTAAACCACCAACTTGTAGAGTAATACAAAGATGCATGCACTTGTCCTGGCAAAAGCTTTCAAAGTTCATTGGTATTAAATCTGCAGCTCAGTAAGCTGTGAAAACTCTGTCCTTTCAAATGAAGCAGCTTTTGAATACTTGTTTTGCAAATTTTAAGTGAATAAGCAGACTGCATAAAATTTGTTCAAACACCCACGACTACCTAGAGATTTATGCAACGTCAGACTCAAACTCCAAGTTATTTTAATGATAAAGAGCAATAAATCATTTTAATATTAATAAAGACTGGTTTCAAAATGCTGCTTGCTCCACAGATAATTCTGAACAGTCTTCCAACTGTCCAATCAAATAAATCAATATCTAGGGTCATGGCAGAGGAGGATTTGTGAGCTATACATGCTCTGTATTTAATTGTCATAGCAAATCCCAGATTTAAAGCATCACTAAGGCTGACAGAGCCAAGAACGGCTAGTGCCGTGACTAAGAGTAGTGCCTACTACTGCCCAGGAATCCATGCCGTCAGGATGTTTCTGGACATGGAGATACACCACATATATGGATGTGTATATGTAACATATTTATGTATATGTGCATATGTATAGTACATCCAAGACACAATTTAACAAAACTGGGACCAGATGGAAGAGAAAGGACAGAAACACACAGTGAATTGTTTTCAAGCATCCACTGTTCACCAGTATGGCTGGTGGAAGGGAATGCCCACATGCACCTCTCCCAGTTCTCCTCAGTGATACAGTAGGCCAAGATGTTTTCCTGCTGGTCATCTTTTCTTTTTTATTCTATTCTAAAAAGTGACAACCAAGACCTGACAACTAAATGGAAACTGTTACAAATTTCACATTTAAGTTGTTTTCTTAATGAAAAAACACACCAGTTTGCCCACTCGAATAAAACTTCTGAAGCTGCTTTTACATGTACTATTTTAACAAGCTACATGTATACACAGCCCACTGCGGTATACCGATCTTTCAGGGATCCAGTAACATCCTGCATCAGTAAATCATGGAAGAAAACACGAAACTAATTGTGCCTGAATAAACCATTGAGCACTCTTACCTCAACAATCCTGATGTTAATTATTCCAAAGCCCTGACGCTTCACCCAGAGCAACAGCACATAAAATTTAGAGTTTCCCCTGCCTGCATAGCTACATATCCTATGTGTGTTCTCAGTTCAGGTCAGTCACTGGAACATTCCTCTTGGTGCAATCATACCAGCTCCGTACCCCACTGTCCTACACTCCTGCAGATGCCTACTTTATTCTTTGCATTGGCCATGTTGTCCCTTGAGCACATCTGTTGGCTTCTGCTTCCCTCATACTCATTTCTAAAAGTCTCCCCCACCTCATCTCCAGACCTTCTCCTATGATGTAACCCAATTCAGCCTGAGCTGGCACACAAGACAGCAAACCCCACTACTCTTGAGAACAAATCTAGAGCCCCAGTGTCAGAGGGCAGCAGTTTCTCATGATGGAAATACGGCACATTTGACATCAACTGAGACTGAAAAGATTTCAAGACAAGATTGTATCAAGGGGGGAAAGCAAAATCAAATTAAGTGCTGAGATAAAAGCAATTAATTGCTGCATCTACAGTATGAATGTCTCCACCTGATGCGTAAGAGTAGATTTGTTCAAAGCAAGCTAAAACTCCAGCACACTGAAAACTCTGATTTCACTTCCACATTTTGCAAGAACACCATTTCTGCTCAATAAACATTATTTGGACAAAACACTACTAATATGCAGCACCAGGTAGGTATTTTATAATTTATTTGCAAGTATCACGCGTTTTATAATAAATTAGCATAGCAGTTCAGCAGCAGAGTCAAAATTTGCACCCAAGCATCCTAATTACCAGGATTCTTTCTATATTCCAATTCTAGAGTATTATCTCATTTGCTCATTAGTATGTAGTATACATGCATTACTAAAAGAACATACAAGTGAAAATACCATAAATATGTAACTACAGTTACATTTTTAGTAGGCTTACCAAAATTTGATAGAAAACTGAACTATTAAATGCAAAATTTATATGTAAAATTGTAATAAAGTGTCTGAAGTTTAATTTATTCCCCAAAAGACCCCAAAATTTCTAAAGTGAAGGTTTATATTTTATATAAAAACTACTAATAACTGTCTATTCATTTTCTAGGAGAATGAGAGGTTATCACCTGAAGTAACCTGAGTGTACTGTAACATGGCTTCCAGATATTAAATAGATATAAAGCCATTTCTTAGCTATTAATAGAGCCAGACTAAATTGATATGATTAAGCCTCAGTTTAATCCACTGTATAGTTTTATGAATTTGTTAAACTTGCTTCCTTGTGGTCACTTTTGGAAAGTAAACTGTTAATCAATCAGTATTAAGGCCCTTACTCCAAAGAATGCCAAGGCAGAGAACAGATACATGGGAGTGCTTAATATGGGTATGCTTGCACACATTCTCACATGGAAACTCCCTAAACTAATCTTTGCTTTATTTATATGTTTTTGATTTCACAACAAGACTAAGTATCAAAATTATGGCTAACCAACATCAAAAATGCATTCTCCAGAAGCGTCTCATGCAAAGTCCACACCTGACCTCCCTTCCCTGGAGATACTCTCAGTAAGCTTCAATGGAATATAAACAGCTAAAAAAAAAACCCCAGAGCTCCACTGTTTCAAATGGACTTTACAGAGCTGAGCCAAGTCAAATTCAGGAGATAAACTTGCGTGCGTCCCATTCACTGAGTGTCCTGTGCAGAAGTCCTCTCTATCAGCTATGTTGGGCCAGTGCTTCTCACAGCCACGCCTGCTCCTGCTGTGGAGAGCACCGCAGCCCACAGGCTGGCCGGCCAGCTGGCTGCCCTCTCAAAATAAGGTTTCTTTTCTGCAGGATGCAGGTGCCAATCTGCCCATGATTCCAAGTGAGACACAAAATACCATTTCTGTGTCTTCTGAACTCTCACGCTTTAGTGGTATTTCAGAAGCAAGAACACCTTCCATCTCCAGAAGGTGTTTTCACACCTTCCACATGCATTTTAAATTACTTGCCTGTGTCAAACATCTTGGGCCCAGAGAACCCACTTCCACAAAAAGCACTCAGTTTTACAAAACTAGGAACCTGAGTACCTGGGTTTTTTTAGTAATTAAGTTTTTGCTTTCTGAAGGCATAACAATGTGGTACAAGTTTAATAAAGTGACTATACTGTTGGAACATGTAATTCACTACAGAAAGAAAAACAAATACTCTGATTGCAATATGGCAAAAGGAAAGTGACTTCCCATTCGTGTCACTCAATACTTTAAAGACCATGTTAATTTTCAGATCTTTTGGGGTTATTTTGATTGTTTGAGTTACCTGAAGGGCACAGCAAGCCTTACACAGCATTTGCACATGGACACAGTTCTCCAGACAATAGGCCTTCCTTGTCTATTCCTTGTCTGTGAAAGCGTAGCCCATGTATACCTTCGTGGTGGACTGAAAACTTCTTTAAAACTTCTGTTCCGTGTATTCAGTTATACACAGGTTCAGGCCAAGGGACCTGAATCACCTCCTTTTAGCCTAAAAGGTTATTCAGTTCTTTGGAATTTTTACTATCAACCACACTCTCCAGCTCACTATAGCCATCCTAACCCTGTATCTAAGCACCATCTCTATTAGCCATTTTGAGGGACCAAAACTCAGATCCAGTTTGCCAGTATCACTTTCTTTTACTCAGCCAAATATCATATTAATGCTTTTAAACTGCAGGACTGCACAAGGAACGTGCACTCAACTGATTATCTACCATGACCTTCAAAGCTTTCTCTGTCACTGCTTTTCCAGAAGAAAGCGATATCCCGTAAGTGAGAACTGCATTTTAGTTCATAGATCACAATGGATTTATTCAGATCAAAGTATTCTATATAAGTCTGGTATTACTTCATTTAAATTGGCAACAGGAAAATGGGGTATGAGTAATATATTTCAATCTTGTGTTGCATTAATTTTTTTTGTTATTATTTTACAGAAAAGTTTAGTCTCACTGGTTGGTAACTATTCTGTTTCAGTTTATTATTAGCTCTAGCTTTCACACTGTGCTTGGCAAGTCTTTTTGCTAACCAGAAAAATGTATTTAAATGTCCTCACACATTTATTTAAGCAATTAGGTGCTTAAACAAATATTTATTCAGTCCTTAAGTTTAACATGCTTATTACATTATAAAAATGGCAAACAGAACATTTCTTTCTTACCGGAACATTTTTTTAATTCACAATTAGTGCTCATTTATAGTTGAAGGAATTTTACTCCTTTTAAAACAGGTCTTCATTAGTTAAAGAAACCACTTAAAAATAAACTTGATCCACATTCAAAATATTCTTTATAAACAAAACAAGAAATTGCTTCAAGAAGTGAAGCTTCTCGTTCTAAAATTCTGACAGATGCTGGAAACAAGAACAGCAGGACAGCATTAGCTTCTTCCTCAATTATTTGTTTAGTAAAAAAACCTTTAAGCCATTCCAAGGATCATCTACAGAGGAAAAAAAAAAAATCCCTCCCAACTGATTCAGCTCATGACCATTCCCATCTTTTGTGCTGCTGTCCCTCTGAAAGCACCAGACATGTTTGTGTCTGTACACAATCTGTACACATCCATGCTCATAGATTTTATGATGCTGCTCATTTGAGTTCAATTCTTTCTGCATACAACTTAGTTAAATCATGCTACGGTCCTTACAACTAAAAAAACACTAATTTACTTCTGTGACTAGTTCTTCTTCATCTGCTTTTGAATTTCTCAGTACCAGATAAAATGTTTTTCCAGAAAAATTGCTGCCTGCATTTACACGCACTGTTTTTAACAGAAATTCCTAAGAGTTTCAATACTTGCAGCAGGCGGTGTTTAGTCCCTCTATCCCCCTTCTCTTCCCACTGCAAGTAACATTTGTGAGAGACTGGTCATCTTGCTTTTACTTCATGTCAGTGGTGCCTAGCAGGTACTGGTTAGTACCCTCACCTCCTGCCTTCTCTGCCAGGACAATAACTCAGAAGCATTTAGTATCATTTGCTTTTGAGTACTCAGTTATTCAGAAATACATGATATCACTCTTGATACAGAGTACCACTTTCCTTCCCCATCTATCCATTCAGTTATCTCTAAATCGGTTATAACCATTTATTTTAACATTCCAATCCTGTGAACATTTCCACTAGATTTCAAGTAATACCAAGCAGACAAAATTTATAATTGTAAGTGAGAAATTTAAGCTCCTCTTGTTTATTATCTTGGCTGCCAGCATTAGAGTATAGGCAATTAAATGGGGGGGGGGGGGCCCTCCTGTCATGTTTAGTGCCTTGATGACTGCTGCCCACAAAACCATGATTTCAATCTCAATGTGTGCTTACATGTTCCTGTAATTTCACCCTCCACCCCCACTGCCCCAGCTCTGAGCTATTCTACTCGCCCAAGCCTAAGTGACCCCAAAAAATATCTTCTCTGCTTACTAGAGGGAGCTCAGCAATAGAACATGCTCCCTTCCCTTTGCACACAATAACCACCTTCTCCAAAACACGCAACAACTTTATACACCAAATTATTCACCCTACCAGCGGGATACTTCCAGGATCTTTGTTTCTGTACTGCTTATCGGGAAGGAAGGCCTTTTGAGCAAAACAACTGGACACAGAGGCTTTTAAAAAGCTCCTGCCTCCTGGCAACTAGCATCAAAACCCTACCTCACCAGGGTGAATTCTTCCACCAAAGCTGACTGACAGGACAGCCAAATGCAGATGGGGAAAAGGGGAAAGGGAAAAGGAAAGGTGCTAGGTTTTTTGCACTAAATGGAAAAAGTGGGTTTTCTCCTAACTCATGGGATGTTCTGAGACTTGAGAACGTCCTTTGGTAATCATCTTCTGGGAGTCTCTACAGCCTCAAGACTGTGAGCCATGCTTTGCTTTCTTTATGTCAGAAGGGGCCTTTCTAGGTATATTTTCTGGTCAGTGGAACAATTCAAGCTTCTTAGCTTCAGAGTTCTCTAATCCCACAGTATGTATTTAGTCCACTTATTTCTGCTGCCTTCAAATTTCTGAGATAGTAATTTTGTTCTCCACTGGAGAAAAAAGGAAACTACTGCTTCAATATGCAGTATGGTTTCAATTCTAAATCAGTGATACTGTAGGGTGTCCAAAGGCATGACAAGTCTAGGCATAGGCACGTAAACGCAGTAGCCAGCCACACACCAACACCAGCTTTGTTCAGGAGAAAGATTATCAACTCTTTAAGATTTGCACCTGCACATTTATTTTCACATGGCAAGTCTTTTCTCAATAGTTATCAAAACGTACCACCATCCAAATGACTGCTGTGTCAAGATGCATTTTTGGTAATACAGTTCAGATATTTCCACAGCGCTCTTTCACTACACTTACCTTGACTGTCTCGCAAGCAGAAGGGGAGACCTTTGAGACAGATCAGCTCTTAGCCACTGCAGTTTCCTACTAAATAACCCTGTGAAGGGCCAGGCTGCCGCAGGAAGGGCTGGTAGCCTCGCTCCCCCACCCAAATGGGAAGTTTTCTGTGCCTCCAGTTGGAAACTGCAGTGCTAAGTGCAAAACTGACATGAATAGCAGGACCTTAGGCAAATTTCACTAAAAATCATGTAAACCAACGGGAGAGCTAATGGCTAGTGGTGGCCTTCCTGAACACAAATAGGGCTTCAAAGGGAGCCTCCCCAGCAATACGATTTCCTCACCAGGGAGAGCAAGCAGAAGACTGACCAAGCATCCATAACACCTCTATCCAGAACAAGCTTGCAGGTTTTTATTGTTCCCCTAATTTTCCATGAGTGAATATAATGTAACAAACAGTATTAAAATAGCAATATGGACAAATATGTACACCTCTGCCTCAGCTGACAAATATGTTTGCAAGGCTCATTTCACCTTCAACTAAACACAGAAAGTTGCCCCAAGACAGGGGATCTTAAGGAAAAAAAAAAAAGACAAAAAAGATCCCTCAAGGCAACAACACACAAATACACTGCTGTATGTTGCTTGCTCCAATAAGCACTTACACTGACTTCAACCATAGGAAAAATTATGGGACAAAAGTGAATTTCCATCCTTTCAAGGAATCCTACCACCCAATTCATTCTTCCTTTTTTGAACATTATTGGGATTTTCACAGCATATCACATTCTGGTATCTGACTATCTCAATTACCAAACCAAGATGCTAACAGTGTAGTTTAAGAACTCCAGAATGTGTGCAAAAACAAGACTACGCTGTTTTCAACCACTGTTCAAATGTCACTGGCAATCTCTTGCCAAGTATATTAAAATACAAAAGAAACTGCATCTTTTTCTCAAGAAAATATTAAGTCTTAGTATTCTTATTCCATCTTTTAGGTGAACCATTCACAATATTTGTTTTCCATTATAATTTCACACAACCCATACCAGGTGGTTATTAGATGAACAGTACGATTGAAAGCAACAAAAGGACAACAAATACTGCATTTCAAAACCGAAGATTGCGTAGCAATAAAGATGTGCAGATTTATGCTACATTCATTGTAAAAATATCTCCAGGCAAATCACAAACTGTTAAAGCATTCTCAGTATTTCCCACTGCTGCGGTTTTACTTTAAAGGAGGAGGAAAAAAGGGGGGAAAAAAAAAAAAATCTGTGATTCAAAATGGAAGTTCAGCAATTATTCACAGCCCAGTATGTAATCGGCAAAATGACTGGCAAAGTTCTCAGCACATCAGCTCAGACGTATGTAAGCAAGGCATTCCTTCCCCGCGGTAGGCGGCCCCATGTCAAGCAGCGATGTGCTAGAACTTGTCCTGTGCTACCTGTTCAAAGGAAACTGTGCAAGAATATTTCAAGCTCTGACAGATACCACTTTGTGCAAAAACATCCACAGGAGTATTACAAAAAAAGACAGCACTGATGTTTCAGCAACCCCTGTGTCAAGAAAGGTGCTCTCCTGCATTTTTATTGACATGCAGGAAGTGGATGATCATTCCTTGTACAATCAGTACTAGCACCGCCAATACTGCTTCTCTACTAGTCCTAGGCTCCCTTCCATGCCTTTTACCAAACTCTTATTTAAGAATTTGCACCCACCTTTTTCAGAGAAAATATTCAGTATTGCAAATGCCAAATAATCTGTGAAATGCTGCATCTCTAAGACAGTAAAAAGTACCCAACAAAACTACAATGCAATAAAAATACTTATAATTTGCAGCATATTATTACTACAAGATTAACACCGAATGCCAAAGTGTGATCTCCTTTCTTTCAGCAAATATTTATTAAAATACTGAGATCACTTAAATTTACTACCTGAAAGGATTCAGGACACAGTCATTCCTGCCTATGTCTGGAAGTAGAATACATAACATCAGGTCCATGTATGAAAAAATATTTTTCAAGTAAAAATATGTTTTCTCCACTATGCGCAACACTACAAGTAATATAGATCTTTCCACATTCCTATAAGCAACAGTCCTATAACCAGGTTAACTCTATTTTTTTTTTTTAACCATATTTGCAGAAAGCTGAAGTTTCTAAGTTCTTGCAAGCAAGTCTAAAGCAACTCCAGTAAAAACACAGCAACTCACACGTACACAGGCTTCTGATATTTTGTCAAGTTTTTATTCTGCTATACAGGATATTAATGCGTGCCAAGAATAGGAGAGTATTTTTAGTCAGTTCTACATGTGAAAGACAAAAATGGGATGACAGAACACAAGAGAGAAAGAAGAAAGAAAAGCCTACACCTAATACACCCAAAGTATATCTGATCTTTCGTGGATATTCTTCAATTACTTTTTGTGGTTATGCTCCTCTCGTAACCCTGGTGTTATAGGCCTAAAGGAATATTAGAAAACATTATTTTTCTTGTAATGTATAAAATCAAAGAAGAAAAGGCCAAATACCCCACACAATCTTGGCATTTACTGAATCTACTCTTCACCACTTGCTGCAAGACTGCAAATTTACTCAGGTCATAAAATAATCTTCAGTTTGAGAAGGATACATGGAATTTCTCATAGCATCACCTCAGAGGACTAAAAACCCACCTTTCTGCTCTCCAACATCAGGTAGGATTTTTTCCTTTGGCGAACACAAAGTCTAAAATAGAATTTTCTGCAAAACTTAAGGTTCATTTTAGAAATAATAGCCTCCTCCCTAGAATAACTTTCCGAACATAAAAGGGCCATAAATCTATTAAGTACACACTTCCCAAACCTGCAGGGGGATATCTTGGCCTCTGATTTTCCTCATTTTTGCCAAGGAGCAATAAAATGAAACCAATGAAAAATACAAACCAGTCAATTTGCATCTGTCCTTTAAAACACTCTCCAGTATGGTAGAAGAGTCAAAACACATGCCAGCTTTCAGTTCTGCCAGCTGGGGAAGTTAGGAGAGACAGCAGAGGCAAGCAGTGGAGTTTCTGAGGAGGGGCAGGAGTAACTAAAAGCAGAGGTCCTTGCTGAGCAGCCCTGCTTGCCTCATCTGCGCAAAGGCTCAGTCTGTTCTTGGCACAGACTCTCATGTATTTGTTCCTATCAAGCACCACTTGCTAAGCACGAAACAGTTGAGAGAGAGACAATCCTGTGGAAGGAACAAGGCGGTTTCGCTAACCTGTCCTGTAAAGCACAGTGTTGCCAATGTGGCCTGTAAAACACACAGGTACATAGGCTCCAGATAACGAATGTTACTTCTATAATTAAAACAACATCCTCCCTAAGTGGCTATATAATCCTTGTTTATTTTGATTGGACTCTTGTCTCAAAAGACAAGTTATACTACAGTTTGCCAAGAAATATGCAGAAATCTCTTCATCACTGTTCTGTGAAAAAAAACTAACAGCAAGTGTAATTTGTCTCTTTGATGTACATACCAAAACTAAATCCACTCACTCTCCTAAAGGTGTATTTGGTTATAAGATTCAAATATGATTTCTAATAATGTCCAGTCACTGAATTGAATATTACCTGGTATGCGTTTTGCCCTTGCAGGCAAATGCAAAAAGTGCAACTAAGAAACAATATTCAGAAAAGGAGAAAAAAAATGGAGTGTACAAAGAAATCAAATAGACACTGATTTTCTCCTTGTTACTCTTCCACACCCCCAAAAGACTTTATAAGATTCAGAGATGAAATACATTATCAGCAAGGATGCAAGCATTTAACACATTTTTTCTATTTTAAGCAAAGCAATGAACAAGTACCAGAGAAGTACCCAAAAATGGGGTCACCCAAGGTAGCAGAAGAATAAAAGCCTACAGAGATTGCATGAGCTGTAGATTTGAGTTATTCCTTAAATTCTTAAATCTTTCTTTCCTCAGTCTTGAAAAACAAAACACCAAGTTTATAATATTTACATTAGGATTTTTAGATATGCCCAGTTAGAATAGTTATAAGGTGCAATGTAATATATAAGCAAGCATGAGTATTAGAAAAAATTACCTACAGAGAACTAATATAGTCTCAAACATATTTAAGATCTTTTTGGAAGATTCTGTAACTCACCTACTCCCACAAAAATCTTAATGTTCTAGGTGATAAAACATGAAAAACTAAAGCAAGGTTACTGTGCAAGCTTGAATTACACTGCATGGGACACATGTCATTTAACACTGGCTAAACAGAAAAGGTATGGAAAATGCTTTTGGCTTTTTGCAGTACTTACTCTCCTACTGTAGTTTTTGCACAAGTTTTGCTGAAGCAAAATCTAATATAAATCTTAGTTTATAAAAAAAAAAAGTTGCTGCTAGCAATAGCAGTCTAATCTTGAACTACTGAAACATCCAATATTGTTTGAAAGGCCTATTGTTCCAAGAAGAAAACTACCTCACTCTGTCTCAGGGTGACCAAAGTAAAGGGTACTGACCTCATTCTGAAATTCTCTTCAATTGACTTAGACGATTAATTCTGCCTGCTCTGCGATCAACTAAAGACAAGCCACCCAACCCCAGCAACGTGGCTCCAAACTGAAATCCTAGTTCCAATGAAGTCACAGCAAATTTCCCCTTGTTTTCACCTTTTTATTTCTAGCCCTATTTTCAGCTGTGGGAAACACACTCCCTATTTTTAAAAAAGCATACTCTATTGCCTCCCTTGCTTCCTTTAAGCAAGTTCAAATTGACACACAAATGATAGCATCTTTTGAGAAACTCATACCATGATTTTAAAAAAAAATAAAAAAAAAAATAGCTGAGCTCCCTCAGGAATATTGGGAAATATGGTTACAAAATGGTTATAAAAATCTTGTAGTATGTGTGTATGATGGGTCAGGACATCATTTCAATGGTCTTGAGTGTCAATTATTCTTTGATTAATATTATTAGCAGAAAACTACTATGACTATAATATTAAGAGTAACAGTCAATTATTCCTTACCTACACTTAAAATCCTCCTGGCACAGTCATTATATGGCAGCTGTTAAACAGAGTAATGCAGCAGCCTTTTCTTAAAGCAAGATGCTTATTTTACTTCAAATGTAAATAAACTCATGTCTCCTGCTGCCATGTAAAATGAGCTGTTCATAAGTAAATGATTTTGTACCTTCCCAGTGAAGCAGCAAACGGCCCTCTGTTTTCCACTCCTGATCACCAAAATCTATTTTCTGCTTAATCCAGCACAGACTGACAGCTAATTCTGCTAGCAAACCAAGCTCCCAATAAGGCAACTGCTGCTTCCTTTAACAGCAACCTTTTTCAGAACGCCAACACAGAGGACTTGCATGTTTTCCTCCCTCATGCCCCCAGTTCCAAGCAGAACAACAAATGTGATTACAACTATTAAATATTCCAGCTAAACGACAATCGTTTAGCAGTAACAAAAATACATTTCATTTGTCATAACACGTTGATGATTCTTACACACTTTCTGTACAAATGTTGTCCGCCTCTTACTCCAGTATGGATGGAAAAATTAGCATTTACTGAACATCATTACATAGTAATTCAACAAATAAAAATGTTGACCCAGTCTCATTTCCGAGCTATCTCTCACCAGCTGAAAGATCAGTTCCTTTCCCTTTTCAACCTACATCTTTTTCCACACTGTTTCAAAGAATGATGGAAGCTACTGAAATGTTTCTATTTTCCATAATAATGCAATTCTGTTACTTTAGGGATTTTCTTTGGTAAACAATCTCAGATGATCAGCATTAAGATGAAGAGCTAAACTATCATAAAGACCACAAACTTATGTTGAATTTGATTCTGTGATTATCTGTAATCTGTGCTCACCTCCCTCTATTGAGTGAATTACACTCAATAGAAGGGATAATTCTAATGGAGACAATACAACATAAAGCCTTATCCTGCCATGAACTAAAGTAGCAGCCTTTTTTTCAATTTAGTCAATGAGGCTTAGTATACCCAAAAGAAAGAACCATGCTAAACATTTTCCTACAGTCTGCACAAGCACAGTACTTAGCATTTTCCTAAATCTGAAATTTAAAAATCCCATTTCTTTACATGACAAAGAGCAGCAACTTTTCTTTGCAAATTATTAACACTTGACTGTCAAAAGACCCATTCTTGAAGACGACCTTACAAGGAAGACAATTAGCTCTGACTTCTTGTCCCTTTTTCTGGTTCAAACCTTACACTGTCCAGGAAGTAGCAGTTCTACTTACTTTACTGATTTTTTTTTTCCTAGAAGTTTACAGAAGTTCAACAGGATGGCAGATATATTCTTCAAATAAAATGTTACTGAGGAATTCTTTAAATTCAACGTAGTTATGCTTTGAACAGAACAGGAAGTTGGGAAAAGTAATCCTTTAGAGGTTTCAACATTTCTGTTTTCCGGGAATTAAGCAAGTAGGTCCATAATCTGCTAGTGACAGCTCCAAACAAATACCCAGTGAAAAAAACAAACCAAAATAAACAAAATGAGCAAACAAAAACCCAAATGAAATACACACACTCCACAAAAACCAATACCAAAACAAAAATAAATACTCCCCAAACCCCCAAGGTAAATCAAACAAAAATCTGGAAAAATGTACTTCTGAAGCACATGCTGATCAAAGCTTCACACTCCCTTCTTATGTGTGTGCATCAAATGCGTCTATCAATCTTTAAGAAAAAGCAACACATCTCACTGTTTTGTCCTCTGTGCGTGTTTTTGAGATTCAATCACATTGATTCGTTCTCTGCTCTTGCAAAATAAATAGACTAAGAACTGAAAATGGTGCTTATTTTCTGTGTCTGCTCTCTTAACCAAGACTAGCATCAATTGTGCTAACACCTACTTATGACTAAAAAAATCTGCAATGTATTTAGTATTGTCTGGGTGGTGAGGGCAATTGTACACACACAGGACAAAAATGCAGATCACTTGACCAGTACTTGCTGTATGTACGCAACACTTATTGAGTTAATGGTTCAGAGCAAAACATGACAGCAAGCCTCACTTTCTTGGCATACTTTAATCTTTTAGAATTAAAATTACTTCAGAAAGTAACACATAGAACCAGCCAACCAGCAGTAAAAACGTGTGTTTGCTAGCTTTAAAACTCTACCTGCCAAGCCAACAGCCAACTGATTTCCTTGGCGTAAACTCGACATTTCCAACCCGGGACATTACCCAATACGGGCACTGTAAACCTTTTCCTAAATGATGTAATCACACTGCTGCTGCTATAGTTCTGGTTGACTTGCAGTTTCCATTACAATGAATCCCTGCTACATATTCCTAGAGGTTTTACAACTTCTTTTGCCCCTTTAAAAAAAAAGTTTCTCCAAATTGAAACTTGCCATGTAAGACAAAAACAAGCATATTTTCTCTACACCTCAAAATAAATCTGAATATCAAAAAAGGGGGATATGGAATCAATGCTTCTCTGAATATCTACCGTTCCATTCTTAAAGCAGTGAGGACACGGATAACATTCAGTTTTGAATTCTGCATACCAAGAATATTTTTTTTTTTTAAATGAAGGGGCATGTGATTAGAACCCTTTCATTTCACAGTACTTCTATAGTAAAAAAAAAAAAAGAGAAAGAACAGACTGAGGCTCAGACCTCATAACTTGTCTTGCAGCAAGCAGGTTCAAGGCACTAAGGCAACTGCATGATCAGTATAGAAACATTCAATTTTAAATAGCTATTAGGAATGGCTGTTGTACATATCCATGCAAATATCTTTCATAAAGAATTTACTATGCATTATAGCAACACGATCCTATTTACACAATAAGTTGTTGTTCCAGTCCATCAAGTACACAAGGAATTTTAATGCACGCTAAAAAAAATCAATTAGGCAATGATCATCTGATTAAACAGGCACATCACACCATTCAATTCTTTCAAACATATTCATATATCCAAGCCTTCAAACTTTGCTGAAAACTTTCTAAACCTACACGAGACTATTTCAAGAATATGATTTTTAAGCTTAATGATATTCATTACAGAATAAAGTATTGCATGCTATTATCATGAAAAAGCAACACCACTGGTGGGAAAAAAGCCTCTTTTTTTGATGGGTATTCTGAGGTCCTTTTTGAAAGAAAAAATGTCTTTAGGAAGCAGCAGAAGGCTATCCTACACACAGCACTAAAGCATGAAAACACTTTGAGAGGACAATCAAACTAAAGCCAGAAGAAATTGATCATGGCATCATCGCTTGCTTGACTGAGGTCCAAAAAGGCTGGGAGGCAAAAAAGAGGTTAAATGAAAAGCAAATTATTGTCTTTATAATCAGATCTTATTACTCAGACAGTATTTCACTCATAGTGAAATGCATTGCAAAATCAAGCCCAAAGTTTTCAGATGCTAAGTATCCCTGCATATTAGGATTTTCAATTTTGACATCATCTCTTCCTAATTCCAAGTGATATCTAAGATATTAGAAACTGGAAGTTAAATCTGACAGAATGTTTTTCTGCTTTCTGTTTTTACATACATTCCCTAAAGTCGTGCGTAAGGAGTGCTAATAATCCTGAAACTACATTCACCCTGTGCAAACCAGGAGAGAGAGTACATGAGATTATGAGATAGCTGTATTAATATTTACATGCAAGAACAGCATTTTAAAGCCTTGTTGCAACTTGTGTTTCAATCCTGTTGAAGACTGACAACACAGGCACAGGTCATCTTGCTCCCAGCTTTCCCTTGCCTTCTTCCTCCTTATCCCACTGAAGGTGAATGGGAAAGAAACAAAATCCCAAGTTCCCTAACAATACAAAAATCTCTTTCTAAGTAATTAATTTGCCATATTAATGCATGCTGACAAGAGATATGTCAGGTTTGCAATCCCATAAATTAAGCATATGACTCTTTTAGTATCACCTTCCTTTCTCATACTTTCCCTTTCATATAGGTGTGAAATCAATCCAAATCCTTTATATATTTATTTTACTCGCACTGAGTTAACTGGATATGCCCTTAAAATCTTACAAAATGCTGCAGCAACTGCTTAGCACTTTGTCCCAAGAGGCTATCACCCATCTTCACATGACAAATCTTCATCTCTATCGTCAAGTGTTGGAGAAGAAAGTGAAAATCTCAGGTTATCATTACCTTTATCACAATTTACCTGCCTTTCCTATAGGCCAATTTATATATCGCAACCCCTTTACCTTTAGTAAGGGGGTGCAAAGAGATTTCCTGGATTTCAAATTGTGCCTTATGTAAGGCTCAGTGTGTTGTGCTGGGGCTTATCACCCATAACTCATCAGAGGTGAGTTCCAAACTCAAATACTTAGTTGATCTGCTTTCTCTCTTCACAGCATCCTCTGCAGTCATGTCACAGAACACATCCCATACCTTCCGTAATCACTTCAATATCCTGCAATTTCCACACAGAATTTTAAAAAAATCTGAGGGTTTATTTGCACTTTCCTGTTTGGTATCAGGCATGCCTAGACCAACCAGCAGTTGTAAGAGAATGTCTGCAGCATTTTGTAGATACCCCTTTTACAACTGGTTAGCAGGCTATACTTGACACCCGTGCTGCAGCTATGTAGGCTGACTGCACCTGATAACATTTCATCTTTTTCATCTGCTTTAATCTTTCCCTGCTTATGCCAGAGGCCTTCCTTCCTGCGAGAGAGCTCTTCCACCTCTGGGCTGCAGGCTGGAACACACTATTCTCTGCTGCAGTATGACACAGACCAGCTAACTACATCCAGGCAATTATATTCAATTCTACCATTTCCATTAATTTTAGCTCAATCTTTAGGGTGTTGTTTTTCATCTTTATTTCTTCATTTGCAGCATCCTGCAGCAGAGCCTGCAAGTTAAAATCTGTCAAGTCCCATAGTTCTAACCTCAAGCCACAACACTTGCTGACAAAGAGCCAGACTTAACATTTCAAGGTCTTCTTCAAAATTCAAAAATCTTCACAGTTTAACAAAAAGCCTTCTTGTTTCATCCAAGGAAACAGAGCTGACACCCTCAGCTATCTTTGGGCAACAGCAAACTATAACTTAAAATAAGAACAACCTCTCCCATTGATGCTTCCCACCCTTCCTACAGTGTGGCACTTCCACCCTCATAATCCATCTACTCAATGCTCTCTCTGCACAATACTTAAATCTCAGCACGGTATGTGTTTAAGGCCCAGTATTTTTTAACCGATCGAGTTTTTGGAAGTGCCTTGCACTTCTGATAAATTCAATGTGACACTGTAAAGCAGTCCAATTTCCAGAAAGTGCTGAGATTCATCTTCTGAAACTTCTGGCAATATTATATATTTTATATATTTTATATATATTATATCTAAAGTAGGTACATGCTACACAGTTTTAACAAGCATAGCTAGGCTCTCCTTATTTAATATTCATGTCACAGGAGTAAAAATCCAGCCAAGAATCAAACTGTGGCATCCTGTGCCAAAGACAACTTACCACTCAGCTGGTAAGTTGGCAATTCAATTTACAAACCTGCATTCCTGCATTTTAATCCTTTGTAGAAAGGTGGTAATATATGAGCAATATGAAAAGAACTGGATTCAGATCATTAGAGGTTCACAAACCAAACACACGAAGCTTTGGAGGCTGTCCAAAACAAAATCATGCCTAGGTGGTGATGTCCGTTCAATAAAAATTCAATGTCATAATTATCCTGTCCCTTTTTCCCTGAAGAGCACTGGTGCTCGGGCCGGCGCTGCCGCTCAGCCACTTAGGGCAGCGCTGCGAGGAGACGGATGGGGCCGGCAGCCAATGGCGGTGCCAGGTCACTGCCTGCTGACGGGTAATTTACAATTACCGAGCAATTAGCAAATGCACTGAAAATTCAACACTCATCTCCGCGTAACACAGAATAACTCATTTTTAAATTAAAAATGTGTTTTAATAACTTCACTTTGGCTACAGACACACAGAGAAAAATAAAACCTCCTTTATTCAGTTTCTCCTCCCTTTTGCAACTGGCAAAATGTTTGCTGTCTGAACCAAATACATTGTTTGGCATTTCTAAACTAAACAATCTCTTCCTTACCAGTAAGTATCTATTTAACAACAGAAAAGACTAAAAATTAAAACTGCTGCTAATGATACTATAATATATTTGAAACTGTTATTTAATCAACTGCCTGATTAACATCTTGCCCGTCCTGCTGGATAGGTGATAAAAAGAATTGGCCAGGCACCTGACCGCCAGGAGTCCAAACTTTTATTTTCTTTTCTATATTTAACAATAAATGACATTAAAAAAGCTAATCTGTGACTGGTCAGTTGCACAAAACAAATAGTCTTCCCCACTAATGATCAAGTTACTAATCTGTTGTCCTCATAACGTGGTGTAGAGCTCTCACTGCCTATACTCACATACCTAATTTTAAAAAAAATTAGCAAAACATGAACTTCTTGATAACCTTGGTTTATCTCTCCCTTTAGAAAACCGCTGTATCTTCCTTAGTATGCACACTGGTTCTGACCTTCTTAAAAGGGGTAGGAAAAAAGCACAAGAGGTCTCCATCAACAGTGAAATCCAAGTAGATAAAAAAGAGATTCTTACCTTTCTATATAGTCTGATATATTTAAAAAAAAAATCCTGACTTTAAAGAGCTGGTAAAAGAGAAGGAAATAGGAAAAGCTACAGACTCCTACCAAAATGAGAAGAAAAAAGAAAACCAACCACCACAACAAAAAACAGCTGATATAAATATGTAACACTTTTGTATGCACTGGACTACACTAGCCTTGATGTATTGATGTCAGTTCTAGGTTTTCATCTTACATTTAAATGCATCTAACAGAGAGAAAAAGAACATAAAACCCCCAAAATACCAAAAACAAAACAGCAACAACAGCAAAGAACCAAAAAATATGCAAGGCTAAGTGGTGTCAACTGGAAAAAAAAGAAAATTCATGGCATTTGACATACTTCTCTCTCTCCAGAAAGACACCAGCAATAAACTAAATCCTTTTCGAACTGTAAGGGATTTCAGAAAACATTCACACTGTGAACATAATTTATTTAGTTTTAAAACAGTCCTTCATCCTCCTTCCGCACAAGAAATACTTATTTCTGTGGTGTTTCTCCGGCACCCTCTGTATTACCGCGGTGTCAGAATGGAAGAGAGAGAGAGAGAGAGAGGGGAGGGAAACCAAAGCAACCCAGAAAAATCCTCCACAAACCTGTTGCTGTGGATACTGCATTCCTCCCATGGCTGCCGGGGCTCGGCCCTGCATTCCCACGGGATAGCGCTGGGGGCCGGGAGGGCCGTAGGACTGCCCGGGGTAGGGGCTGCTCTGCTGTGCCTGAGAGTGAGGGTTATTGCCCATGCCGTACAGCTGCGGCCTCTTCATCACCATCGGATCCATCGGACTGCCCTGGTGGGAAACACAAGCAAAGGAGTATTTCAGACATGCAAAGAAAAAGGTCAGAATCGTCATGCTTGCCGCGGGCAAACTATATGTGTGTTTTCTCAGTGCTTTATGTATCAAATATTTACTTGACATACAAACTGGCAAAGTACCATACCCTTGTTCTCTGATTAATTAGACGAGGTTCTGAATGGTGAGTTTGGGACTTCTATTCCATTCGAAACAATAAAAAAATAAGTTTTGCACCAATACTTCAGGCTGTCTGTTACCTATAGAAAAAGCAGGAAAACTGTCCAAAAAATTTCAGCTTAAGAAATAATTAATTATACTGCAGTAAACTGGTTAGCATCACTGACCTTAATGTTAAAACAATAATAAAATAAAAACATTAATATATATCAAGAGAGATGCAAACAGTGGACAAGCCATTTAACCTTGCGAAAATGTCTGCTCTCTTACATAAAAAAAAAGAGAAAGCGGAAAGAAAAGGAAGTTTCCAAGATGTGCAATGCATAGAGAACACTGTATTTCAGCATTTTCCTATTGCTATCATGTGCCCTAATAAGTTTCCAAATCAAAAAGCAAGTCATAACTCACATTTTACATGAAAGTTTATTTGCCTCCTTAACAGACCTCAGAAAATCCAAACTGCAACCAGTGATGGAGGGGGAAGGGAGGTAAGGGAGGGAAGGTTTATTTTTAGACTTTTTGGCAGCACTTACCAAGCCCTGTAACAGTTTCAGGACAGGTGTCAACTATTGTGCAGTATTATTCTCATGTTTTATTACTGAGGACTAACTGAACCAGAAAAAATACCATACTTCGTCAAGTGCAGCCCTGTATTGTTAATACAACATCCATTTTTCAATTCCTGAGTGCTGGTTAGATTCATGTAAGAATTGGGGGGGGGGGGGGGACGGGGGGGGGAAGCTTTCAAAAAGTCTGTCACAATCTCATCTTCATGAAAGTGGCACACACCTGTCTCCTCCTCCCTCCAAGAAAAAAGACCTACTAATTCACCCAGCCAGCCCGCTCCCCCAGCAGGCCCAGGATTCCCTCCTGTAGCACATTTTGTACATGTTTTCCTGCAGTGTACTGCGGACCAGTTTCATTTTAAAACCTCCTATATAACACAGCTTTTACAAGTCCTTTCTGGCTATTATATTTTGATTTAATAGTTATTATGACAATAACTAACATTGCCCACTCCCATCCCTGTTTCTTCTCATTACTGCTGTTTGTACTACTAACCCACTACATCTTTTTTTCTCCCTATATAAAATATGTCCTTTCCAAAGTAATCACTGCTTAATGAACTATTATTCTTCCCTCACTGCAAATAAAACCCATCAAACCTGATTTTTTTTCACTGTCTCTCTCCACCATTACCAATACCAATCTGCCAGGAATGTCACCCAAAACTAATAAAGCATTCTGAATATGGGCACACTACACCTCAGGAGATAGAAATGAGAACTTACTCCTCCTCACATGACACGTCCATTCTCTTCAGAAGAGGACCACCCTTTTTTGCTACCATAGCAAATTGCACATTCACTTCTAATTTTGGTTGAGTATTACTCAGCAATTTTCCCTTTATTATTTGCCTGCTCTGTAGCCAGATTAGAAGTTTCTATTTTTTGCCACTAAATGTCCCTGGGTAATTTACTATTTTTATTTCATACTTTTCAAAATCAATGGTTCCTCAACCACTTCAGATCACCCGACCCACAACAACATTCTCAGGGTTTTTTTTTTCAGGCCATCATGCACTCTCACCACAGTTTCAATTAAAAACACAAAGGCTAAGCAGATGAACTATAAATTCCTTCTTACAGTGTCCCAGGGGACAACTTACATTTCCTCCTATAGACCACAATACTTTATCTATGTTTATTTCTGTCTTTTAATGTTCATTCTGTGCATCACCTATCATATTCATCTTCTCAATATAAATCCTTGTTCAAAGCGTGTATTGAGCTTCCTCCATGAGATTCCCATGAAGCCAAGCAGCACTGTTCATTGCCATCATCTTCTGTTTCAGGGTAAAATTTCCAGGTCTCATCTCCAATAAGAACATTTACTCAAATTCAACTTTAATTAATTTTGAGTGCAGTATTTTCTTCTCTGCATCCAATTCTTAAATATAAACAATATGGATAGCTACACAGCTAAAACAGTCTGACATTTTCCATTATTAAGACTACTTTCAGGTGCATATAAACTTTGCCAAACTTCAAGCATTTAGGCTGAAATTTTCCAGGGCATATGTATGCCTGAGGCTGAAATTCTCTGGAAAATTCAGCAGAAACAGTTCAGCTATGTCTTAGAATGAGGTCACAGAAAAATACATGGTTTATGTTCTCACATAAAACACTTGAAAATACCTCTTGAATACCTCTTTGAGGCAGAGAATTTTAATTTCCCAGGGTGACACTGGACATTCGTGAAAGGCAAGGCATGTACCCCTGTCAGAGAGAGCACCTGAATGTCACCAGACTGGGAGCACAAGAGGAATAAACAGGAGCACAGGAGGGGCAGGGCAAGGTTTCTTCAAAGGAGTTACAAAGTGTATGGAGATGCCTTGAATTTGCCAGACAAAGAAAGAGGGACAAGAGCTAAAAAAACAGTGGAGATAGAAGTGAAGCAGAAAGAGTTGAAGGGGAGAAGAGGAAACAAGGTCAGGAAGTGACATGGATACAGGCCAAAGAGTCTCTGTCCTCTGGACTAGTGACCTCCAAGCAGTGGAGTTTGTGTGTATCTGTGTGTAGGGACAGTGAGTCTCACTGCCAATTCATCCCTTCCTCCCCTTCTCACCAGCCTGCCATCACCACGCTTCTCTGTGTTCTCTCCAGGTGAGCTGCTTCTCTTTCCCTCAGGTGATATCCCTCCAATTCAGAAAGGTGGAGGGATGAAGAGCCTGAGATACTGCTGTAAATCCAGTCCCCAGGGGCTGCAGTGTCTCACATGACAACTGGAATTGAGGGGGCTGTAGTCACTGAGTAGCAAGGAACCTGGAGATACTCAGAACTTACTGTAAACACTGCAAGTCAAGCATCTGGACCAAGGACTGGAGATACTTTACTAATATGACAAGGCTAGACTGAGAAAGAAGTAACTGTGCCTGGGCAAATTACTGGGACAATCCACAGGGACCCACTCTAGCTGACAGTGCTGCCTGTTCCCTCCTCCCTCCAAAGATCTCAGGGAAAGAACAAACAAGCAGACTGCTCTATCATCTCTAGAGCTGGAGAAGAGAGACTCAGTGAGGAAACATTTCCCATCCTACGCACTGGTCGGCCTTTATGGGGGGTGGCAAGTCACCACTGCTATTCCTGACTCCCTTCAGATTAGATCCCAAGCCTCTGTGTGGTGCAGCTAAAGGTGAAGACATCTGCCAGTGACTCAGTGGCTGTCAACATATTTCTGCAAGGCAAAACAAAACCAAAGAGCCAGCTCTTCCCCAGGCTTAAGAAATATTATCATTGCAGAAGTTGAGAGGTCTTGGAATTAAGTTTGCCCTTGCAACATTAAGCGTGTCTCCTTCACAGATACAGCTGTCTTTAAACACACAGTCACACTTCAATCCTCACAGGCAGCAGATGAGCCTGCTCCAGGGCACCCAGCGCAGGGCGGGGAAGGGGCTAGTGCGAGCTACAGGACCAAAGGCTTCACTTATCACACGGGTAGTGAATGAAGCAGACGACTCTCTTACCATTTAAAGAAGCTGTGTGCTGCTCAGACAGAAATGGACTCTGTATGTGCCATAGTTTTTCATTAAACCAAAAAAATTCCAAAATTTACCAATTTAATGCATCCTGACTTGAAATCATGGGGCTTAAATTGCAGGAAATGCTATGTACCTGCAACTGCAACTACTTTTGAATTTGATGATGGATGTGCGCTGCAAGTGTTTCCAGAAACTGCATTAACCTTTCTTAACCTATAGCCATCAAAACCAGGCCAAACTTCCTACAACAATGCCTCAGCTTCCCTTGAGCAAAAATGAAAAAAAATGGAAAACAAATTTCCAACCCCAAAAATGAACAAAAAACCCCCAACATTTCTTCACCACAGAAGTGATTTTAAAATTCAATATGTCCATGATCAATACCACTGAGAATTCTTAACAAAAGGACAAATTTTGTCTTCAGAACAGGGTATGGCGAGAAACATTTGGAGCTATACACTCAACTGAAAGAGAAAAGCGCTGCTCATCAAGAACCTATGCTCCCCTTACAGTGAAGGTAAAAATTTCAATGTAACTCTTTCCAACTTTAATGCATGCACAGTTTCTAGCTTTATCATTCTTGTAAACTTCCAGGTTTCATTCTTATAGCAAGACTTCCCCTCATCCATAACATTTTGAAAACTTACTAGAAGGAGTTGTTGAGACATACATACTATAATCTTATCTGAAGGTTCCTTTAACATTTTTTAAGTTCCACTATTTTCTTTAACATTGGTTCCAACAGTTTGCAAAGATAAGTTTTCGGTGACAGGATGATTATGAGAAGTATCAACCTGTTTACACTGCAGGGATCATAACCCAACCCCTTCACACCTGCTCTGCCAACATTTACCAACAATGACAGCATTGCTCTAACTGCCCCATGTTCCTAAAACCCAGCATGCATGTTTGCCTATGAATGGATGATGTGTGTATTTTCACATCTTCTGTGCCTTTACTAATTCTACTACATGCTGTAGTGCAAAGTTTTAATTACTTATTAAATTTTATTTTAGTGTCATTGTAGTAATCAATACCCATTTCTTTTCCTTCCTTTACAAAACAGCCCAATTTTACTCTAGTGCTATTTTACTCCTAATACACACATTACCATTTTGCCAGTTTATCCAGCGTTTGCTCATGCTATTTTTTTACTGCTATATTCTTCCAGGCAAGCCTGGCTGGATTTTGCCTTTTGCTTCTGATCCCGCACCTCCTCTTCAACTTGCTGCATTTCATTTAAACTTTGCGTAGATCTGCAGTTCCTCAAAATACCTCAGTCTTGTTCTTTACTTCAGTCCACAGTAATATTATAATTTATAACCCCTTTATTATAGTGCCTATCTTGTGTCAGTATCAGATTCATTTGCACATGTACTATCAGGCTTTGTGAGAACAGAGCATTTCATAAGAGTTCTTGCCTATTATGTGCCTCGTGAGCACATTAAAACACCCAATGGAAGGCTTGCTAATGATTTCAACAGGGCCAAGGTTTCATTCCCAGATTGACAGCACAACCATTAAGGTAGGACACTGAAAAGCCTACACTACTTACAGATAGTAACTGACAACCTTTTTCTTTCACCTGCTCCTTTTTTCAATGTTTTGCGTAAAAGAATACATAAACTCAACATTCCTGCTATACAGAGAAGTGAAAAAATTAATATTCTACACCCACTTGTAAACTCAGTATCGCCACCACTTCTCCTCTCCTCCCATCCAAAACAATCACATAAATCATCTCACCCTGAAGTAGCTGGAGATTCAATTTTACCTTTTTTAAAGTGAGAGAAAAATACACTACCATTTTCTTTTTTCATTTAATGGGTGTTTTCCCAGTTACCTCAGTTTCCCAGTTTTCCCAGTTATCAATACTCAGATCTGAGGCAGCTTGCACAAGAGAATAACTTGAGAAGCAGTCTGACCAAGATCAGCTCTTACTTTTAAGGCATTAGTGATAAGTCATCAACTAAGTGTTTCGCTTCTAACAACAAAATGTTTATTTGAATGATGTTTATGAATATGAACAACACCAGTCACTGTCCCAAAATACCACTAGCATTTCCATTTGAAGATGCCACAAAGACCCCCACCACTGAAATCTCAAGACAGGGAGGAGTGGGAGACACTTTAATAAGATCACAGTGGGATTCAGATGTGAATCCCGTCCAGATAGTTCTCTTCTACAAGGCAGACAGAGCAATTCACTAGAAGACAAGAGTATTTACAGGAGAGATGTAACTACTTTTCAAGTGAAAGTGTGCTTTTTTGTTTGTTTAAACAAAAAAAAAAATGAAAGAGGCATTGGTTTGGCTGACAACAGCAAACACTGGGATTTAAAGCAACTATAAGCCACAGAGCATCCCAAGCAATGCTCCATCATTTGTGCCTGTAACAAAACAACATGAACTCAACACTCTCAAGAAGGCTTCCCCTAAAACTCCTAGAGCTATGAATACAATAACTCTTTGTTTATTCATTGATCTGCAGCCAAAGCGTCTGTCTCCATATTAAAAAAAAAAAAAAAAAAGAAAACCCATCTCTGTATAAAAACCAAAGCCTTGAAACCTCATAATAAATAAAGACAGCTGACAATCAGTTACCGACATTCCAAGAAAGATGGGCATGAAGCTCTCAACTCTAGGTCAGGAACCAAGTCACAAATTTATCACTAAAGATAATCACAAGTATTCACTATAATACAATGACACAGCTGGCATGAGGATGGAACTGCAGAAAAGATAATCCATTCTTAGATAATGTCATCATTTGTATGAACATGTACAAGGACGCCTCAGCCAACGTTTTTACGTGACAAAAGTGGGAGTATCAAAACACAACACTTGTTATGTGTGTTTAAATATCCATTTAAGAAAGCTGCAAGCAACTAATAAAAAAGTATGAATGTACAACATTAAATTCTGACAATAAAAAAGTCTGAGAGGTGACTGACAAACATGCTTCCTTTTATTTTAAAGTAGGAAAGCTACAGTCTGTTTTACTAAAATATTAATTAAAAAAGGCAGTTGCACAAACACAATAAGTAGTAAGCAAAAACAAAAAGCTGAGTTCAACATAAGCCTATGATGAAAGAAAATCCAGTAAATGAAGAAGCATACACTAGCAGAGATTTAACATAAATAGCCATTTTCCTTGTCTTAAAGGCTCTGCACACTGTCTGATTTCAGCTGCAGGGAGACATCAGAAAGATTATTTCCCACTCAAAACAGAAAGTAAGTAATTAACAAGAGGAAAGAAAGAAAATAATCAAAGCTATGCCCCACAAAAAAATCAACTACTACTTCCCTAGAACATTTACAAATAGTTTATACAAGCAACTCTTTTGGGGGGGGGGAAGGAGATACTGTTTTTCAGTCTTCTTCTGGGTCCTCTTTAACACACACAACCCAAAAACTGTAAGGTCCACGAATTAGTTGTTCTTGATTTATTATTTTGCATATAGATAAAACTAAACAACTCCTGAAAGAACAACTCACAACAAACATCATGAAAGAAAAGAAACCTGTTTTTAATGAAGTGTACATAACTAACCTCTTCAGTTGCCACACAAGTGCATGCAAATGTTAAGACAACATCAAAAAGCAATTACACACTTTAACACAGCTGATGACCAAAACAATCCTAGGTTTCAGACAAGTTCACATGGATATACAACTCAGAACTTGCCCTTCAAGTTGCCAGCTATTGACATACAGCTAATATGCTACTCTGAAGTCAACTTAATGCGTGTCATCTGTCCTCATCATACTTGAACATTCAGTCTTCTCCTGTAACCCACTTTCCTAATATCAAACTTCTTCCAGGAAGTTCTTAGGAATTATAGTCCTGTCTTTAGATTTCTTTTCTCCAACTTGGATACCCCATACAAAGAAGACAACTTTTCTTTAGGCATGCAGAAGTTTTACTCTCCTCCTCAACAAGCTTGCAGCAATTTCTAGTGCAGCAGAATTCAGAGGTTCTTTAAAATGTCTTCCAGCAAACCTGTGACTATACAAGTCATTCATTCCAGCTGCTTCTCCTATGTGCTGCCAGATCGTGACCATGCTTTAGCTACTTCCATCCACAGTCCAGCATCGGAACTTAAAACTGTCTGTGTTGGATGGTCTTGCACCAACACGACAGCTTTGGCACTGGAGCATGGGCAGACATGGGCAGAGCTCTCAGTCTGGCATTTCTACTATCAAAATAGCAACCCCCAGCCGGAGAGCAAGGCAGATAGCAAGGGAAAATAGGCACTTAAAGTTCTCAGGCTAGATTTACCAGTGGATGTCTCAAAGCTTTAAGACTTCCTCAGTAGCCAACACTATGGCTCAACAAGGAAAAGAAAATCCATTCATAAACCCAGAAAACCAAGTTAAAAAAAGAAAAGCCCCACCCAGAATACCAGTTACTTCTATTTTGTCTGGCAATGAGGTTCTCAGCTTCCTAGACAAGTAAACACCTTCACTCACTGTGCATGGCTGCCATCTGGAACTCAGAAAAAAAATTCCCTTACCTACTTTGTACAGCTCTTACACAAACACAGCGTTAGATGGACAGAAAAGGATGTACTAAAAATAGTGTCTGTCAGCCAAGGAATAGAGCACTGCCCTGAGTGGAATGAGGGGACTCTGCAGGAAGGCTCCCTGCAGAGAAGTATTGCAGTAAGAGGGGGAAAATGCACAACGTCCTAAATATAGGTGATGGGGGGGAGAGATGTAAATGGAAAAAATCCCACATCCACTTTAAATTTTAAAGAAAAATCTTCCTCAACCTAATATCCAAGTGGATCCGAATACATTTTTTTCAACTACCTGGCTTTACTCACAGAAATAAAATGAAAAGTTAGATGTATTTAATTGCTGGAGAGAACACTAGCCGAGAAAGTGTCATTGTGGACACTAGGGACAAAAGTGAACCCACAAAAAGGTATAACCAATCACATCTAGGTCACAAGCCAAAAGTACATACAGTTAGCTGCAGATTTTTTCCACTCCAAGCGATATATATAGTTCTATATTAACACACACACACACAAAAAGGTATGCTGGTCATATATCCTCAGCATTTATGGCAAATTATTAATCAAGTCCCACCTGAAACAATTTGTTAAATTGATTTTAATCACTGGGCCTCTCATGTGAAGCTTTGTATAATCAGCATTTCATTTACAAAATTAATTGCCTGATTGATTCTCAAGAGGCAGTAGCTGTCATTACACTGCTGTCATAACTTTTGAGTAGGGGTGTCACAACACTGAATTCTGACAGTATGAAGAGCACTGCTATTTAAAAAATGAGGGCGGGGAGGTAGGGGGGAAACAAATACAGTGATTTCACAGAATTGCTCTTTCGCCCGATAGAATGTTAAAACCATTTCCCAGCAGTTTCAGCCAGCCTCCCCGTTTTCCATTCATTGAATAATGCGCTACTCAGCTATTCAGTATCTTTTCTTAGAGGCAGGTTCATTTAATTCAATTTTATCATAGTTGCGGTTGCATAAAATGAGTTTGTTGTTGAATATACAAAAGATTTAATCACAGGCCGCTCTTAAGGTTATTTGTAGAGCACAGTTTGACTTTCAAACACATGAAACTTTTTCCACATCCAAAACCTTCTGGAAAGCTATTTTCAAATTAGATTTTTTTTTTTTTTTGCTGTTGTTTTTAAACAAAGCAAAGCAAACCGTAACTTTACAGAACTTATCTAGGAGCTCCTTTAGGAAGCTTTTTTTTCTCCCCCTGTATTTGAAGCTGTGTATAAGCCTCGGAGCCCTGCCAGGATGGAAGCAAAGCTCCTATATTTGCTGTAGTTACTCCTATACCCCATCGCTACTATATTCTTGGAAGAGAGCGGTGCTCTGGAGAGGCGGAGCAGGCCAGCGGTTAGGGCACTGAGTCATAAGACAGGACTTCTATTCCTGGCTCGGCAGCTGACCTGATATGCAAACACCAGCACAACATTTCACCTTTCTGTGACTGCATTTTCACTCTCCTAACAACAAGTATTATATGCTCTTTTAAAAAGGAAAGTGACTCGAAGACTTTGGGGAGACTGATGTCAGTTATTAGCAACGAGAAACAGGACGAGGAGTCAGAAGCAGTGGGCTAAGGGAGGAAAAACCCCCAAATCTCTAGAAGGTTTTAAAAAGCAGAAATCGCATCAATAGGCTGCAACAAGGTACCCTAAACTTTCAGAAACCTACCTTCCAAAGGAAAAAGGTCCCTGGAAACATCTTTAAAAGAGAAACAAAATAAAACCAACAAACAAACAAAACCAAAAACAAATCCAAAAACCAAACAAACAAAAAACCCCCACCAGTATTAATGCCTTCGAAAAGAATCACCTATTTCTAAGGTAAGTTCAAAAATAAGCCCTTCAGCTCCTCAAATTCAACCTTATACACTAGATTTCATCAAGTGCTTATGAATGAAGCAAATCTAAAATTTCTAGGCCATGCTCTGAGATTACACTATTACCAAAAAAAAGCAAATGACAACTCTTCAAAAACCAAATTATACTTACTGCTGGTATTTGTCATTGACCCTACCAGAAGGCAATTCCAGAATAAATCAGAGTCCAGGGAACACTAGAATCTAGCAGATACTCTAGACAACACAGCCCCTTTTCTCTTCCTAACCCCCCAGCTCTTACTTGCATCCCTAACTGCTGTCAAATATTATCCTTCCACTCCTTTCTACGAGTTGCTCTGCCACTTGAATGGCTTTATGCAATTTTCTTTCTTTTTTGCAGCTGTCCAAGTTCATGATGAATAAAACTGGGAAGGAGGGGAGACATGGACAGGGGGATACCAAAACAAACATAATTTACAAAATTGATAGGTTACTGAAATAAAGATGCGTAAAAGGATACAAGAATGGAAAACTCCACCAGGCAAACAGAAGCAATTAGTTGTTTTCCTTTTCCATAATTGCAACTAAGGGAGGTTCAGAAAGTTCTGTCCACACTGAGAAATCAGAGCCAGAGTTTTAAGTTATATCCTTCTGCCACAGATGCAAGAGAAGTTCGGAAAAAGAAAAGACTGGGACACTAAAAAGCAGTGTAGAGCAACGATTTTCTGTATTTGTTGGTTTCTAGCCTCATAGCAGGTAGCTTACTCATTAAACTAGCACCTTTTCAAGCCTAACTTTTTTTTTAATAGGTAAAAACTGGTCTCAATTAAAAATAAGAAAACATGGGAAAGCCCTTAGCTAGAGCCAACATATGCAGAATTCCTAAACAGATATATTTAGCATCAGGATAATTGGAAAGCAAACTTAGCTCTATAACAGAAGCCCTGTCACTTCTTCAACTGCCAAGAAACTTCTCTTGTAACATATTTTCTATATTAAAACCCTTTCCTGTAGAGGTTGAAAAAACTTGGTTGCAAATAGCGCAAAACTTTAAGTTACCTGGAAACTAACCAGTTTATCTTTTTTTATCATCATTCCGTAACAATCTCTGTATCACATTGTTTGAACATCACAAAAAGCCAGTGTTCCAGTTAAGAGATGTACCGGCAGTGTCAGCTCAGTCCAAGGGTCAACTACAAACAAATAATGAATCTGGAACTACACACCCATATTGTGGAGCTGGAGCAGTAGAATTTTGGCGAGTACCTGCCTGTGCTTATTTTACATTTATAATGATTTTTCTCATCAACACAGATACAGTCAGCAACATGGAACTAACTTCCTGGGCAGGAGCAAAGCAAAAATTCACCAGCAAGAGGTGATTTAAAGCATTAGAAAATAGGGGGGAGATCAGTAGTTAAAATAAAAATTAAAATCAATCACCAGAATAAACTACAGTCATGAGTGGGAATTTTCATTATTGATTAAAAACATTTAATAGTTAAGTAATAAATTAGAAAAAACAGACATTTGAAGGTCAAAGCCCTTGTATTACTTGAGAGAACAATGTGACTGGAAACCATGAATTCACACACATGCCTACATTCACACCCGCTCTATTGTATAATGTAACTGATTCCCAAGTATCATTTTACAATTCTGATTAGGTCTTACAAAAATCTTGTTTATTAAATTGCTTTCTTTAGGCATTCATAGCTGCTAATTTGTTTCCAACTAAATCATGTATCATCTGAAAAAGATTACATTGCAACAGCAAAACAACACTCCTGGGATTACACTTCATCTGGATTTTAGAATCAAAAGGACAAATACTAGAGGAGTTGTAAATTTGACTTTAAAGGTGGTGGTGAGAACACCCTGCAAGTAATTCTAAAAGTAATTCTAAATCTACTAGAGCACTTAGCATGTAGCAGCTGTACTGTAACAAATATAGCCAGTCAAAACCTCAAAGTATTAAGGGATCTATTAATCTTTAAATTTTAATTTCTACAATTAAAACAACTGATCAACATATACGTATTTATACAAACATATTTTGTAAGCAAAATAACTTTTTGTTATCATAATTTAAAAGCTATGCTGATTTAAAAATATTCTCAGCTCTAATTCACACGTTTTACACAAACTTAAATTTTTGCAAAGATTTGGGGATGACCTCCAAAAAACTCTAGAGGAATTACCTCCAAAAAAATGTATCTCGATGTTAATACAAAGTTCACTGTGGCTTACTCAGGGATAAAAAGTCAGGCCTGGGTTTAAGCCAGGTCAAATTCTGGTTCACCCTAGAGCCTTCACCTATTTCTCACTCAAAACTGGCAGAAATTGCTAAGTCTTCATTGCTCTTCTCGCAATCACAACAAATGGGAGGAATTCTTCCACAAATCCTGGCAGAGTATGAAACATCCAGAAGCACCTCAGTACAAACACATGCATACAGCACATACATATAGGTAAGAAAAGAAATAAAGAAGTGGGATTAATCATGGATACGAACACCTCTGCAACAAATCATGTAGGATGTTCAGAATTAAATGCATAGTTTTAATATAACTACTATCCAGAACGTTCCATTTCTATACAAAGAAGGCTTGTGTTTTCAATATATGATCATAATTTTCTTTTAATATCACACCATTTAAAATTAAATTAAAAATCAAGATGTGAGACATATCTGGTTTGAGAAATATGAAAGCGGGAAAGCTGATCCACTTCTTCAGTATTTCTCATCCAACAAAAATTATTTAACAGGAAACCTGATTATGCCATATTCATAGAATTGCCTTCCCGCTCCCACAGCAGAAACCATTATATTTTCAAATTCTCTTTGCCTGAAAACTCTTGGCTTCTTTCCACTTCTATGCCCACCTCTTATTTCCCAGTCCTTAAGAGAGCCCACATCAGCCATCATGCAAAAACACCAACACAGCTTTCTAAGCGCACTTCAAAGAAACTTCTTTATTTGTTAGAGAGGATCTTCAGGATTAATGAGCCCCCTTTGGGCGCAACCCAAAATAGAGTATTCCCAACTTCCTAAAATTACTAAATCTAGAACAGAAGTAAAATTAACAATCAGATTAGATGGGAAGAAAAGAGAAGGGAATCAATGCCTTCATAAGCATTGAAGCAGTACAGGTACAGGGAATCTTTTCTGTAAGTCTGAGTAAGCTATTTCTGAGGGCAACAACTATTTGAGTATATTTACATCTAAACCTTCTCCAAGGCGGCAACTTACATCAGCACCTTCCTGCAGCTGTTGAGGGCTCAAGACAGTTCACTCTGTCAAAATCACTTGGCCTACTCAGAAGAGGTCATTTAGCAGTAAAGACAGATGTTTCTCAGCTGACATAACCAAAAGGCAAAATGGAGCAAACAAACCCAAAGGCTCATTTTAGCAACCAGGTATCTGCAATTCCAATTTCAGGTATTACTCAATTTAGAAAGATGCTATTCATCTGACACTCATTTGCAACCTTCACTTTAGATTAAAGAGCTGCAGATACCACGTGTAAAATTCTGAAACATATGTTCCCTTTATTCTTCAAAGAATATAAATCTTTACTAAAGGCCACACAGTATTCACTTCATACCTAACCTGACATTTCAGCTAAACCCAGCTCTTCTGCTGAGTACTATCATTTCTTCAGCACATTCTTTCCCTTCTCACTTCTACACTCCTACCCACAGTTGTTTTTCTTTTTTCTGCTCAGCTATTTCACACAAAAAGAAATTGAATAAAAAAAGGAAAACTGAAACTGATTACACACTAGAAATACTGTCAAGTATGAAAATGAAATGCTACACATTTTTAAACTAAACTGCTCAATGCCAAAGAAGAGGAGACATTGGTTACAAAGCCAACACAGAAAAATAATAATTTCAGGAAGAAATACACCTGAACAACAGACAACCAGATAAAATTAAAATTGGGCATTACACTCAAAAATACACACAATTAGACTATTTTGACAGAAACACAGCATTTCCAAAACACAAAAATAACTCAGAAACTGGAAATAATCCTGAAGGAATCCATATATCCTCTCACACCAATTCTATGTAAAGTTCAGCTTGCACAAAGCTTTGGGGAGACAAGGGGAAAAAGTATAAATAATTCCTTTTTGCTCAGTCTGTTACTACTACAGGACAGATCAACCTCTGCCATGAATGTTAGGTCTGTCTTATCCTGTCTCAGAGCTGACGGATAGATTAAATGACCTCTTGATGTCCCTTCAAGCCTTGCTCTTCTATGATTTGGATGTTATTACATCACCTCTGTTTTCCTGTATGACTTCTCCCATTTCTGAAATGCTTCATTTCAAGTCATAATCCTCAATTTCTAGCACAATGAGACCACATGGACATTACAACACAACAAACATACTAGACATACTGATAAAAGAAAATTAAGGGAACAAAGAGAGGTATGTTTTTCAAACCAGTCATTTCATAAGGAGTAAAAAAGATACATAAGAAAAGCTTCTTCTAAGTAATTTACGTTGATATTTGCAGAAACTGTGAAAATACTGTAAAGAATGTTTACATATTCCTGTTTTTGGGGAGGTGTGAATGTAAGGATGAGACGAGCTGTGTGCCAAGCAGAAAGGAGATATGGGCAGAAGAGAACGAGTGAGAAGATGGCCAACTTCAAAGCACCATCCATGTGAATACCTCTCTCTAGGCACCCACCTTTGACTGAATCAGGCAAGAGACATCACCCCTACGAAACACACCTTCTACACCTCATCACACCTCTCCTGACTACACTGCATACCAGAAGGGTTCCTGCACTTTCCCTTTCCTCTGGATCCAATTTGAGTTGCTCCTTGCACAACTTGTGCCTAGCAAGTCAATTATGGTCCTGTCTTGTGTGAAGATCAATAAATTTCAGAAATTCTCTGAACAATTAACATTTCTGGAAGCAGTTTTCTCAACTTCATCAAGGAAGCTTCTTTCTGTGATCCATGGAGATACATGCAATTAGAGCCACAGCACAACAAAACTCAAGGAATAATGAGAAAGAGGAGACAAAAAGTATCCAACACAGAACTCATTAGACAGCCACAGACTACTCCACCTGTTGTGCTGTACACCAAGTACTGCTAAAATCACAGAGGGGGAAAAATGCAGATACATCCAAGCAGCTAGGAACATGAATTCTGATCCTTTTTATATCCTATTGTTATCCACAACCCAGGAAGCTGTTAATTGGCCTAAGTAATTGGTTTAAATACCCAAGTCCCATTATAAAAATACACTACAAAAATGCTTAGACACTTATCACAACCAAGAAATTCTTAACTAAAGTTCAAAGCTGAAAAGGCACAGGGGACTTGTCTACACTGAAGGAAAAAAAAAAGCATAATTATACCAATATAACTATCTCAGTGTGGAAACTTTCTCCAGCGTAAGAGTACCCTTTTCCCCTTAAGCTTACGTGGTTTGGAAGCAGAGTAAGATAAACCATAAAAACTCTTATTCTGGTATAAGAGTGTCTCCATAGGGAGTTATATTGGTATAATTATAGCATATAATTATAGTACATAGTTGTACTGTGTAGACAAGCACTAGATGCCCAGTCCACATATATTTTCTAGCAAAACAAAGGGTTATCAAATTCCAATAGAGGTGCATAAAATACTTCGCTTTTATTTTTGTTTGATGCACCTTCTTCATTTTAAAGTGATGAATTACTTCAATTAATCTTCCTTGAAAATGCTTTTCTCTCTGCTATCCTACATGGTAATAGATTGTTCTTCTGGTGGAGGCATCATAAACTAACACTTCGAGAATGGTTGCGATATCTCCCACACTGATTTAGGCTCTCATCATATAAAGCAAGTGGTGAGAAATCAGGTACAAGGAAGGAATAAGGTGCTGTTTACACATTTGGTTGTTAAGACTCGCACCTTTTATAGTACATCCCCAGCCACTTTAAACAGTCAACTGCCTCAGTAATTTAGTCTCTATCCTTCTGACAATTTCATTCTCACCTCATTTGCTATAGAAGTTAAAACATTTCAGTCAACCTTGAGGAAGCCATGCTTCCTCCTCCTCCTCCCCTTGTACACCCTGGGGGGAAAATAGTACATCTGAAAATCATGCCACTAGTTGAACTTCAAACTGTAAGAGAGAACAGAAAAATATTTACAAACTTTAAAATTACAAAAGACTCCTCAGAATCTTTTGAAAACAAGCAACCTTTCAGAGGATACCTAACTCAGAAACCAAAGCTAAAGCCAAACAAATTGCCACTGTTTGTGAGAAAGATCCCTTAAAAAGGATGCAAACAAAAATACAGTTGTGCTAGCCTCCAAAAAGTGAAAAGTACTGACATCCTGATACTAAGATGGCAGTGAAATTATTAATTGCAATAATACTACAGTTTGGGCATTTTAAACACTTTAGTAAAGAAAGGTTAAGTGAGCCTAGAGATAATTAAGGGTTACGGTACCCATTTTTCAGGACGCGCAGGTAAATCTCTTTTGCAAATCCTGTGTTTTCCTCTTTAACCATTTTGAAAATATGATACTGCCAATATGAGCTCTTTGCAGAAAAGGCATCCCTGTGTTTTCTTTTGTCCTAAACAATTTCATCCCTCAGCATAACATCAGGTTTCATCACCTTGAAATACATCTGTAGCACTTGGAACACACCCTGTTTGCTTCCACAGGCATGGGCTCTCTCAGTAGCAGAGATCTCTTGAAAGGGCTGCCCCTTCCTTCCTCCCCATGCCCAGCACAGCACCTCGACCCTCCAAAGTGCTCACTGGGTTTACTGCCCTGTGTGATGCCCCACAGAGAGACCCCCTGGAGCAACCAGAGGGGGAACACAGAGTCACAGGGAGCACCAGGGCTGGCTGACGAGGATCACCACAGCAGGGAAGCTCCTTCCCAGAGATGCCCACTTTGACACAGCTGAAGCACTAGCAATGGGTAAAGAGTTTTCAATGGACTGTGAAGCAGCATCTACACAACAAAACTGCTGCCCTATTTCCAAATCAAAAGCTTGCATCTCTGTACAGAGGAAATTGCGTACCTAAGCATGAAGGTCAACTGATCTGGAAATTCATCCTGGTATTTTCAAATTTGCCAGTGTGTCTGCAAATATACTGGACAAAACCAAAAAACACTGACAGTTCTACATGCAAAAATTTGACATACCAAAAGAAAAGCAGCAGCAAAATAACCCTCTCAATAGGTGTTAAAAAAAGGACAACAAAACAGAAATGTATCAAGTGTAACAGGAAATGGGTATGAAAACCATTAATTCCAACAGGTTAGCAAGACAAGGAGAGGAAGCTAAGTTAGTCCAGAACTACAACACAAGTCTGGAGTAATTTGCCTGTATGAAAACACTATAAATAGTGGAAAGAAATAATTTCACCTGCGCTTTGACATCAACACCTGAGCTTATCAGCTTAGACCTTCTTTAGAGTGAGGGGAAAAACATGTAACTTTAGGAGCATGATTCATTAGACCTGCATTACACATCTACTTTAGGATGAGATGATTCACATGAAGATCTGACTATTTTTCTGCACCAGAGATACACAAAAAGATCAGGTACAAATGCCTACAGTACATATGGTTAGATGAGTGTCACCCTTGAAATCTTATTTTTCAAAGATACTCACAGCTTATTTGGCCAATGCAACCAATGCATTCTGTATAATTATCATTCTTGGGGGGAAAAAATTACACCCTGCCTCAGCTTCTCTCCTTTTAAGAGAGGGATAACAATGATTCCCTGCTCCAGGGAAACGTTAAGAAACTGTCTCTCGCTATTTATACACTAATTTTACACTCAAGAGGCAATGTAGTGATGAGTTTAGGCTAACAGAAGCCTGTACCACTACCAAAGGGGCTGTCATGCCCAAAGCCCACCCTCAGTCCAACTGGCCATATTCTCCCTCGTTTTACCTCTGTGCTGCAAAGACTATGCTGCAAGTCAGATCTGCTCAATGAGCTGGCTGAAAGCTAAACATGCACAGGTCTTGTTTGGCAGGATTAGTTTTCAGACAAATCTTCGAGCTGATGCGACTTGCCTGATGACACCAGGGAAGCAGCAGGGAGCTGATAAAAAGGTGGGGACTGGTCTTTACAGCAGAAGTCTCAGATCAGCATCAGACGACCATCAGACTCAGCCGGCGGTGCAAGATCTTTTAGCAACACAAAACTGGGTAAGAGAGTGCTCAAGGAGTGTAACAAAAGGCTACTGAAAAATGCAGAAATAAACAAATTAGATTTTCAAGTTTTCTTCAGTTCTCCCAAGAGAAATTCGGGCTTGGTATCTACACAAAAAGCAGATGTCCATTTGATTCAACACATCTTTTCCTATGCATTTGTGTTGCAACGTTTCTCCTGCTAATTTGCTCATTGTTTCAGCCTGTGATCCTCAAAAGCCAAGGACAAAAAGCTGTCTTTCTGAGGAATACCCACGTGGACCTTCAGATCAGTGTATATAGACTGAACTCAATTGAAAAAAAAATTATTTGCTCCTTATTCACAAGTATTAATCTAAAAATTACAAACAAAACATTACTGAACGCTCAGTATCAAACACTTGGCAGAAAAAAATGGAAGAAAAAACCCCTCATGTTCATTGTCTCTTTGGATATATATAAACCCACTTCTGGAGAGGAAAACTACATTTCTTCCTACTTCTGGCACACTAGCTGAGACAACTTGCTCGAGTAAGACAGACAACCATATGCGAGATCAAGAATTTCAAGAAAGTAAAAATGCCATCAGAAATCATAATTATTTGAACTTTCTATTACGATGCCATGACTAGCTGCAGCTTTTAAGAAAAGCACATACTCTCTTCCTCCATCTCTTCAAGGAAGACATCAGCCCCAAGAAAAGAAAGAATTTTAACAGAATGTTAAAAAGCAGGAGTAGGGAAAAGAAAGAGGGTAAATCAGACACTGTAGGGTTTTTTTTCAGGGAACAAGATTGTTGCAAATAAACATCTAGGTCTTCTTAGAGGCAAAGCAACAGAGTTTGGAAAATATCACACAGGAAGAAATTGGCCTCGGTTCTTCCTTAAATTACTAAGGTATTCTCCTAGAACAATGAAACCTTAACTCACTTTTTAAACAGGCTTCATTCACCATCTTCGTAAGATACATTCCCTCAAATAAAATATGACACTGTGGAATAACAAACAACCATCGCTGGCAGCTCTCTACACCCCCAACCTTCTGAAGAGAATTAAAAGGAAAAGAAATCTATGAAATGAAATATCAAGTACTATAAAATTGCACAGAATGTATCTAGCACACCACATCACTACTTAATACAGACAATTACATGCAAAGTGCTCCCTCTCCTTGGTTCCAGTCTTTTCTACACTTTCCACATGTACAGCGACACCACACTTGAATTTTCATGCAGACATATTTTTAAATATCTTCTGGGAAAATATATATTTATTTTAACCACACCTGCCATGCCAGGTAAAAAAGGAAAGAAACTATGCATGTTAACACTTATATTCCAGCTTGGTTTTGTCTCCTTTTTTGTTTCCCTCCTATTTCTTAAGTTTGCTATTACCTAGAAGATCAGCAATAGAGGAACCTGAAACAAAAATACCAACACTATCACCCGTTGATAACTATTTGTACATTTTTTACTATTATACTGTCATGTCTTCCCAGGATTTGGGGGCTCGGTTGCTTTTTTAGCGGCCTTTTTTTTTTCCCCTTAAATGCAACTTGACTTCTGGTCACTATAAGAGCCTACACAGGAAGCTAGCTAGTGAAGACACTTTCCCTGCTGCCATTCTTTGCCCAACAACTTTTTGTCAACTTGGAGGACAGAGTAGCAAATGCAAGTTAGAGGGATGGAGGAAATACAAGCCAGACAGATGGATGGGTATCAGGATCACTCAAAAGGTATTTTCTCGGTGGCTATGCAGTCACACTAATCACTCTTGCAAACTGTTAAAACGTCAGAAGACAGTAAGGATGACTTTTCCATCATGCCAATGATTTGGAAAGTGAGAAAGACAGGAATTTGAGGATAACATTTAAGAAAGGAAAAAGAAGTATCATAAGACAAAGGAGCAAAAAGAGATTGTGACATTTGGATAAAACAAAGTACTATGGCTTTGGGAAGAAAATGAAACAGATGCAAATAACTTACAAATAAATCTCTCACTCAGTGAAGGAGAAAATACAGAGGAAGAGTGTTGAGCAACCACATCGCACAAAGCTGACACACAACAACATTTGTATCTGCAAGACTGCATCCACCATTCTGACAACCACACTCCAGCAAAGTAACAGCTCACCCAGGCTCTACTCAACCTTCCTCATAATAAGAAAGTGCATTGTTATTGTTACTATTATTATTGAAATGAGCTGAAGGACTAAAAGGAGGAATGTGCCGCTATGCAAAGTCTTCCTGGGACAGAGAATCCCTCTCCACAGCTTGTTCAAAGAGCTGCATTTAACAAGTTTCTTGTGAACAACCAAATCCCTAAATGACCCAATGTATGAAACAACCAGTCCATGTACCTAAATCTAAAACTTTTCAAGGGTCTCAATTAATCCAGAAAATGTTCTGATTGCCATCAGCAATCACACACAAAGCTCTAGACAGCTTACGCTGAAGTAGCCTTTAGATTCCTAGCTAACTCTGGAAAAATCTTTATCTTTAAATGTTGGCCACTACACCAACACCTTGAGCACTTCAAGAACACTGCTCTAAAATGCAAGACACTTTGTTTCAGGTGCTGCTGCCCAATTAGCCCCTCCTCTTTAAAGAAAGAGCTCAATTAGGCTGGGAACTTTTCTTCTGAATGATTTTAAATGGTTTTTTTCAGTTGTGGTTGGATCTCAGTTAGTGTAATTGCTATTTATATCAAAACATTAAAGGGTCTGGTTATGGGGTTTATTAGAAAAGCAAAATGTGTTTTTAATACTTAAAAAAAAACCACAACAAAATACTCCATAGCACTATTTCCCCCTGTATTTGCATACCACATGTTCAACAACAAAAAGAGCATTCTGCAGAAAGTTAAAAATCTCAGAAATGTTGCTGAATTAGTAGCTCCTACAGTTTGTTAGTAGGAAAACCGGCTCTGTGCCAGGCTGGGAGGGGGGGCTATCACAAGGGATGTGTGTGAGCTTTGGGATTTAAAAGAAAAAATACATATATTGTAAACCAAAATGTGAAATACAAGACAAAGAAACGCAGTTATCTATTAGCAAAGATCTTAAATGCAAAGTGTCACTTAGAAGGCTAGATAGAAACAACACTGTGTGGAGTGTAAGACACGAAGGCAGAGCAAACCTTCCAGAACAGCTCAGGCACGCAGCGCCAAGGGGCACGGCTGGACACAAACACGCTGCCCACACCTGCCGGTCCCACCGAGGAGGGCCGGGAGGAGCGCCTGGCCCGCTGCCCGAGCGCCGAGCTTGTTGAAAAGCAATAGATAGCTTCTGGCAGCGGCAAAGGGGAAAATATTTTGATCATGTGACGCCACACAAGCGAACTAGTTCGCTCCGGGTGTGCAACTTGCACGGGCGCTGTCACCGGCTCCGGGACCCGGCGGCCCCGCTGCCTCCCCCTTCCCATCCCCGCGTCCCGCCAGGGAAATGCCCCAGCCCGGCACAGCTTCGGCACAAGAGCCAAGAGCATCTGCATATCCCCGGCACGCCCATGGCCGCTGAGCGCCGGCATCGAGAGCCTACCTGCCTCACAAAAGCCGACCTTTCTGTCTGGAGGAAGGAACGACTTTCAAATATAAGTAAAACTGCCAAGTAAAATTATTTTGCTACCGCTGGTACGCAGCTAAAACAGCCTCGAATGTACCTGCCTCTATTTTTCCAGAAACAGGTCTTTAAATAGCCTTTATGACCAACCATAAACATCTTAAAACGGCAACAGCTCTAAAGAATATGCTCACTTTTCTTGACTTGGGAATTTCAACCAACTAAGAAACACTGAATTAAAAAAAAATTCACAAAAGCACAGTTATTTTCCATAAATCATGCCTGAAAGTAAGACATCAATACTACCATTTCACAAAAACAGAAAATCCAAAATATTCACAACATAAATTGCTACACAAAAAAAAATACAGAACTCCATACATTCTATCCAAATCAAAGGCTGCAAACAAACCAGCATATTCCTTTGATGCTGTCAAAACAAACCTCCTTATCTTTATTTTTAACTTTAAAAGAATAAAATTTAAGAACTACAAATCCTGTCCTCGTGCTTTCAAAAGAAATTTTCAGAGCTGATGTTTCAGTATCTTGCTTACAAACAAGTAAGTCTGACAAGCTAACCAAATAACATGATCAATGCTGGGAACACCAAGTCTCAGATCCCATCCAAACAAATACAGAATGGCACAGTGCAGACTGGATACCTTCATATGTAGCAAGTATTTAGGCTAACTATTTTGCATTACTCTGTAATTAAAACTGCACATCAAACTCAAATGATTAAATAACACAAATATTATCCTAATTTTAACACAGGGAAACGGAGGTATCAGTCAGTGAAACCAGCTACCTTGAGCTCATGCAGCCAGCTGACAGATATCAAGAATTCCTGCACCAATCCTCCACTAATACCATTTTCCTGAAGTCACATAATTTACTTACCATGGCTGAATTCACTGCTTGTGTAAAGAAGGCACTATTCCACTTCAGTCAATCTGTGAATTAAGCCATGTCCACACTTGGAACAGCACACATCACTACAATTACATTTTAAAACAGGATCCGTCCTTTTGGGATTTTCTGAACCGCCTTCCTTTCTTTACTCGAACAAACAAAGAACAACCAAGCTCCAACTTCAGGTCCATCTGTGAAAGACAGCTGTACCATGGACTACTACAACCAAGACAGCCCTCTCTTTTGCCACTCAACACAGACCTCTTTGCCCTTTTAAAACATGACCAAAACCTGCTGTGGAACTATCTACCTTTTGAAAAACTCAGCAAGACACCTGAATAGCCACACCTGCAAACCCCTCAGGAGTGGCTTCTTATAAAGGCTGTTATTTTGGCAGTGAAGATATACTACCACCCCAACAGTAAGCTAAATGCAAAGGGGTTTGCCACAACAGCTATTAGTCAGGGATGCAATTAATTCCCTGAATTTAACTATGTAGCTACAACAACAGAACTTCACAGTGAACCTAGCCACGTGGTCTTTAAAGGGCAAATAAATTGATTCAGTAACTTGGCAGAATCACATCCAAGAGAAAGCCCTGCTATCTAAGGTTTATTTTTTGAGTAAGTAGGTACCTAAAATAAATACCAAACAAAACAAACAACCAAACAAAAAACCAAAAAAGTCCCCAAAAACCCCCCAAAAAATCATGAGTATAAAAAAATTGAAGTAGAAGCTTGCAAGACCCTAATAGTAACATGACTAACACTATCCTCTTAAAAAAAAAAAAAGAATTTATACATCAAGGGTTTTTCCCATTTTCATGTTTATTCTTTTTTTAGCAACAAACAAAAATCCCATGTACATCTACTTTCTTAATTAATAAAAAAGGTAAAAAAAATTAGGAAACTATTCCTTCCCCACCCTCCAATGGTCAGGAAGAGACTGCTGTGGGTGGCAGGGGAGATCAGTGACACAGCCTTACAGATGGAAGTGTCAGAGGGCCTATCACTCAGATAGATGTCTTCATAAACAATTACCACATCACAAACCTAAATACAGTATCTTTTCAAATCTGAGAAGCCGACAATGTAGGGGGAAGACAGAACACAGCAGTGAATTCTTAAAGGCAGAACATCATCTGGCAATTGTGCATGTTCAGGTGCAAAAGATTAATAGTTCTTAAAATTGGAGAAAATAAAGCAATAAATAGATTACATACTTCTACACTTGCTTAGTCCTTCCGATGTAGTTCCTAACCCACAATGACTCAAATGCAAAAAGTAGTATGAAAGTAGATTACACACTGATAGGTCTGTACTGAAAGCAATTCCTTACACATGCTGCAGAACCATCAAACTCTGGTTTATATCTATAGATTAGCCACTACACATTCAGAAATTCAGCCGCTTCATAAACTTGTTACGTTTATAAGGAAACTAACATTTCCACAATACATGGAATATAAATGCACATTATATCAACAACCTTTCTAATCATGCCTGCCAAAAACTTTTACACAGATTTCACATTAGTGTTAATAAGCATAAATAAAACATTTTAATAAAAGCATCAGGACAACGATCTTAGGTTTCACAATTTCCAAAACAACTGCAGGCACCTTCAGATAACATAAGCATCCTACATTGGGAATACAAAGCCTGCTAAAAGGTACTTCATATTTGCAGTAGGAACAATTCCCTTATGAAAAGCAATCTTTAAACAAGACACAACAATTGTGATTTCTGCATCAAATCTGTTCACTTCATAACTGAAGACAGTGTATCTGCCAGATAAAACAACTGGACTTGGTGGTAAGGAAGTCTGTGCATGCACCCCCCCACACACCCCACCCCAGCACACACTGGTGCTCTCTGCAGAATACTCATCAAAAGACAAGTTCCACGACACTAGCTAAGCTCCTGGGCACTTATTCAACTCAATTTTCCTCAGAGTTTAATTTATATGAGAAATCTAGTGCCTTTATATAGATGACATTGCATAAGTAATGATAAAACAGTGCAAGGAATACTTAAAGTTTAGCTTACACTGCCTTTAGTTTAAGGTGACTGTACTGATAGAGCAGACAAATCCCACATTTCGCTTATTTGTCTTCTCACTCGCTGAATAGATGCCACCAAAGCTTATGTTCTCCTACAACAGAATGTGCTCACAATAAGACTGGATTTATTCAAAAGCTAGAGTTTATAGCACCAAGACCCTGGCTACTTCCAAAAGACCTGTCCTCAGGTGTGCCTGTCTGAAGCAAAGTGGATGTTATGTGCCTCAGTTACCCCACCCTGTATAACAGGAACAGTATTTCTGTTCCAGTCAAAGGCACTCTAGAAAAATAGTGTAAAGATCAAATGTACTTGGAATATTGTTACTGAGAAGATAAAGGTAGTTAAAATCAATCCTGTACAAATTAGTCATCTACTGTCCCCACTGTTCCCAGATTCACGAAGGTATCTTAAGATACATTCATCCCTGAGGATTCCTCGACTGCAGTGGAACACCACCCTGGATGAGTTTGGCTTTTTTGGAGCTGATATGTTCCTAGTGGATCACTGGATGCCACACTCTCAGAACTGGAAGTACAACAACGGAAATCCTCTGGCCCACCTGCAACACAAACACTGAAGCCCTCTGTCAGCACATCAGCATTTGTGTGCGATACTGAGCATGAACAGGTACGACTGGGGAACAGAAGAAGGGTAACATTATGATCTGAATGGCAAAACATACATCAGGTGTACAGAAACCCTTTAGGTCTACTAAAAATCATTTTAAATTTATTAACAGGTAAGACTTCCTTAAAATAAATTTTACTCTAATACGATTGGCTCCACTAGATTTTTGTGCATTACATTTATTTGCTTCTTTCAGCGCCAAGCAATACAAAAACAACACCGCTTAGCAGCACTTTTCTCTTACTAGTTTTCAAAACAAATTTGAAAACCACTAAGGTATACTTTTAATTTAAGTTTAATTAAAGTCCTCATTCAATCGTACCAAACTATATATTTAACACTATGTAAATAGCCCCAAAATTGAAAGAAAAAAGTTTTTTTCCCAAGTACCTTAATAATCACAATTCTAAAATATATTCTAGCAAGTTAGCCTACCACAAACACATGCTACTGAAATTCTGCAGCCTTAAGCATGCATGCACAGTGAGTGTGGCAACACTGCTTTACATATCCACAGAGAATCTTCAAAGCCTCCTGATAAATGGCACATTTTGAAGAAGTACTGAAAGATATAACTAGTTAGGGCACAGGTACAATCTTAGGGACATAAGAGTAAATAAACTACTGCCATTCTCACATTAACAATGAGAATGTCAAAATACCTGTAACAAAATATTTGAGGCACAAAAGTGAGAAAGAACTATCAGTAGCTAATCAAACTTGTTTTCATTGCACGACTTTCATCTAGTTTTAATTAAGATACTATTCCAGAATGAACCAGCATCACCTAACAGACCATGCTTTGTAATTTCAAAAATGTTATTTTACATAGGTCATTAGAAAATTTAGCAATGGATTAAATGCCTTAATTTTCATCCCCCTGAGAATCAGATCAGAATGGCAAAAAAGGCAGTAATCGACTGCTTAGTTGAAGAATCCTTACATTATGGAAGCAGTAATAGAGTAGGCAGGTTTGCATCTCTCTTTCTTTATTGTATCTCGTACACAGGGTTCTGCTGTTCCATGTGTAGGCATAAGCGCTACTACAGAAACCAATAACTGAACACCAAACCACAAAGTGTCAAATATATGGTCGTAATATATATATAGATGCTACTAACTGTGAATATTGCTATTTGCTACTTCTAAATAGAAGCTATGTGAATACTAAACTGTTTATTTGAAAATGCACAGGGAAAAATATATTTTATTCTCCCATTGAGACATCAAGAATCTATTCACCACACTAACAGCTGTTTAATGGCCTTCAGGCACAGGACATGATTCTGCAGCCTTGGCTTAGCCAGAACTCCCAAAACGGGCAATCTATCTGGCATAAAAAGAGCTGCAGAATCAGGGATATTCAGAGTTTCTCCACTGCAAAACAAACGATACACACACAAACTCAGAGCAGCTTGACAGATTTTTTTCTAAAACTTGCTCTATACCTTATGCTACAAAGGTACTCCTGAAAAGACCCAGGTTCTCTCCTTCTGTGTAGGTGTATGTAAATCCTACACACACGCACAAAGGAGAAAGACGTATATAAAGCACACACTGAGAGGCCAGCTAATGTGTTAAACTACTGCAGTGCAAATCAGAAGCGAAGAATAAAAGGAGCCTCAGGACTCTAAATATCTGTACACTGTCAAGGATTAATCAATAATCAAAAGACCTGAATGACAAGGTACTGTACCAGCATCACACACCTTCCCCACCACTAAATCAATGTATCTGTGTGAGCAACATCCATCTGCTTTGAAAACATGCGTTTTCTTCAGAAACAGGAGGCCTCTTTCGCAAGCTTCCATCACATCTCACAATGGGGTAAGGTGATTAAATTAAATGGAAGAAGAATTTTCTTAAATAATTTAATAGGCTGGACAAATACAGAATTCAGTTCAGAGTGGGATGCCACATTTCTGCATATTACAAAAATTACCCATGCTGAGGCAAGAATTTCCTGAACAAGCATCTCAGATGTTGTAGCTTACTGTCGGTCCTTTTTCTCTGTTCACAGGACAATAGTTCCTTATAGGCTTAGGGGCCAATCAACATCTGGTTTGCAAAGACACATGACAAGTGAGCATATTCTAATGTGCGTATACACACATAGAGAGTACACACGGAAATTATTATTAGAAAAAATAAAGAGTAGCCTTCTGTTCAGATGCTGGAGTAAATATTCCCATTTTCTCTTTCTAAAAGCAATCAATTTCTCTACTTAATAACACAACATACATAGAGACTGACATGTGGGAATTAAAAATAAATAACAACGTACAAAACCAATTGGGTTCTGCAAGTTAATGGTAACTATTTTTTGACACAACCCATATTATACATTAAAAATATTAACTTAAGAATGAAAAAAAATTTTATCTCAATCGCTTACTGGTTAGCTGGAAAAATCATACTTTAAAAAACAATGATGTCTTGCTTTTATGACAATTATTTCGAGGAAAAAATAAAAATAGTTTAAAAAATAATCAAAGAAATTGAGCTCATGCCAGACTATTCTTTTTGAGCTGCATGTCAATCCTTACGGTGCAAGGAAAAAAAAAAAAAAAAAAAAAGAAAAAAGAAATCTGTAAGAGAGGATATAAACCCATAAATATAAGGAGGTATTTCCAAGGGTCATACTGAGGACATAAATGAATTTACTCTCACTCCTCCAATAAAAATAAAATACTTTAAACAATTTCTGCCATGAAGAAACAGCACCCTGAACTAGCACGTACGATGTCTGACAATGGTTTTCCTAGCTTTTAAAGCCATAAATTCTGAACTACCTGTGTTTAAAAGGAGACGATGCAAATATTTTTAGAGTAATTACAAAAGGTTATGCATACGAGGCCTCATTACATTATGGCTTCCAGTGACCCTCTTACCATTGCAAATTAAAAAAAGGTAAAAATTAACACACACACACACACACACACACACACAAAAATCTTATTTCCCTGGAAGAAATATAAAGGAAACAGAATAAAAACTAAAAACATTACAGGAATGGTCTGTAGGAAGTAGACAAATACACACACAGTCAGCCCATCTAGGGTTTCTATTATTTTTTTTTTCAGGATTAAAACACCATTTGCAATATTAAGCGGTGATTTCTCCAGAATCTGTTCATTACTTTACGAAAAGATCCAGCCGTTGGAGGACCCCAAAAGCATACACCTGCATTTGTTCCTGACAGACCTTGCTGCTAAAAGCTGTTAAAAGATTTAACAGTTCTTAATAGAAAGATCTTGTTGAAGGGAAAAGGAACCCATAAAATTCTAATGCACTACTCCATTTAACACAATTCACTTTCCTACTGAGAATTCAAGCCTAATCTCACACTTGTGTAGAAAAATAATGAGATCAACAACTCCCGATGCTTCTTGAAGTATTCTAACCACAATTCAAACTCAAAAGCATGTTTTCTCCCGAATATCTGGATTTGTTGCAGAGCTGAAACAAACACAACCTCTGGCAGTGCGGTTCCTTCTTCCCTTCTTTGTACAATACACGGCATTTTCTCACCTACTGCAGCTCACACGCAAACACGGTATTTTTAAGAGGCATGCACAGGTTAGGAATCGAGCTAATAGAAACGCAATGAAACTAGTATTTGGATTATTTTTTTTAATAAAAATCCAATCCCTTGCATAATATCCATAAGCTGCAACATTACAAAACGTTTGGGTTTGCTAGGGTTTTTTTTTCAAGAAGGCGCAAGCGCGACGCGAAAACCCGAACCCTCGTCCAAAAGCACTGTTATTACAAGGTACTTTTTCCCTACCACCTCTAATTAGCGCGAAATTAAAAACCTAAAATAAGTAAGTAAATACAGATAAGCAGATAGATAAATAAATATATCGGTGCCCAGGAGAAGCACGCCGTGCAGGCAGATTGGGGGAAGGGGGCGGCGCTGGGGGAAGGTGCCCGCTCGGCGCTGGCGGTGCCCCCGGTGCCCCCTGCCCCCGGTGCCGGCGGTGTTTGCGGCGGGGGCTCTGTGCCTGCGCCGCTCCAGCGCCTCTATTTACATCAGCGGCGCGAGGTGCCCAATGGCGCGCGCGGAGCCAATCAGATGGCAGATTAGATGTCAACTCGGAGGCAGCTGTCGGGAGACGGTTGCAGCCAGTTTACCTCCACAATTCAAATTCCCAACCTGGCGGGCGGAGGAGACCCGGACGCTCCTCCAAGGGTCGCGCCCGGCAGCCGGCATTCCTCCCGCACCGCGCCGCGCCGCCCCGGAAAGGCGCTGCGCCGCACCCGCCGCCCCGCGATCATCGCGCCTGTCTATCGATCGGATCCATCCATCGATCGATCGCCGGAGTTACCGGGTCTGGGGCACAGGAGTGCGGGAGGGAGCGGGGGCGGCGGCCCGCCCCGGTGCCCGCGCCTCTTCGCTGACGCCAAGGACTTTTCCCTCTTCCCCCCCCCTCTTTTTTTTTTCTTTTTCTTTTTTTCTTTTTTTTTCTTTTTTTTTTTTTTTTTTTTTTTAATTTCCGCGTGTGTTTGTGGCGAAGTGAAAGGCAGTTACGCGCCCGCGCACCCGGACGCGCTCCTGCCGGCGGGCGAGTCCCCCGCAGGTCACCGGGCCGGGACGACCCGCGCGGACCGGGCGCACACGCGCGCACACACACACACACACACACGCGCGCGCGCTCTTCCCACAGGGAAAGGAGCGCGGTCGCGTTACGTGGATCTCACTGCGGTAACTCCAATCAGTGACAAACTAATTTGCTGAGAGCGCGCAACGGCGCAACTCGTTCTGCTCGAAGATTTAAAAAAAAAAAAAAAAAAAAAAAAGGCAACGGGTTAAAGAGAGAAGAAAAAAAGGAGGAGGGAAAAAAAAAAAAGGCCCCGTGAAAGATAATGGACGTTATCCCCCGGGAGCCCCCCGGGTCCGGCACTCCGGTTACAAAATCCAACCCCCCGCCCCCGTCCGTCCCGAGCTGCTTGTCCTCCAGGCCCTGCGTCTCTCCGACGCTGTTTCAAAGTGGTGGGGGAAAATATTAATTGGGTCTGAGAACAACCTAATTTCGGCAGCGAAAGCCACACTCCGGTGCCTCCAGCCCCAACGGGGCCGCGCATTGTGCGCGGTTCACCCTCGCTACGGAGGCAGCGAGGGGCAAAACCGGCCCAGAGGAGAAGGGGGGCGGGGGGGTGGGGGGGGAGAAGAGAAAAAAATAAAAGAAAAAAAAGGGGGGGAGAGGGAAAAAAGTGAATTATAAAGAAACTAAGAGCCCAACACGAGCGACGCGGAGGCATGAGCCGTCATTAACCGAGCGCGGGGAGTTACCTGGGTCCTGCTGATGGCCTGCCCGGTGTTCCCGGGGCTCATCGCCGGGTGGTTCCTTTGTTGTGCCGCTGCCCAGGCCGGGTTCGCCGCTCCGTACTGGGCGCCCATGTCCTTGCCCATGCCCATGCCCGCCGCTGCCTGCTGGCTTCCCGGGGCGGCCGCCCCTGCCTGGGGCTGGGGCTGCGGCGGGGCGCTGGGGCTGCTGTAGTCGGGGTAGCTGCTGCCGTAGCTCCGCATCATGGGGCTGGGGGACGTGAGCAGCTGGTTCAAGGTAGGGGTGGCCCCGGACGGGTGCTGGTTCTGCCCGGAGAACCGCGCAAAGCCGCCGGCCGCCGCCGCCGCGCCGGCACCAGCCTTGCCGAGGCCGGCTCCGCCGCCGGGGCCCATCATCATGCCGCCGCCGGGCTGCCTCGGGGAGCTCAGCACCCCGTAGCCCGCCGCGGAGCCCCCGTAGCCGCCGCCGCCGCCGCCTGCCCCAGCGGCCGCCGCCGCCGCCGCCACGGCTCCCGCGCCGCCGCCGCCGCCCGCGCCGCCGGGGCCGCGGCCGTAGCCCGGGTAGTGGTTGTACTGGCTGTTGGGGTACCCTTCGTGGGAGTTCTGCAGGGGGTCCATGCTGTTGGGGGCCGCCGTGGGGTGCATTATCCCCATCCCGGGGCTTTGTTGTCCGCCATGTTGATCAAAGCAAGGCCCGGCGCGGCTCGCCGTAGCGCTGCTGGCAGGGGCAGGGGCAGGGTTGCCATAATAGCTATTGAACTCCGAGACACCCACCGCGGAGGGGCCGCCGCCGCCTCCCCCGCTCCCGCCGCCGCCGCCGAGGCCGCCGCCGCCGCTCCCAGCGCTCGGGGGCGGCTGCTGGGGCTGCTGCTGTCCGCCCAGGGGTCCCAAGCCGGGGTGGTCGTAGCGGCCGCCGATGGGCTCGCCCATCTTGCCGGGCATCTCCTCCTCGTCGGCGCCTTTATTCAGCATTTGCTGCGGCTGCTGCGGGGGCTCGGCCTGAGCGCCCAAAACACTGTCTTTTCCTCCATGTTGCTGCTGCTCCATGTCTGCACTGGGCTGAGCAGCGCCGCCACCGCCACCGCCGTTGTTGTTGCTGCCGCTGCCGCCGCCGCCGCCGCCGAGGCTGCTGTTGTTATTCTGCACGGGATGGTGCTGAGGCGGCGGCTGCTGCGGCGGCGGCGGCGGGAATTGATTTAGCTGCTGCTGTAGTGCATGGTGGTGGTGGTGCGGGTGGTGGGCATGGTGGTGGTGGGCATGGTGATGCGGGTGGTGGGCATGGTGGTGGTGGGGCGGCGCGGCGGGGTGATCGCCTCCGACGCTCTTCAGCTTGTGGTTGGGGAGCAGCCCCGTCTCCATAGCCGAGCCCGGGTTGGAGGAGGAGGAGGAGGAGGAGGAAGAAGACGAAGAAGATGAAGATAACGCCGAGGAGCTTCCACCTTCCTTCAGAGCCGGCTCCGAGGAGGAGCCGCCACCGCCGCCGCTGGCGTTGTTGTTGTTGTTACCGGCGGCAGCGGCGGGAGCCGCGTTATTGGCCATGTTCGGCGGCTCGCTGCGGTGGTGGTGGTGGAGATGGTGATCTAAATTATTCACGCTGCTGCCGCCGGCCGGACTCCCCTCGCCGACCCCCAGCGCGGGGCCCGGCCCGGGAGCCCCGGCCCCCCCCGGGCCTCGCTCTGGGCCCAGGCCGCCCGGCAGGCTCGGGGCTTTGCCCTTGCTGTTGTTCGCACCCGCCGGAGCCGCTGCGACTTGCGCGGCCATGATCATCGCAACATTGCGACTCCGGAGAAATTGGTGCTGATAATAGTAACTACCAAAAAAGAGAAAATTTTACAAATCCCCCAAAATTGAAAAACTAAACAAACAAAAAAAAAAATCGACTCCCAGCCTCAAAAATGGGGGGGCGAGCAGAGGGGTGGGGTGAAGGAGAGGAGAGGGGCAGGAGGAGAAGCGGCCGGGGCAGGGACTTGACTGAGCCCAGAGTATCCCCTGCGGACCGCTCCGCACGCACCGAGTTACAGCGATTTCCCTCCCCGAGTCCGTGGTTGAGGTTAGAAATGGTAAGAACGCCTTACGGTCCGTGCCCGTTCCCGCTGTGTGATTTCATGTTGAAAGTTTTTTTGTTCAGGTTTAAATGAAACTTTTTTTTTTCTCCTCCTTTCCTCCCTAACCCGGATATGGGTAAACACACGTCTGCCGGAGCCGCGCTGGCCCAGCATGGCATGAGCGAGCGAGCGAGCCAGCGCCGGCAGCCATCGCCCCCTCCGCCCCGATCGCTCCCGCGCACCCGCAAAACGCGGACTGGACTCCTCGCTGGACTTGCTCCGGCTCCCGCTCCCCTCTCTGCGCTCTCGGCAGCGCGGCGGGATGGGGGGGCGCGGCCCCCGCGGGTCCCCCCGCTCCCAGCGGCGTCCCGCCCGTGTGCGCGCCGGGGGTCGCGGCCCGCCCGGAACACCGAACCCGTGGGGGCTGCTCCGAGCGAGGGGTCGAGCCGGGCCCCGACGGGCGCCCCGGGCCGCCGAACGCCGCTGGGGCGGGGCAGGGAGCGGGACTGTCCCCGGTGCTGCGGGGCCGAGCGTGCCGCCGGCGGCGCTGCCCCGCGCGGGCCGGTTCGGCGGGCGGGAGGCGAGGGGCCGCCATGCGCTCCAGCTGTGCCGGGGCAGATGGAGCGGTCAAACTTTCGGGGGCCGCACGCTGCCCCCCTAGCCCCGTGTGCCGTGCTCAGCAGCCGCCTCGTGTTCCGAAGGCAGGGACACGTTTGCTCTTGTGACGGAGAAATTAGACTTGTTTTGGATTTTTTTCCCCCCAGCCACCCTCCCCCTGAAGATTTATACTGCATGTGCAGACGGTTATAAAATTTAACCTAAAATTCTGCAGCAGTAGCATCTTTGCAGTTGTCCACATTGTCCAGCTGTCTCCAAATTCTAACGATCATTTGCACTGATGATGCTTTTATATATAGGGCTGTTTCCAATATGTTCTGTGTACTTATTTGCAGTTCAACAGGAGTTGATCAAAAAGAAAAAGATATTTTTGGTCTCATAATTGTTTCCCCAAACAATATAATTTCCAGTATGCACAAGACACTCATGAAAACGTAGTAACACAAACCCCAAAATATGTAATCTGAGTAACTCTTGCTCCAAATAGAAAGCTGCTGCTGACCTACATTTTTGAACCAGAACGGTTTGAAGTTTTTTTTATAACTATCTTAATACAAGTGATACCCTAGTATAACAAAAGGTAATAGTCACACATTACGTTCAACTAATGAAAGCATTTGGGAGATCAAATACTTGGCTATGAATACAGCAAACTGGGATATTAGTGAACGTTTTCAATACAGCAAGGGTCTAAACCATGATGTTTTAAATTAGTATATTTATATGCTGTGTTAGAGGTAAGCACGTTTTCAAATTTCAAAATGGATAAATAGGAGATTCAGTCATAATGGTAGAGAAGAACACAGCATATCAAGGAAGATGCTGTCACGAATAGGTAGGCTTTTTTGAATTTACTGTGAAAACATTAAAGAGCAGAAGCTTCATGCTATAATGGTGAGTTACATGCAAAGATTATTGATAAATGTATGAGCAGTGTGATTCCAGTGTCTATTAATTTCAGTTCTGTCTGAAAAGTCAGAAATACTGTGATTTGCATTATGGAGTTAGTTTTGAAAAGTCTCAGTGCTCATGAAGTACATCTTGCTAATACTTCTGTTTTACAATTGGGTTTTTTGGGGGTTTGGCTTTTTTGGTTGATTGGTGGGTTTGCGTGGGGTTTTTTGGTACCCTTTGCAAGTGCAAAACTGTTATATGACTACCCATATATAAACACAGAATGGGGAAAAAAATGGTGAGTAATTCTAGTGGGGGGAATCAGGTGCATACCCAAGGGTCATTACAGTCTGTAACAACAACAAATTGCAATTCTATGCAAACTGCTAGAAAGGGATATATCATCCTTGTAGGAGAGAGAATAACAGAACCGTAAGATGAATTCATGCCAAATCATTCATCAGCTTTTGCCAAGAGAATACTACATCTTTGTTAGTGAGCCTTTTTGACATTATCTCCTGGATTTTCTTCTTTTCTATATTCAAATGCACGCTAATTATACACATTAAACCACCTAAGTTGATTTTTAAAGTCTTTCATATGCAAATAAAAATACAGATGTCTCCTTGTGTGTATTTATTTACATGTGTACTATAAAATAAAATATAAAATCAATTACACACTTATACATTGAGACATTTATATTTGGGCAAAAATACATATATTGAAGATCTGCTAAGATCTGATAGTGCCTGGGCTGCAGACTGCAATACTTCCTGACACACTCCGCAACTCCTTCCAATCGGGAAAATAACCTGGAAAAGTTTAACACAGATTTACTTTGAAATGTTTTCCCTGGGAAAAAGGAAAAAAAAAGGATGAGGCTTTCAACTGAAGAGTTCATACCACTAACTCCTTTTCCTCCCATTTGTTTCAGCAACTCGGCTACAAGATTGGAACTAAGAGGCTATAAAATTGAGGCCCTCAGCACAATGAAATCAGTCTGCTATAAAAGGCAACACATGCCAGTTTTTCCTCCCCAATGGCAGATGCCACACCCTAAAGCAGACAGAAGGCACTGCAGTCTGTGCAAGGGAAGCACAACACAAAGCAACAACGATGGTTCAATTTTCTAGATCGCAAATAATGTTGAAATTCCTTTTGCCATCTTTGCTCAGATGATGAGTGGTAGTGTTTGTTAAATTCAAATGCTCCTTTCCAAAAGCTCTCATTGTATGCATGAATTATGAATTTATTATAATATAATGTAAAAAAGCTCTTAATTGCCATGCATATTATCTGCTGCAAAGTGATTGCATTGATATTTGATATCGCAAGTGCACAGTTTCAACTTTAGTTCTATTTTCATTGTTCGTTCAATTTAATTATTTTCTATAAACCAATGTTGTCCAAGTGTGGTTTCTTTCTCTTGATTTTTTTCTGATAAATTATAAACTCTGGTGCTGTAGGATCCCTCTTCAAAATAAACAACATGATTTTAAACTTACTCTTGGTAATTTGTTTACTCCATTGCCTACAACATTCATACAGACACCCTAGGCCACCTGTCTGTAGCTCGACCCCATGAAAGTTAGGTGCCTTTCCCAGCAGTACAGCAGCCATCCTTCCATTTGGCCTTCCAAGTCATATGAAGAGTAACATTGAAGAGAGAGATGGAAAACAAACCAATATTGTAATAGCTCCAAGATGTTATGTTAGAGGTATTGGGAGAAATATTTAATTTTTTTTTGGTGAAGTAAAAATCCAGTCGGAGGTTCCAGATCCTGTTGAATTTGACATGGGTACCCACAAGGGTCTGAAAAATTCCCATGTACAAAAAAAAAGGCTTTTCACTGGGACCCTGTTGTGCTTTATGGTTAAATCCACTGTGCAGTTTAATGAAACTGTTGTCAAATTCACTGTAATTCTCAATTTCCGTCTTTTAGATTTGCATTAGATTTAATGAGAAAAAAAGAGAGAAGTATGTGGGCTTTTATTAAATTATCACTTCTATTACTAGTTAAACATCCAATCGAAATCATTCTGAAGTCAGTGCAAATCTTTTAATTTATTTCAATAAGGCATAAATCAGATCACAGAAAAGTAGGCAGCCAGCTCAGGGCTGCTTTAGCTTGGTATTTGGAGCTATAGTAATGGAATTTTGCTTTAAAAGATCCCTTATGTGGTCAACATATAAATATAACATAGTGGTGTTTTCTTTATTATGTAATATTTACATTCCAGTCACAAATGTAAAAAGTAAACTGTTGCCGTAGATGTCCAGCTGATAAGCCAGATTCTCTTAGGTGTAAAGCCTGTAGGTAAGTGTAAAAATTTTATTTTAGCTGGTCATAATAAACTTCGAAAAAATGTGGTTTATGCCAACAGATCGTGGCCTAAAACATGTAGAGAGTGACACATTGTACCATTTAATTAAAATCCAATCTTTAGCAGCCACTAATCCTGGGCAATTTAATCAATTTCTTCTGGCAATGTGTAAACAAAAGGACTTGAAAACATCACCATCTCTATCTCGAGAATGTCATACATGATTTTATTACGGAAATGCAACATGCTAGATTTAGACCACTTGAATAGACTGTTTAAATACCTCAATTTTACAAATGCGAATCATCCATTGAAGTCAATAAGATCACTCGCTTCCCTAAGGTTAAGCCCTGATTAAGTGCTTCTGTGGACGGAGGCCTCTGTGAAAAAACAGCTCTTGTGTCTGTACTTTGGTGAGCTAGTGGCCCAACCAATTTTCTAAATCAGAACAAAATCTTGCACTTGGCAGTAATAGGAGGGGTTGTTGATTTCAGGATTTACCTACCAGTGATATCTAAGCCTTTAAACTGAATTACACTAATATTTCTGGATCCTATGTCATTGTTTGAGAAAATCATTGTATTTTGGAGAAATTTGGGAAAAGGCTGGCCTTTGAATTAGTAATTTATGATCACATTCTTTTATAAATTAGAAAAGTTAAACGAGAGTCAGTATAACAGTAATCATAGAGTTCTCTGCCAAGTTTCTTTCCCATTCTCCTGCCTTTTACAAATCTTTTCTGATGTGCAAGAGACACATGGGAAACCAAAAGAAATATTTGCTGTTGGCTACACATTGGTTGGAGGTCCTTCCTATTGTCGGTTGTAGCATGCCGTGTTGACTGATACATTGAAGAAACAGCCAAACTGACAGTACACAGCTTTCACTCTCATAAAATAAATGAGATTGGTACCTTAGCTGTAAACATGCTGGATGTTCCAAGAAAAATAAAAAGCCTTAAGTTTTCTTTCCTAAACTTTTTCCACTCTATAGTCTTACATTTTTTATATCACAGTATTTATCAATTGCTGTTTCTAGAAACAGATTACTGTGGCCTTCATGTCTTAACCAAGTAAAATATTTGTCTGTAGGATATTTTTATGTACAGCCAGAAATGCATGGATTTTAATACAAGATGGCACAATATTCTTCCTTTGCAAACTGAATTTCTTTCCTATGACTATAGTGTATATGTAATTCTGAATTTTTACAAGTGTGACAAAATTATGATTTTGTCTGACGCATTCTATTTGTGACCCATTTCTGTAGTATTTTACCACTTACAATCTCAAATACAACATCTCTTTCAGCTGGAGATCTACTTTTCTCCTTTGCTGTAATACTCTGCAATTCCCTCTTTCCCCCATATTATCTTCATTCCCTGCCCTTTTACACGTGCATACAAATCTACTCCCTGGGTAATCCCAAATTCCTGCAGCCCAACTTGCAGCTGCCTTAGCCTCCTGAAGTATAGTCATGCTGTATCACTCATAAATATCACTCACACTGTAATCCTGCCCTCCAAGTTCCAACAAAGTTCACGCCAGTGCCAATTTTCTTCAGCTCCTCTGCACAAGGGACACAAAGTGAATGCTCTTGGGGATGAAAAGGAGGAGCTGCAAAGCCTTAAAGAGGGTGAGGGAGGTAAGAGGTGGGAGAGGTCAGATGAAATTATCCTGAGCCTTCTCCATCCCAACTTGGTACATCTTGTGCTTTCGTAAGGGGGCAGCTTCGTGGTTTGAGAGCTGTTGCTTTGATTCATTTACTCTTAAAGCACTCCTGTACACTGAGAAGTCCAGTTGCTCCAACTTTACCATCAAGGAAAAGAGACACAAGGGAGGAATGCCATGACTGCATGAACACTTCTTTCAGCTGCAGTGCTAGCTCCAGGGGCTCCAGGGGCTCCAGGTGACTGCCACAGTCACCTGGTATGGGCCTTGAGGGTGCTGATGCAAGGGTCTGTGCAGATGCATGAAGTGCCAGCAGCCCAAGAGGGGAGAAAGAAAACTTATTTTTATCCAGATCCTTGCACTGACTCACCCAACGGCCCAAACAGTAGTGCTGGCATAACAGGAAGGGGGAAGAGAAGGGGCAGAGCACACGAGGCCGTTACCCACTTCTTACTGTTTGACCAAAGAGGAGGTTTGGTGGCAGAGGGAGATAATAGGGTCTGTTTAGCCAACACTAGGGCCAAAAGAAATGTATGTCGTAAGATTATAAACAGGTGCTCTTTTCCAAGACCCAGCTGAGCCAGTGAAAAAAGTTACTGTCCCAATTTTTTGTCAGCATCACCCCATGAGATATTAATGCTCCTCACATCTGCTGGTACAGTTGCTCCTGTATGTATTCCACAATCCTTTTCAGATTAAACAACCCAAGTTACCAGACTTACTATTTAAACTATCTGCCTTAGTCAGATCCATTTGTCTAAATAAGATTAGGACAGAGTGAGCCAACAGATCTGAGGAGACAGTGGACTCCAGCTGAGTGATAATAAACAGCTGGCAGGTGGTAGTAACCTCTTCAGTGAACACAACTTTTGATGTACTGAGGAACTCCACCCATTTAGTCCCTAAATGTTGGTCATGGTTATATAGAGACAGTCACATGTCAGTAGAGAGAGTTTATCCATTCTTTACATGCCAGGCCTGGAATAGTAGAAACTTCAGGGTGTGGGGTTTGCTGTCTTTCTTTTCTTTATTAGTTTCTTATTATATTCTTTCTATTACTATATCAATGAGATGTACACTTATGAAGCATGTGCTGATCTATATGTAGAGCTCCAGAGTCCCAGACTTGTATTACAGCTGCTGGTCCATCATCCTTGCTTACACAGTGACTCAATGGAGCCTGTAAGCTGCAAAAGTGAGCTTGCGGTTCTTGCCTGAGTTTCAGGTGGGAATGCTCCTTGCACAGGATGCAGCTGAAATGCTTGCAATCTCTAGATGCACACTGAGAGGCTGGCTTGGACGAAGTTGCTCCACACATCAGCTGGAGAAGGGGCAGCTGTGGCTTTGCTCCCAGGTAGGCAGCAGAGGGGAAGGCTGTGCTCCTGAGGGGTGCAGTAGCTGCCAGTTACGCACACAGTCCCCATGGATGTGCTGAGCTTGCTCCTGTCCTCAGCAAACAGGACGTCACCACCAACTGCTGCTCGGGTACCTCACTTTCACATCCTCTCTGCCACGGCACGCCTGATTGCCAAAGCCACAATCAAATCCTCATTACGAGGGCAAAGTATTTCTTAAGAAGAGCATCTCCCACAGCTGGCCCTCTCCTTCAAATAAGTTAAAAGCTAATCTTACCTAAGAGAAGGGTTTTTATAAAAATCCTGGGATGTAAAGTACTTCAAGATATGCAACTCTAAAAGATCTCATTATGCTACTAGTCTAGGGTGTGATCCTGGAAATGCTTCCAAATTCATGTAGTCCTTGCTCCTGTTAAGCCATGAAACTTAGTGACAGACTTGAGCATCTACCATGTGATGAGGACTAGCTTGTTTAAAACATCTGTTTCTTCTTGCTTAAATATAAAAAGAAATGTTATTAAAATTAGAAAGACCATTTTATTAATCCAAAATATCATCTAGTTATTTAACAAAGACTTAACAATGTGAGTCATCTGCATTAACAAATCCAGATGCTATAGTCAGAGGCAGGAAAGACTCAGCGACTGACAATAGGCTTGCTTTTTATGCTAATTAATTTTTCTCTGTTTGTTTTTCATTCCAAACAGATCATCCCTAATATTTTATCTCACTTGGTGGATTTTAGGAATATTTTAAGTGAAAAGAAAAATTCTGGGTTCTCTCTCTTTATTAAAAAAGTAATATACAAATACTATTAAGATTTTTCTCATCTAGTCAGCAAACTTTGTAACAAAATTGAATGTGTATATATCTTTTTGCCATGTTACAGCTGTTTTCTTCTCATCCAGAGGATTGGACAAATGTGGTTTTCATTTGACCACATTTAAATTTAAATTGCCACACCGTTCTGTGCTGGGTGTAAACTTATTATGCATATGTCCAAGAAGAAAGGAACCTAATTTGGGAACCACCATCCATGGTGATTCTCACCAGCTAGAAATCAGGGACTGCACTCGTTCTGGGAATGACCACATAATGTAAAATCATCACAGTCACCTTGTCTTTTTTGCTCTTCATTGAAGGGTTGATACCACTGAATGGGAATTTTCAAAGTGCCTTGTGACAGAAGAATCAAAGTTCAGCAAGAGCAAAGTGAGGCCAATACTAAACACTTTGCTGATTTAATTTCAATACATATAATTTTTATACAGGGATCTTATTTGCACAGCTCAATGGAGTCATGCATTTGAAGAGCACTGCTGATTAATTAGGTTGGTTCAGTATGAATGAATTAGGCGATCTCTATTTTATGTCTGTTTCGAAGTTCAGTATTGTGAACTTCACCCTATTCAGTGCTCCATCCTGTTCAAAAGACTTATTGCTAACTTTACTTGGGCAGGAAAGAGAATCATTAAAAGCACTATGCAAGCCTCTTGAGAATGGTGGGTTCTGTTACAGTTGTATAAATCCAGCTCATTACTCAGCTAAGCGGAACTGACTTTCTAGGTAGGTTTTGAAAACAGGGATCATGAGTTGGAGGGTGTGGAAACTGCATGTTTTATGACCAGACCTAAACCCAAGTTCTCTGTTCCTGGGATGAGTCTACACCAGCTTTAAAAGTAATCTGCCTATTTTACTAACTCTATTGCGGTTTTTGCTCCTATTTTCTCTAAAAACTGCAGAAACCAATTTAATTTATTTGGAATATTTATCTCAACCTGACAGTAAAAACAAATTCACATTTCCCTTAGAAATACAACAAAGGTGGAACATGCTAGACTTTCCTTTTTGCTTCTTTACTTCCAGTTCAGGAGTTCCTTTATTCAGTCTGCTGTTAAATCTACTTGTATTAGAGAATCCTTTTTATCTGAGCAAATCTTATTCCTTAGCAATGAATCTCAGAACATTGTGGGGTGATTGTATAAAGCCATTGCTTTTTCTTTATTGCCCACTAAAGAAACATTTATGATTAAATGGGAAAGGGAACTATCTCATTCTCCTGAGCTGGAGATATTGGACTCAATAATGTCCTTCATACGTGTATGCTCTATTTCAGCTAACCTGTTAGAATTGCAATATAAAATTGTAAATCAATGGCATCAAGCACCTGTGAAGATGAGTAAGATTGCAAGTCATTTCTCAGATAGATTTGGAGAAACAGCTCCCAGCCAAGAACTCTTTTACGTGTTCTACAGGGTCTGTCCTAAATTACCCCAATAAAGTCACTTGTTATACATCATATTGAGAAAATTTCCAGCTGTCTGATGTCAAGTACTCAGAAACACTATACATAGGGACACTTGGACTTTGAGGTATGTGACGTACAACCGGATGTTAATAAAAATCGAGTTACAGGCTATTAAGCTGGTTATTTGTGGAGCTAAAAATTCAGAACCTTATTCAATAATGAAAGTGGATCCTTAGAAATTTGTTCCAATTGGTTCTGTTTAGCTATAACTGCAGAAAGTGCATTATTTCTGTACAAGGTGTTCCTTTATTGATTACTTCTGTGCAGGTAGGAATAGTTAAACCCAGCTATTCATAAACACTTTACGGGCTAGAAAGAATGAAAGTGAGGAGGAATTTTGTTTGTTTTTCTTGTCTTTCTGTAATCACAATGGTATCTCTTTTTAAGCTTGTCATTTTTTGCTTGGCTGATTCTCTTGTAAGGGCTTTAATAATATGAATTTAATATGAAGTATACCTTTGTACCTACAAATATATATCAGTCAAAACCCTTACTTTCTGCATTTTGAAATAAATTTACTAAGACTTATATATATGAAATATCCCCAGACCTAACAAAAGCAGAGTTGTTAGAGCCCAGGCATGCTTTTTTCCTCCACAGAGCTTGGAGATCAGTGCAGTGTAAAACTTGGCGTGGCAGCCAGAAAATACAAAATAAAAACACACACCAGCCAGCTGATGGTACTTCAGCCCCACTCACAGAGCTGACAGTAGCCACTGAGCACACACTGCCACAAAGGTGTTCGCCCTCTCCCTGCAGAGGACACCGGAACGTAGAGGGATATGTCTCAGTGTGTCAGCCTGGTGGTTTATGCTGCTCTGGAAGAATGATGGCAGGTCTGCTGCTGGAAAAGGGATTAGAATGTTACCTAGAAGAATGCAGATAGAAGGAGTCAAAGAATGATCAAAGAAAGGATCACAGAGAGGAGGAACTGCAAGGAGAGGCACTTGCACAGAAGATGGCATCACAGAGGTCAAAACATCTTCTTGGGGCTCTGCATTCAGAAATGTGAGGCAAAAGCTATAAGCTGGAAAGGAAAATGGTGACTTCTTCACTTGATGTCTTTGACTCAAAAATGGTTTCTAGAAGATGCTTGCTCATTTATGAATCATGAGGCTTAATTACATAAAATTGCTTGACCTGTGTTCTACCTCAGGTTACGTTACCTAAAGGTATCTTCTGACCTTAAATTTTATGAATCTGCATAAAGTAGCTGTAAGGAAAGAACAGCAGAATATGATGCTGTTTCACTGATTTGAATTACAACATGCATTTGCATCTTCATTTGCATTTACTGTCTTAAGAGTAACTGTACTGAATGCAGTTGTGTGATGGAGTTGTCATTGTGAGTCGAAAAGGAGTGAACGTGTGCTCTGAATGACCAAGATCATATTTACAGGACTGACATCTACCAGCATAGCTCTAAAGAGATGCCAGCCCTGACAGGCATAGCTGTGTCAACAGAAGCCTCTGGTAGAGACATAGCTGTACCAGCAAAATGGTATTTTTACCAATAATATTTTACAGCAGTTGTGGGAAACGGTTTTATTCTACTAGCAGACAGTTCAGATGTATCCATGCTAAACTGCTTAGGATTTTAGTATTCACAGCAAGATACTCCCCTCAGTGATTCCTAAACCAATCAATTTTGTTGGTGCTGCCTGAGAGAGGGCATGCAACTGGCCCTGGCAACTGTCAGCTTTGTGGTATCACACATGACGGCATTTAATAGAGGGAGAGTGCAGGGAGAGTTTCAGGAGAAGTCCAGGCTAAATCTGTTGGCCAAATAGTTATGTCAAGGAGGAGTGTGAAAAGATCACGCTGAACGAAGTCAGAATAAACAATGACTAACAAAAAAGTTCTTTCTCAAAAACAGTTTCTGTCATTTGAAGCAAAGGTTTAACAATACTGGCAAAAGTGATACTGGAATAAATTGCGCTGACCCCATGGTTTTTGTAATTACAACTATACTGGAAAATTCTTTCTGGTGTAAACTAGCTCCCAGAAAAGACTCTAGGGGAAAGGGTGAAGGGTGATAACAGCACTTCATTCAGGAGCAGGGAACTGAGGAGGGCACATCACTACTTTGGTCTGTAAGTGTAGGCCAGATGCATCAGCCTGATCAGAATGTGTGCAAGTCTCAAGCCTTGCCCGTGAAATGTGTGGATGTTACTCTATTTTAGTCTTTATTTAGCTGCGCTCATGGCCTCCATTTCCAGGGAGTTCCTAGAAGGGAGGTGTGCATGGCTTTAGGACCAGCCTGGCATATTCAGTCTCTACTGAGCTGGTGCTCCAAAGTGCAATTCTTCTTTTTCCCTGTTCATATATAGGCACTCTATAATTTGGAAGGGCATGAACACTAATCAGCCTTTACTCCACCTTAATAAAGTTGTGCAATATTCCATGCCCTTAATTCTATTTTTTTCTTTTTACCCTCGACAAACTTCTTGAAGCCTTTCAGGACTCTGATGCAGTTTTTTTCTCTGTCACTGGTTCTGCAGCTTCAGCTATAGCAACGATTTTCCTGCTCAAAGGAGGTTTATACAACTCACTGGTTGTATGTTAGAGCTTTCACTGCATCTGCACCACTCACACCTGAGCCCTTCTCCTCACTGAGGAACAGGACTCAAAGGTTGAACCTCAGGGCGTTCAGAAACAATTTGAAGGGGGCTGCAGAAATGATTGTTGGGAATGTGTTTTTAAGCAAGGTGAACTAGGGGTGAGGGTTTTGGGGAAGGCAACTTCCCTGGCTGCTCTGACTGCATCTCTCTCTCCCTCTTGAGCTGTCGTGCCATTTATGCCTCATGGTGCTGTTCACAGCGCTCACCCACCACAGGGATTTTCTCCTTATTTCCAGCACCGAAATGCTGACTCTTCCTTCACTCATCCCACCATCACCCCCGCTGTCTGTCCCCCATTGCAGCAGCTGCCAGTCTCACGTGTGTGCACACATCCCATGCAGGGCTGTGTGGTGCTTTGTTTCATTCCTCCTCTCGGGGAAAACTTGAAGGACTGGCAGTGAGGCAGGAAGGTGAGGGATCTGGGAGGGGTGTAGGCACATCTCAGGGCAGGCACAGCTAGAGGCCGGGAGAAGCAAAGGAATAGATAAAAGATTGCAACCTCTGCTCCAAGGTTGTTCCTTGTGCCTCAGAAAGGACAGTGCAGGCACACAGGAGGTCTGGGGAAGACTGAAGGGCCCATTCCCCTCCACGAGGTGTGCAAACACACACAGGCAGCCCAAGCAGAGGAACACAGCCGGGAACAGGAGCCTGTGGATTAGCGAACTGCTCCCTTCGCTGCAGTTACTGCGCGTTCTTGCTTGCCCTTTCCGAGGAATTTGGGCTCACACAGGCGAGGGAGAAGGGCTCAGCTGCCAGTGGAGGTGGGAGCAGCGCAGATCCTAATTCGCTGCCGTGGAGGGGCTGGTGCGGAGCCAGCCGTGAAGGGTGAGGGGTGAGGGGGGCCCGCAGCCGAGTGTGCCCAGCGCTGCTGGCCACTGACCGACTGCACCCAGCCCAGGGAGGGAGATGCTGCTCAGCTTGGTTTCCTTCTGCCGCTGGAGACAGGAGCAGGGGGAGGCTGCACCGCCTGCTGCCCTGAGCCAGAGGGGTTCAGATATCCAGCGGGAAGCCCAGTGGGGCTCAGGCAGGACCAAAACTTTGGCATCGATGTGGGAGACGCCTGGCAGGGCTGTGCTGGGCGACTCCTTGGGCAAGGGGCCTGTGGCTTGGAATACGAGCACTGTGCAGCCCCTTGCTGGAGCACCGGGGCCGGTCACTGGTTTGGGGACATTCACGAAGGTCCCTTTTGGAGATGCAAGCGCTGCTTGGCGAGAGCTGTGTTTGCTTTTGCTGGCACGGAGAGGGAGATTTAAAAAGCAAACAAACAAACAAAAAGCCACAATGGCTGAAACAGTGAATTCAAATATCACTTACACTCATGTGGTTGCAAATTTGCTCCAGAAAAAAATGTTATTTTACCACAAAGATTTTGGGAGCGTGAGCAATACAGACCCCAAGCTGTCGCAATAACACTTAATATGTGAAAAAGTATTTATACGGGACCCCAAACTGAGTGGGTAAATAAAGCGTGTATCTTTAAATCAATTCCATCCGGCTCGGTGCAGCTAAGTGCTGCTCGGGACGATCCCGGGAGCAGCTGGCGAGCGCCGGGAGCTCCCGGAGCGGCCCTGCGGAGGCGCGGGCCGGGCCGGGCCTGGGCCGCCGCTCCGCCCGGCGCCACCTCGCGGCCGCCCGCCTGCCGCGCGCCCGGTGCCTGCCGGGAGCCGCCGCCATGTCGCGCACCGCGGGCTGTGGGCAGGCCGGGCACGGCTCCCGTCCGTGCACTGAGCCGCCCCGCTCTCCTCGGACACCACCGGGGCTTAGGTGCTCGCCTTCTTCTCGTGTTCTCAGTGTGCCGTGCCGGGTCATCCGCGCAGTGGTGCCGCAGGAGCTGGGGTGCCCTGTGCTGCCTGCCAAGCGGGTGACACTGCCTGCCAGGGTTGTTTTCTTGGGGCAACATTTCCCCCCATGCCTGTGCGTCCTTTTCTCGTTCTACTCAGAAATGTTTTTCTAAAAGAGAGCGCCATTTAAGTTCCTCGTGTTGGGACTTGGCAAACCCATTGTCTGTAGAGAAAACGCTTGTGGTAGTAGGAGTTACTATAAATCACAGTTACCTTGAAGGAGCATAAATGGGAAAAAAAACCCTGGAAAATACTTAAAACTTTTATTTGGGGTACAAAGAGCACAGAAGTTAAATTGTTAAAGGGTTGCAAATACTAGTGGAAAATCAATAGAGGGATTAAACAGGACTATGGGTTTTATCACACCCTGAATTCTTATTCTATAAATACACAGCAAGACCCTTACTAACCTGTAATAAAAGTCCTCAGACTTTTAAAAGTGGTGTATCTTTGCTCCATTCCTCATTTGGTGGGCATTAAGTTTGTTTTGTGATGGAGGTTTGGGGAGCAGGCAAGGAAGGAGCTGTGATGCCACTGCCCCACTGGGCAGTGTTGTGTGCTGCCAATGTCGTATGAAGTTGTACAGTTACCACAGCCTCGACAGGTGATCCTTTCATAGCAACCCAGTTTCACATTCTTTTGAGAATTTAATTATGTTGGTTTTTTTTTTTTTTTAATTAAAGAAAGTTTCCAAAAGTGTATTGACAAGGTTAGAAATGTTACTGAAGTATACCTCTCAATGGGTGGAATGCTAGAAGATCCAGACAGCCATTGTTGGTTTTTCAGTCCCATTATTAGGATAATATTTGGGACAAATATTTGGGCAAAGGATCTGATATCTGATACTGTAATTCCTTGGGTTTGCAATACTACATGACACTGTACCTGAACTGTGTCCTAGTGTAGTTGCTCTAGGTGTGGACAGGATTGTCATACACACTCAGTGGCGCAAGGCTCCTGGACACCTGATGCATAGCATCTTCCCTTCCAGGATGCAACAGCCCCTCAAGCCAGACTTCTGATGCTTGGAGCCATTGCCTGTAATGGACACTTCTCTCAAACCACCAGAACTCACACTTCTGTTTCTGCTTTGTTCCATTCACAAACTGCCCATGTGCTGTTCCTACCCTCCAGTAGGATGCTGACCCCTGAAATAACAGATTTACTTAGGTGTTCTGTCTCTTCTACACTGGACCTCTCAGGTAAAGTTTATTTGAGAAGACAAAGTGGGCTTAGTGGTCTTGCATGGCCCTGTGTATGTACGTCTACATATATGGATTAACCAAGACTTCTCAGTATTTCACTCTCCAGTAGAAAAGAAATGTTTTGTTTAGTGTCTTAGACATTTCCTACATCTACAGAATGGGTCTATACTAATCTGACCACAGAACAGGTCTTTCTCTCTTGGGTTTTATAAAATGTGCTCAAAATGGTGACCAGAGATAAAGTCACTGTTAGGAGACACTATATATTCATTTACAGATAGATTAGGGATATCAATATTACAACCAATATAGATATTTATGTACCGTGTTTGTACTGTCTGTGTACCTGCCTTCTATCCATAAGCCTACATCACATCAGAAATTCCTGAACATTCAAAAATAGGACATGTTACATAAATGATAAAGAACAGAAAAATTCTGATGAATATAACTGCCTTCTTGAATGTGTATCAAACCATGGTTGTAGAGAACGGAAGAATGACTTTGTGGAGTTCAAGATTTTTCCCCTTTGTAAAAGCAAGAGCAACTTGAAAGATGGTGTAAGTTTTATGATTCAAATGGCTCAAGTGCCTTACTCTAGGAGTTGGAGGAAAGAACAGCTTAGCTGTACTGCTACCAATTATGTGTATTTAAAAATAGACAACACAAAGACTCTGTATATACTTCATGTGTCTTGCACTGTGAATGCAACTTTGATGGTTTATACCATGTCCAAAACAAAAAGAGATCCTGTACCTTCTTCTCTAACAAAAGGTTCACTTGAGAGGGGCAAAAGCTCAGCTGAAATCGAGACATGTTGTTTCCCCTACTCTATTTTGGCTCCAAGTGTATCAATTCCCAGCTAAAATTTTTGAGACAATTAAAAAGGGATCCTTCACTAAAAGTGGATTTTTTTCAGATGCATTATGTGAGGAGGAATATTTTCCCCAACATTTTCTTTCTCCAGTGTCATTTTTATGTGGCTATCATGTAGATAACAGCAGGGAATTCCACTTAAGTAGATTCTTAATGGATTTAACTAATGGTTTCTTTGTGATGCTCTCAGACAGTTCTCCTGTAATGTGGATCCTCTAAATATTTAAATCCACCATTGAAGCATTTAATAGGAAGAAAGTCTCCTACCATTAGAATAAAGAAAAGGCTTTCAGCTGGAAACAATACCAAAACAAAATCTGATTTGTACAACTGCATCAAGAATCCAAGCCCACTTACTCTCTGAGGCAGCTGATACAGCAAGGACCTGGGGTGCCAGGTAAACAACAAGCAGTCATTTGTATATTCAGCCAATCTCTGCCCTTTGCTGTTTCTGTATATCCTCTATAATATTGAGGGCTGTTTGTAGTGATTATTGGTTTGAGTGAGCAATAAAGCTGATACATTAGTATTGCTACTTATTGTTGGTACAAGGAAACTACCTAATCCATGGCCTTGTGGAATCTTGAAAATAGTGGATAGGTTAACCTGGGATTCTTCTCCTTGTTTTGAGTCTTCTGACACTGTTTCAAAGTGATTTTTTCTTACTGTTCTATCCATTATCCTCCTTTTTCATTCTTCTTAAAAGTGGAGCCTAATGTTTGTCAAGTTCCATAAAATATTTGAGCTGGAAGGAAAAACCTTTTAGAAATCTACTTACTGTATTGTCAAGACACAGTTTTTTCTCTCCTGTTGCTTGCTTGGGAAGAAGAGTCACTTCAGAAACTAATACTGGTCTTTAAGCTGTCTGCTTAGCCCTGGATTTTACCATGTTTCCCTTGCACAAGAAACAAAATCTACTGTTTTAGTCTAGGTTGTTTCTGAAAATGATAAATAATAGAAAAATAAAGGCTCCCTGTAGCTTGCATGCAACAGAACAAAACCATAGAGATGCAATTGTCCCACAGTTTTGTTTGTGTTGTGTAAAATACATCCCCTACCTTTTGAATACATAGGACTCCTTGAAAAGAATAAATATCACTTTCAGCTAAATAAATCTGTTTATTTTGTTCTGCATAGTTTGGGCAGGGACATTTATTTCTGCAGATGATATTAATAAATATATAGGAATTTTCTGCAATCACTTCACAATCTGTATTGTCTAAATCCATCTGTATCCTGTTCCTTAAATACAGACACTTTTAAAATTTATTCTCTGATATTTCTGTGATACAATTAATTCCCGCATTTCCATCACTTGGTATTGTTACACATACAAGCACGTAAAGCCATTCTGAATTCTTGTGTGCACAACCAGAGTATAAATAATACACAATATAAGCAGTAAAGTTTCTCACTTGCTATGGAAACTGGCCATCCAGAAAGGGCACACTGGACCAAGTTGCCCAAAACGGCACCCTCACTTGGCTCTAGTGGGAAGCTTCTCTAATAAAATGAGCAGGCACACTTCGATTTTCCTTCTTGTTCCGTCTCAGCGCCATTAGCGATAACGCAGAACTATCAGCATGTTCCTCTCATGCTTGTACTTTATGTTGCATGGATACACTCAAAGGCTCGAATTAAAGGCTTTCTTGCTATCCAGCCCACTGCCAGAAATGGAGTGCCTGTTTTTAAACCAAGTGCCGGATTCTTTGTTACTCTGTATCTCCTGCAGTTATATAAACCAAAGAGAGTCAATGGAAAATGGCTACTGGATATTAACATCTATGTAAATCAGTGCAGATGCTGAACTGGTAGCATTTTATATCCCCTTGGAGAGCAGAATGTGACTACCCCAAGTTAAAAATGGAGTGAAATTTATTTTGGGGGAAAGAAAGCAGTAATGAGCTAGTACATGGAACGTGCTGTTACTTAGAGCCACTCAAAACTTCTTTAATCCAGGTGCCTGCATAGGTTAATATGTATGTTAAGTATGTTATGTATATGTGCTCTCACAGCCCCAAAAGGTCACCATATCCAAAGCAGCATGGCCAGCAGGTCGAGGGAAGTAATTCTGCTCCTCTCCTCTGCTCTGGTGAAACCCTACTTGGAGTGCTGCATCCAGCTCTGGGGTCCCCAGCACAGGAATGACATTGACCTGTTGGAGTGAGTCCAAAGGATCACCACAAATATTATGAAGTGGCTGGAGCACCTCTCCTATAAAGACAAGGGTGAGAGAGTTGGAGTTGTTCAACCTGGAGAAGGCTGTGGGTGACCTTATAGCAAACTTCCAGTGCTTGAAGGGGCCCTACAAAAGAGCTGGAGAGGGACTTTTTACAAGGGCATGTAGTGATAGGACAATGGGAAATGAATTCAAACTGAGAGAGAATAGGGTTAGATTATATATTAAAAAAAAAATAATCTTTATTGTGAAGGCAGTAAGGCAGTGGATTCCTCATCCTTGGAAGTGTTCCAGGCCAGGCTGTGTGGGACTCTGAGGAACCTGGTCTAGTGAAAGGTGTCTCTGCCCATGGAGGGGGTTGGAACTAAATGATCTTTAAGGCCCCTTCCAACCCAAAACATTCTGTGATTCCATGGCTTGCGTGGTGGTTAAAAAGCAGAGATTGCAAGCATTGAATTCATCATAAAGAACGCTTCACAGAATCACAGAATGGGTCAGGTTAGAAGGGACCACAGTGTATCATCTGGTCCAACCTCCCTGCTAAAGCAGGGTCATCGTAGAGCACATGGCACGGGATTGTGTCCAGAGAGTTCTTGAATACCTCCAGTGACGGAGACTCCACAACCTCCCTGGGCAACCTGTTCCAGTGCACGGTCACCCACACAGTAAAGAAATTCTTCTTCACATTCAGGTGAAACTTCCTGTGCATCATTTTCTGCCTATTGTGTCTTGTCCTATTGCTTTGCACCAAGAAGGGCCTGGATCCATCCTCTTGACACCTTCCCTTCAGATACTTACGGACATTGATGAGGTCCCTTCAGTCAACTCTTAGGCACCTAACTCCTGTTCTTCTGCCTTTATGCCTTTGAAAACCTCCCATTCTTACCTAATTTATTTATGTATTTACTTTTGAAGTTGTTGCCTATTCAATCCATGAGAGCAAAGAAAGGATATAGTACTAGTCTGAATTGGTACAGGAGCAAATGCCTCCAAAAATAGTGTGATTTTTTTAGAGAAGCCCATCTGTGAATTGCTGCTCTGTGCTGACCCACAATTTATGCAGCTTTTGCCCAAATCTATCAGACGAAGCTCTTTAAATGGCTTAAAAATAGTTTGTAAGTGTTGCAGGCATTCAGTCAAATTAGTCACTTAGTCAAATCATCCTTTCAACTGGTGCTTTCAGCAAATGGTTAAAACAGCATTTGAGGAAGGACCAGGTGTATGATCTAATGCCTGAAAGCAGCTCACGCTCAATGACATAATCCTAAGAATAAATGTATTGTAAGTGTATGGCCAAACACAAGAGAATATCTGTCATCAAGTAGCTAGAAGTGCCACATGGTTTTTGTATCACTGTGCTGGAGGCACTGAATGTTGTGCAGCGCTTCCAGCTCTTCTGAGAAAAATACCACATATTGCTTCAGCACTCCTTGGATCCAGGGCAGATGCTTTTAAGAAATGCTTGACTAGCAGACATAAAATCTTGCTGGGTGTCTCTTCTTCTAGATGGAAGAAACAAAAAACTCACAGTGTTTTAAATATACAGCTTCTAGTGGTATGTTTTGAATGGGCTGCAGGACAGTGCCTACTGTCAGAGAGGACATCAGGAGTCCTGTGTACAGGGATCAAAGTCTGGGTCCATCCGTGGTGCACTTGATACCAGGCTAATCTCTTGGCCTCTTTATGGCCTCTTTCTGCTAGTGTATCAGGATAATGCACAATATGGACATTTGGAAGAAAAAACTTGGAGGAAAGTAAGTACACCACTATTACTACTACTACATTGACTATTACAGTTGCAGCTGTGCTTTCAGAACCACTATCAATAATACATTGTTCATTTAAAGATTATTCCCGATTTCTCCAAGGATACCTCTTGGGCTAGCCCTCATTCTTTATCTCTCAGTTTGTCTTCACTGTGTATGTGTATAGCTCTGTCATTACTATCTTTACAGGTAATTTTAAACTGGACTCATCATCCCTTTCTTCATGCTTTTTCTTGCTAGTCAGAGGCTGTGCTAGAGTTCCTTACTTGTTGATTTTTTTTTTTCCTGGAGAATGGTGTGTTTCCATTTACTGTTTAAAAACTAGCATTTAAATGGAGTGTTAAATCACTTCTGGAAACTGGGCCTAAAATAAATGGTTATACTCTATGAAAAACCGCATCAACCTTTTGACCCTGCTCTTGCCTCTTTCCAGAGGCATGTTAGGAACAGCTGTGTATACAAATTCAATGTACTCTCTATCTTCAAATCCTTTACTAGGACCCATCCTAGTATTTGAGTGCTCATTGCAACTCTATCATAGTTCAAATCCATCCTCTCCTGCTAAATCTGCAACTACCTTCTCAGCTTTCCTCTCCATTTCCTGCCTCTCCTGCAGCCATTACCATTACAACCTGCAGGTGCTCCCCCCTTCACTCCCCACCTCCCCTGCATGTCACTTCCGAAGCACTCTGCATTATTCCTTTCACTGGTGAGCCCTCTGAGTTCAACTGAATTACTGTTAACCTGTTAGCTTTCCCAAATAGTTAAAAAAAAATAAAAAATCAAGGTAATTACTCTTGTATTAAAATCAGGGAATTAAACACTGGACAGTGATGAACCAGAGTCAGCATGGATTTTGCCATTTCTAGTGAGGAAGGGATTTATGGGCTTCATTTCTCACAAGTGTTGGGCAATGACACTTTATAAAAAAGAAAGCAGCCTTAATTTTTCAATAGAGGAAAGAAAAAATGAAGAAAATTATCTGTAATAAATTGAAAATAAGAATACAGAATAGAACTTCTTTTGTGGCCACAGTAGCAATAGTGAATATTTATATATGAGGCTCATTCAGCAATCACCTCTTCTGGCAGCAGACGATGATTGAGATTTTTGTTTCTCCTGAGTTATTGATGCTGGTGGAGCAACAGAGGACTGGAAGGTCTGATCTTACACCAGCCAGACCTAAATTCTTAACCTAGTTACTGAATAAATGGGAGACCAAAAAGAAGGGGGAGGAATTTTTCTGCACTCTTTCTTTCTGGAAGGGAAGAAAAATGTGAACAAGTGAATCCTCATAGCAGCAGGCAGAGCCAAGTCTTTCCTCTTCTGTCCTAATTCAGTGGTTGCATCCATGCCTGGGATGCTCACCAGGGAAACTTCCTCATAGTCTCCTCCTCTGGGGGGTGGCAGACAGTCCCACAGCCTGTTTTGACATTCAGGAGTAAAGGCACACTTTGATGAAGCAAAGCTCTCCACGGCTTAGATGGGGAGGCAGGGGTAAGAAAAGAGATCATTCACACAGTCTTTATTTCTCTTGATGTGGAGTTTGTATCCTGGTGCATATCTATGTGTATGTCCCCTGAAGTCAGTGGAATTAGTGTCAAGGGAGGAAGAGCACCATGTCCCACAGGCATGGTCGCAAGGCAAGGAAGAGATCTCCCAGGGGCCTCCTGGATTTATGAAGGCAGTGGAATAGTAGATCTGAAAATTAATACCAAGTGGGAAGTGGGGGGCTGGGATATTTCAGCTCATTAGTGATTGTTAAAAATAACTATTACTCTGTGAGTGTAAACAGTATTGAGTATGCTGTGCTTAGAATGAGGTTGAGCAAGATGCTTCTTCACAACCCAGTTATTACACATGGTCATCTACAATCATTGCTTTTTGCACTGTGGATTTCAAAATGTGTGAAAAACACTTTATACTCCTGTGTGTGTCTAAGTTGATTTCACACAGTCCAACCTAAGCCGCCATGTGCAATTATTTAGTGATTATTTTGTGTGCCTTTCTAATGTAACATTCTTTGAGCAAAGGCAGATATCTAATTGATTGCTCTTTTTGTAAAGTATCAGCATTCATCCAGTAATCAATTTATTACCAAATGTTGCTTGGAATGAGCAGCTTTCTCCCTGACAGTAATCTCATTGGTTTTGACAAGATATGATCAGGTGACAAGGAGACCTTCTCAATAACACTACAGTAAATCACACTCAATAAGAATAAAGAGTCCTGAGTAAAAATAATTCCATTTTCTATTAAGAAAACCCTTGGCAATTGGCAGCCAGTGCCACAATGGCAATACTGCAGACACTACTGGAGAAGTGAGAGATTGTTGTCTGAAACAGAAAAAGTTAGTAGGAAGCTCAGTTTAACTGAGCTTTCTACATATACTAATTTTTCACTGCTAGCTCTGACAACCTTTTTGGGGTGTGTGTGTCCCGTTTTAAAGCTTCTCTTTCTTTGTTGTTCTGCAGCTGTTGGGTAAAACTTAATCCCTGGTATCTGTTAAGGCAGCTATATCCAACTTACCTCCATGATAATATACTCCGAGGTAATATAATTCAGCAATTATGCACAGAGGTACCTTTTTTTTATCTTGACATTTGTATCTTGCAGTTAGCATTGCATTTATTTATTGTATTGTATTGCTGTTGTGTCTATTGGACAAAAAGTAATCTCGTGGCAGGAAGATCTGTGGCTGTTCCAGTGTTTTCAAAAGGGATATAATTCCATATTCAGCTTTCTGCTTCCTGCGCTGACACCTCTCATTCTTGTTGCAGGCAGTTGTTTTAGAGAGGGGCTTTAAGAAGTCATGTTAGTGTAGGCTGAAGAGATTTCTAACTGTCTCTGAACTGTCCTATAAAAGGCTCTGAAAACAGCTGAGAATCTTAAAAATCATTAAGCACAGAGGCTTAAGAAGATACACGATCTCTAGCCTATAGTATAAGAACTGTATTTTGCATGACTGCAGCTTTTAAAGTCTCTTTCCCTGATGAATATGATTCTTGGAATCTGCAAACACATGGCTGTACTGTGTCCAAGACATGATGTCATTGTACTCAAGACTGGGTGCTTCTCAGCTGTGTTTGGTCAAGTGCAGTGCTGTTCAACTGGCTTCAGTCTTCGCGTGTTGATTTGAAATAAATTAATTTATCACAAGTGCTGGTGGTCTTTAAGATACCCTCCATCCTGCTGGTATGCTGGCCTCTGCCTGAGTGTGCAGATGACCTGAAATATATTCTCATATTGAGAACTTCCATATTTTTATCAGTTATGGTAATCATGACCAATATTCATTCTGATATTTTAAGTCTCTCAGTCATTAAGTATTATTTCTTCTGGTAAAACCACTGAGGAACAAAGAAGAAGTTGTGAATATCTGCACTGCTTACTGTGAGTAGACTATATTTTGCCGTGGATATGCATGAATGGCTACTTAGGATACTAGAGGAGCCTGAGACAGAACCATACTATATTTTCCTCCACTATCTCCCAGCTAACAAGTAACTTCGAGAAAGAAAATGCCCTTGATGTATCAGTTCTTTAAATGAACCATCCTGCTCAGGTCAGCTACTTTCTCAAAACTCAGATGCTTCTCTGAAATAAAATGTGCAATATTATTTTTAAATTAAGAAAAATTATTTTCATTTGCATTTCCACAGACTTAAGATGACTAAAGAATTTTTCCTGAGATTTAAAAGAAGTTGCCTTTGGCCACAAAGTATGAATGGAGAGTTGTAACCCAAAGTGGTATTTTCAGCAAGATCTTATCAAACACGGGGCTGAAATGAAATTTTTTCCTCATCTTATCTGTTACCAGTGGATGATAGGTTTTCCGTTCATCCTCTTTATGATACCTCCCACAATTGCATCCAAATCCACGATTAAATTTCTGATTACTAATTAATGCAAGCTATTATTTACTGTTATTATTAAGTAAGGGCAGGGCTACCTTCGTCTGTCTGGAGGGTCTGCCATTATATCCTGTCTGTATATTGCCACTGTGGCAGTGGAACTGAATATGCCTCAGCCTCGTGCAGATGCACTGTGTCAGAAAACATCTGCTAGCTGTTGATTTTATGCATATTACAGAGACTTTATGTACTGTTAAATGGACCAGTTTCTCATTCCAAACCATAATTTTCCATGTGGCATCATTTGATCTGTCCTCACTCCAACATTTGGTTTGATCAACTCATTTCTTCGTACCCAGTATGTTTGTCGTAACCTCCTCCATGGCTGTGTGTGTCCCCCCAGTGAATGGAAATAACTATGGTGTTCCTGTCACGATAATACAGTGGTAGGGCAAAACGTGCCATTTTAATCAATATATTTTATTTCCATTAGCTTCTTTCATCACTGAACTTCAGTCTAGACAGCGTAGGTTTGATAATGCCAACTGCTAGCTGGCTACATAGTAGCATTCCCTGATCAATGCAATTGCAGTTTTTCAGAAGTACCAAGGGCACCTAACTGGGTACTAGGTTTAGAGCTTAAATGCAGCTAATGAGGTAAAGCATGTTCTCCACGCAGAACTTCGCCGTGCCTGTGCACTGAACTTCTGAATGGAAGAGTCAGAGGGGAAGCTTATTCAGGTCACTGCCCTTTGGGGACACATCCATTCCAGCCCTGCTGTTACCCTACTGGGAGTTGAGCCACAAGGCCATGGCAGCAGAGGGTGCAGGAGACAGAAGTGGGAAAGGGCTAAAATGGGAGCCATTCCCTTTGGAGATGCAGCATGCTTTGTTATAAATAGTTTTGCTTTGGTTTTCTTGTGATGTTTATATCACCTACCCCTGATATAACCCTATGGTTAAACTTGAAATTACTGCAGAGAAAGTTACCTTGTAGATCTAGGCTGCTCTGCACAGGCTGTGGGTTGACAAGTCTTTGCCTGTGCATTCCTAAGAGTTCTTGAAACACCAGATCTCTTTTGTACCTGTTGAGTCACAACTTGGGATTAGTACAGCTCTAATTACAACAGAGAAGGCAGTACTTTGGTAACCTTTGGTTGTGGTGACATTTCTAGAGGCTATAAGGAAAAAGATGTGAAGTTTGAATAGCACTTACCATTTCTGATATATGTAAGTAGCAGGAGGAGGGGCACATTCTGCAGGGCAAAAAATCTGATTGATTTTTGCCAATCAAACATCACACAGTCTTTCTTGGCATGCATAGAACTTCATTGCTACATTACAAAATAACAACACACACACACACACACACACACACACCCCCACACCCACACACCCCAACACAGATTTTGCATATTTAGTGATTCTGACAAGTTTGAATAAATATGGTTTATTAATAATAATAGTAATAATAGTAATAATGACAATAGTAACAATAGCAACAACAACAACAACAACAATAATAATAATAATAGTAATGCACATTTAGGTAGCTCTTTTAATGTTCAAAGCGCTTTATAAATGCTAGCTTGTTAACTAATCCTTGCAACATCCTTGTGAGGTGCAGAATTATTATCCAAATATTAGAGATATGTAATGGTGTGCAGTACACCAATTTCCAGTAACTTTTTAACAATGCACTGGTCTGATACATGATGTGTATCCCCATATTTCTGGAAGATCACACCGTGACATAAATGTATCTAAAATAAGTGATTTCTTCCATGAAAGCACAGTAGATATATTACTCCTGTCTATAATTCTCTTCCAATTAATTTTCTCAAAAAAAATTATTTGTGCTTGAGGTAACAGTCAGGGAACCCAGAAGTGATGTTTGTGGGGGAAGTGGGGTGCAAGGCACTATGCTGATATTTATGGGTGAGTGAAAAAGGCTGGTTCCTATTTTGGATATTTTGCAGTCCAAGAATATGTTAAGAGACAACAGATGGATACAACAAAGAGACAGAGACATCTTGAGGTTACAGTGAGAGGATTACAATTACTATAAGAAGTGGTGATCACAGCAAACCAGCTGTTTAACCATTCTCAGATAATTTTTTAGTCATCACAACTGTGAGAGTAAGAGTTATTTGAATGAGGATGACAAAATGACTAGGCAGACTTTTGTAATGTCTCCTTCACATGCGGATATTAAGAGATGGGGAAAATACCTTCATAAGAAAATGGAATGAAAAGCATTTCACCTTTGGTAAAAATGAGGTGAAAGCTAAGGATTCTAATTCACTATATGAAATCATGAAGGACGAGAAGGGATAAGCCCTCAAGATAAAAACTGAAGTGAATTTGGGTCTGAAGTGAAATGCAAGGTATAGGCATGCAGTGACAGTGAAGTGAGGTGACAGGAGTGAAGTGCCAAGACAGAAGATGACAGGTGTGTTTTGATAGAGCTGTTTGGTAGAAGCTGTTGCAGTTCTAAGGCTGTAAGAGCATCTGTTTTTCAAACTTCAACGAAAGCCCCGTGTTTCTTGGCTCTCCTACAGGAGGCTGTGAGAAGTCTTCTAACACTTACTTTGTGTGGCCTCGATGACACAGACACCAGTTCTGTGCTCTGCAGCCATTTCAGGCCTTGGAAAAGTGGCTTGCACCCTTGCTTGGTGCTCCGCTAAAACACTCCCTGTGTTTGATATGTGCCTGAAGACTCAACTGAGACACAGGGAAGGAGTGGAGATTTACATACCACATTTGTCTCTGATCGATGTGGTCTCCATTCTTCACTGCTCATGGTAAAGCCCTCTCCACACATCACTCCTGAGGCTATGGATCCTTTGCCATACTGCCATTCCAGCCCTTTCAGGCAGCCTGGCATGGTAGTTGCACATATCGCCAATGCATACCAAGGTGTAATGTAAACATATACAAACCCATATTAAACAGGAAACAGCCTTGTTGTGGTAGCACTGAGGTCTGTGCAGATTAAGCTATCCTTTGAAAAAGGCAGTAACCCTAATTTGTGTATTATTTCCAGTATAAGCACTTGGGTTTTGATTGAGCATTTAATGTACTTGATGTGAGTCTTTCCATTGCCTGCAATGGGCTTTGGATTGGAACCATAATCCGGATGTCTCACATGCATATACGTCCTTAATTAAAAATTTCTAAATTGCTGTTACATAATGAGGATCCCAAACCTCCCATGAAGCATTTCCAGCTAAGCCAGTGAAAAAAAAATGCACTCAGTATCTTGCCATCACAGTTAACATGAAGTAGAGCAATTCTCTGTACTGAGTATTGAGACAGGGGAATTATTGGTTCACTAAGAACACTAAGTGAATGTCCTGACTTTTGCATGCTTGTGATTTATAAACAAAGCTGCTTTACTATAATTTAGCTATGTTACACACATACAAACATATGTATGTATATACACTCTCAGAAAGTTATGATCAGCTTTAAGAACGAGCTTAGAATGAACATAATAAAATAAGCTTTAAATATACCAACTGCTTCTGTTGTTCCAGTTTCTGTTTTCTGTATTCATTCAGTTTGCCAGGCATATTTTAAAAAATACAATAGATTGATATACCTTTTTACCAAGAAGAGGTATATTCTGTAGCAGCTGTCCATCATTAGCCACAGAATCATTTTACACTGACCTATATGAAAAAACTGAAGCAGGCCTCAATCATATTGCCTCTCTTGTGCAGTAAAAGCAGTCATTCAAGATTTTAACTCATTTAACTTTTTTTCAGCAGGAAATACCAGTCTGGTCTCATAGCAAGTGCTCTGACTGAGATTCATATGACCTGCTTTCTATTCCTGGCTCTGGCTCTGAGTGACCTTATGAAAGTCATTTTTATCTACTATTGTTTTTAAATGGACAGAAAGAGGTTTCCTAGCAGAACGGGTCAAGAATAGGCACTTTTTTCCCCATTATCCCACCTCAAAAACCTATCCCTGAAGAAGCTACACACCTACACATAAAAATGCCAGTCAAATGTTTGCCTCAAATAAGATTCTCTGCCTCTCTCCCTCCTGCTTTCTCTATCTTTTGTTCTTTATAGCATGAGGAAGTAAGAGTAGAGTGCCTAAATAACGTTCTTTAAATATACATAACTTGAGAAGACTAATTACATATACATATTTCTGCTCTAGTAGGCTGAAATGATCTCTGAAAACAAATACGGCATGGACAAAAGTGAGCTTCCCAAAATATTTATGGGCTTACTGTACTGCTACACCCAATACATGATAAGTGTTTATTGGAAAACTGCCTTCCCCTTTAGCAGTATAACTGTCAGACAACAGTTCATACACAGCAACACAAAGTCATAACTTGGGAGAAAATATTTTATATGTTCCTAACAATATGCTTTGAAATCCTACATTTAAAAGGGTTTAAAAACACACAATACCCCAAACCATCAAATAAGCAGTAAAAGTAACATGCAGAGCCAGACACAAAACCAGAATGAAAAAGATTTTTTATTATTCTCCTCTGTATTACCATAAATGACATGCTATATTTAATTTTACAGTGCCCCTGGACAAATCATCAAATACTTTAATAACTACACAAACATTAATATTTAAATACAAGAGATCCCCTCAGTTACTGAATAATCATAACTCTGGATTGATAGGGTACTAAATGGAAAAATCTTGTTTAGACAGTTGTAAGAGGGGGGAGGGTGTTTAATGAAACAAGTTTGATGGTCTTGTCATCATAAAACTGATAGATATTTGGCACAATTTATATCTTTGCTAAAAAGAAGTTTGAGAAATGGAACAATTGTGGTGAAGATTAATTTTCCCTTCTTCTGCTGTGAGAGCATAGTCCTTTAGGTCATTAGCAGGAATGTGTGACATAGATTGCACTTTACCCATGCAAGCTCTGTGCTGACTCTTAGAAAATGCTCTTGTTAAATAGCTGTGACTTCTATACTTGTGGAATGGGCTACCCAGCTATCATCACAGCTATCTAGACTCATTTTATGAGAGTGATGAATATAGATGGTAAAAGAGACAGCATACAGAGTTCTGGCTGTCAGTGTTTGTTAGGCCTGACCACCCATTCTACCCACTGTCCTTAGAGGGATTTTTTAAATCCAGATTTTGTCTTGTTGCATCAGCCACTCTTCCAATTAAATGTTATACCTAATAATGGAAGTTTGACTACTAAACTACAATAAGAACAACGAATTGGAAGATATTTCTAACCCCTCCAGCACCACAAAAAACCCAACAGATAAACAAAACAAAACAAAACAAAACAAAACAAAACAAAACAAATAAGTGAAACCAAACAAAAAAAACTGAAAGGCTTCTCAGTCAAAGTCACTCACATAAATGCTTGAACAGAAAGTTGGAGACTTGACTGGATTTTCAGGTCTCCAGATCCGGGACTGCATTGATGCATGTGTACCATGTGTAACTAAGCACATATGACACTAAGCTAATGATAGTATCTGATCATTGCTTGGCTTTTATTTGTATCAACTCATACTCTGCTTGGGTGCCACAGCTTTTGTAGCTAAATGAAATGCTTATGGACTGGGAGGTGGGCTGTGTTCACTTAGCAATCCCTTATATTTGGCTTCATGCCTCTTTCCAGGAGAGTCTGTCTTTGTGATGCACCTTAACATTCTCTTTTCTATTGTGGGGCGCTGCCTCAGACTCTGCGCTTTTCAGAGCTTCTTTTTCTTCTATGCACTTCAACTCCATGGAGAAAAAATAGTTCTAGATGTATTGTGTTTCTTGGCCCTTTCTCAACTGGGAAATACCCCTCTGAGGGAAATTCAAGTGAGAACACGAATGTGTTCACATTCTAGCTTGCAGGACCAGAGAGGAGGAAATGGCACAGAGACATAAGGCCCCTGAATAATAGGGCATGGGCTGGCAGACCCTGGAAGCAATACCATTAGAGTACTCCTCCAGATGTGGACAGCTGACAAACTTTAATGATGAAGGCTGCATTCCAGGCCAGCTATGATGAACTAATTAAATATCTTGCTCCATTTGATAAAGGAAGTACAGAAGAATCCAAAACTGTCTATAAATCACGTACCCGCTGCCCTGCCAACCTTCTACAATGGCAGGAAAGGTGAGCAAAAGAAAAGACAGCAGGGCAAAACTAAAGGACTAAGACCAAAGGAAGTTTTTGTGCTAAGGAAGAATGGCTGTTGTCACCACATCTTAAGGAAAACAAAACTACTATGGAAACTCCAAAGCTACAGGCCTGGAATCAGAGCAAAGAAGGTTAAAACAGCATGTTAGCATAAACACTGCTGCTTAGAGCTGAGCAAATCTTTAAATAAGTAATTAATTCTCTCTGTCTTGACTTTATATGCTTAATTTATCATTCAGTTCTTGTAACATCATTTATTTTTCCTTTTCCTTGATATAAGACAGCAGTAAAACAAGAAGTTGGAACTGAGTTCTTGATATTAAGAAACAGGCTGATTACTGCCTGAGCCTAAGTCTGGGCTTGGGCTGCCTCCACCTCTGCTGTTGCAGTAGTAATGCATGCTCCCTTGAGAGGACAGATTTAGTCACTGATCACAACCTCTTTTTCAGGAGAGGAAAATGTAAAGAGACAGCAGTTTCTAGCAATAAAATAAAACCCAAAACAACATAAACCATTTCTCTCCCAGTCATTTCTTCCTCCTTCATTTCAGCTTTTCTTGAAATGGACAACCCATGCCCATTGATGAGATTTTGAGCTGTTCATGATTATTTGTAGTGCTTGAGAGAAAAGCTGATTTAGCACTCACACGTGAACAACAGGAAGCACATTTTCACCTTTTTACTTCACTCCAAAAATCTACCTGAAACATGCTGAAAAACTAGAAATACATTCTTACAGATTAATCTCATTTAAAGACATTGAAACACTGGTGAAGAATGAAATTCTACAAAACTGTATTACTTTACAATAAAATTGTGAATGCAATGCACTGGAAAAAAGTGATTGAACTCCCCAAGTTGCAGTGTGATTTCTCCCTTCCCCTGTATGTGCATGGGTGTTTGTACTTTTGTGCAGCCATAGAAAAGCTACTGTAAAAGAATGTTTTAGTGAAGTCTTTCAATTTACTGTTAATAATTTTTTTGAGTTGCGTATACATTTTCCTCACTGCCAAGCATCCTCTTTCAAAGATATCTTTGAAGTCCTACAATTTGAAGGTTAGAGTGCCTTTTGCATATCACTTAACCATTCTGATTGCTTCCTATTCCTTGACAGAAACACAGATAAGCAATTATTTTGTGAAACTATATTTTGAATACCTGAAGTAATTTCTGGGATTGGACGTAGTCCCAAGGTATACTGGAAGCATGAATGAATCCTATGTGGTCTAGAAATCATAATGCAAATGCTGGAGAAGTCTTTTGTTCACCAATAACACAGCTCACAACAGAGAAACTGTCTTTTTTTCAGCCTTCTGTGAAATAAAAGTACAGATGGTTATCTATGTGCATAACATCAGTGATGCCCAAAGCAAAGAGATTACAAATAATTTACGGAGTTGTTATCACCAAACAGGTACTCAGGAGGATACAGAAAGAAAGAAATTCACCTTAGAGCTACAGAAAATGGTCATGGCACTCTATTTACCACTCTGTTGTCTGTTGCCATAACCTCTCAGAAAGTACAGATTATTGTTCTAGAGCAGGTTTCCTTCACCTTTTTTTCCTAGAGCAGCCTGGATTTTGCTTAGGATGTCACTTTACACTGATGATATTTAACTTTGCAAATGAAATTAATTGCTGGAAACTATCTTACACAAACTGCATGAGTTGTCAAAGAGTTTGCAAAAAAGTTCCTGTGGAGATCAAAATGATTTGGCATATGCAGTCGTTGAAACCTTGTCTGTATAATGGTTCTAAAAATGGCCTCATGGATTTAGCATCTTCCAGGTGGGATTCAGGGGCATGCTACATGTACTGGTTGTGCTTAGCCAGGATACCTTCCAAACTAAATTTTAAAATTATGGGTCTTTCCTGTGAAAGTCAGATATTGCAGAAGACAGTAACCAAAGTTACCATTTTTGCTTCACAGGAGGATCAAACTTCATGAAGATAATTGGCTGCTGAAGTCTGAAGAAATCAATCAGTGCACACATTTGTTTCACTGTAAGACAAGGGCCTGACACTCTTCAGGCTAAATGAATATCTTTGGACAAGCCTGTGGATGCCTACATCAGTTTGAAAAGCTCCAACACTTGCCATTCTTGCAGCAGTCTCTCTTATTAAACTGCTGCAGTCCTTCAGTTCTTGTGCTGCTGCTTGTTTCCCTGCCTGGTATAAGCTTTTCACAAAACTTAAGTATTTTGCTGAGATGTGGTTTATCTTGAGTTGTTTTCCTTCAAACTGATTTTAGCATTATCCTTTACTAAGCTAGATCTGTATGTTTTCATATTAATACAGAATGCAAATTCCTTTACTGTGTGACTGCATTTTAGCATACCATATCAGGAAGGTGCATGGAAGTAAATCCCAGAGCTGCACAGTCTGGAATATTGTCTCCAGGAGAAAATAATATATATATTTGTTTAGAAACATAGAAATGCTTTCTGGATTTAAATGCCAGTTGAACTGATATTGGTGCTGTCAGTTTCATCAGGTAGCTCTCATTCAAATGTGACAAGAAGTCATCACCTTGGTCACACAGAATGTCACCAGGCTCCAAGAGACCTGCATCCCTTTTCTCCAAGGTAATACAACTGTATCCAATAGTTTTCATTCTTGATGTTTTCTTTCTTGCATCTCTTGCTGGAATAGGCTGAAAATTAATGTGTTTCACTGGTGGATGTGATTACCCTGATCCGTCTGAAGCACATGATGACTTTCATCTGTTTTAATAGCTGCTGTAAACATTCAGGCAAAGCAGTGGTGTAGATGAATATAGAAAATAATAAAATCATCTGGTTTTGATGAAAGTGTGTAAAACTCTAAAGTACACTTAAAAAACATGAAGCAAAAGTTTGAAAATATAAAGCAACTTGTCCTCAGCAAATTTATGCTTTACACCTAATTTAAATGCACCATAACACAGTTGGGTCAGCTTGAGAAAGTTGGTTTTCAGTGTCTGGAATAATATGTAAGGTGCAGAAAAAATGTGCATTTGCAGCAAATCTGTTCTGATGGAAAGCAGCAATAACGAGGCCTCAGATCTTTGAGCTCCTGGTGGCATGAGAAGCATCCCAGGCACTTAGAGATCAGCAGAAGGATGGCCCATTTTCCAAGACAGGTAACATGGATGCCACCGAAAATCTCACTAAGAATGCTGATATTTGTTGCAGGGGGCAAATCCTCCTCAAGCTTAATATCTCCTAGGGCTGTAGAGAAACTACATTCATTGCTATGTCCATTTGTAGGGGGCTTTAGGTCTTAGAGGCATGACTAGCCTGTAAATATCCCTGGGACTTCGTCCTGCACTCTGAACCAATTATAAAGATGACTTTTATATGGACATAGAAGTACAAGAATCACCAGGCTGACTCCGATCTCGCCTGCTCCACTGACCTATCTTGGATGGTGGCCGTTACCAGATAGCTCAAAGGAAGGTGTCAAAGCTGAAAGACTTCATATTTGAGACTGGATTAAAGCAAGAAGGGAGGTTTAATTCATTTTGTAAAGCTATTATTATCTCTATGGTAATTCTGGATAGTTTAATCTCAATGCTAAACTTGATAAATTCTTGGCATCAGGGACTTCCAGAAGTGAAAGGCTTCCCCTAGATAATTACTGGTTACATGACACCATTCCCTCATTGGCTTTGAATTTCTCACCTTTGAACTTCATTGCATGTCATTTTTTCTTGCATCACGATATAAGGAGAACAGAAATTCCTGACCTACTTTTCCTATTCTCTTCTATTCATAATTTTGTATCATATTATCCTCTCCCCTCTTATTTGTCTAATTACTTAATTAAGAACTCCTCCATCTACTCGGTTTCTCATCAGCTACTACTTAAAACCACAGCACTTTTTTCTTCTGGTGACTAAATTGTATGCTACAGACAGGAACAGGATAAACTGAGGTGCCCACAGCTCTTTGTGGGGGCTGGGAACTGTATGACACAATTTTTTGTCTTGTGTACTCTTCTAATAATGGTATGTTGAGTCGAAGTCCTTGCCAGTTCCAGGTCTACAAGGTGTATACATCTTGTTCTGAGCTGCTACTTCCTCACAAAGCACAGTCTGCAATTATATCCTGACACAGGGCAGACCAAGAAGGGAAGAATTCTGTGCCTTCTTGTGTGACCTCATACAGAAACACCAGATGCAACCAATTAACAACAAAATAATGAAGGGCCATTGACCATTTAATACAAAATAAGATCTCTCAAAATGCCTTTTTCATGATGTTGTTGTTTTTTGGTGGTGGGGTTTTTTTGTTAAAAAAAAAAGAGCACATTTGGAAGAAAAGTTTTCTCTATACACCAAATGTCTTTCCTGGGTCCAAAACACTTATCTAACAGGAATGAAGTAATGACACTAAACTTTTGTCTGTTCAAGATAAAAATCACAAATTGCATGGCTAGAACACTGGTTTTCAGATGGTTCATTCAGTGGAGCTTGGCTACTCAAAGCCTTAGTATATTCCCAGTTATGTGTCATTGAAGCAGAAGTGCTGCGCACTGAAGATTCAGAGCAGTGCAACAGAGAACAGAATTAGGCCCTCATGAAATCTTAATGCATTGTGAAGCTTTCCAGCTCACATACATACCCCAGTGAGACTGGGAAAAGCCTAGTTCAAAAACTGTCTAGCAATGAGAGGATATGGTTCAGTTCTGCTGTGATCTAATGAAAGATGAACCAAACTTCTTAGAAGTCTCACAGGATTTTTACCTCAGTTGTTATAGACAGGTATGTAGATGGTATACCTAAGCTGAACAAAAGAGGGGAGAGGAGAAAGGTCTGGAATTAATTAAATATCTTCTCTTGGAATAGCCTCATAAAACTCTTGTCTGATTAAAGCCCCAAAACCAAGGAAAAAAGCACGTGTCTACTAAAAAATTTAAAATAAAGTTAAACAAAAGATGTTTTAAAGATGGAACCGTACCAAGTGAGAGAATTCCATGAGCTTTTGGCTTATTGGGCTGACAGCCTTTTCTAAATGGCAAATGCTTGAAGGTTCAGTTTTAGGACAGGTTGTTAGTTGCCCAAATAGACTGAGTGCTCCCAGAGGCTGTTTGAGTGTGTGGTTAAGGGCTTGCTGCTCAGACAGGCTATACAGAAACACCCAAAAGACCCTGCATGCTCTGCCAGATCCTTCTGACTTATTTATATGAATAAGCCACCAGGCCCAGACTAAGCTCTTTAGACACTACTCATTTGTAGGTGGTTCTGCACATTACTCTTTTCTGACAACCACCAAACAAATTAATATTAGCATAGATATGCAATACTGCTGCTTTTCTTAAAAGCTGAGCATTCAGCATTGAGAGGGTTTTGGAATATAACCTTAGAAAACTAAGGCCCAGACCTGAAGGCTTTTAAGGAAATGACAGTCATGAGTCTGGATGATATTGTTGGCTGTGAAATACAATACTGACTGTGTGAATACAGTAAGATTGAATCTCTTGATTTAATCTCTTCATGGTGGACATGATGGGGAGGGAGTACACTATAGTTTCTCCATGTAATGACCACATTGTAAAGGGTGGAGCACAGATGAATTTGGCTTGGGCCAGTGGCTCCTCCAGGTACTGCCTACTGATGTGCAGAAAGGATGGGGCATATTTAACAATCAGTTTTTAGTGCTTTGAAGTTAACCATTACTTTTAGTCACACTGCATATATTTCTGTCAGCAGTGGACAGGTAATGAAATACAAGCGTGTCGGGTTTCTCTGTCTCCCATATGCATTATCTCCCCTTTGGTGTGAGTGGGAGTGAACCAAAAGTAGTAATGAGATGAACTAATTTCCTCGATAGGCTTGAATTCAACTTCCTATATTAATCCAACAGCCAAGCTGCTTTGCCTTCACTGTTACTTTAACTTAATTTGGCTAACTCTAGCTTGCTCCTGAAGATAGGTACACAATTTCTTTTTAATTGAATGTGACATGCACTACTACTCTATTTCCTTTAAACTCAGTTTAGTTGCTTACCAGCTATGAGTAGGGGTGGTTATGGATATGTGGTCATGGCTACTATTATTTTTCCAGTGAGAAAAATTGACCAACCACACCTGACTTCCCAAATACCAACACAAACTGGCAATCAACTGACTAGACAAAGGAAAGCTTTTTCACAGGCAAATTTTGAGTTAGCCCACATGGGGTTTTTTGTTGTTGTTTTGTTTTTGGTTTTGTTTCTTTAAATTTTTTTTGGTTGTTGTTTTTTGGTTGGTTGCTGGGTTTTTTGTTTGTTTTTTTGGGGTTGTTTTGATTTTGGTTTTGGGGGGGGTTTGTCATTGGCAATAGCAGATATTGGCTGCCAGCCACACTGGCTCCCAGTTGTCCTTGAGAAGACCTGGCTTCTAGAGCCACTTCCTCCTTCGAAAGGATGAATGTATTCCTCCTACCTGAGAGAACTGTGTGAGCCTTGAATGGAACTGATCACTTCTTTTTTTCTGAGCTGGATAAGGACGGTACTTGATCAGGTAGGTTGTGGAGAGCTCTGAGTGAGCAAATCCTCAGCATCTGAGTGTTCTGTAGCAGGGCCAGGAACCAAGAGTTAAACACAGCAAGTAGGAAGACAGATATCTCAGGAGATGAGCAGTCATTTCTTCTATAAAAGTGGCACGGTATCCAAGGAAGGTAACCTAGGAGGGATTTTGTCATGCCTCCACATACACTGAGCAAGGCATAGGTATAAAATATCCCTGGTGAGAAGCTAAGCGGCGTATGTGCAGTGGTGAGAAATGTCACCTCCAGATGAGTGTGACAGTGGCACAGAGAATTGGTTAGAGTGGTCCCCTTGAAGAAGGATTGACTCACCACCACGTGTCCAGCTCTCTATTCTCTGTGATGGTGCTCACAAGAGTAACTGGAAGAGGCTGCTTTAAACTAGCCAGTGAATGCTAGACCATGCACTTGCTCTTCCAGGAGAGCCAGACATCCCCTATTTTCCAGGTAGCTCTATGCCACAGGTCACTTCCCAATTGTCAGTGTTCTCCAGCTGCTCTCATTTCACAGCCTTCTCTACAAAATTGCTCCAGTAAGGCATTAGAACTGCAGATGCCCTTGGTATTTGGCAGAGGCATCTACAACATTTGATTTTCTTCTGCTTTCTGCTTCCTTGCCCTGTTATCCGTGGATTCTGTGTCTACCTCTTTCTTGGTCCTGTCTCTGTACCAATCGCTTTGGCCAAAATGCTCCGATTGTCACTGAAAACCCTCTGCTTATATGCTGAACATCTCTGCATGAGCAGACCTCATTATCATGTGGCAAGAGGTCATTTACATATGCAAATCAGGTTAATGAGAGCAGAACTGTAAAAGGCTTCATTCCAGAGGCATTTGCATATCTAGCTTTAGAAATATTTGAGTGCTCTGCCCCTAGCTGTGCAACCAGGACACAGAAGCCCTGGCAGTATGTCTTCAGTGGCGATTATATCCGCAGACAGCTGCCATCCTGGTTTGCAACAGCCTCTATCCGAGGTACTGGCTCGTTTGAACAGAGGGTAGTTGTGTAATGTGCGCTTCTGCACCAGACTACTAAGAAGCAGTTAAGCCTTGGCCCTTGTTGGGACAACATGTGGGCTTCTGACAGGTAGATATATGCATTTCAGTATGAAGAATACAATTTCCTACAGTGCTGTCACTAATGCACGCCCGGTGTATGATGAATGAGGAAAACAATGCAGGTGCCAGGCACAGCTCTCTAAGAAGAATATACTGTGTGTGACACAGCACCATGCAAAATACTGATCGCGTTTCTTCCGTAACTAACCAGGCCTTTAGTCCCCAGAGTACAAGGACGGATCTCTTTTGGATGTTTGTAAATTACCCATGAGAGAGCTCAAATTCCCTCCTCTGCCACACACAGAATAGGCTGCCCCCAGTCCCTCTCTTAGACAGGTTCTGGGCAAGAATGTTAGGTGTCTTTTGACTGTCTAATTGTGAAGAAAATTTGCACAGAGTTCCTTAGAAGAAGCATCTTTTGCTGATCCTTTTTTTTCCCAGTAGTTTTGTTTTCAGGAAGGAATATGAATGCTTTTTCACTGTAAAGCTTTCTCAGGTATTGCTCTCTGCCAGGGACTTCTGTGCCTGATTCCAGGGAGAAAAGGCAATTACATCATAATTTCTGAGAAAAGTTACTGATTTTCCCTTTGCTCCTGCCCAGTCCTGAGTAAGCTAAGCATGTTTCTGGCACATCCCAATGACTAATATAAGAAAAGACACTCCTTCTTGAAAGAGGTATGTCTCTGCCTTGGTACACAGTACTACAACCTATAGAGCTGCCAGGCAAATGGCAGGTGGGCAGCCTCAGAGTGAGCTTGGTGCATGGTTTATGGTGATGACTCTGTATGTATTAGGCTGGAATGAGCTGGGATCTTTGCCAATCTCCAAAGAAGAGGATCTAAACCAAAATGCCCAACTTATGCCCTCATTTTATCTCTACCTCCACTTATTCTTAGGGACATGCAGATCACAGAGGATAATTTACCATATTTCAAATAATAGTGTCCAACTGTTCAACAGTATGTCCAATCCCCTATGCTACTGTCCACAGATTTTCTCTCATCTCACCTTGCACTTCTAACTCTACTGACTCAGTGTGGGTCAAAATCCACTGCAGTAACTCCTTGGAGTGATTCCTGTATTGCAACACTTTGCCTGTAGCTATTCTCAGCAGCTCTAACATGACAGACAAGATTAATTATCTGTGCCTATAGGAGCAAGAATAGCTCTTACACCTATGTGGAGGAGGAACCTGAGACTGAGCTGGTTTCTCCCTCTCAGCTGATGGCTATCACAGAACACTCTCTGTCCATATACAGTACACAAACACTTTGGCATTTGCCTACTTTATGACACATCAGTGGATGGACACCACCATCTAATAAACCAGCTGCTTTTTGCATGGAGTTGGTCTGCAGACTGAAGACGAGATTCTCACACTTGTAATGAAGCATGAATTTACCAGCATGCCTGAAAGTCTGGATACCCCTTAAGGCCTATGCCATGCACCTTATGTGCTCACGTCAGAGGTACAGCCTGCAGCTGAGCAACCTATCTCACTGATTGCACAGCTGGATGTGGTCATGACTTCATCACTGACAGCTCATAGCTATGAGAATCCCCCCTTGTTTAAGAGCACTCTGGACTGAGCAGTCAGCATCCCTGCTGTGACCCCAGATTGTCACCTTTGGAAGCTGATCTCTCAGAAAAGCATTCCATCATTTCAGAGCAGAGCTGTCCTCCTCTGTCCAACAAACTCTGCCACACAGGTTTGCTAAGAGAAATGCAAAATACAAATTGGAAAAATAAATACCTGTGGGGCTAATGAAAGTTGATGTCTTTTTTCCATGTTTGAATTCTACTTTTCAACTATGAAAATTCAAATTTAAGTAGCTCAGACCCACTGTCTTTGTTGTTTCTGGAGGTGTGTCTTTGTTTCACTGAATATACCCTTTCCATTACACTCACGTTTAAAGCTTCTCACATAGAATACAATTTACCTCCTTGTGTAGCGTGAGATCAGAAGCCAGAGATTCTGTTTAGTAAACGATGGCTTAAGAGGTGTTCTGTTTTACATAAGCAATAGCCTAAAAGCAGCCAAACCAGAAGGGCAAAGAAAATGTAATCATTTCTAGGAAAAGGGAGCAGCCCTCTCATTATCATCCTTTTGTTGGAAACATATATATGGATTTTTTTAAGGTATTAATAATAAACAGTTTTTTATTGACTCACTTTTCAGGATGATAATATATCTTCCATATTTTGCTTAAAATCCAGCCCTCCCTATCTTAAGAGCACTGAACTGATTTTATTGCCAATTCTGAAAAGTGTTAACAGGAGTAAATCTCCCCTCAAATTACTGCTGTTGTTCCCTTGCCCTGAGCCAAATTCACTGCTAAGCACCTCTGACCACACAGCCCATATAAATGTACATAATAGAGGAAGTGCCTCACATCTGCTTATTCTCACAGAATCAGAAAAAAAAATGTACAAAAACCTATGTTTCTGTAGTTTTTGATATATAAACATATATATTTGGTTATAGCTTACTTCTTCATACCACATGCTCAATATTCAGCAGAAAAACTAAAGTCAGATATGCAGATGCCAAAAAAAGTACGTAACATCCAGAGGCAAAAAAGAGGGAAACTAAAGCCATTTGGTGGTGTCAATTTTCATTGTGCATTACATTGTGGGAGAGCTTTTGAACTCCGGTATGGAGGAGCTTTATTAGAAACCAATTCTCCTCAGACCTCTGGAGGCCTAGTCCTGTACATGAGCAAGCCAGGTGCCAAAAAGAAATTGGGAAACTCATATAGAAGTGTGTTTCTAAGGTTTGAGCCAAACACAGTGAACTACAGCAAGCAGGATTGCTACCAATGAGTTCAAGTCTTCCTGCAAAAAATTAAAGACTTTTCTTACTTCTCCTATATTAATTTCCCTATTTTATTTTTCACTTGTAACATCTCCCTTGTTTCTGCAGCTCCTGTGATATACTTCCTTTTCTTCCTTCATCTTTTGGTCTTCTGATGTCACCTATTTCTCCTTCCTAATTCTTATCTCATTATAGACTTTCTCTGTGCCCTGTTTTCCTCTTCTCCTTATTTACCTCCTTTCCTTGCTCCCTCTGACTTACAGTGGCAAAAGTAGAAACTGACCAATATAACTATGATTAGTTATAACTATGAACTTCAGACAGAAAAGTGAAGCAGCAAATGACTTTGTATTTTATTAGTTGGAATTAGTAAGCATTCTTACAGAATTCCAGCTCAACAGAAGTGCCATCACTTATGTGTCTGGAGAACTGGGAGTTTAATTTCATTTTCAGTGCTGCACTTTGCTCAGTTTTTGCTGATAGACTGACAAAGCAACCTAGTTGAAAATGAAATGATTTCACCAGCTGTGAAATACTGCATGACATAACGGCCAACATAAAGCCATCATTCTCTGTGTTTACATCGGTACTGATTCTTAACAGCATGCTGTTAACTCAGCATAAAGCTCTGGGGCTCTGAAACAATTCAGGTACAAGGACAATTCTTTTACAGCCAATCATGCTCTGTCCCTATAAAGAATTATTATATCAATCTAAACTGGCATGTAAGTTAATGCTCACTCCTCAGCAGCTTAAATTTACATTGTGACCCACAGACTTATTAATCTCCCACTGCTGAGAATCATAACCCCATGATCACTACATCCACATCCACACTATCCCAAGAATCAATGGCTGCTACAGCATTATACATATTATCAAATCCAGTTGCTTGTCAATTAACCCAGTACGACATCTGCATGAAGGATTTAAATAAGGAGCATCATATTGTGCTATGTGATCGATAAAGTGAAAATGCAGGCACTGACAAGGCTTACCATTTGGCCTGATACCACAGCATCCATCTCTCTGAATGGAAGTTATTTATGTTCCCACTGAATTATGGCTTGTATTCAAATATTGGCAAAGATGCAATGTACAAAAAGTGTAACATCTACAGTATGCTGTGGTTGGCTACCGCTCTTGGGAATCTCTTGAAAGGTTAATTTCTCCTTCAGGAGCACAGCTCTCAGCCCAGGACTTAGGAGTGGATCCTTTTCATCTCTGACAAAAAAGTGCTATTGAAAAAATTACCAGATGAGAAGATGCGTTCTTCAGCACACACATGTACAGTGGAAAGAACACCTTTCAGAGTGCTGGCTAAACAGAAACTTTATTAATTAGAAAAAATCCTGACTTCCATAAAGTGAAATGAGATTCAGCCTTTTTCTCCATCAGGAAAAGCAAATGAGCTGATGAGGATAACGAAATGCATCACACTGACAAATGAGTTCACTTTGGACACTGGAAGAGAATTAAGCTCCTTTATAATTTAAAATAACAAAACTACCCCCAGTAGAGTGAGATGTCCCACGTACAATCAGTATGGAACAACTGTCCTCCTCCCAGTTAATTTTGACAGCAATGGCAGTGGTTTCTCAAGCTGGAAAGACATCTCCTCTTGAGCAAACTGCTGACCTGCAAGTTGCGAGTGAGAGTAAATGAAATCTCTCCCATTGAATGGCTGCAAGCGATAAAAAGTATGTTTAAAGCGTTCCTGGTATGTTTAGCTCAAAATTTAGGCTCTATGTCAAATAACTTCTTACCAACTTAATTGTGATAGAAGTGTTTCGACTAAGAAATATTCCAGTGGAAACAATTTGGTTACAGACAGATAATAGTACCTGTGGAACAAACCTGTGGCATGGTGCTGCTACACAAGCCAAGTGTGCTGCATATTAAAGGAAAGAGAGGCTATCTAATGTCCACTGCTCAACTCAAAAGAAACTCAGAAAAGAAACATGGATGGAGACATAACACTAGGGAAATGAGTATCTACACAGGCATTTAAAAAACACACTACCATTGAACCTAATATTATTTCAATCTACAGGCTGACTGTAGACATCAGTGCCCACATCCACTGCCACTGCGGGCAGTAGAAGCTCTTCCATTAATTTTAATACCACAGGCTATAAAGTTCCATAAAAATTTTTCCTTCTACCTCACTCTCTTCCACAAAATAATTTTTGGCTCATGATGTTTTTACTCCCACTCTTCAGAGCGCACTATTTCAAACTCTTGATACTTCACATAGGAATGCGTAACATAAGCCCTATTAAAACATACAGAGACAGTTTTCAACTCACTCTTGAACATAATGAAAATTCATGAGCTCCCTAAATTTGAGAATTTGGCTTGGTACAGCAGGACAGCAAACCAAAATGTTTGCCTCTACACTTCCTAGGTCCACAGGTGTCCAAGTATGAGGTCTCTTAGGAATCTTGTATCTTCAGGAAACAGGCAACATAAAGACCAAAGAGCACTTTTTTTTGGTGCTGCTTTAAAAAGCGAGAATACAACTGAGATTTTGGATTTATAAAAATTTGGATGATTTAATGGGACAGGGCCTTTCTGAAACAGAAGCTAAAATGAAGTCTCTCCCTTTTGCTCAATTCTTATTAAGTTCACAACACTATATGTAGTTCACTCTTGTTTAGAGCTTGTACACACTAAGGATGTATTTTATTGAATATTGACTTATGCGTTTTGCAACATACTTATTCCTGGAGTAGATGTAGCCTCTGAGAAACAAGGCTGCCATGGAAAACTGGAAGACTCACAAGGACTGTAGGCTGCATCTTCGGAAAGTGTTGCCATGGTTGCAATGGAATGAACCTACTCCTTCCTCTGGTTCTGCCACAGAACCTGGAGCCCATGACGAGGTGGATGTTGCAGCCAGCCAAACAAGGGGACATCAGGGTGTGGGAAACAGGAATGTAACTGCAGAGAGATTCGGGAATCAATGGATGGTGCCCCAAACTGTGATGCTGGCAATGCAGCCTCCTGAGAAAGGATGACCTCTCCTCTCAAACCATGTAGCAAGTATCTTCTGATAGGTGAAGAGTACTTGTATGAGTGTGTGTATAGGCAGAAGTGTTAGCTTGACCATGACAAGGTCAGGAGTCAAAACTGTTAAGAGACAGGTGAATGTTCTCATGCTAAAAAGGAGTAAGGGAAAATTTGCATAATAGCTATGGGAAGATATAAGAGGCTGTTTGTCAGTGATGAGAAATAAGATAAGACAAAATAAATCTCTGTAAACAGTAATTTCTTCCTCTTGGTAGATCCTGTAAGCCTATGTCTGAGAAAAAAAGGGACTGAAAAACTCCTAAAGATCTCTCCCATGGCAAACTGTGAAAAGCTATGGTATGCTATAAACAGATAGAGAAAATGGCAACTCTCTTGTAGTACAATACAGCCTTCTACTGAGATACTAGCCTGTAAAAATCATAAATTACTTATTTTTACAGAAATCATCCAGACAAAAACACATACTCAGCTGCCAAAACTACAGTCCCTCAAAGCAACACAAGAATAAATACACACCTCGATTTTGCAGAGAGAACCACCATAACTCTGTATAAGTGTAAATAGCGTAAGCAGTAAGCAATAATACTTGTTTGTCTCACCTTAAAATATAGTGGAGAGATCTGAGCAGAGAAACAAGTGGTTGTGTAAGCTGCACAAGTCTTTTTATCCGTGTCTTTCTTATATTAAGTATTGCCAGGCTATAAAGAACCAGGGACACAGGTATCAAGAGAGCTAAAATAAAACAATACCAATGATCGTCATAATAATACATTTATGTTTCCTTTCTTTTGGTTCAGAGCTGCTACAGCACACAGCATAAGTATCTGCTGCAAATAAGAGGACCAGAAATAGACTTTTTTCCTTTTAGATGAAAGCCAAAATTCTTACTTGACTTGTGAACTGGAACTTTACAGAATTTCTGCCACAGAACATCAGTTCACAAAACAATCATGAGAGCTGACAACACTGTATTACGAAAACTACATTTAGGAAACAAGCAAAAATTGCGCACTGGTGTAAATCACAGCTACACCTTGTTCAAAAAGAGCCACATGCTCAATGTCAAAAATGGGCAGAACTCCAAGTAAGATGTGTACTTGTCAATTAGTGGATGAAATTTAATCTGTAAGGGAAGAAACATATTGCACACAGAAGATAGCTCAGGGAGGGGTAATATCCACACACAAAAAAATATCTCCCATTTCATTGAAATCCCCAAAGAGGTAATGAGTAGTGATAGTGGTGACTATCGATGGACAACTTTTGGCTGGCTCACCCAAAATGATGTTGGCAGAACATATCCTGGTCTTACCTCTGCTGAACTGACAGGCTGGTTCGTGCAAGATCCCAGTCTGAGCAGGCTCGGGCGAGTTTCATGGCATTTAGGGGAACATTTGTGTGCACTTTAGGAAAGGAGCTCAAGGCTTCAAAGAGAAGGCACTGCCTCAGCCCCCACTCCGAAGTGAAGGTCTGTGGGATATATGAAGTGGGGAGCCATGGGGTACTGTGGCTCTTGGTACCCAGCACTCCTGAGGCAGCATGGCCTCTGCCCAGGGCCGGCCCATTCACGTGGAGGACAGACAACTGAGAGGGGACCTCATTAATGTGTACAAATATTTAAAGGGGGGGGGTTTCAAGAAACTGGTGCCAGGCTCTTGGGAGTGCCAACCATCAGGACACAAGGGAAACTGATGCACAGGAAGTTCCACCTGAAGATGAGGAGAAACTTCTCTTCTGTGTGGGTGACAGTGCACTGGAACAGGTTGCCCAGGGAGGTTGTGGAATCTCCCTCACTGGAGACATTCAAGAACCATCTGGACACAGTCCTGTGCAATGTGCTCTAGGATGACCCTGCTTGAGCAGGGAGGCTGGAGCAGGCGACCCATTGTGGCGCCTTCCAGCCTTACCTATTATGGGATTTTGTGATCCTTTATGCAGCACAAAAATTGATTTCTCTGTTCCTTTTCACACCTCCTTGGCAACTCGTACCAAACCGACACATATTTTTTAATGCAGAGGTGTTGAAGACAGGTGAAGCGAGCGGGCAGGGCCTGCCGGGAAGGGTGCAGGACACGAGCTCGGCGGGAGAGGCCTCAGCCCCGAGCCAGCCGTGCCTTTCGGAACTCGGACCCTGCGACGGGACGCTACGAGCCGGCCTCAACCCCACGGAGGAGCGCTCTCCGCCGAACCTACGCCTCCTCCTGCCGCCTGCGAGCAGCCGGAGGTGAGCCCTCAGCCCTCGCCGCTCCGGAGCTCCAGGCCGGGTTTTGCGGGGGCCCGCGCTCCCCGCGGCAGAAGGAGCGCGGCCGGGGCGCGGCGGTGCCTGAGCCGGGCCGGGCGCGGGAGGGGGCGGGGAGCGCCCGGCGGGAGCCGGGGCACGGGGCACGGGGCACGGGGCACGGGGCCGGTGTCCTCGGCCCGCGTTCCCCGCGGGAGCGAGCGGCGTTCCGGGGCTGGAGCCAGCTCCCCGCGCCGAGCCCGCGGCCGTTCCGCCCCGGAACGCCGCTGCTGGCGGCCGCGGGGCGCGGGCGCTCAGGCTGCTGGCGGAGCGACCCGGAGCCGCTCCCGGCTCCCGCGGGCTGTTCCCGCATATTGTTTCCCTGAGAAGTGCCGGGAGGCGGGGGGTGGGAAGGGGGATCTGCCTGCAGTTGCTCCACGTGCATCAATAGTTGTCAGTAACATCAAACTGACGTCATCCTCGGGTAAAAAGATCTCTCTTTTGTTCTCGTTCCCTCCCACCACTTCTTCCCCCCCCCAACCCCCCCCGCTTAAAAATTAAAAGCCAGAACATTTGCAAAAAATAAAAATAATAAGAGCTCCTCTCCCCCACGTTAATTGCAATGCAAAGGGAGATGTTGCATTACGGATCCTGCCTGGGCTGTGCTGGGCTCTAATGAATGCGCCGAGCCTTTGATCTGGGTGAGTCAGTTGGGTTCAGTTGTGCCGGAAGGTTAGTTGCACATCCTGGCTGATCTGAAATTCGATCAGCAGAGGGGGCAAAGAAAAAGAAAAGCATTTTAATGGGAATCAATAGAGGATCACAGGGTCCTGGAAGGAAATAGGTGTTGATTAAAGATGTGTGGGTTTTGTTGGCTTTTTTCTTTCTTTCTTTTTTTTTTTTTTTTTTTTCCTTTTTTCCATGTACACGACTTGTTTAAAAATAAATAAACACCAAAAGCAGCCCGGCAGAAACGAGGGAAGGCAGGCTGGAAAACAGCTTTCCCAATCACCCGTGTGTTTGTGTTCCAGGGAGGCAGTCAGCAGACCGAGAGTTTGTGCAATGCTTCAAGCTACAGCGCGCAAATTTAAAGCAGTAGGCTCCAAAGGATAGCTCCGGTTCTCACTGCACTGCATTTCTGTGCCTGAGCTGTTTACTAGTGCATTATTAAATAAGCCCAAAACACTCGCCCCTCTCCCCCTAAGCCAACTTCTTTTTTCTCCCTCCCTCTTCAACCCCCCTTTCCTGCCCGCTGCCGAGCCGCAGGGATTCGAGATACCCGACATGAAGGTGTAGACCTGTTTTGTTGCAGTCACAGGTTTCAAAGCTAAACTTTCTAGGCACGTTTTCACTGTTTAGGAAATACTGAGCTGGAAGGTCTGTATATATTGCCTGACTTTACGTGAAAAAGAGGGAACTACAATTGTGCTGAACATTTTTTCACTCAGAAGGAGGTGAGTCAACTTCCTACACAAAGACTTGAATCACCCGCCCTGCACATTGCAATAAAATCCGGCCTCTCTTCCATTCATGTGTGCGTGTACACATGCACACAAAAAAATGGGGATTGTGATTGAAGAGCTGGAAGAAGCTGCTGGCAGAAGACTGAACATTCCTGGCATGAGTATATGCTGGTTGTCATCATAGAAACAGGGCATTGCTGTGCCATGGAGGTCATGTTTTTGTCCAAATGGGAAACCTTCTGATCACTTAAAGTTTCTTGTTGAGTTGCCATTTCTTCTGGTTTTGTGTTCTGGCGTGTTTCTCCCTACCTGCTGCTAAAGATTAGCGCATAATTCAGAACTGTTGCTGTTAATGGCATTGCAGTGGTGTGTCCAAGTCCCATGTAGAGCATGAATTCATGCAGATGCTCATTAACAGGCAGCTTTACAAATGAGGACACGGACTGGGAGGAAGGACCTCCTGATGTAAGGCCAAAGAGGTTTCCTGCCTCCCAGGTAAACACAGGCCATGCTGTCTCACCACGTGGTGTTTGAACGTCCTTATCGACAGCTGAATTGCAGTTGCAGTGATGATTTTCATTCTGAGTAAGAAGTAGGAAACACTTTTTCTATCTTTATAGTTCTTGCCCAGTGTTTGTTTAAACTAAAATATTTTGGGACACATTTTTGGGTGTTCTGGCAATACTCATCATAATTTGCCTCTAACTGAGTTAAACATTTATTTACTCCACTGTGAGATCTGATCATTTTAAGATTGTTTTCTTCTTTAGAGAAATGGCAGTGAGGCATAGGTGCCAGGGCCAGGTTTGGCATCGACAGATATGCAGGTAGCATCAACGAGTTTTTATGTTGTCCTCTTTTCTGCATCTGGCAGGAGAAACCAAATTGGTGTACCAGCCCTGCTTCAGTGGATGAAATTTGATTTTTATGTAAGCATTCGGATATATATATATATAAAATGTTTATTTCAGTGGTCTTTGAAGAAAACTGGTAGAAAGGAAGTGTTAGATAACATGACTACTTGAGGATGACCATTTTATAATAGTATGAGGATTTCTTCTCCTATGAGATGTAATTAATTTATTTTAAAATTATGATGACAAGGATAATAAATTCTCTGTTTACTGCAGGACAAAATGCAATAGAATATGGGATATAATAAGTGCCGTTGCCACTCACTATCCTGTGAACACATGGAAGACAATGGAAGGTCAAGTATCTAAATTAGCTCTTCTAGGTTTGTGCTCATGGAAGGTACCAGATTAATAGCCTAGGAGAATGAAGGGCTTCTTTTATTGTCAGAACTGGTACAATCATGGGATCTTTCCCACACCTTACCTTACTCGTCACTGCCTCAAACCATTTTTTGGAATAGACCACAATTACACCTGGAACCTGCATAGACTTGTGTTCTTAAATTTATTTGTAGAGCTAAGTCATTAGTACTAAGAGACTGTGGAGACCTGAGAGGCTGTGGAAGCTGAGCTATCTGCTGAGAATGCTAAGAAAGTTGTGAATTATTCAATTTTTATGTGGATACTTGTGAAATACCACTGGAACATTTCATATAAGCCAACATTCAGCAGATTACCTGCATCCATCCTGGCCTAGATTTGATCTATGAATGAATAGCTCTCAAGCCCTTAAAAATGCCCTGGGCAATCCTGTTCTATTATCTCCACCATTGTTTTTCCATCCAGATACCACAGGGATGAGCACAATCAGCAGAGAAAATGAAAATCAAATTGCCTACCAAGAGCTGACCATATGGGGCAGCTGGTTGCTGCTTCCCAGCCCCCTGCCTGATGTCTCTTCCCTGCCTCTGATGATGTGCTACTGAGTGCTAGTCAGTCCCTGTCACCCCTTCCAAATCTGTTTTTATGCTGCAGACAAGCAAATTTCCTCAGGTTTTGTATTTTCTGAGAATGTATCCTCTTTTCCCTCCAGTTTTCTTGTTTCTCTGAGCACTGAAACTGTGTGGTGTGCCCCCCCTCTGCTCCCCCCCCCCCCCCCCCGCCTACTTCTGCTCCTTTGAATATGAACACTGGGCCTAGAAATAAGGAAAGGAGGCCAAGAGGAAAATGTGTCTCACTGAGACTTGCCAGATATCCAAGTTGCATGTGGAGAGACAGAGTTTCAGCTCATGTGTCTGGCTTGGACAGCAGCGTAGACCATTAAACATCCTGTTGTCTGTCTTGTGCTGGCCAGACAGCACAGCTCCTCACTGACACCTGGAGGGGCCGGAGTAGTGGGAGTTACTGCCATGTTGAGCTGAGGTAAATCTGGTGGGTTATTGGTGATTTCTGTGCCCAGGGATGCATTTTATGCTACACCTTAAGAATGAGGACAACGGGAGGAGGAGAGGTGTCTGCAATCAAATGCTATCACCTGTCACCCAGAGGAGTGCAGTGCAGGTTTCCTCCTGCCAGCTTGTCCTCTTAGAGGCTCTGGCCTTTGGTTTCTGAAGGGTGCTGCAACAATGATGGGTGGTAAGTTGTTATTATTATTATTATTATTATTATTGTCATTTGCTTGTTGCTTCATGGCAGTTCACATGGCCCAGTAAAAACTGGATCCCACTGTGTAAACTGTGGTACTGTATCTGGCCACCCGAGGAATTTGCAGTCTGAATAGGCAAGGCCAACAAGGTGAGACAGGGGCATACAGGAAAAAACCCCAACCGACTACTGAACAAAAATCCCCACGTGTTGACTTACAGGCTGTCTGTTTTTTGACAGTTCCAAAAGAGGGTACAGTTTAAAATACCTGTGTTGCTAGATGAAAACACTCTCCTCCCCCAGGCAGATTAACAAAAATTAACAGAAAAAAGTGCCGAGGTGTGTCTGCCACAGTACCTTAACACATTTTGCTGTGCTTCATTGTTCTCAGTCATTGTTCTCAGATCGTGGAGCACACAGATTGTGTAATACCTCTATTCTGGGACACCTAGGTTAGAACAGTTACTCTCAGCGGGGTGAAGGAGGAGCTCTGCGGTAGCTTTAGCTAAGAGTGTTTTACTTCTTGTGGTTCATGTCCTGACTTTCAGTAATCTTGAGAATTTGAGGACATGTATACATTCATCAGTCTGACAAAATGCAAATATTCTAAATATTAATTTTTTTTGCATATATGTTTGATCTGTAATTTATTTTGTACAATAGACCTATTTTTACAGTACTTGCCATACAAACACCACCTCATTCTACTGACTTTGTTGATAGGAGGTAGATAGCAGCATATGCTTCCATGCAAAAAAAAAAAAAAAAAAGAAAAAAAAAAGGCAAAAAACCCCCCATAAACCTGCTAATGTTAACAGAATGTTAATAGCATTCTGTGACACAGTCATACAGTTCATGTGTTGGCTCAGCACCCCTCTGCCCGGAGTACCAAGGCTCCTGGTTTCTCCTGTGCTATGGTGGGGAAGCTGTGGGGAGACAGAAGAGCAATTCCAGATTCTGTGCTGTGAATGCTTTCCTTTCCCACCGGCTGGCTACATCCATGCGTGCAGAGCTTTTGATTAGATCTGCTGTTTTGCCTATGGCAATCTTCACTGCAAACGTCCTTTGTCTATACATCATTTGAGCATCTATACATGATAAGATTGCCACCTTTTATTACAGTAAAAACAGGAGCTTTCTTCTCAATAAGCTTTGCTCCTTCCTCAGCTCTCCAACCACCCCTAGGGGAAGTGAGAAGGACAGGAAAACTTTGAAAAACCTTTCACCTCTTTGTTCTCCTTGGAAGAATGTGGGAAGAGTTTTTGTAAAAACCAAGGTAGACATTCATAAAAGGGGGCTTGCCTGGGTGGCATAAAAATGGGAAACTTGGTAAAGTAGGTACATGTAAATACACTCAGATTACTGAATTGATAAACTCACATTTTTTTCTCTTAAAGGAAAATTATATCCACGTATTTCTTAGCTTACATACTACTTTCAGTCTGTTTCCCCTGTTACTTTTAACACGAGGGTCTTGGAGCCTTACAATGCCCTTCAGCATTAAAAGCTTCCTTTTTCACTATGAATAGGCTTGTACTGCAACTAGGCAAGTTCTAGTGTATTACATGAGAATGAATAAAGATATTAGTGTACAGAAAATGTGAAAAGAGAAAGGCAGTAGACATGAATAAGCAAATAAGTAACTTAATCACATTTTCCTTTGAATATACAAAATACACTGAGGATCACATCGCTAAAAAAACACGTCTGCTGAAAAAGAAGAGGATTTTGTGTAAAAACAGATCACGCATCTGCTTGTCTCTGAACACTTTAAATAATCAATGTATGCAATCACTTTGCTTTTACTCTACAATTAGACTTTGGACTAGGACAGAAGTATATGTGATTTGCATTTCCTTGAAAAATACTACTGTATGTAAGAATTAAACTCTTAGGCCAGGTAGTTTAGCTTCCTATGAGTGCACAATTGTTCACTACAGTGTGCTGTTGAGTGCTTTACCTGCTCAAGTTTCAAATGCTTTGTTTGGTGGGACTTCATCATTCATTCTCCATTTGAAAATTACCTGTTAGACTGAATCATGCAGTTTCGGAGAAACTCTCTGACACTTTGTCCAAATTTTGTTCTTCTTTAGTTTCATCCCATTACATTTAGCTGTACCACTGAATGTTAGCATCCAAGAAATTCCTTTCCATTCGCTCTGTTCATCACTCATATATTTCTAGACAGTGGTCATTTTGCCCCTGTGTGGTGGTTTAACCTGGCAGGCAGCTAAACACTGCACAGCTGTTCACTCACTCCCCCTCTCCCAGTGGATTGTGGGAGAGAATTCGAAAAAAAAAAAAAGAGTAAAATTCTTGTGTTTAGATAAAGACAGTTTAATAGGATAGAAAATGATGGGAAGATAATATTAATAATAGAATTAGAACATACAGGTGATGCACAATGTGGTTGCTGCCATGCACTGACCGATGCCCAGCCAGTTCCCGAGCAGTGGGCCCCAGCCATCTTTCCCCCTAGTTTATGTGCTGAGCATGACACCATATGTTAGGAATATCCCTTTGGCAAGTTGGGGTCAGCTTGCCTGGCTGCATCCCTTCCCAATGTCTTGTGCACCTCACCCTACTTATTTTCTGGCAGGGCAGCATGAGAAGGAAGAGTCCTTGACCACTGTTTAGCAAGAACTAAAACACCAGCGTGTTACCAGCATGATTGTCCTAAATCCAAAACACAGCACTACATCAGGTGCTGATAAGAAAATCAGCTCAATCCCAGCTAATACCAGGATAACTTGTTACCTAGGTTAATAAATCAGCCTTCTTCCTTCTCTAATCAGTTTTGTTGCTCTTTGAAGTTCTTTCCAGCGCAGCAGCATCCTTCTGTTATGGAGGTGTCCAGAAGTGGATGCAATGTTCCGCAGAAGTCTTCCCAAATGCATAGACAATAATTTTCCTCTTCCGACATTATTCTACTGTATATGCAGCCCAAAATTGCATTGGTCTTTTAAAATGATATATCTCCTTGAGAACTCATATTCAATTTGTTGTTCACTGTCACACAGAGATATCTTGCCGTGCAGATGCTTTCCAGGTTTTGCTTTCTCATGGACTCTCCATGTTTCTGATTATTTTTCCTCAGTATATTAGTCTACATTTTTCCACACTGAATCTCATTTTATAGCCTGCCTACATATCTAACCTTGTTAGTTTCCATTTATACTATTGCTATCCTCTCTGACATTTGCAAGCCTCCTGGTTTATTGTCATTTGTGAATTTCATTAATGTGCTATTTACCTCCTTTTCCAGATCATTAATTGAGATATTAAATAAGAACATACCAAAACCACCCCTGCAGCAAACCAGCTCGATACCTCACCTCCCATCATTACCTGCTGCTTACACTCCTTCGACCACTTTTTCCATCCAGGTCACAGGACGCAGAATCAAGTCAATTTCAATTAGATTTTTCTAAGAGACTCATTTCAGTTTTTAAAGTGTTTTATAGGATTTAGCTCCATGACCTTTTCTTCTTTTCCTTCATTGCACAGGTGGGACTGATTCTCCTTCCCTGTGTTTCCACAGATAGCAATAATGAATTAGACAGTGATGGGGTGGGGGGGGGAGCAAATGGCTGCTTTTGACTGATTAAACTGGAATGCAAAATTGTCTTTCTAGTCTTCGTATTTTGGTTTTTATTTATGTGCTTTAAAGTTGTCATAATTTTCCTTTTGTTGTATCCTGATGGGTGAAGTTCTGTTGCTTTTCTCAGGCTTACATTTGAAAAAAAAACCACTTGTATTTCCTTATTTACTTTGGTCATCTGTTAAGCACTTTATTTTATGATGATGTGCTCCTCTTTGCAGATTTCATGTAGATTTGAACATCAGAAACTGGCTGTGTCTCTATTGTGCAGATAAACTCTGTGAATCAGTTAATTTTTATTGTCATCATTTTTATGATGAAAGATCATACGGTACAGAGTGTTCTTAAAACTGCTTCTAAAGTAATTTTTTCCTCACCTCTCATTCAAGCAGCATGACTGAAAGCCCACTGGAGTGGGAAGAGATTCACTCACTTCAGTGAGCTTAGGGTCAGTTCCGTAAGCCCCCTGCACTCTCCTGGTGCAATGTAAAACCCAGAGAGAGAGGAGGCCTTCACGGTTACTTCTGAGATATTTTCCATGTGTACTGCATCCCGTGCAATATCCCATGGCAGCCATGTTCCCAGGTGCTGCTCTGTGTTTCATTGGAGCAGCTGGCCAAAACAGATGTGTGTTACCAACAAGTGTTTTGGAGAAGCAGCTTTTTGCTGTTATTTAAGGATTGGTGTCAAAACTGTGCTGTAGTAGTAATGTTCTAAGAGCTGTGTGGTTCAGCAATGCCATTGTGAATTTATCACTTACTGATTGCCTGTAAACAACATTTAATGGTCAGAGAGGTTTTGGCAGCAAAGGCTGTGGAGGGAAGTGCAAGAGGCAGGAATAATGAGAAATGCTGTGAAAAATGTTTTCCCTCTTTTCTCTTTCCCTGGATCTGCTTTTTGTCTGATGGGTGATGGAGAAGTTAACCACAGGAAAAAATGCCTCACATAAAGACACGGCACCCTAAAAATCCCAGCATCTCCAAAGGTTTCTCCAGATTCTTTCTACTGTCTTCCCAGGTTTCTCACTGCTGCTGCTTTTCCTTCCTTTTCTGTTCTTAACCACTCTTTCACATCCCTTTGCTTTTATTGGCATGGCCCTGCAGTGTTCTTATATCAGAAGAAACCCTTCTGCAACTGGCTTTTAGTGAATGTAGACTGTGATTCTGAAATTGTATTTTGAATTAACAGAAGAGTAAATATGAGTCCACAGTTAGGGCTGTAGCTTGATAGGAAAATGAATTATACTTGGAAAAATTATTCTGGGGCTGTCTGTGGAGTCAGGCATATCTAAATATCTTTGAGAAGACAATTTTTTTGGCTTGGAAGAGGCAAGATTCACTTACTCCTGTTTGCTCTGGAGATGTTGAATTTTCTGAAATTGATCTCAGCCATTTTCATTAATAGAAGAGGAAAATCTGTGACTCACTTTTTATCCACTGGTATGAAAAGATCCATAATGCACTGGACAATTACAGTTTTGAGGGAATGAAGCAATGAAGTAACATATTTATGGTAACATATTTATGGTGTGTACTGATTTCTGGTTTTGTCTGTATGTGTAAAATCTTGGTCTGATCTTAAAGAATATACTTGTCACTGTTTCCCCATCTGGAAACTAAAATAACCATATTCTCTGTCTCTCTCTAGGACTATGGGAGACCTAGTGTGAGGCAGATTTTCTGACATGAAGCTAAGGAAATAAATAATATTGCCATTATTCTTGTTGAATGCCTTGAACACTGTCTATCTTTCATAATTCTGTCAGTGACATCTGATTTAACAGCTGCTGGGTGTCCATTGCTTGTGTTGAGTTCAGCTGGAGCTGAGGGGCTGAGCACTGATCTAATTCAAAATGAGGCAGTGGAAAGGCATCCAAAATGCTTTTTCTGCCATGCTGCTCCACAGGCATACATTGTGCAGTCCAGTACCTTTTTCTCCTCTGCTTTTTAAAAGGAGGAGAAGCTAGTAACTGTTCAAGGTCTAAACAAAAACGTAGACTATGGTTCTTTAACCTGTTTGTTATAAAGCATTTTGCTTTTTTCATTAAACTAAAACCCTCTCTTTTGGATGAGATGTGGAATAATGTTAGAGGTGAATGGGAGGATAGCTTGAGGTAGGAAGGGGTGAAAGTGATAGCTTGGTCACTGACTGGTAAATCTCTACTAATCTTCAAAGCAAAATGTAACTCAGGATTTTTCTTCTGTTTCTTTCCAAGCGAAGGCCATTATGTTTCCATCCTTGGCTGTGTCAGCAGTGATAGCCCTTTTTTCCAGCATTGATTGTTGACTTCCCCTGACACCATATCACAACCCATTAGTGCTGAAAACTGACAAGCCCAGCTGCAACAGCAAAATGGCAAGTTTAAAAGAAAATATACAAGGGACAGGCACAGAATGCTATTAGTATGAAAAAGTAGTTGTTTTTTGTCTTACCTCTGTAAAGGTCAAGAATGCAAACATTTTTTCTCTTGCTAACAACAACTTGTGTATATTTTGAACTAACAAAGCCATTCTCTCTCTGTTTTTTTTTTTTGTTGTTGTTTGTTTGTTTGCTTGTTTGGGGTTTTTTGGTGACTTTTTGGTTTTTTTGCTTTTTTTTAAAGATCAAGTTGTAATGTGCATTTTACAAAAAGCAACCATGTTGAGGAAGCTTGCAGGGAATATTCTGCTTATACATATGTATGGAGTATGAGCTTTTTGTAAAGCACAGACATTTCTGAGAAATTAATGGCTCAGCAGTTTCTGGGTACTGAGGTCCCATCATCAAGCTTTTGTGTTGTCTATAAAATGGGATTTCTTTCTTTCTTTCTTTCTTTCTTTCTTTCTTTCTTTCTTTCTTTCTTTCTTTCTTTCTTTCTTTCTTTCTCTCTCTCTCTCTCTCTCTCTCTCTCTTTCTCTTTCTCTTTCTCTTTTTCTCTTTTTCTCTTTTTCTCTTTTTCTCTTTTTCTCTTTTTCTCTTTTTCTCTTTCTCTTTTCTTCTAGAATTGTATGGTGGTGTCAGCACTCTGGACAGTAGAGTAACAATAATGGCAAATGTTCCCAGTGACTGTACAGGTGATTTCCCAGGGGAAGAAAGCATCAGCCATCATCGTCCCAGCACTGTGTACTTAGAGATATAATGGGGCTTGAAAAGGGGCAGGTAACTCTTCAAAACCTTTGTGCCAAGGTCCCCATTTGATATCAGTCAGAAGGTAGAGTGTACACTTTGCTCTGTCAAAGCCCAGGGGAGATTGGAACACAAGCAGAGCCCAACAGCTCTCTTGACACCCAAGTTTGCTGCAAATGGTTGTGTAGCAGCAGCAGCAAAGGAGCAACAGCGATGGAAAACTGGTGAAATGCATTAAAATGTTTTGTCTTGTGAGGAACAGCCTAGAGAGCTGGGTTTGTTTAATCTCTAGAAGAGGAGGCTCGGGGGGCCCTCATCATTGTCTACGACTCCCTGAAAGGAGGTTGTAGCCTGGTGGGGGCCGGTCTGTCCTGCCGTGCCTGCAGTGAGAGGGCTGGAGGAAATGGCCTTAAACTGAGACGGGGCAGATTCAGATTAGATAAAATAAATGTTTCATCATTAGGGTGGTCAGGGATTGGAATAGGTTGTGCAGGGAGGTGGTGGAGTCACAATCCTTGGAAGTGTTCAAGAGGTGTCTGTATATGGCGCTGGATGATGTGGTTTAGTGGTTTAGGGGTTACAGTAAAAGTGCTGCATGGATGGTTGGACTGGGAGATCTTGGAGGTCTCTTCCAACCTTGATCATTCTATGATTCTATGAAAATAAAAGAAAACATGAAGACTGAAAGTCAAATTAATTTAAAAAAGATCCAAAATTTATTTGGAACCCTGTAGGGCAGTGAGGATACAAAAGAACTTAGGTTAACAAGGTAATGAATTTGTTTTTGAACAGGTGAGATAATTTAGACTTGGTTTTGCAAGTTGATAGCTCTGGACACACAAAGGACATTCATCTCAAGTAATCTATTTAGACAATTCTGTCATCACAAAACTTGTATCTATGGACATTTGTGCGGTAGTAGTTGGCGGATCCACCATTTTGATAGACTGCTGCAAAGCCATGGTTTCTGCCCCAAAGTGCTTGCAACTAAAAAACCTACTCATCAAATAATGGAAATTATTCTCTCATCTCAATTTTATGGGTGGAAAGATAAGCCTTACAAACCAAGTGACCTATGCAAGGTTATACTGTACGTCCCTCCTGAAGACTGATTGCTATGTGCTAAAGTATGGATTTATAAGGTCCAACCTACTATGTTAGGTTTCTGGGTGATTCTCTAAGCATCTATTAAAATGCTTTTGTAAAATGTAGCTCAAAGTGAAGTGTGTGGGTAGAGAGTGACCACATCAGAACATACAATTAGGGCAGAGTAGCTGAAACTGAGTTAGTTGATAACCTAATTTCTCATCTTCTTTCTCATTTATTTAAGCCATGGGTTAGTGACTGAGGATGAGCTAGGCTTTGTTCTCTCTTTTTTCATTGCTACAGAACAAGTCTGCATTTGAGGCTTCCTGAGGCTTCCTTGTTTTTCCTTTCTCTTCTTCTTGCTTGACCAACCGAAGAACTTAATGAAGATCTCAGACATGTTTATGAAATTTCTTTTTAATACATTGGTATTTAGGTCTAGTTTATCTTCACATGTTAGCTACAGTTTTAATAGTGGATAAGATTCCAGAGATTTTTATGGGTTGGGTCAGGTATAAAGTGTAATGCAGAACAATGTTATACTGAATATGAAGCTATAGTCATGAGGAAGGTTTATTATGGCAATCCTACTCTAGTCATTCATGCGCAGCCTTCTCCAAATAGCCAATTTTTTTGTAAACACTCAAGAATCCAAAAATCTGACTTCCTTTTTATTTACTTGAGTTTCACACTGAAGCCAGGACAGGAGTAATGAATCAGGCTTCAAACCTCCTTGGAGTAGTTACCTCTCACAAAGAAAGAAAAAAGCGTAATTTCAAGTAGTTAAAACAGGGAAAGACAAATGAAGGAATGATTACACTGAGTTAGTACTTGTCTGCTTAATGCACCTAGCTAATCCAGTTGTCTGGGTCTGAATACAGAGCCTGCTGCTAGTTTTACCTATATGAAGGGCAAAGTTTACTTCATGGCTTTGGACACAGGTGACCTGAGATTTTCTATTGATACTCAGTCATACCTTGTCAGCTTTACAAAGCATATATGGGTCCAGTGGCAGAAAAGCATGGAAGGAAGGCTTTCCGTCATCAAGTTTAGGCAGAAAGGCATTTCTCTGTGTTCTTCAAGGCTCTGTACTTTCAATGAAGTTGTTCATGTCTCAGTGAGTCAGTCCAAAAACAACATTTAGTGAGATTTCATCTGTCTGGTTAACCATTAGTTTAAACTGTTGTAAAGCTACCACGGTTAACTTTAATAAAAATAAAAGACAAAGCCAGACAAAAGGCAGAATAAATTAATGCTTGCATGTAAACCAATGCCTATAGAAGAGTATCTCTCTGTGTTATACATGATGATTGATTTTGGGTTGATCTTGACTGTAATTGTGGATGGCACTGAGTCGTAGAGGCAGGGTTTATGCACTTTCAGGCAAATAGGTAAACTGGGAACTTGACTTGCATGGTGCTGGCTCCCTCATCTTCTGGGCATCTCTATGAAAAGCCTGCCATGCAGTTTGCCAGCTGTCGATAACCCTGAGCAGTCTCAGTCAGCTGTACTCCACTTTGACAGGTATCTAAAATCTCAGTTATCTGAGCTGCTCTGTTCTGTGCACTCCTTTTGTGCCTTCTGAGATACCGTGGGAGACAGTAACAGTGCAGACTAAGTGATCCACACTGTTTCAGATATTGAAAGGAAACTGGATATCATGGAAGTTGTTGCTAGAAGTATACTGTTTCTCTTTAATCAGTCCTCCCAGCGCTAAAATAGACACTAAATGAGGTAACAAAATATCTATGTCTGTGAAAAGCATCTGGAACTCTGCTGCACCTAGTTTTTCTTAAGACCATTAACGAGGGCTATCACTTTAAAGGGTACTTTAAAACTCTATCTTTAACAAGAATTTTCAGAACTTCCTTAGGCAGCAGACACTTTAGGTGTAAGGTAAAGCAATATAAGATGATAATTTATTTAATTTGATTTCAACTCTCTCTGCCTCCTTTCCCCCAAATACAGAGTGGGTATCCCTTACCCACTAAACATGTCTTGGACCTTTTTTCAGTGCTGTCTGGGCAGATAGGCCATGTGGGACACAACTACCATTATGAATGGGACTACATTTGGATGGGAAAAAAGTCTTGCTGTTCTTGTAAGTTCTTGAAATTACCTGGAGTAATGGTAGAAGCCAGAAGTAATGGTAGCATAAGGGAGGGAAACTAGATTCCTGGAAAATCCTGCAAAGCAGTTAACATGCTGAATTCTTTGGACAATAGGTATCATCTCTCAGGATGAGCTGGACTCTGATTCAGGTGCTGAATTAAATGAATGTTTTATAAAATCAGCTCAGCATACTGAGCTTTATGGGAAACCTGTCTCTTATTTTAGTGTGTCAGATTTGAGCTCTTTTGAAACTCTCTCTTAGAGTAACCTGAAGGACTCTGAGACTTGGCTTCTTCAGTCCTTTCATGGTTTTCTAGAATTTTACTATGAAAAGTCTCTCTTGGAAATGCCTTCTTTTCTGCTTGGGTACATATTCTTCCTCTTAACATCAGTGACATACAAATGTGTAGCAGAGGTTATATATATGAAGTTATTTTATCTGTGAAGGAGAAAGGCAGCTTACAGGTGTGATGGGGTGAGCAGCACCAGCTGATGTGGGAGGGAGTGAAGTCATGTCCCATTTCTGTTCCCTTTGAGAAGAGCAGCCCTTCAGGGTGCTTGCACTCCCTCACTGAGCGTGCCGAGCTGGCAGGCAGTGACAGAATGGAGACACCTCAAGTAGCTTTCAAACAGTTATTTTGGTTGCAAGGAGTAGTCTGGTTGTGACAATGCAGAGCTCAATAAAAACAGCTGGTTTATTTGCCCACCCAGCTCCTGTGTCTTGGATGATACCCTAGAACACATTCATTGCCAGCGGAGAGCTAGGATTTTTGTTTCCCTTCCCCTGTGAAGAACCAGGATTTGGCCACTTCTGTGCAAGACAGTTATTTCTGTAATAGTGAGCTGTGAGTTAGTTTTTTTATATCATGTTTGGGCAACTAAATAATTAGCCTGCTTTGGAAAATGCTGAGTCTACAACGGCTCCCAGTGAAGTGAAGAGAATTACAGACTACTCAGCAATCTGGAAAACGAGACCTATTACTTATTAAATATGGAGCTGGGAAGAGAATTTATGGTGTTCATTTTTTAAAATTTGAAGCTGCATAAACAACAATTTATATTAGGACTCTCCTCGTAAAAAGTTGCTAAAGGTCTAGCAAACTAGTAACTCTTTCTTTAAGTGACTGATCAGTTGTTACAATGTCCAACAAGTTTGAGGTTTGTTTTAAGACCTCTTAAAATTGCTTACAATATACCCATTTGTGTACTTTTAATGTACCTTTGACCTCTGTAACCTGAAAGTATTGTTCTTTTGCCAATTTAATATCTCCAGAACATCATGTGTGGCCATGATAAATATGCCATGGATAAATATATCATGGAATATATGTGGAAGGGGTTCTTTGGTTGAAATGTCTGCTGGCTTAAGTTAGCTGAGTCTGACTACCATCCAGCACAAGAATCTCAGTTTGGGGACCCAAATAATGGGGTACTGTAGTCTTGTGGACAGCTTATCCAGGCAGGGAGCGGAAGCAGGTTCTTTGAATAACCTTCCTTTGTCCACCATGATGAAATCAAAAAGCAAATCTTTTGAAAAACATTAGGCAGTAATTCCCCTGGGGCTTTCCTAAACTCATCCATCATGGAGAAAATCTAATTTTCCTTCTTTCTCTATTGTACTCCAAGAAGCCTTGTGACCAGTTAGGTCATTTTAGCTTTAAACATTAACTTCGAGAAGACATTTTAAATTAGTAGAGGCTTTTTAAAAATTAGACCATAATCTTACACTCTACCATAGGAACAATGATGCGTTCTTTTTATTAAATGTTAATGATATTTGAGTGAAAAGTATTTTGTTTTTGATGCTACTGTTGAATTATAGTAATAATAATTAGTAGCGACGTTGTAACAGATTCTTTTTAAAAGTCTAGGAGACTTCCCACCAGAGAGTTGATTTGAATCTGTTTCACTCTGTTAAAGTTCACTTCTACCTGTATTTATATATTAATAAAGTGTCAGGCCTAGTGTTTTGGTCTGGCTATATCCCAGTTACACCAAACTATTAAAATGTCCATTTATTAATTCATTAATTTCATGACTCCTTCCAAAATGTTCTACGAAGATATTTTGCCAACCCTGTTTACATAAATTCCCCATTGTACTTTGCATTTTTATTAAATAGAAGTGGTGCTTCAAATAGCTTGTAAATTGACAGGATACAAATTAGTGGAAAAGTAGACATTAAAGAGTCAGTGATGTCTCTGGGTGAGCTTTGAAAAACATTCTATTTAGAACCAATTGTGCAGATGTATCATTTGTTTTTCTGCTTTCCCCTTTCTACATTTGTTATAACTAGGGAAATTTGCATGAAAATTGGTTGTGGGTTTATTTCAATGCTTACCTGTTTTGACTGTTTATTTTATATGTATCTGCTATTTTAATGCTTGTCTTATGACATCACTGTTCATTGCCGGGGGAATGACAGTGATGTCACAGAAGTGATGGTTTGTAAGACTGAATGCTTCTTGAGACTGTGAGGGACTATAAAACCTTTCTTTTGCTTGGGCCACCAGTTGTTGCTAGTTGATGGCTGTCATTCTCCTGAGGAGTCAAAAGCCATCGTGTCATGGTCAGTGCATTTGCATATGTGTCACAAAATGGCCACTCTCCTGAAAACTTCACTGTGGAAAACCTGATCACAGGAGACCATGTTTCCTTGGAATTCTTACTCAGGATATGGATTTATTTGGGGATGAGGATTCCACTGATATTTGTATTGTGTTTTCTATATCATACCTGTACATTGTCTAAATAGTCATCTCTGCATCTCTCAAATCCAAATTCAAATCCAAAACCTTTCAGGAACATGAAAGTCCTCTAGTCCAATTTGGGCAGGGTGGGAAGCTATGGCTCCCTGTCAAGGAATAAGCAGTAATGAGATTAACCATAAACATCTTTCTTGTGTATATAGGTTTATATGAATGGGAAGTGACAGAAACAGGACAGTGCAAGAAGAAAAGATCAATCTAAATACCGTGCATTTTCCAAAATGTTCCTGGAGTTATTGGAAGCTCTTTGAAAACATCCCCTGTCTTTTTCCAGTAGTAGATGGACCACAAGAGAGGCAACCCCTGTGAAACCAACTTCCACTAACATATTCAGACAGTGAATCTGTTGTATCTGTTGTATTGCTGTCTTGCTGGGCAGAAAATGGAAAGACAGTGAGCACTCCTTTCACTTTTTTTTCCCTACATCTCAAAATTGTCTCCCACACCTCGAATCTCCTACTGAACATGACCTCCTGGTCAAGCTGCAATCCCTCACCTCCAGCAAGCGGGAGGTGGCTGGGTTGCTCCTTTAGCAGCCCATGCTGATACTAGTACAGCACCGCTTGCCCCGCAGGGCTTCTTACAGAGCGACTTGAGCTGCTCTGGCCTCTCTCCGACGACTCGGTTTGTCATTTCTGTCAGTCTGTGGCACATACACACACAGGCACAGCAGCTGCCAGTGGCCTCGGGGGCCTGGGATCCTCTTTTCTTTGAGCTCAGTTCTCCTGCGCACCGGCTGTCTCCATTGCAGTCTATTACCTGCAATAGGCTCTGACCTCTTTCCGAGCATCTTAAAACACCCTGCCGTGGAGCTCCAATGGCACGCAGGCGTTTGCCCTGTTTTCTGGTGTCTCTCCCCCTGCTTTAAAATTACCTCTTCAAAGTCCATTTGGTATCAGTGGCTTGGGTTTTTGCTCTTTTTTGAATGGTGGTGGTTGTCTTTGATATCAGGATTTTAATTTTTTTTACTCTGAAGGAAGTAAAAATGCACTTGTCCATTTTAGGTACATTTGAATAATCGCTAAAAATAAAATGAAAAAAATCAGGGCTCTGCTCTGCAAAGTAGTTTTCAATCCCCTGAAGAGTAACATGGTTCTTTCTGACTCCACACAGGCAGACAGGCCTAATTCAGCTGTCTGTTGCATGGTATGTTTAAGTGGTTTTGTAAAACAGTGTTCCATAAATGTTGACAGTTTAATGGATTTCATTAGTGGCTGCCTACTGGCTGAGGGCTCAAACCTGCCCCCACCAGGGTTAGCTCAGATGAGTTCAGAAGTGGCTGCGTGGAGGACCACCCTCATCCTGTCGGAGCTGCTCCAAGAGCTGCATCTGGAGCTCTGAAACAAGAGCAGTCATCTTCTGCGCCTCCACATCCACGGCACAGTGTGGGCCATGGCTGGTGGGTGCGTGTAGTCATGTGTCCTTCTCACTAGGCAGAAATGTCTCCAAGGCTCCGTCCACACCCAAAGATGTGTGGGTCTCTTCAGGGTCTCCTTCCAGACTGCCGTGCAGGTGAACTGCCTCAGTTCACTCTCTTGGGGAATGAAGGGGTGTCCTTACTATGCCAAAATGTGCTTATGCTTCATTCCCTGTGCCTATGAGACCTGTAGCTGCATAGAACATCTGGGGACCCTCCAAGTCCAATTTCCATTAGCAAATAATGTTCATGATTTTGTTCCAGTCACTGCCTGCTAAGTTGAATAACATATGAAAGATAGCTTCATCAAGGTAAGTAATAGCTGAATTGAGTCTCTCTCTACACTCAGTGAGGTCAGAGGAAGCTTGACTGCTTTGTCTGGAGTGTGTGCTGGAGGAACATTTCAAAGGGGAAAACATTAAAACTAATAATATGAAATCTTGGAATAGACAATAATTTTAGTCCTTTTTCTGAACAAAGCAAAGCAAAGCAAAGCAAAGCAAAGCACAGTCCTAAGAAGCCATGAATGTAATTGAGAGCCCATTTTAATCATATCATTGCATGTTAGGCTGTTCCCAAACTGAAGTGAAGAAGACACTCCAAAGCTAACAGAAGTAACTTACTGTTTTTCTGACATGTTAAAAGTCTAGAGAATGACAGTTAACTATAACATTGCAAATTGAAGGCAAGTCATATAGTTAAAAATTAATTCCAGCATCTATTCCATTATGTCTGATGATTTCCTCAAATTTCTTTATTTGGGGAGTGGGACTGAAAATCCCTATGTTTTGTGTCTGTCTGAAGACGGTTTCTACCCTGCCCAACCTGAGAAGAATTGTGTGGGGTACCTGTGCCTGGGTTAGGTACTAGGGGAGAATGGTGCAGACTACCCATTGCTTTGGCATTATGAGCATCAGGACTGCAGCTTAGCTGTGCCTCATGCCATACTAGCAATTTCCCTCTCGGGTTTTAGGTCCAGGTCTGTTCCCATGCCCAGTCCAGTTTGATGGTCCTCACGCTGGTCAGATGATTCAGGTCAAGTCCATTCTTGTGTCTCTGCTCCCGTGTGAGTGCTGTGCTCTGCAGTAGGGGAGGGAAGGCACCTAAGGGAGAGGCAGCCTCTCCATGTACAGAATACTCTTTGCTTGGCAGCTCAATCTTTCCTGCAACCCTCCTGGGTCGGTTGGTGGTGCAGATGAGGCAGTCAAAGCGATGTTCATTCATTCTGTAGCCAAGCTGACTATAGAGTTTTTTAGGACCCGTTTTACTATTACCTCCCTATCTAATGCACATTTTTTTCTCTTCTTTTTCTCCAGTAGCAGCTTTTTGAGGCATGGTTTTCTGTTGAAAGTAGGCAAGAGCAGTGAAACATATAAGCAGGTCTTTCATACTCCAGTAGAGGTCAGATACCTACCTACAGTAAAGGAGCTAATTCATTACAGCATGATAGATTATAACAGCTTATTTGGAGCCCTATTATATAAATCACTTAAATGTGTATTTACATAACATTCCTATTAATTACCACAAAGACTGTAATGACTGTGAGCTGTTCTAGTTTATCTTGTAAATATGTATTTAAGCAATTCTGTTGCAGGTAATATTTAATCAATAGACCATAACAGATCATTAATCATGCCAAACCTTTGTGTAAAAAGTGAACTCGTACTAGTGGAATGTAATGGATCCTTTGGAGTACCATATAACATATTACACTACTCATATGAAAACTCTACAGTGCCCCTACTGATACATGTTAAAAGCCTTAATGTGACCTCCTGTATGGTAGGTCTCTCTATTGGCACATGGGCACATACTTTTCTTGAGGTAAAGAAGTCAAGAAGGTACTCAGCAGTGATCCTTTTAGACACTTGCAAGGAGCTGAATAGACAAGCTCCAAGGGGATGCACCTACCATATATTTTCTTGGCTAAAAAGGTACTGGATAAAAACATGTAGGTAAAATGCTTATCTGTGTACCTGGTGTCTGTTGTGTCTGAGCACCACACAACAGTGCTCTGCCGCACCAGTGATGGCAATGGCTCTGGAAGGTAGAGAAACATTGCTCTCATCCTTAACATTGGAAGTGGGGAAAATCCAGAGAGAGAGACCATGCAGAACACTCAGGGCATAGACATGCAACAGAGGGGTCCCTGCACTATTGCCATCAAGCAAATGACCATCAATTTACTTGAATGAATGCAGGTAATGCTGCTGTTTTTATGCAAACTTAAGATGCTATCTCAGGGAAAGCATGAGTATGTTCAGGAGCCAGTGTTCAAGCGGTAGTATTTTGGTGGTCTTCTCTTAACTCTTCAAAACACAGGTGCAAAAAATTGAGATCATCATTAGGGACCCATTTTTAAAAATACTTGATGCACAGAGCAAATAGAAAAGAGAAAGTAAAAAGTTTAAGCTCTTTAAAGAGCTCCAGTAAAAGTCCTAAGGGTTTTGTTTCCTTCACACAGTACAGAAGACAAGTCATGTCATCAGAAAGTAAAGAACCTGAGAACAAAATTTTGCTTACTTTACCTCTGCCAGCAGCCCAACTTGATTTTAAACAGATTGCCTGGGAGAGGGAGGTGAGGAGGATTTGCTGCAGAACTGAATTATCAAGTATTATAACTGCACCACTGCAAATCCACATGATGTAGTGCATGCGTGCTTGCCAAGATATCCTGGGAAGCTGGCCTCGATCTCTAGGTGAAGTCATAGCTGACAGCTAAGAGCCAAATTGTGGTCACGTGAGTCAGTCCACTAGCATCATGCAGGACTACTGCACAGTTAGGGTGCACCATGTTGGTACCCAGGCTGGGAATGCAATTCTAAAAACTCTTTATCCTATTGAGTGTGTCTTGAGTGTGCCATGCAGTTTGTGCTGAACAACAGAGAGAATTCATGGCTGAAATAGGAAGGAAGTCTTAGTCCAGGGCCATAATGTATTGGCAAAGCTTTATAGGAAGTCTGTGCATCACTGTCTCCGGCCAACTCCACCAATCTCTTGTTTTCATAAGCACTAAATTCACTTAATTTTTTTTAAAGGCTTTTATTAATGGTTCCTTTGGAGGTTTTGCAATCTGTTGTCTAATGCGAGCTTTGATTAAGTTAAAAAAAATTCTCTGCAATAACAGTTCTCCTGTGTAATAACTAATCAATATATGCTAATCATCTGCCAAATATATTTCTTACAGAGAAATGGTTATGAAGTTAGGTGATTGCCAAAAAAGAACAAAAACACCCCAACAAACAAACAAAAAACCCACCACCTTCAAACCCCTTTTTTAATTGCTTAGCCAGTACGTATTTGTATCTGTAAAAGATTAACCAGTTTTTTGCTTTTGAAAATTAGTATAGAAATATTATTAGCTGGCATGAATATTCAATTCAAATGATTTTTTTACAGTTAGGTTGTAAACCTGTAGAAAACATGGGAGGCCAGCTCAACCCTGAATATAGCAGTGAAGCTGAGTGCTGCTGTAATAATGTAATCTATTAAAAGGTTATCTTTCATATAAGATTGCTTTCCCTGAGCACCTAAGCATATTAACAACATCTGAAATGCACTTGTAATTATACACACCTCAGAAAAGATTTAAAATTACCTCTTTGTCCACACTTATAAAAACATCTCAGTCACTCTGTGATCTTATTTTACCTATGCACCTTAAACCTTGTAAAGGCAAAATGGAAGAAGAAATCACCCATCAGAGAATTGCTCATAGGTGAACTTTGGCCATCTCTAGTGGCATTAATTTTGCTCTCTGTGAACTGCACTTGACACCCTTGTAAGGTCTGGAGAATTCTTTCCATCTCTGACTGGCCTACATGACTATTTGCTACTAATTTGCACATTGAAAATGATGCAATGGGAAAAAAAAAAGATTAATTTAGTCTCCAAAGAGCAGCTTTCTGGCTAAATCCTGCAACTTTCTGGGAAAGACTGCTTTTTACCTCTTCAGCCAGTGCCAGTGAAATCAGCAGTGTGCTTGCATGACTGGGAATGCAAGGAGTGGCTACAGCAGCAAGGCAGGAAACGTGCTGCTTTAACCACATCAACTTCACTAATATTTGAGCTCCAGCTGCCTTTTCCCTGATAGCTGACCATACTAATGAACCTAACTGCCTTCAACACTGTTGCTGTAATCTTTCCATATACTGCAGAAATGTATTGCATGTAACACAGTAAGAAACTTATATAGTCTAGTCTATAACCTATTTGCCTCTGGTGTGGTGTTTGGTTTCAGGACCAGACACCAAGACCAGCAAAACAGTTTCTGTCAGTCTTATACAGCAGAAGCATAATGGCTTGAACAATACTGAGATTTTTAGACAAAGATACTAAGAATACTGTTAAAGTTCCTGTGCATCTTTGCCTTGTTAGAGGTCTGATTTTACTTTCCTACTTAGACAAAAATACCTTTGATTTTAAGCCCTTCTAGAAATTCTGTTTTAAAATTTTCAACTGACTCCATTTGGCAGCTAGGTTTAGGAAGAAACTTTTTTATCTGTCGCTAGTCTTCTGGGGCTACTGGTTATTTGGTGAAGAGCATTTGAGCTAATGGAGCTCTCTTGAATTCCCCTTAGGAATAGGATTCTTTCTTGAATAAGGACTGTGGGATCAGTTATTAGCTGTTCTGCTGAATAAACTGAATACCCGTGGAGCTTTTTAGCTTCTGCTTTGTGAAACCCATGGCTTTTAGAAAGGTCTGTGATGGTGCTGGTGATTTTTATTGTGATAATACTCCTAAATGCTCAGGCACAGCTGAGAGCAGTACTAATATTCACCACATGCTACCTACAAAATTGCTATGGTGGAAGCATGGGGTCCTTGCCCTGAGCACTTCATGGTGTCAGGGTTTTCAAGATGATTCGTTGCAGAGTTCTACTTGCTGGATTTTATTTCTAAAATAATCTTATTTCCAAATGTTAATTCTCACAATGGAATATCAGTTATAAATGCATATGTTACTAGGGTATTTTATCATACTTAAGAGGACTTCATAGCATCTCCCTTGGCAATTTTATTAAATGAAAGTATTAGTTTCCTCCTATGGAAGGGAAAAAGCTGTGCCATTTGGTTCTAGCTATAGCTAACTGATGAAAAACCTGTACAGAACTTAATGGAAAAATCCTGCAGATTTAAAATGAAAATGTCATCTCCGTCACACAACCCTCTGGGATGATTCAAAACCAGATGAGAAGAGACTATCATAATTTCACACCTCTGTATTTTAGGAGCAATTTCTTAAAAACTGAATATTGTCTTTTCTGTGAAATTTTTACCAGTAGTGAGTAAAAAAGATCTATTATAATACTTTTGGATTTAACACTTCCCAAATCAAGGTTGGAGGCAAGAGTGATGAAAGGTGAAAGGATATGGGGAATCTGTTGCAATGGTGTATTCCTCTGTTGTATCACAAACAAGAACGATGATCATGCACAAAGCATTTCTGGCGTGGAAAATGTGTCTCCTGAGCTCTCTCCGCTCCCAGAAGCTGGGTGGAAGAAATGCCTTTTCAATGTTAAGGGAGGTGGATGTGGTGAATTCTCTGTCATTAGAGTTGTTTAGGTCAAGACTTGCTCTACTCAAGCCACACCTGTATGGTAGGTGAGACTGGATAAGATGGTCACAATGGTCCTTTTTTGGCCTTTGTGGGATAGAAAAATCCTGTGAACCATTTGCAGAGAACACTGTCAGCAGGTATGCTTTCATTTCTTAAGGCATTGTGTAAATTGTATAAAATCATATGCTGACTTACAAATGATGAAAGTATTAGGCCTATCTTCTACTGTGCTGATACAATGGAGGAATTAATTTAAAAAAAATAATTCTGGTAAGTAAGCTGAAAGAGCACTAGAAAGTGCCTGCTCTTTCAGACAGTGCAGGAAAGTCACTAATTGCTCTAAACTAACTTCACTGAAGTGCAGAGCAAGGGTACAGATAACACAAAAATGTATTAGTTGCTTTTGTTGCAATATAAAAGGCTGCGGCAAGGGATTAGGTTTTTTCTGTTCAGCGAAGGAGGGGGCTGTGTTTCTCACACACTCCACATCTCTTCTTTTGCTATAGTTCAAAAATCTCAAGTTAGAACAATTTGGCGGTGTCAGCAGTGTAGTTTGACAACACACGGAGTGGCACAGCGCTGCCCCACAGAATGGTGTCCCAACGCCCTTTCAAGGCTGCCGCTTGTGAGCACGATGTACACTGAGAACATTTTTATGGGAACATTCAAGCAAACAAACACAGATGGCTGCAATTGCCCTCCCCCCTCCCCTTCCCTGGTGGGTAATCGGCACTAGTGTTGAATTACATAATTATTGGGGGTAATACTGTATTATCAGGTCAGGCAAGTTCTCTTCGCGAGGGTTCACCTGGTAAGTACTGCATGGTGATAGATGAGTTTTGTGTTACTTCACATTACTTGGGACTGGCGCCAACCAAATCACCTCCTGACTTGTGTACCAGGTAGTCAGTCACACCCAGGCTATCTAAAGCTGTGCTTGCCCGGGCCAGTCTTCTCTGAAAACAGCTGGGAGTCATGCCATATCAGCCGTGTTCCCGCGGAACGGCAGATGAAAGCGGCTGGAAAAGTTCGGCCGCGCTTTGAGTACGCGATGGTACTTCTGGCACTAGCAGGGAAAAAAGGCCGAGGGCCAGGAGGAGGCTGGGAGACGAGCGGGTGAGCCTGCAGAGCAGCCGCGGTCACAGCACAGCGGTTGGCTTTCAGCTGGGCCAGGGCAGGAATGTGGGATGGTTCCCACAGCATCTCCCAGCTTCGGAAACCTCTTCCCCTCCAGCACCGCATGCGCCGCGCTGGCTCCGAGGGCATGGTCGGATGTTTGCTTGAGAAACAGCTGTGGTGGTTTAACAAGTTACTGCTTGATCAGCTATTTGTTCCTGCTCCCCTCTGCTGAGGTGCAGTAACTGAATCCGTGGGCTCTTTCACGCTGTTGCAGGGTGGAGGGAAGCAGGATTTGCTTCAAGGGTTTGCAGGTACGGGCAGCTGCCATGTCTGAGTCGTGGGGGCAGAGATAAAGAGTTAAGGGGCAGCAACTCTTTAAGCAGAGACAGCTGTCTCCTAAGCGAATGTCTGACTGTGCCATAAAAGACATTCAACACCATTAAACATTGGGCTGTCAGCAATAATTACAGAATGTGTTCACACTGTTTAAAAAAGCAAAAACTACAGAGAGGAAGAGAAGTGACATGAAAATTCAAATGTGAAGAAACTAAATAACTACACTTGGAAAAATAAAGTGTTGCTTATGTGACTAGAGAGTGCTGTTCCAAAAAACCACAACTTAGAAGCAAATTTTGCCAGTAAATCCTTCATGTAGGAAGTGGGAGTGATGAAAAGGAAAAATGCTTGGCCCTTTTGCAGTTTGCTCCTTTCTTTCTCTCTCTTGGTCCTGAAAGGTAGGCAAGTTTTATGTACATGAAGTAACATATATATAGCCTCACCTGTCTACGTCATTGTACATTTTAGAAATTGCAAGGTACGTCTGAATAGTGGAAGCTTGAGGATGAAGTCTATCAGTGTACCTTATAGTCAGTGAAGGAACACCTGCCATAGAAGAGTCACACTTTAGTTGTGTTTTTTACAACCTATGGTCATCCCAAATAATGTCTCCAAGAGCTCCCAGTCAAAATAAATGTGCGTTTTTGAGTGGTTTATGCTAGGTGTTTGCTTTCATTGCAAAGTCATCTCTGAGTTTCTTCATCCTTGTCATTTTGCCCTGACTGTGTAACTTTGCATCAGTGGGAATGTGTGATTGTAAAACCATAGGCACTTGCAGTGGACACAGGAGGGGGTGTAGTGCTGCAAATGTATACTGTTTAAGTGATTAGGTTTAAAACTGCTTTTGTCACTCCAAAGAGAGCTCTGATGCTCTACAACATTCTAGTTCAGATAATAGTAAAAAAGAGAATTCCCCACATTCCCAAACATGTGTGTAAGATATTATGAAAGGGCTATTCATACCCCTTGGTTTGCTTGCTGAAGTAGAAGCACTTAGAAACACTTTTTGAGCATTGAATTCTTGTGTTTCTGTCAAGCTTTTGTGGAGCCATTTGGAATTGTCTGTGGCTGTGCGTCTTGCCCAGCCCCTGGTTTTGGCACCTCTGTCACTGGCTGACACGTTCCAGCTGGTTTTTAACACATTCACATGCGCTTCAAGCAGACAACAGATATTCACTTTGGCTGCACTGTGCCAGGTGCCAGCACCAGGTATCCATTCTCTCTGTACCAAACACACCTGGAGCAGAGCAGCCATGCATTGGCAGGACTGACAGTGCAAGCTGTTACAAATGCTTCTGGCATTAAACCCTACGTGGGTACCTGCCTCTGCCTGCCAGTGCCCTGCAGCCTCCCATCATATCTTGCAAATAGTGTACAGACTCTCTGAAGACTCTCTCAGAAGGTCTCTTGGCTTGCCCTATGCACAGCAGCAAGGATTTAGGAATGATTTCTTGCTGCTCTTTGGAGCAGGATGTCTTCACTGGGAAATACTACTGATGGCTTCATGCAAATAGTCTAGAAAGTGGTAAATCAGTTCACTAACACATTTACAAAATTAATATTTTACACAGGGAGCTGAACAAAACTTGTCAGCTCTGCCTATATCCCCTTTGCACCTCAGAAACCACTGAGTGACAAAGTAAGATAACCTTCGCTCTTCCCTTAGTGGGATACAGTAACTTAGGCCCTCACCAGAACCTGCAGCACAAACCTTGCTTAGTAAGCTAGCACTTTTGAATTTTTGTGCGTAGGATGTCCAGCTGCAGGAAGATTTTACTTTATGGAACTGGAGCACCATGTAGAAGTAGGTTGATCTTCCTGATGCCCTAATAACACCGGTCCTGGAAGCCAGGGTTGTGGATTCCTTCTGGGAACTCCTCCTGGGAGTTCCAGGCAGAATAGAGAGGTACAAGAGGTAAAATCAGTTATTAATTCTCAAGTATTTAATCTGCTTTCTTCTCTGTTAATGCATCACATGAAAACCCGTGTTTCGCAAACGCCATCATCATTTTCTTGTGCTGAGTGGCTGGTTAAAATGTGGACCTGGAAAAGCACAACACTCCTTTTAGTGCTTGGTAGGCTCCTCTGCTAGTGCTGACGTTAAAGGATATGGCTTTCCTGCTGACTTCAGCGAGAGGTAGGGCTGTTGGAACAGTTTTCCCTGGCTGTGCTTTAGTCATATGCATTTCCACATGCGGCAGGGTTAAAAGATTTGTCGCCCTTCCTGACTCTGCTTCACCCTGGTGTTTGAAAGCACTGGTGGGGGGCAGCGAGGGGAAAAGGAAGACATTAATACACAACGAGAAGCTGAAACCAAAAGGCCAGCCCGTGCTGCATGTTCCCACTTCTCGGCAACTGTGAGTCACACGCGTTAAACACATTTGTGCGCCGGTTGTGCGAGTTGTCCCTAGAATGCTTCGAACTTTTTATAGCTGCTCCCACTTGCTGCAGTGTCACCTGCTGGTGAGATCAAAGCACTCAATAGCACGCTCCCCCGCTCCACGCTCTACAAAGTCACCGGAGCTCTTGAAAACTCCTACAGATGTTTCCTCTCTGAAGACAAAAGGATATTTTTCTCCCCTCCCTTCCTCCTTCACACCAAAGAACAAATCCTATGCCTGGCTGAGTTTGTACCACCTCAGATTAATTGGCACTAATGCAAATGTTCGTGGCTGTGTGTGGGATGTTGCTGAGAGCATAATGGTTGTCGTATTTGCTTGCATGTGGTTACTCCACTTCAGCTGTGTAATTCATTGCTTTATAAAATGCCTTACAATGCGCTACAGCACAGGAAGCTAATCATATGCCGTGGCAGACAATACAGCAGAGATTCAGAGTTACTGCAGGTCTCCTAAGGCCCGTGCCCTGAAGTCCCCAGTCCTTTTTCATCAAAAGTCCCCCTCGAGTGAATGTCTATTTTGCCACCTGGAACAAACTCTTAGAACTGCCAGAATGTCTGGAGCTTTTCTGCTGGCTCCTCGTGGGATTCCCTTTCATTCCTTTTCAGCCTAATTCGTCTTCCCTTCACTCCCACCCCGAGTTTCTCTCCCTCTTTTTAGGCATCTTATTGGCAGTGTACTCCAGGCATAGCAGTATGAAGGTTGTACAAGAATTTTCATTCTAAGGGGGTTATTTTGAGTTGCTTATGTTTTTGGCTGCAATTTTAAGCATTTGATATCAAGCCCAGAAGCAATTTTTTAATTGGAAAATGTAAGCTGAGATAGGTACAAGAACAAAGATCTTTTAAAAATGATACTTCCAACTGTGTAATTTTAACAGTTCTTATAGATGTGGGCATGCATTGGTGTTTGGTTCTGCAGTATCTTTCGCCTCTTCTTGTGCCCTTGAGTGTTACTGGTTGGTAGTCACAGGATGTTTTTTTGTGAATGCAGACTGTGTTCCCTAGGTACCAAGCTATGCTGGTACCATGCTCTCATTTCTAGCTTAGGAAATCTCCCTCTCTCTCTTTACCAATAAGGCATTGATGAAGAAAGGTGAGCTCCTCTGCTAGACAATGACAGTAGAAAAGCCAGTGTGGAAAGAAGCAGTGAATTTGCCCAGCTGGTTGCATGAGTTTTTGCCTTGGTCTAGTTTGCTGGCCTAGCAGAAGCTGAACCATGTAGAAGTTCATAATTTAATTTATTTTCTAAAAATGCACAAAATTCTATTAGAAACCCTACATGACAAGACTATCAAATTGCAAACACTCAAAGGCTAAGGAAATGACAAAATTGAGCTTGCCTACCCAGCCTTAATTCTGTTTCCTCGCTTGTATAGTTACAATAAAGTTTAATTAGATTGTCGCATATTATTTTGGGGAGCTGCTGGAGCTGGTCTCCCGCCTCATTCATTTTGCATGCTAATGCAGTGCAAGGCAGTTTTTCTTGAAACACTGAGGGCCAGAGTTTCTCACTTACTGCAGGGGCTGTATGATGTGTCATAAATAAGATTGGTGTTCATAGAAGGCAGGAGCTGTGAATGTAGAATGATAATGAAGAGTTTGGATAGTGACGGAGTAACCACTTACTCCTTCACCCTGCCAGCCACCCACGGCTATTCCAGTCCCTGCAGTCCACAGCTGAGGACACCAAGTTGATACTCCCATACTGGCTGCCTCCCCAGCAAACTTACATATTCCCATGCTCCAGTTTCCTGGGAACCATTCAGGAGAAGAAGTCAGGATGTTATGTGTCCTAATTCAGCAACCAATCCTGAGGGACACACTGACCCTCTTATATGTCCCATGGTAAATTACTGCTGTGGGAATGACAACCGCTCCACATCTCACTGCGTCTTGCCTTAAAAATTATAATCTTGCCGTGTGGTTCTTCATAGGGAAGTTTCTTCACAGATAAACACCCTAAGGACAAGTTGTCTTTTCATTCTCAGGCAGTGGTAAATGTGAAAATCAGTTAAATGCAATAGAGTTAAATTGTATTCAGGCAGTCATTACTGCTCCCAACAGATGAAAGGCTTGTGGCCATTTATTTGAGGGGTCAGCTCTCAGTCTTCTCTGTTTGTATTTAAGGGTGGCCATTCCACCTCTGATAAAGATTGTGTATTTCCCTTCAGATTTTTTTCTGTTTATTTCTGATTGGTTGTAAGTGTTGGAGTGAGTTTTCCTTTTAGCTACAAATGCTGCTCTTTGAAATTGAAGTGAATGACAGTAGAACTTAAGTGTAATAACAAAAGGCAGTCTCTGCTCCTGTAATTTCACTTGCCTCTTTACCATGTTCTTCTGCAACCGTAGCAAAATGCTGAATAGCTTTAGTATTTCATCTTCAGAAAGCTAGGAAATGTAGCCAAAGACACTGAGCCACCCTGAAATGAGAAAGGGCTTCCAGAGCACTGAGAAATGTTCCAATTCTTTTAGGTTCAACCAGCCCTTTTCTGTTTGTTGCTTCAACTTATGTAATTTATTAGAGTTCAAGTAGATTTAATATTTATCATCCAAGATAGGAACGGTCAGCCCTCTTTTCTTCTACATTCCCTCTACTGGAAAAGTGTAATTTCAGTAAAATGTCAGCATTTGTGATTTAAATGCATTTCGGCAAGAAGACTTGCAAATTGTTATTTCTGCTGTCCATCCCCCAAAAGTGTCTCTAATTTTTTCTCTCTAAAATAGTAGGATCTAAGGAGTAAGGCAAGATAACTACAGTTGCTACATAACAAGGCTTAAAATCTGTTTCCTTTTTTAAAGCTCTTAAGAATCTTCTGAGTCTTTGGACAAATTGCTGAATATGGTACATCACATTAGTGATGGTGATGTGTGAGTGTCTGGCAGGATTCCTCTATGATATCTCCTTTTTAAGATGGGATCTCTAGATGAAATCATTTACTTGTTCATTATTATTTGGAGATGTCACCATTTGCACTGAAAGGGTGTATACACTCCGTTGTGCCACACGTTGATCATCATGAATTCGTATGATCTCTTATTTCAGCAACAAATAAGAACTATTAGGAACTTGTAAAGCTACGTGTGATGTCAATGTAAGAGCCAGTCTTAACCCATGATCTTGATTTGCTTTCAGAAACCCAAAACTTGGACTGTTCTGGGACACAATGGATTGTCATAGCAACATTTTCTGGTAGCAACATCAGTTCCTACAGAATTCAGACTTTCATTAGAGAACTACCCCATGCAGTTACAGATATTGCAATCTTCACAGAGCAGGTGCAGCAGTACTCCACTAGTTGCCAATTAGTGTTTTGAAAAGCAACTTCTATGCTGTTCCACCCATTTTTCAGGCCTCATTTCTTCAAAATCATCAGGCACTTGATTTCCTTTAGCTGCATGCATCAGGTTTTAGAATATGTAGGGTGTTCTGGATATTCATGCATCTGTCCACAGCTTTTTGATGGCATCCTTCGGGTGCTCTCACATGCTTTTGTTGTGCGGGCTTTGTCCTGCTGTTCATTTCTCTTAGTCCTGACATCACAGAAGACTGAAGGACATTTCCTGACCACCTTTCCTCATTCTTGCTTTTTCATGGGTTACTCCCATGAGAGACAGGTCCTCTAGGGCTCTTCATTTACACTCTGGGACAGAGCAGAAATTCATCTTTCAGTACCTAAAGGGGACTACAAGAGAGCTGGGGAGATTGTTTACACAAGGGCAGATGACCATGCTGGATGTCTACCAGTTACAGTCTAACACTATGGCCTTCTCACCCATTGGATGATTTGATAAGCAAGAGGATTTGTGGAAAGTTATGCATGGGGACAGAAGAATTCTGAGATGGCTGTTCAAGCCAAAGTCATTCTGCATCATTTTGACTCTTCTAGAAAGATGGTGGTAGGCAGGAAAATGTCACATTTCTTCCTTGTGTTCACTTCCTTAAAACAACACATTAGGGCCTTATTAAAAAAACAAATATTCAAAAAATCTATTAGCTCCCTCACTGTTTTTTGTTTTTTGAAGACTTCTGTATTTTAATTTTGCTTGAATACTTTTGCTGCTCTCAGCCATTTCACTCTCAATTTGGAGCCCCTCTGTGCTTCTCCCTCAGAAGGTCCATTGCTGTTGTGTTTGTGTTTCCAGGTCTGAGGAGGAAACCATTATCTTAAAATACAAACAAAGCAGATGTTTTCTTCTGCTAGACCTCACACTGTAAGAAAATTCCAGAGAATGCAAAGAAATAAATATGACTGTACGTGTGCATTTGTCCATCTGCGATCAGTCGCAGCTCACTGAGGGAAGGCTGTGCGTGAGGGAGAAGTGGCTGCACTCGGTGCCACAGCTGGGCTGGCCAACTCATGCCTGCGGGGGCAGCACAAGGGAAAGAATTAAAATCAATTGCAGGCAACATCTTATACTTCCTTTTCAACCCACTGCAGCTGGGGAAGCTGGGGAAGGCAGCCAGTGAGTGGAATGAGGAGATGCACACAGGCAACTGCAGGGTGCAGGAGGGAACAGCGTTTGGGAAGGAGAGGCTTTAGTTAAGTGCTGAGGAAAGCAGCAAAGGGTCATAGGTTTATTCCTGGATGGAGTCAAAGATTGAGAACGGTGCTGTCATGATCAACGGCGAAGAGCAGTCTTCTGTCTCTTCCTAAGAGTTGTTTGGAGAAAGTGAAGGGGATGCAGAGAGGCAGAGCATGATGGGGATGAGGCACTGGTAATAGGAGAGGAGCTGGGAAAGACATGATGCTTTGAGGCAGTGGAAGATCAGCTGCTTTGCAAGCTGGCTGCTCTAGTACAGTGAGACAGAGGGAAGACTTGTCGGCAGTTGATGTACGTGACTCATTCAAAAGCTTGATTGTGTTCTTCGTTTTGTTTATCAGTTCAAGTGGTACAAAGCACTGCTTTCTTAAAACTGCACTCATTTGAGCTGTAAGAAAAGAAAGAATAAAACCAGTCACGTGAAGACTTTGAATTCCAATGGCTAAAAAAATGTACTGCAAATTATAGCAATGTATTTATGAAGAGTATGCAGTTTTTGGTTGCAAAAGGGCAGTTCCTTTTTCTCCCCTTTCCTTCACATGTTCCGCTTAAAATCATGTATGTGACTGTTATAGATATCTTTTAAATAAACAGTAACCCTTTGCTTGTTAGTGGCTGGGGAATCTGACCATTACACCTGAGGAGCCATTAGGTGTGTACTGTTCTTGTAGAGGCAAATGCAGAATGCTACTGTGACTGCAAATTAACTGGTATCACCAAACACTTAACAAGTTTCCATGTTGGGCATCAGTGTCCTCCAAGGCCAGGTAATTTTTCCGCTAGTCAATATATGCAGTGCTGGGTAGACAGTGGAATTTTGTACAGCTTGTGGAGTGGTTACAAAAAGACCCCACACCCCAAATACCATTTGAGTTTAATTCACTCATTAGATGATGTGTGTGAGCACAGACACTGAAAGTCCTTTAGGTTAGGTGTTACGCGTATCTGACCTGAGAAGTTAGCCAAAGTTCAGGGTACTGCTGCTCTTTTGTTAGAAGAGATGGATGAGGCAATCAGGTGGTCTGAATGAAATCTTGTATTATGACAAAGAATGCATGAGGAACTGCTCTCTTGAACCCGTGGGGAATCTGGCAGAAGATAATCTCTTTACACACAGGGTCAGGTCTCTCTGCCTCAGCCCCTGCTCATCCAGATGCTTATTCTTCCCTGTTTTGTCACAACAGTGACAAGGTCTTTTTTTTTTTTTTTTTGGTCTTCCTCCTCAGCTTTTCTGGTCTTGCTGTTTCTGTCACGCACAAACCCTCACAACATAATTGCCTGTGAAACCTCTCTGTCCACATGTGTCTTTGTTTTGGGAGATGGCACGTAGTTATGTTTGGGGTGGAGATCATTATTGTTTCAAACATCTGGCTTCATAAAGAACCTTAATGGCTTCTCTGAATTTATTTTGAATGAAAGGACGAAGTGTTACGCCCACCATCTTCCACTAGCTTTTACCCAGCTCGTAGCACAAAAATGACTGGAAGCTGCATAACCTGTCAGGCTGCTTATTAAAGATGTCAGGAGAAGTCTATTAAACCTCCCTACTCAGAGGGCGATGTGTGTTGACTGACCTATACAGCAACTTGTGTTGCAGTGCTGGAAAGGCAAAGTGCAAGAAATTTGTCTTTCAAAAAGGAGTGAACTGCTTGGATGGAGGAGCAGAGAGAGATTTCCCTCAAGGCAATGGCAAGCATTGCCCTGAAAGGGATGTGTTGCTGTGACCTTGACTCCACCCCTCCCTGACAGCCAGCTGTGGGCGCAGGGCTCGTGGGAAGTGGTCAGCGCCATTCCTCCAGATCCACAGAGGTTTCAGGCAGGATCATAGCTCATGGCAGCTTGACCTCTCCCTGTGCACCATGGGGTCATGTGTAAATCAAATCCTTTGCCCTGATAGGTGATGACTTTTTGTGTTGTGAATCAATATATGTCCTGGAAGAGCAACTTTGAAATACATATGTCTTTAATGTGTGTGCAGGTGGGGAATTATATCATGTAAATGCTAATTTACACACACTGGAGACACAAGTGAGTAGTTAGTTCATCCCCCGACACCAGAGGAGAGTCCTGGAGGGAAAGTGCATGAGCCATTAAAAAGATATAACACTTAACCTTAGCTGGTGATGCATGTGAGAATGACACCATTACTGCTTTGCTGGTGGTGGAAGAACAAGATGTTCAGTGGTGCTTCTGAAAGTTTGTGATAGAGTGCTAACAGCGTATGAGTGTCAAGGACCCTCCCTCAGCAATGGGAGCCCTTTTACTGCTTAGAAGTTAAAGAATAGGAAACATAGGAAAGCTGCTGTGAGGATAGTCGACTAAAACTAAGAGATGATCTGTTTGTGGGCTGCCATAGCCCTGCTTCTTATTTTCTTGCTGTGAGGCAGTGACATACCTCCCTGCAGAGCCTTAATTTCTCGTCGTTTGTATCGAGGGTCTTAGTGGTTTCTGGCAAGTTGTTCCTCCAAAGCCAGACTGAGCCAGTGGAAGAGATCTGTTCAGCTACGTGCTATAGAAATGCATTATACATGACATTGTACTACAGCGTTCCTGATGGAAAACAAACAGAAGAAGTGCCACTCCATTAATAGTAAAAATGGGTAACAATATTGTTTGATAGGCCTCGTCATCCCTGGGTCTTACAGAATATTGTAGAGAGAGGAATTAGGTAAAATTAGACAATGTGATGCAAGAGTTATGGCCATTTCACAAACAAAAGGTTCTCTGAAGAGTTAAGGCACTGCTTTCAAAAGCCTTTCTCTGTGCTCAGCTTAGCATGTTCTTTATTCTTAATGATCTGTTATTTGGAGAAGACTGGAAAATAAGTATGTGTGAAAATAGGATGTTGTCTAGACTATCAAACAGGAACATCAGCAACATGGGGTGGTATGGGGTTTGCCATTGGCATTGTGTACCCAACCCTCTTTTTCTGTAAAAGCTAAAATTTGCTCCACTACAGCTGCTGTTGAAGGCATGGAACTTGAATAGACCAGTGTTAAAAAATCAGGCTGAAGTCACAATAAATTTAGCCCCCAAATATTGCAACTGCATCTGAGGTAAAAAAAAAAATAAAAAAAAATTGTAGCATAAATGATGGCTTTTTCACTTCAAAGTGAAGGACGAGTACACCACAGTCAAAGAGAATACAGCAGTTTTAACCTCTTCTCACTTCTCCCCCAAATGTAAATAGGGCACCACCAAGATAGACATCTCTTTTGATTTTGTCAAATCACTCGATATAAACACTGATCCAGCCACGGCTGAACATACAGGACCCTCCCTCAGACATTTTCTTGTGATGTGGAGTTCCTGGCTGTGTTGCAATTCAGAAGCCAGCCATTCACTTACGGGTATGCTAGTGTTCATGTGTGTTCCTGCGTTAAGCTCTCTGTGCATCAGGTGTGTGAAACTAGTGGTCTTCTCAAAAGAATCACCTCATCAGATGGAGCAAATTGAAAAAGCACCCTCAGCTTTGGAATAATTGCTGTGAACATTACTTTTCCTATTTAAATTAATCTTCTATTGTGTTTTATTTTGTCCGTAGTACAACAGAGACAAATTCTGCAATTAAACCAGAATAGTTCGTTACAGATGACACTAATAATTGAACAGAAACATTGGAAAATATCTCTTCTCCTTTACAGCAAGTGTGCATGATTGTAAGAAGGTTATACTGGATATAAAAAGTCACATTACAGTAAAGGAAGTGCATGAATCCATAGTCTGGATGATGGGAAAATGTTGCTGGAAGGAACAAAGAACATTTTACAGTCCCGAAGTCTAATGAGTGGTGAAAAAGAATAGAAGCTAAAAAGGAAGCTTGTAAACCTGTGACAGTGCTATAGGTTTGGCTGAGATATTAGGCCAAGAGTTACAGGGACATTTAATCTTATGTCTGAGTCTCAAAAAAGCTGAGGCCTATTTATTGTTAGTGCTCTTATATCTAGACTTCACCTCCATATTTCTTTCTGAACCCATTCCTGGCAATTAATATATGAGAGAGGGACCACACTAGTTTTTCAATCCAGAAGTACGTAGTACCTTTGTTCTAATACACATAACTTCCATACAGTTGGAAAGACATTAGGGACAAAGAGACTACTGTAGGGAAGGGAGACAGAGTATTTTTATGGTCAAGTGTGAAAATACCTTTTTCACTAAAGCTAAGAATTATTGTTTAGGCCACATTTACATTAAGAAATAAAACATAGAGTTTGTTCTGTAATTTAAAGTTGCCATTTCTCTCACTCTGTCCTGCTGTGAACTTTCAGAAATTATCCCACGAATACCCCAGTAAGAAGAAGGAAAACTAACCTGTGTGTTTTGCTCAAAGTTTGAAGTGCCCACATTACAAAAAGACGCCAAAACCCAAAGCCCAAAAAAACCCCCAAAACAAAAAACCCGCCCACCCACCCAAACAACCAAAAAAAGGCAAGAAGGGATTACATCAGCAAAAATGCCATTATGGGTAACATTTTCACAAGTGCCCAGCTGGGATGCCAGAAGCCCAGTAACAGCTCCCCTCCTTTTGAAGGTGTGATGTTTTATCTGTCTGTCCTCCAGGTATGTCACGGATGGGAGCTGCAGCTGCACAGTCCAAATGAAGGCCTGCATAATTTATTTATTTCCTCCTAATAACAGCTGCAACCCCAAATATACCCACAAGTACTTTTTTCCCCGTAAGACACAGAGCTTTTTAATGCACTGCTGTGCAAATACTTCCACTGGAAATGTCAGGCATTTGGAAGCAATTTTTACCTTGGCCACCATTTTGGGGGATATGGGCAAGCTACTTCCCTTGCATTTGTGCATCCCTCTTTAAGGGGCATTGTGGTTATTCACCTCTCAAAGATGTAATGAGGTGCAACTTGTGTATGTCTGGGTAAGTATCTGGAGAGAAAAGACTTCATGTAAATGCAATTTAAAAATATTATTATATTGACCCCCAGAACAACTGAAATATGGTGAATTTCTCATAAACGAAAATGAAAAATTAGAGCAGTAATTCACCACTATGGCTTTCTGCTGGTTCAGGCTTTAGCAGAGAGAAGACTCAGGCATCTTACTATTGTGGACCTGAATTTTAAACAGATTTCAAAAGAACGTCTGGTGATAGAAACTTCTGATGTGCTTTATACATTTACCCTTGTGTACAACTAATTGCAAATTTTGGAATTCCTTTTCCTGACCCAGAGTTTTGCAACGGCATATCTCAAAGTGCTATGCAAAGTTCATGGCTCTTGTTCTGCAGATCAAGAAACATCTTGGTTTTAAATGCAAGGAGTCACTTGGGAATTCAGGGAGTGATGGCTGGGGAGAGAGCTCCTGATTCCTTAATCCCAGAGGACCTCTACCCAGGAGACTGTTTTGTCCCTCTGAACATGAATTTGAAAAACTTCCCAATTAGCATTTGCCTGAGCCCTGCTTCTTGCTCCTTTTCTGCTTTCTTACAAGTGTTAATTTTGCTAACATTGTTCAATATCTTAAAAATATCTTCAGCACTGGAGGCATTTTTCCCTTCACTGTTTTGTTGTCTTTTTCAAGCACTTGCAATGAGTCCTTCTTTTCCTGAGATAACAGCCTTACTGAGGTCTAATAGTTCAATTCCTAAATATTACATCCTTTTTAAAAAACACAACAAAAAGAATTCGAAATGCCACATATAAAACAATATTTTGGAATATAAAGAAGCTTGCTCGGATTAGTATTCCATAATAACATGATTATTTCTCTCAAAACCAGTGCGACTTGTGTTGTTTCCTGTTTGAAATATCCTGCTTTGCATTTTTTTTAATTTATGAAATAATTGGTTTTGCACAGCAATCTACAGCAAAAATATTCAGAGACTCTTGTGCATTTCTGCCTGATCTGCTACGTTTTCTCTATCCAAAAGAAAAAGACCTTGGATGTTTCAGATACAGCACTCGGCATCCTTCAAAGACAAACTTAAAAATTAGCTCTGATGTGATATAACTAAAATGCTGATGGTCCAATTTTTAGCTATTCAGGGTTGATGATAGCTGAAATAAACCAGTTACACAACTGGAGTTTCTTTCAGGAACACATTTAAGCACCTGCTTAAATTTGGGCATATATGTAAGGCCTGAGATTTTTAATATTTTCCTAAATGAGATCTTTGTTTTCCTGGGGGCGTATATACAAGAGATATCCCTCAGCAGTATGGATGTTTCTCTGAGCACTGTCAGGGCAAAAGGAATGCAATTCTAAAGTTTAGGGGGAGGGCCTCTTAATTCCAATTTCTTGAGGTTTTTCCTTCAGTATAACTTTGCTTCAGAAGGTTGAATCCACTTCACTCTGGCTTTCTCTTGTTTGATTTGGAAGATGTAGCTATGTATTTCCTTAAGTCCTGATTAATGTGGAGAAACATTCTTTTCATGCTCGTAAAAAACAGACGCATCCCAGCCAGGGCCAGAACATATGTGACTGGTTCCATCCTCTTTACAACATATTGCTGTGTGAAATAAGGAACATGCGACAATCATCACTTTCCAGTCTCCGGACTGCGATGCCAGATAGAAGGCACCCATCCATTTTTTTTCCCTCATCCTTTTTTTAGTCCTTACTCTCCCATACTGATTAAATTTGAATAGCCATTTTATTGCCAATTCTGTTAGCTATGATCATGCCCTATTATTCTATTAAATGAAGTTAAATGAAAGTAGGAGAATCAGGCCCTTTGCTTGCCAGTTGCTGGCTTGCAGGTTGAAATGGTTCACCATTCCTTTTCTTCTATTGTTGTTAATAAATAAGACGTGCAATTCTTTCATTTAATTAATTTCTGATCTTGAGGTTTGATGGTGTTGACATTCTAAGAATCCAGAATGAATTAGTCATTTTGTGGTGCCGAAGCTCACTGTGCATAGGAGAGTGCTACTAGCAATGTGAAAATAAGAAAACTACAACAAACCAGGCAGCAAAATTTTTATGCCTTTTTTTTTTAGTGCTTTTTTTTGTTGTTGTTGTTTTAGTATAAGGTGGTGTATTGACTGTAAGTGATCATATCCCTGGCTGCACAGAAGAATGGACTCAGGTGTTCTCACATGAAAGAATCTCTCTGGAAAAATTAATACTTTTTCTGTTCAGTTTTGTTTTTCCTGTTTCTCGTTGTTCAGACAGAACCACACTTCAAAAAGCTTTGGACATGCAGCTGGACATACATAAAAACCATACCTGACATCTGTGATTTACCTTTGTAAATAATATTGTTATTTGAACATATAGTTGTTCAATTTACATATGAACATATAGAGTTCTGGGATTGTACCTTTAAAATAAGCAGGAGCTTTGCCATTACATTTGGGGATTATCAGAAAAAATCCTGTATGCACAAATTAGACATCCAGATTCTTGTGTCTTTCGTGTCCAGTGATCTTGAAAATACAAACTCAATTTGGACACATTGGGCAACTGGATGCATTATCCAGTATTTGTCCCTGAGCGAGCAGTCATTCTCTTACTCCAGGAGAAAGTGTCTAAATCTGGCTCCATGACAAAAAAAGAAAGAAAGAAATCTTTACCTTTCTCCTCTTGATTCAGACCAGGAATGAGTGAATCAATTTAGTAAGCAGGTAAAATACACTGAATTTTGAGAGAATTTAGGTTTGCATTATAGGAATAGAATGTGACTTTGAAGAGTCTGTTCTTTATTTCCCTCTTTTTCTTCCTGATTTATTTACTGACTCCCGGGCAAACTTGTTTGCCATGTGGTGCAAATTGAATTGAAACCGCTGAATTTCCCTGACTGCTTGGGGTACCTACTGTCAGAAAATCTGCACAAATTTTAGAATTAGCAGACACACAAAATGTTTATCTCACTTGTTAGGTTGGTAAAAGCCCACTGACTTTCTGAAATCACAGCAGCGAGCTGTAAATGATGTGTGAAATGAAAAGGCTTTGCTCACCCAGCGAAGACAGAAAACGTTGAGGAAGCTTTGCCATTGGACTGGTCTTGGTGGAAAGGAGGGAAACAGCTGTGATACAAGAAGAATTAAGCCCAGAATATACCGGCAAAGATAGAAAATAAATCAAGTTTGATGTAATTTTCCTATGCAAGTTTTTCTTTTTTTTTTTTTTTTCCTGTCTTGCTCTGTTTCTTTTTTGTACAGAGAGTGCAAAGCTGAGTGGTTCTGGTTTGTGTGACTTGCATGAAGTCTTAAATTCGAAGTGATCATTGATTTGTGCATTACGTTCCAGTATGTTCTACTGCATCAGGCACTCTGTTTTGTTTCTGTCCACGTCTACGTGTTTTACTGGGAAACAGCTTTAGCAGGGAGTCTGTGATAGAAAACTGACTTGGAAAATGAGTGCCAGTTCAAGGGCAGGATCATCCGTCTTTACTGCCTTCACCCTTCTGATGATCTGGGAAGGGAAGCACATGGGGTTAGAAAATTGAATGACACACTTAGAGGTTAGACAGAGGCATAGATTTTAAAGAGTTTACGCTCGCAGAGGAGTCAGATGCTGAATCTGTTGTGGCTATCGCCACTCTAACGTGAAAAGAAGGGGAAAGGGCTAAGTTGAGAATCATAGGATCTCCTCACCAGTGGGTGCAAGTGGGTGCCAGCAGGGATCACACGTCCCTGGCTCTCCCCAAGTTTACTGTTTCCATACCATCTGCCATCCCTACCCCCCATACTTGTTGGCTTAACCTCATTAAACACATGGCCCTGTGCATGCTGGAATGAGTAGATACAGACCATTATGTGACTGCTCTGTTTGAACACTGAATCAGGAGAATATGAATATATAACGTGAGTGGTAGCTGGGGATTGATGCTGTGCAAGCGTGCTAGCACGGCTTCTGGATGGGATCTAGCTTGCACTGTCCAGATCCAAGCGCGAGGAGAGCAGGTGTGTGTGGTTGTCTGCCCATGTAAATCTACTTTAAATACTGCCTTGCCAGGCAGTTTTAGATTTAAACCCCATTGTGCAAAGATGCTAAATAGCTATGCCTGTCCCAGGATCCAGGCTTTGAATTAGAGTTTTTTGTTACAACAACTTGTATTTCCAAAAAGCCAAGATGCTCTGTTGCGACAGTTCCTAACAGTACAGTTTACAATTTTTTTTGGCTGTATTTTGGCTTGTTACTGTAAAATACTGTGACAGATGGAGCATCATCTGTCAACAATTCCTATCTGACACAGAGTAGAAATTATTGCTGTGATGAAATTATTGATCTTGTATCTTTACATTTAGGAGCAAGGAGGATCTTATACTTGACTGAATAAAATCAAAAGCAGTTTAGTTTAGGATCCAAAAGGGATTTTACTCTAGGAAGACCCTTAGTGACTGGAGGTGGAAAAGATTTTAGCCTTGGCAGACACAGCTACATAAAAGCTAATTTCTCGTAGCTGTCTTATTGCTTTCTATGATATGTCAACACTACTATGGAACACTAGTATGGATTTATCCATGAATCTTTCCTGTGTGTTTTTCAGGCAAATAACAACTAAGGAAAATTCAGATTTTTTTTTTTGGTGGTGTGCGTGTTTAGTGCATTCTGTTTGCTGGGAGCCAACTTGCCTCTCTGTGTAAGATCTGTGAGCAAGGGGAGAGCTTGACTAGCCAGGCTTGTAGTCAGTAGAATCATGGGAGACAAAAGCATCGAGAAAAACAATTAACAAAAAAGATTTGGTTTTCCAAGAGTTTGCTGGCACAGATACAGATGTGGCACTAATGTGGCCTAATATGGCAGTAATTATAGTGTCAATACCATCTTATTAGTTCTTAAACTCAGGACGCCTTCTCATTTTAACAACCAGTGGCTTTTATTGCTGATTTGCTACATCATTTGCTAATACTCTGAAGTAGTTATGCTGGAGAAACAAGGAAGAGCTAAGCTGAAATGACGACAAGGAAAGAAATGCGAGGATGTGGCTCTTACCAGTGATGGTCCTTGTGCCTAAATGTACCTCCTTAGAGTGACCCTAACACTGGAGAGGAGAGCTTGTCTGAGTCCAGGCGAATGCAGCCAACATCAGACACTGGAGGGTTGCATTAACTGAAATGTCTTGTTGGTACTATCCTGAAATTGTTAGGAAGGTGAATGGGAAGTGTGTTCTCCATGATTTTTTTCTCCATTAAAGCCACTCTGCCGAGTACGTGTAAGAAGTGACAGTTCTTATCCCTTCAGCAAATAGAGATGGGTTTGGTGCTTCATGGGATTATCCCCAAAGAAAATATGCCACCTGAATATCTTCAGCCTTGAGCTAAAGCACATATAAACCTTGATCTGAAAATCTTGACATCATGGATTTCTTGGGGAATTACTTAATGTGGCTTTTTGTTGTGTTAGAAATGCAAATAAATAGTTCATTTTTCTCTGCTTCTTGTTTAAACTAGAAGGACATAGACTTTTTGCTTTGTCCTGAGAAACAGTCCACACATTTATTGACAGCAGTTTGGATTGGTCCTCATTTTTTTCTGAACGTGCCTGTCCATTCTCAACAGTGAAAGCGAATTGCTGTTCATTAGGTGATTAAAAAAAGTTTAGAGTGGCTTGGAACTGCACAGAGGTGGATTTTCCTGCCAGAGAGTCTATTAGTAAATGCTTTTATGGGACTCTTCACTCTTCCAGAGTGAGTAAGTCGTGCATTCACAGTCTTGCAAAGCAATCATCTGTGAATTGTACGTGAAGAAATGTAGGGGAGGCATGTGCGGTGTGTGTTCCAATGGGACTATTCCCTAGCCACCACTTGCTTCGGAAATTGTATTAAAAAGTACAATTGTTGGTCATTAGGGTTAGCCTTGCAAAGCAGGCATGACAGCATTAGCAGGAAATGCTTCCTTGATTTCAATTATAATGCATAAATTATACTCTTCTTCTGTCTTATCCGTGCAACATTCAACAACAGCATTTTCATCCCAGTCTGGGGAATAGAATTTTGCACATGGTATAACTTCCATTGCCTTAAATACGGCCTTCCCAATTTTATCACTGAGCACTCAAAATCTTCATTATTACAGTTCAGCCAGCAGAAATTAGTTGTATTTAGATCCCAGTAGGCCACAGGATGCATGCAGCTTTGAGATTTGGCTTCCATTTAGCCTTGGGAAGCAGTCTTCAAGCTTGACGATTGAATTACAAGAACTACTTGTATCCCTCTGCCAACAGTAGAGTAAAAACCAGAGCTGTCCTGGGGTGTGAGAAGCAGGGAAGGGGAAAGATGGGACTAATCATTCCTTCTTATAAGACTGAAGCATGTATGGGAAAATACAGTTCCTCTGATTTGCTTTCATCTGGCAAAACCATTTCATGAAAAAGTGGTTGAGGTAATTACACAGTGGAGGTCACTTTATTATTTACAGCGGTTTATTCATGAAGCACAAGTATGTAGCTTGCTGATCTTATTGTCCACATATGTGAGAATTTATCTGCCTTTATCCAAAACATTTGCAGTGTTTCTCTGACCAGTTTGGGTAGCAAGAGCTATGAAGCCTCCCTGGAGCATGGGCTTCAGCTGTGTAAATCTGCCTATAAGGACTGTAGTGGACTTGTATGACTCTCTTGTTCTGTTGAAAAGTCACTTCTCCTAACACTTAAAGTAGTTACTTCTCCTATTACTATCATCCTACCTCCTGTTATGGTCCAAAACTAGCTCACCAGTATTAATGAACATGAACTGTTCAGCCTATGAACTTACTGTATAAAATCAGTATTTCTTCTACCTTTTGTATTGAAACAATTCTGTGTGTATGTGTGTGTGTACGTATGTGTTTGCATTAGAGGATTGTGCTGCCTTGCCTATGTTTAGCTCATATCTGCTTGGTAAATATATCTCAGTTGAAATGCCTGTGTGCATGAAAAGAGGAGTTTCTTGATGTTGTCTCTATAGGAGGCTAAAATTATAGCTCCAGAAAAGGAATGTGAATTGTTCAAAATGACAAGAAAAATGGGTCTGATGTTGAAAAAATACAAGAATCTAAGTTCTCTTCCAAAGAAGAAAACAACTTACAAATCTGCTATTCACATATTTTATCTACATCATTAATTGGAATTCTTCTTAATCAGTTCTTTCCTTCTCCTCAGTGGAAGCAGCAATTTTTTTCAAATTCTTCCATTTTTCCAAATTTGGTCCTGAACTTTTTAAGACCTTCATGCATTACAGAAATGGCTAATCCAGAGAAAATAATTGTCTGCTTTTCTGTTCCCATGTATTCACAATTTCAACATTAGAGGAAATTCACCTAGAACTAGTGAAATATTAACACTGGAAGCTTTGCACAGTGGAACACTGACCTCAAATAATTTTATGCCCTGGTCTGAATAAGAGTTGTTTTCAAGTATAAATACTTGGGAGTTCATATTATGAGTTTACCTACTTGTTAATTAGAATATTAGAGGCAAATATTCTTTGTGGTTGTAGCCTAGTAGAAAGATAGAAAACTTAATTGTGCTCTACGGTCTAACAGGTGCTGCCCAACGACCAGTAAGTCAAGGACTGTTATGATTGAAACATTTTAATGCTAGAATAACCAAAATTGGTTTTTATCATCATTCTTCATGGGCAGGCAGCCTTGTTTGAATTGGTTTTGTCACCAAATCTCTTTCTGAATGTCCTCTTGCTACAGGAAAAAAGGAACTTTATGCTGTGTTCAAGGAACATGTTAGCTACTATATAGAGTTCTAGATCTTGTGCAAACTGGGAGAAAAAAAATCAGTATTTTGCATTTGTAGGGCATGTTCTGTTTGTCTCAGCTCACTGTGAAAATGTGAACTCTGAAGAAGTTTAAGAAGTTTAAGTAGCAGCACTATCATTATACCCAGCCTACTGATGAGTAAACTAAGGCAGAAATTGCTGTGAAATCATGAACTCGGCTAGGAATAAAATCCAGGAACAAGAAAAAATCTTCAGGCCTTGAAGACCAGGAATGTTCCCCATTGCCCATTCTACGGTTTCAATTGAATATATAGGAACGTGGCATTTTCTTGATTGTGGTATGATTTCTGATGTGGTAGGCAAATGAGTAACGTGTGTCATAAAACAAGTTCAGATTTTTTTTTTTTAACATAAAAAATGTAGTTTACCACTAACTCTTCATGTCAGGATCTGAGGACATGAGTGACTGGGAATCTATGTTGTATCCCCAGTCTGCACAAATCCTTCCTCACATGTGCGAAACAACGGAGGGTTCCTCCTTATCACTCTCACAGCTCTTCCATCAAGCTCACACTTGATGAATACAATTGGTGTGACAAAAGAGTGAAGTAATTCTACATTGTCTGCTGCTATTTACAGGTGACTGGGGGTATTTGCACTTGAATCTTGTGCATGTGCCTTCAGCTAATAAGCAAGTGTTTCACTCTGAGAGGTCTTACTGATTTTCACTACCAGTGACCATAAATAATGGTCACAGATGCACAGCATCCGACAGTTTGCTTGGCTGTTCCCTTTTATTGTGAATATTGTATTTTCCGTTCTGACTATGCAGAAAATTTTTGTGATTTCCAACTCTCCTTGCTAATCTGGGAGCAGAAGCATTACAGGGCAAACACACGTTGGAGAACCCAGGGCAGAGGTACCCCCATACCACCCCCCCATACCCACCACCAACCCCTTGGAAGGAAACACAGAGAGTAAGCCCAGCAATGCCATGGTTGCATTTTGCCTGGAATTGAGGTGACCTGCTGTCCTGCTCTTTTAGAACATTTTCTCCTCAAGTATTGGTTTAGCTCAAACCTGTAAACAAGGTAGTGTATCTTACAAAAAAAGGCTGTGGCTATCTTAAATATTATATGGGCAGCTGAAATGTTGCTCTGTATCTGTCAGAAATGAGACTGTATTGCTTATTCACTTCACTCATCCTCCTGAAGCCTCATTCCTAAACCAGCAATACTTCTCTTCCATATTTCCTAGCATTGCAGCATTATTCTGAGTTTTATAATCTCTCCTACCATCACAGTCATACAGAATTCATGTGCTTTTACCCACCATACACAGAATGGAAGACCTGGAATGAAAATGTAATTAAATCATATGCAAATAAAAAATGCTGCAGCTGACTTCATAAGAAGGAGACTGTCATATCAAATACCATATTGTATTTGATTTCAATATTAACTGATAGGATTAGCAGAGATGAAATTTACCTTAGAAAGGTGAGCCTGCCTAGAGTTACTGGTGAAAGGATTTCAGCGCTTTTGCAGCTTTCGCACCCAGGAGCTTTTTTGTTCCTAACCATGGTGCAAAGAAAGCTGTTTTGTGGCAACTGAAGGCTCTGCCACCTGGCTGGGGCTGTATTTCTGTCCAGCCTGGTCCAGGGCGTGACCAGATGCCTGAGGATGGCTGAGGGGACAGGTCAGCCTGCTGTCCATGCTGCAGCAGTGCCAGGGAAGGGTCGGGCTGTTTGCTCCTGCTCCTAAGTAAGCTGTAGAGCTGGGCAGCCTGCGGAGACTGTGCCCCAAAACCTGGCTGTGCTCACTGAGCTGCGTACGCTGACAGAATTTTAGGGCATCCTTTTCTTGCACCAACGCTGAGCGCTGGATATAGAGCAGAGGAGTCACGAATTGCCTTTCCTCTCTCTCTATTGGTCCTTGTGGAGCAGTCAGGCAGTTCTTGTGTTGTCTTTGCCTTTCACAAGGCCCTGAGTGCTCCCACATGGCTTACCAGTGCCTTACACCTCATGTGTGGGACAGTGCACTGTGATGTTTCCTGGCTTTCCTCTTCCCGTGGGAGGGCTGATACTGGCCCTGTGCTGCAGGGACCTCTGAGCCAGTGCCATCGCCTGGTGCTGCTGCCTCCCAGTCCCTACACCTCAGGGCTCAGGACTCTTCTGACCTGCTGCTTTCATAAACACCTCAGTGGCTTTGCCTTTGATGTGAAGTGCCTTGGGAGCCCAGTATGAAAAGTGCTATAGAAATGTAGTTTTGATGTAATTTGGTTTGATTTACAGTTTGAAAAATGAAAATCTTTCTGCAAAGCTAAGACCCCTGTACAATTTTTCCAGCTTGCTTCTGCTTCTTGCAAAGCTACTTGCATTCACTTTTGGATCACTGGGGATTTCTTTGACACATTTACACTCCTGTTCTCAATAACTTCATACACAGTCTCATGCTGACACTTTCTCCCTTTCTCTTTCTTTTTATTTATTAAAATTACCTGCTCCACGGGTATTAAACATAACCAAGCCAAGCGGAATAGAGGCCAGTCATAAAAACATAGATGACTACATTTTTCCCTGTTATGATCTATGACAGGCACTTAGTCCTTTAAAAAATTGCTACACCTTCAGAGCCTGGAGATCTGGAGACCCCAATGGCATCAGAGGTTTTAAAAAGCCATTGCAGGCATTTCCTTTCAAATCCCTGTACTTCCTGAATTTCTGTCCTTATTTTTGTACTACAGTGTCATTCTGTTTGATGCTGGGATCCTATACTGGCAGACACTCTACAAACCTGCAGGAGTTGCCCCAGAAACAACACACTTAAGCAGACAAAAATATTGACAAGAAAGCTGAAGTACGAGAGAGGTGAAGTGATTTGTTCAAGGCCACAGAGCAGCTCACTGGCAGGGCTCACTGTGGAAGACAGGCTTTCTGGTGCTGTACCCACAACAGTTACCTGCCTCTAAATCTCTGAATTCATCCTTTAATCCTTTGGCATTCACAAAGATTAAAAAAATTTACTTTACTGGACTTGGGGAAACCTGATGGTCCCTGAAGTGGAAAATATCAAAGAATATGACCAGCACTTGTAAAATTAAGTTGGGTAATTTAATGTATTCCTAGAAGATCATACTTCTGTGAAGAAATATGAGTTATCCAGTTTCCCTTGCCAGCATTTCCTAATGTGTGACAGACTTATGGTGAAGGACAGGAGAAAAATGGGAATGATTTCACCTCTTACCAGGAAGATTTTCTTGTGCTTGATATATAATAATAAATGGTGAAACTACACTCAAAACTCAGCAGGTTGGGAATAACTTTGGAGTTAAAACAAGGAAGTTGTCTGTAGGTTTAAACAGTGAAGAGGTGTTTTGGGGAAGAATATGACTTCTTGGTGACACAGCAACCAGAATAAAAATCTCAATAATTAAAAATGGAGGGCAGTTTTGGTACAGGCATTGCTTTTCACCAGAGGCACTGCACTTCCCAATGTTGTTAATTAACCCATTCTTTGCCAGAGGACATAAACTAACAAGGCAGAAACACACAGCACATGGTGATATAGAGGACTGAGTTGGGTCGTCCTTAGATGACACTGACCCTGCTTTGAAAGTGTTGTTTCAGCAGGGATTCTTCTCATCTGGCTTGTAACAGGCATCAAATCTGTGGTGCTGGTCTGAGGCCCCTCTGCAGTGGTGGGAGAACTCTGCAGAGAGAGAGCCCCCTTCATCTTGTCTGCCTCGGGTATCCATCTAGGAAGGGATGAATCCCTCTCTAAAGGGATCACTCACTCTCTGCTGCGTACAAAGGGAGCCTGGATGACTACTGCCTGGACTTCCAGGGAGTTACAGGTAGGGGAGATCAGTCCCACACCTTTATGTCCTCCTTCATGTTGCCATCAGAAATGGTAAAACCTGCCAGGGGCAGGCTGGCAGCCTGTGCTTGTGAGCACTGCACACTCCAACTTTTAGGAGTATGTCCTGCGTCCCTCTCCCAAATATCTCTGGAACACTGCTGGCTTCATTCCTGTTGCATCCATAGCTTCCTTAGAGCCTCAAGGCTGGCTTCTGGGAGAGGAGTACTTTTTTGTTTGTCAAAACATGATTTCTTGGGGAAACATAAAGAGGACACAGCTGCAACAAAATGGAGAGACAGGTGCAGATGCCTATTTATGTTTTTAAAAACTGCAGATGTGTGTATGTGTGTACATAGAACTGCTCAGGCAAGCTAGGATGCATGGATTAATTGAAACCTATACTCTTCAGAAAGCAATTTGAGATGTACTTGGTTTGATGTTATATTTGTAACCAACACTATAGTGGTTGTTGGGTTTTTTTCTGCTTGGGAAATTTCAGATGTGGTATTTAGCTTTGTTTGGCATGAAGACAAGTTTTTTGGCACAGAATAATTTCCTGCAAAAGAAAATTGGGACTCTCTAAGGCTTCAAAAGTCATGTGGATAGTTTTATCTTGCTGGTCTATTCTTGGTGCACTATTTATCTTCCTTCTCTGTGCGCTGTGCGTGGCAGGACCCCATCCTCTTGTGATGCATGTGTCAGGGGAGCCTTGGGTCTGACTAGGAACTGCAGATACCATATCATTAAAATTAATAAACAGGAACAGTGGAGGTTCCTGGAGAGACTATGATAAACATTTGACCAAACTTACTCTGTTTTAAATGGTGTCATCCTTCAAAAAACAGTGTCTTCACTATCTCATCCCTCGTGCCTTTCTATTATGTCTCTGTCATGCGCTGAAGTTACCAATTCACCTCTCAGCCCACTTTCCTCCCCTTGTCACACTTACAAGGTGGCTGACACCTTTTCTTGTCCTTCACTGACTGATGGCTCCAAAACCAGGCCTGGATTTCTGTGCACCTCCCTAGGAGGAACCTCTGGGTATTCTCAGAGGATGCATGGGGGTACAGGGATCTTTGCTCTGCAAATGTTGAGTCGTGTCAGGTGGGTGTAGTGACTCAGAAGTAACTTCTCCAAAAAGAAAATAGAATTGCTCTTTTTATTTTATTTAAAAAGGCAAAGACACTTTTGTTTTATTTATTTTTTTTAAAACACGGTTTATTAAACTATGTTGTTTGTAAAAACAGTAGAGATCTGTGTGTATAGTTTGGCTCCTTAACCTTTAATCTTCCCTTGCAGGTTTTTGGAAGTTCTCCTCCACCCCAGCTCGGGCTAGCATTCTCTCCCTGCTTCCACATATTCCCTCACCTACTGGGAAGCTGCATGTGACAGTATATGAGCAATCCTCCTGATGTCATCCAGGCTCCCCTGCTGTACTCCAGACTTGGGATCCTGCAGTGATTTAACATCTTTGTTTCTAAGCTTAGTTTAGAAAAGATTAAGCTGTTCTTTGCATAATGTGTGCTAACTGGATCCATGAGGCTTATTAAAAACATGCAGAAAGTCCCCACCTCCCAGCTCCTCTCCTGGGGCTAATGGTTGTGCATTGTGATAGGTTCATTATTTCAGATGTTCTCCTGCAACAAACCCTAGTCACTCCCTCTTGGAATATTCTCCTGGAGCTTTCACCTTTAGGTTTGTTCCCTATTTTTGTGGGTAGTTGCCATACTGGCTCCACCTGTTGGAAGTCCTATGTTCAGGGAAAGGAATCTTCTGGTGCTGTAGCCACTTGCCCACGCATTCACCCATTTTCTTCTCCTCGTCGTCTCCCTTCCAGTCCAACACTTTCTGCTTCTGAAACCTTCCGACCTGGAAGAAGCCAGAAGAATGAGAGTTAAAACCGGATAGCCACACAGGGAAATTGATAATAGGTTGTGTCTCTCACAGCTTTGAAGTCAAGACAGCAAAGCCGTTGCTGTGGTGGAGGAGTTTGTAAAAGTTAACACTATCTACATTTGTGGAGGTCTTCTTTCCCTGGGAAGACCTTGGGTTTTCAAACTGCCTGAAACAAGTCTCAGGAGAACCCAGTGGTAGGTGAGAGAAGGTCTGATGTGAGGCAGAGAAAGAAGGGAGTATAAATCATTCACCTCTGACTGAGGTACCAAGCAAACCTGAAGCTGTAGCTGAGACCTTGGAGAAACCAGTCAAATGTATTGTTCCTTCTCCTGAGGGGAAAAAAAAAAAGGTGAAAAAAATCAAGGGGAGCAAAACATTTCCTTTGCTTTGCATATTACAAAAGGCACCAAATGTAGAAAAGAAGAGGAGCAAGTAGGCTGATAAGAGATTTCATTTCATTCCCCTCAGGGTGCCAACTTACCAGTGGTAACCTCATGGTCTGCTGATGTCATTCACACAAAGCAGTTACTTCTGAAGAGACAGGTTTCCTCAGATTTTACCATCTGAGGGAAAAATAGAGGAAAAAATTGTTTGAAAGGGAAAAAAATGTTAAGGTGTCTGTGTTTTACCAAAAGCCTTTGTAGGAGGTTATTAACTTCAAAAGAAAACTAAATTTATCATAACTTCTCTCCTCCCTCCCTGTGTTTCTGAAAAGAGCACTTGCTGTGATTGTCTGAGCCATTAAGGGCTCCTGGAAGGGCAACGAAGTCCCGTGCTCCCATGTCTGTGTGCTTACTGATTTATAAACCTCTCTGTAGGTAGAAAGAAGAAGGTGAAATTTCCCCTTTAGTGGCAGATGGGCTCCAAAGACTAAAATACAATTATTATGCAGACTCTCAACATGTAGAAAATGGGAATAAAAATCTATCTCTAAGATCCATATGAGGAAAACTTTCTTCTCAGGCTCTCAAGGGAGCAGACTTCATCACCCCAAACTTTTTTCTTCTTTTTGAACAGTGATTCCTGGAAAGAAAGACAAGGTTTAAAAACAGTTTCCAGAGGTGAACCATGGATGCCACCTGTTCCTTTTGAGTGTTAGCCTGAGATCCACACAAACAGGCTGCACTATTCATGTACCTGTGTGACATTTTGATGAAAAACTTTTTAAAGAGTCTGTGCAGTGGGACTGACAAATAGGAGATTTGTGTTTTCTCTTGCATTGCAGTAAAACCTGTAATCTGAAGGAGGCAGGAAGGCAGCTGAACTGCTCATGCCGTTGCTGGTACAAGAGAGTTAATCTGGCATGACACAGAAGGTGGAAGATTTCATAAAAAGCTCCTGCCATGTGGTAGTGTTTTCTAGTGCCCAAATACATGTTTCATATCAGTGTGACATGCTGGCTTTATCTTCATGGGAACCTTCTCTCTGAGCAGGTCCACTTGCTTCTCCCATCTGTATGAACTTGATCCTTATGCTCTCTGGCAATGCCACACTTTTGGTAGAGCTCTTTGTGTCCCAGCCCTTCTCTCCTTGCAGCAGGTAGCCTTGCGTTCAGTGGCCTTTTCAGGAGGTCACCCAGTCAGTGCCAACCAGCTCTGATGGGAGCAGTGCCACCAGGTCCCTGCTGGCAGGGAGGGAGGCAGGTTGTCCTGCACGCTCTGTTCAGACAGGCTTGTGTGGGTGCTGTCAGGGAGGCTGTGTTTGGTGTTGGAGAGCCCTGCATTACGAGACGAGACTTCAGGCAGTTTTAGGGTAGGCAAACCCTCGGTTGTGCCTAACCTGGTAAATATGGGGTGAGAAACTTGGAAGCCTTTCCTAGGGACACGGGCATTTCAGCCTGGACACACAGCTGCCAGCCAGCACTGTGAGCACTGCCAGCTGCTTGGGAGAGGATGTGCAAAGGCAGGAGACCGAAGTGGCTGTGCTGGTGGGAGCAGGTCCTGTGGCAGCCGGGGGGATGGCAGGGGAACTGCTGTGGTACTCACTGCCCATGGGCACCCTGCAGCAGGCAGGGGAACCACGACAGGGGCGTGGAAAACAAAATAAATTCAGTGCATTGGTCTGTGCTCCCCCCAACTCCAGCGTGTGCCCCAAGTAATTCTGGTGGTGTTACTGGATGGGTACTGATGCAAGTGATAGCCCTGCTGAACTCTGTGTTTTCTCTGCCTCTGAAGTAAGCCGTGCTTAGGAAATGGGTAGTTAAAATGGCCAAATAGCCCTGAAGTAAGCTTTGCCGCAAAATAAGTGACTTAATTAGCATACAGTAGATACTTATTGTTAAGTGAGAATGCCATCCCCTCCTGCAGGGATTTCAGTTAAACATGATGATTGATAAATTGTTATATTCACACGGTGTCACTCAGTGATATAATCATGGCTTTTGTAAATATTTAGTCAAGAGAGCAATCCAGCTGTTCCCAGCCAGGTTTCATCCAGTGTCAGCCCATGTTCAGTGCTGCTGATTTATTTCATGTGTTGCTTAAGCCTTGAGTAAGATCACATTTTTATGAGTCTCGAAATACCTATGGTAATAAATAGTGAGAGTGCCGGAGCTAATGACAACAGCAGAAATAATTACACGGAAAAATATTGCCCAGGGTCCAGAATATGGCCAGGTACTTAACTATTTGTAGTTTTTCAGGACAACTGCTTAACATCTTTTGGTCTAGATTTATGGCAAGGCAGCCCTCACCAGATGCCATTGGAAAGAGAATCCAAGCAGGAACCATTTTTTCAGAAGGACACTAGCATCCTCTTCCAAAGCTTGACTTTTAAAAATAATGTTGGTCAATGAATGAAAATTCCATATTTCAAAGGATTTTAAGATTTTGAAATTTGCCTTGGATTCAATTTAGAAGGAAAATCTGAAATTCCTCCTGGCAGAGGAAGGTTCTAGGAAGGATTCACTCTGAATCAGCTGTGCTGGTTTTGCTATTCAATACAGTACAGGAATGTAAAATATACAAATATCTAAAAAATGGAAAATAATTCTCAGATGAAACACTGACACTGTTATCTCTGAAGATGCCCAAACCTGACGTATTCACAGTGTTGGAGCCTTCTTGTGTTTTTTCCCTAAACCATATTTCTGCAGAACTGACAATTTTGTGAGGCATTTAATCTTTAATGAATTTATATTTTCTGATACTTCTTTCCTGACCATGTTCTTGTTTGATGAAACACCCATGCAACTTTTCTTCACTCATCTGTCTCACTTTTATTTTGAGAGCTCTTCAGGAATAGCTTTTGTTCTCATGTCAGTTCTTTGTTGAGGAACTGGCTGTCGTGATGTCCTACCCCCAAGACTTGGAAGTGATTCACAAAAAAAGAAAGTTTAAAAAAGATGACACCCAGTTTGGGCTGTATTGCGTATTTGAGATAGCATGCTTCACCCACAGGACAAGATGGTAGATGCTGAATTTAACTTATTCCCAGTAAAGAACCTCTTCAGTGACCCATATAGACACCTCTTACTGACAGCAGAGGAACAAATTATCTTTACTGCCAAGGTTTTATTTGCAGAAAATTCAGCTTTTTGTTCCCTCTTTGCACTTTGTGTTCTTTCATGTTCAGAAGCAGCTCATAATTGCAGGGTGTTTCTAATTTTCCAGGGAATGTGGACATTTTGAAAAGAAATACAGTATTCACAGCAGTGGGGTGAGCACCTTCAAGAAAGTAAGCTTAGATCAATACACTCAGAGCCTTTTGCTAACTTGGATCTTGAAGTAGGGGGGACACACGACACACTCCAGGAAGGAAAGCAGAGTCTAGAAGGTGCCTGAAAGCAACTGTAGCTCACTGACAGAATGAGGTGAGGTCGTCCTACAGCACTGCAGACAGAGTGAAGCAGAGACTTTTTATTTGTTGAGTGCATGAAAACATCTGAGGCAAAGGAAAAGCTATTTCAAATGGGCATTAGCATGCCTGTTGGCACTCTCAGACTGATATCAAGGGCGCCCTTGAGCTCAGAGCCAAGTGGAGGTACACCCCTTGAGAACCTGAGGTGACAAAGTGCAGGTGGAAATGCTGTTCAAATGTATATTTAATGGACATGGGGATAAGCTGTGTTCCAGCCAGTGAAGGCAGAAAAAAAAAGCACAAAACCCCCTCTAACAATATCTCATGGTTGATGGCACTAATGGGAAGTAGAACTTTGAAACCAATAGAATTACTATAAAGCCAACAAATTGAACTGCAGGAATGAGTGGATGACTAGCAATTTTTAAACCCACTGCCCAGTGGGTAGTGTGACTTACCCTTTCTTCCTGAAATATGGGGATGGTAGAGCAATTAGTGCCTGCTGATGCAGAGTCCAGCTCAGGTTGCATGGATTTGTTTGGGTTTTTTCACTCTAGGTCTTTATTCTGATTTTTGTGGTGACTAAAGGGAAATCATCCAAACCAGAACTGAAGTAGAAATTGCCCCTCTGCCATTTGCTGGCAATAATCACCATTTTTTCAGTACCTATAGGGAGAATACTTCAAAGTTTCATTGGCAATAAATATATTCAAAATGCTAATGTTAGTTGCCTTAGCAATATTTGTTTGTTTCTTATGAAAGACCTCTTCATGCAGTTGCAGAAGTTTCCAGGTATTATAAACCAGTTCTTGCTTCCGTGTAGACCCTGAGAATTCAGGGTTTATGGCTTGCTCTTTCTTATTCTCATCCAGCTGTGATGTGGAATCTTCCCACTCCCTTGGTTTTTGCAGGCTAATATTCCCCAAGTCTGGCATTCATCTCACCTAACCATAGTTATTCAAAAATCACACGGTTTATCTGAGTGAGTAGTCTGGGCCGCCCCTGTAGTCAGTGGTGAGACTCAAGCAGGTTGATTCATTCCATCCTCCCAGGTATCACCCTCTGGAGGTGCCCGAGTCTCTATAGGGAGACAGATGGCTGAGGTTAGGTGAGGTGAACCTCAGCCCCAGTGCTCAGCAGTAAGTGCTTGGCGCGTGCCCAGAACACCTGGGGTTCCCTGGGGAAATCACCCATCCAAACGCTAGTTAGAACTTGCACCTTTTAGCATCCAGAATTAAAGGAGTTTTTATGTGCTTTCTTTCAGTCCAGTGTACATGTAGGTTTTGTGTGTAATAGAAGAAAACTTTGCCCTGTGTTTGACCTACATACTTAAACACAAATACGGCCTTAAATTACATATTCAGTATTTTTATATATCTGCTGTCTGTGTGAACATGCACATATTTTCTGCATAATAATATTCAGATATATGGTTCTCTATGATATTTTACTATTAAAGTGCTGGCAATATGCTCAAAGCTTTACAAAATACAGATAAAGGCAATTCCTGTCAGAAGAAGGTTATAACAAAGATGAACGTTAGATTCACAGGGAATGCGAGACCAGAAGGTTCTGGGTTCACTGTTTGTTTTTTAGCCTCATTTCCTTAGAAAATGAGGCTTCTGTGTTGCACTGTGGGTGAGGTGAGGTGTGTAGCTGTCCTCTCAGTGACTTTTGAGCTGGTTGGCCAGCTTTAGTCAAATATAACCAACAAATGTGTTCTCAAGAGACAAAGCTCTCTGAAAATTCAGGTATTTAGAAGAGAGAGTGACCTTACTGAGGAAAAGGCACAGGGTAAGCCATTTTAGGAGCTAGAGTATCTACTAAGGAATCCTTTGTGGAAATCCAAGTAGGGGTAGAGCATCACCTGTCACTGGTGTTGTGCTAATCCCTAGAGAACTGGGCAAGGAGACCCATAGGAATCAATGCATTAATGATTTTATGATGCAAGAAACATATTCTATGTTAGTAGTGGCCTTTATGTTTGAATCTTCCTTAAGAATGGAATATATTAAGAGTTCTTCCAACCATGGGAAAAAACCTCATTAACTGGGGGAAGCAGAAGAGATGAAGCTGAGGATAGGTAGAAAGTGTGAAAGCAAAGAAGAATTTACTATTGCTATAGCTTCTGCCATTTCTCATATGCAGATATATCTATCTATTCAATATTCTGTTAAAATTAAAGATCTTTTTCTAAAGTATCGTGTTCCTGGCTAGTTTTATCCGGTAAGGGCATCTCTGATTAGCTGTGTGTTGTGGATTTCTAGCCTATGCTGTGTGATCACTCACACAGGGGTCAACCTCCCTCATCTGCTCTGACATTGTTTTCAAGGTACAGCTTTACCAGCTTATGAAAAGAGCTGCCAGATATCATTGTCAGTTTGAGCAGAGGAAAGAGTTTATTGGCCAAAGAGGTCAGTTCCTGGCCTGGGCGTTCCTATGAATACAGCTTTATCAACACACTTTATCAAAAACAGGCAGTTTCAGGGTGTGAATGTTTTCCAGCCCTGTCTGCTGATGGTCAGAATTAGGAGTATTTTATCAGATATGATGCATGCCTCTGATGCACACAATGTCTATTTTGATTTTGATACCGATGCAGGCTTCTGTACTAGCTCTTGTCTATTCTGAAAATGAGAAGAGAGGGGTCAGGTTTCTGAACTGAGATTTTCTTATTACATGTCCTTGGTTTTAGCACAGGACAGGTAGACTTGGATTGTTGGACTGGGTGGGATGAAACAGATGCTGTGTTTCTACCCCATGAATAGCTTCAGCTGTCCCCAGATCTCTGGGTCATCCTGTGCAATGCAGTTTGCCTAGGACTGTGTGTGCAAGATGCTTTGTGAATTTCTTTCCAGCCCAGCTTGTGGCCTTTTAGGCAAGCTGTTTATTCTGTCTTGCTGCTATTTTGGACTTTCATCTTCCCAAGAAGCTTTTCCAGAGAAAGCTGAGGGAGAAAGAAACTGCCATGGCAGTGATGGCAAGTGTTTTAAGTGTGCCTGCCTGCCTGCCCTGCAGCAGCCCTTGGACTCGTGGAAGCTTCCTGATCAGTGGAAGAACTGATTGGGTTACAGACTGTAGGGAGCAGAAATGTCTGCCACTTTATTCTACATTTCTGCTTCCCCTCAGTCATATATTGGCTGATGACCCAAGATCGTATCAGCCAAGACACGCTGCATTCGCAATTGGTGAAGTGTATCAATAGTTTTCATCTTTCTCTAAAACACGAGGTACTGGCCACTAGATTTGATTTACAATTAAATGGCAAATCCTACAGTATATTCCCAGGACCCCAGGAGTGATAAGTCATTTGAGTTGTATTTTTAATAGATTGTTATAAATCACTTTTATATTGCCGTAATTGAATAAGGTGCTTTAGAGAAACAGAAGATTGCACATTCCCTGCCCCTAGGAGTTTGCTTGCTAAGTACATCTTGAGGTACAAAAGGTACTTTGTGTAATTTTATGCAGTGCGAGCCCTTGCTTCTAATGACAGTGCTATAAATGTGGCCCATATCCTGAAACAACTTAATGCGTGCTTAACGTGGAGGATTTAGAGTGCCTCCGGATGAGTGCGGTGATTCCGGAGGACACGAAACGCTGCCCGGGTGCTGCACCACCCGCCCTCCTCCCGCCAGAGGTGGCTGCTCCGCTGCTGGGGGCCATCAGCCCAGTGCCATCGGCTTTCTGACAGTGACCAGGCAAACAGCAGAAGGAATAGGCCAAACACAGAATGACCCCTCCTCTGGCACATTATCCCAGAGCATTTTAGGGACTTTGTGAGCCAAAGTTTGTTTTATGGGCTGATGGGCCTATCTTCCATGAGTTTAAGCTTAAACTGAAATCGATATAGTTGCAGTGTGGTCATATTCCAGCCTGGATAATTCCATTCTGCATTTTCAACTTCCCTTGATGCATCTTCAGATAAAGCATTTGTGCCCTAAAGCTGTGGTGTTGTGCTTGCTATTGCAATTTTGTAGCAGCTGCATCCCGCTCCAGAGATAGATGCATTTTGGTGGTAAGTGATCCTTAGGTTTAAATAATCTATAATTCTTTGGAGCACTTTTTGGGCTTGTAAAAGGTGTTATACAAATCAATGAATAATTTTCACTCACCATTGTTTGTAATGTATTCTTAGTTTTCAACTGAAAATAAAATTTCTTTTCCTATTGATTTTCTTCTTTTATGTTTTGCCAAATTGATTTTTCCTTTTCCTAATGGAGCAGAAACTAACATATCTGGATTTCAGTTACTTCACCCTTTCTGATTCAGCATCATTTAGGATATCAGAAGGAATAAAAACAGCTCTAAGGAATAGTATTCATTCATTAACTTCAAGGGAGCTGACACTGTTTTAATCCATTTTAAGGGAAAGTGTGTCTTTTGGGTTTTTAAATTTCATCAGTGGATTTGTAAGTGTTCTCTAAACAAGTATTAAAGAGACAAGTATAAATATGATGTTATGACTTGGGAGGGCAAGGTATGAGAATTAAGCAGAGTTTAAGGTAGGCCAAACTGTTGGGTTGCAAAAGAAAGGTTTGGAGCTCTCACTGAAAATGTGGACAGGATTTTTCAGGGGTTTAATGATGTACTTGTGTTTCTGCACACCCCAACCCTTCTACATTCAGCTGGAATAGTGACAAGGTAAGTATTCCTGTGGTATTTTCAGATCTGCTTTGGTCAGGAAGAGTCATGATTGTCTTGACATACAAAGTACGAACCTCAACTGAGGGTTTGTTTTTTTAAGATGGCAAGCACTTCTTTCCATTTAGAAGATTAAGGGAGTCTTTGAGCATCAGGTAGCTACAAAACAACTTGAGAACTTTGGAAATGTTTGGCCTAAAGAAGGTTGTGAAAGACTAGCATGTTCCCCCAAAATGAATAGTGTTATCTGAAGTAAACTGTGTTACCAGCTTCTGAATCAGTGTTTCCTAAGAAGCTCAGCTATGATTGGAGGGTTAATACAGCCAGTGACTAAAGGATTATAATTCAGGCTACAGTAGAGAAAAATGAGATTAGAAAATACTGAGATAAAATATTTTTTAATATATCAGGTCTTATGAAATTCAGCTCAGGGTAGAGACAACCAGAGAACTGGCTGAAGCAGTACCATAAAGTTTAGTATTTATCCCCAGAAATCATGAAGGACAGGAGAGGTCCTGGATAATGGAAAAAGGGCAGAGATAGTGTCTATCCTTAACAAGGAGAAAAAGCTGAACCTGGGGATTTGTAGTCAAGTTGTATACCTGCCAATACATGGAACAAACAATCAAACAACAGATCATAAACCCCTTGAAGGGAACGAGGATGTGAGCAGGACAGCTAGCATGTATTTGTCAGTAGTAAATCACCTGAAACCAATCTCTTTTCCTTCTGAGACACAGCAACAGACCTTGTTGGTAGGAAAAAAGTAGTGGTCGTCAGGTGTCTTGATTTTAATAAGATTGTTCATACTGTTTTACAAGACATAGTCAGAAGCAACATGGGGAAAGCAGGATGAGAAGAAACTGTCCTCTCATCTCAGGACTCAGCTGTCTGGCAAGCGGTAGTCAGAGACCTCTTACCAATGGCTCCCTGTGAAACTGCAAGGGGATTTTGAATGGGGTGCTTTGAGATCTGTGCTGGGACAGATTGTGATGCAGTGGGATGGTGGAAAGCAGAGGTTTTTGTTTGCTTTGCAGGCTGGGGTGGGCTGTGGGCTGGGTGGAGAATGGGTTCAGAATGTAAAGTAACCTGGAGAAGTTGGATGGGTGGCCTGTACACACTGGGGCATGGACAGTGGCAAGACTCTCCTCTGTTGAGGCAGGAACACTGAACAGCATTAATGCAGAGTAGGTGACTTCTTGAAGACAAGGCTCTGGGTTTTGGAGTGGATCATCTTAGAAGAGGTAATAGGTGAGATGTGAGTCAATAGGGTGACACAGTTTTGATCAATGAGGAACACGATCTGTCAGAGAGTACTGAACAAACTGAGGTTGCCAAATCTAAAGAAGAAAGAAGGAACATGATAAATCTTGAAAGGTTACTAAAAAGCAGAAGGAAATAATCTGTACTCTTTGTCTACTGGGACAAGGGGTAATGGGCTGTAACCTCAGTGAGAGACATGGCTTAGATGCCAGCAAGATCCTTCTACTAAAGATAATTGCGAAAAGGGGAAATAGCCTGCTTGGAAGCTTACCAAATGTCCATCCTTGGGGGTTAGACAGATTACAGTCCAGAATAACGTGGGTCTCATTCATCTTTCCTTTGGGAGGTGAGCTAAATATCCTCCTGAAGTGCCTTTCAACTTCAATTCCTTGAATTTAACAACATTTTAATTTCATTTTAATTTCCTTTCATTTTGGTCCAGGTAAACCTACCTAGTCTATGAAGAGTTTAGAATTTCTCTGTTCCTTATTGTCTTACAGAATAGTTAGCATTTAACATCAATTAAAATGGCAATGTCTTATGATTCGCTCTCCACCTTTGCTCAGCCTTATCCATTACTCTTGAACCAGTTAAATAAATATGGTTTAACTGCAGTCTACTGAATAAATGTTCTCTCTTTATTTCTCTGTATGTATGTCTGTACATATATAATATATATATTTGAAATTATGATTCCATTTATCCCAAGTTTCTGGAATTTATTGATTTTTTTAACAGTGTTTAAATTACATCCACTTTTATGGAGACAAATCTGTTGAAGAATTAAACAGCAAAGTTTGCTCCAATCTATAAACATGACAGGGGGATGATTTCCTCTCATTTGCTAAATATACTGCTCCTTAGTTGGAGACATAAATAAGAATGTTGCCTAAGTAGGTCATATTTGAGCTAGGGCTTTTCAAAAGACATGAAAGCACCCACCGTGAATATACACTTCAAAGCCAGAACCCATTTTTTTGTGCACATTTTGTTCCCGAGAAGTTTTCCATCTGTTCTAATGTCATGGCTTTGCCACAGTGGCTTGTCCTCAGACTCTGTATCTCTGGCAACTCATATGTTTTACTTTTTAATGCAGCAGGTAAAGGAGATAATTGGAAGACCTTCAGAGTAAGGCGGGGGGGTGGGCAGGAGGGAAGGGGGAATCTTTCACTTCTAAATGGAGGCGAAGGACAGACTTCCTCTGCTCCTTGTTGTTAGATAGCTGGTTTGATTGGATGCCAGGAGCTGAAAGGAGGCAGCGTGCATTTTGAAAGGTTTTTCGAGGAGCAAATCTGAAATTAAATGACAGATAATATTTATAGAGGTTACTGAAGTTCACTTCACCCTGCTCTCTGTAGCAGTGCAGTTCCAAATTCAAGATTCTTGATGGATTTAAACCCTTTTTCATCAGCAATAGTCCGACATGATCTGCCTGTCACTTTCTAAAACGACGCCTTTCTGACTTCTCCATGTAGCTCTGAAAGGGGAGGAAGCTTCCTCACTAATATGTCACTCAACCCACCCACCTAGACACCCACAGCTTGTTTGAAGCCAGCATAGGAAAAAAAAGACCACCACACATCCTGGATTGTAGCCATGCTGAAGAAAGCACTTCTTTAAATATCAGTATCAGTGAGCATTGGTCCTAGGGGTGAAGCCAGAAATAAAACCCTACTTAACTTGTATCTCAAGCTGCCCCTCAATCTTACAAAACAAGCTGGGCTGTGCGTTTGCTATTTTACATGCAAATCAGTGACATCATCACTGTGTGTTGTATTTACCCAAGAAATTTTATTTATTTGGATTGCAGAGTGCCCATCACTTACACAGGAACTTCTGAATCACTGCTGGGTGCCGTGTGACCCACGAGTTGCCCTGCTCAATGTCCAATTGGTCACACTCTTGTAACGGCCTGAGGAGCAGAAGGAACATTCATGGTCTGGGATTGGCTCTGCAAGGAACTGGCTGCTGTGCCATTGCTGACGCAGTAGTGTGGAAAATGACACAAAAGTCAGGGAATGGGTTTTGTAGGAACCAGATGCCAGCAGGAGCAGTGATTGCTGGGGAAACAGGAGGGCTTCAGACCTGAAGGCCATGTGCATATGCCTGAGTAAGTCCACAGTGATGCACTGAAGGGCTGAGCTCAGCCATGGGGGTCTGCAGGTCCCAGGACTGTGCCTGGGAGAAGGCTTTCATGTGGTATAAAGAGCTCCTCTAGTGTCTTTGGCGTAGTGGCCCAGCATACTGTCCAGGGAGTGAAACCTCTTCCTAAATATCTGGGAAAGATCTTTGGGGGCAATCTGCATCTTCCCACCCTGAGGCTGGTAACATCCACCATTGCCACCACCCTTATTGCAGACAGCCCTGAGACAAGAGAATGCATTTAGGGCATCACCACTCAAATGCAGAGCAATTCTTTGGGCAGCACTTGTGTTTGATGGTCTCTAAAGAAAGGACAGACTTCCTCTCCTCCTGCATTTCAAAATGCCTTCATGACACAGTCCTAGCGAGCCTGTGAAATACAATCAAGGTTCAGAGCAGCATGGACTGCCACCTGGATCACAGCAACACCTGGCAGTGGCATATATGGAAACACACTGCCATATACAAGGAAATTAATTTTTTACCCATTACAGAAAGATAGAACAGCATAAGAATAAGTATTCAAAAGACTCAGCAATTAAGAGCAGAATGAATGTAAGTCATCTGTCCAGCAAAAGCTGTGCCAGATGAAGACACAAAGTAGTTCTGCATGTTAACCCCACTTATGCAATGCTTGTCCTATGAGAGGGAGCATTTTCTGTCCGTTTGTGAGGAGGTACATGCACATACAAGCATACGCAGGAACTTCAGTGTAATTTGGGATTGTTCAGTTTGCTGACCTGCCAGCTATTTACCTTAGGACATTTTTAATATGCCTCAAAGTAGTTTGGAAGTGTACAAATTTTGCCTTCTGGTCCAGAGGTTGTCAATATAGGCACTAACTGCAGAGCTGCGTAAAAATTTGGATTTCAGTTTGAAAGAAATGCCGTTGTTTTGAAATGTGATGTATATTAAAAGAAGCAAAGAAAAGAAAGACTGAAGAAATTTCCAGCGACTCAGGAAGCAGCTCTACACCTGCTCAGTGGAACAGAGGGGACAGTGGAATGCAGCCCTGATAGTAAGCCTTTGCTGGCAGCTGCTGAGGCTCCTGGCTCCAGGGCAGTTCTGCAGGGAAGCAGACCCTGAGTGCTGAACAGGCATCCCAAATCCCAAGGGTCACCTCCAAAGCCTTGAGTGAGGTTGCCCAAGAGTTCAGATGTCAGCTGTGTTTGGGAAAGCAGCAAGTTTGGGAAGGAATGAGTTTCTAGTTTTTGACCAGAAAATTTCTGACCAGCTTCTCTTCAAAAGGCTTTGGTGTTATTCTGTTTGTGGAATGTGAAAGCTGCTGAATCTTTTCTTTCTAGATTCATCCTGAAATTCTTAGACATCCTGGTCTCAGTCTGAGCATAAGAGCTTTTGGAGGTAGAGCATGACAGGTGGTATGGTTGATGAGAAACAGTGGCCAAAGTGCTCACTGCTCTGGTAGCTCTAGACTTGCAGATGATTCCCCAGGTGATGTTTTTAGCCAGTCAGAGAGAAGCAGATCTTACAGAGAAGCCCAAGGCTTGAAGCTGGGGAGTGTTTATACCTTCACCTCACTCTACCTTGTGGAAGAGCAGCTTGCTGGACCTTGTGAGAGAGACTCTGAGGTCCTGGAAGATGAAGTCAGACTGTTTTGGTTAAAACAAGACTGCTGTCCAAAGAGCTGCAAACTATATGGGTATGGAGGTAGTAAATGTTTAAGATACCTCAGACTGCTTGTTAGAAGGTAGTGGCAGACATTGTGATGCTGTAATGTGATTTACTCAGCTGTTTCCCATGCTTACCATAACTTTATTTACCTGTTCCTCATATTATTCAGGTTGTCTGGATGGGGAAATATGTACGGTTGGGGGTAGACATGATTTTTGAAACACAGACCCAGGATCACGTGGAAAATGCATGTTGCTGTTTCGATTGCAATCAGTTTTGAAAATGCAAGAGGATGAAATGCATGAGGAGTTTTCCTTTCACTGGCTTGCTAATAGGTGCTAATAGGTGCATGTGCATTCTTTTCCATGCTATTTCAATGAAAACACCTGGAAATGAACTGAGGGTTTGAGGATTCAGGGAAGGAAAATGAGCTGCCAGTGCTGAAGGCAGCCAAGTTGAGTAGCAGACAGCAATATGCTACTGCTGGCAAGGCACTGCTGGGAGATAGGGAAACAGAGGAGCACAGAGGTCAGTGCTATTAACTCTGTGTAGTTGTATGTGTGAGTGAGAGTAGGGCTATTTCAAACTGGGCTATTAATTTTTTACCACATTTTGCTCATTTTTTTCATCTTCACTTTTTGTGAAGAAAATACACTTTTGGTGAGGGCTTGCAAACTGCCCTAAGAGGAACTGAGTGGCATCACATTGCCAGATCTAGCACTGATGTCTCTGAATTCAAGTGGTTGGTTCCAGTGACAGACTCAGGGGAACAGGATCAGCCTCTTGGGGGTCCAGATCTTCCTGGCTTCTTCACTTGGCTGCTCAGCTCGCCTGTGAAATGCATGAGCTGTAAGCACATGAAACATGAAGGTGTAAAATAAATTCCTACTCCTAAGATGCCCAGCTCTAAAAACTGCCAGCAGCAAAGTGTGGTGCAATGGTGATTAACTTCCATGATGGCAGCTCTGGGAGAGGTACATGTTGGGCACTATGGGAGATTTGGTGCGATGGACTGGTAGTGCTGCTGAGGGGTCACGGGCTGGTGGCAGAGCCCCCAGGACCAGGGAGCACAGCAGGGTGCTGGAGAAGAGCAGCTCTGAGGGCAGGAGATAAAGAAAAGGCGGTTCAGTTCTTTCTGTATTCCTCCTGCCCCTCCAAACGTGGCAGCTGCTCAGAGAGGCCATGAAGTAAGTGTGTTTCTCCCGAGTGCTTGCTGTAAACAGTGCGTACAGCAGCGCTGATTATGCATCAGCTCGCCGGGCTAACTATAGCATAGTAATTAAAGGGGTGAGAACATTTTGAAGTACTTTCCGCCACTTGTTGTCTGTGTAATCCCCCTGTGTTTGGCAATAAATAGAACTTTTAAGTTTAATTAATATACACTTGGCTGGCTATCCATTTAAAAGCATGCTTCGGTGGCCCGAGACATTATCCACTTATGCAGAGTGTTGCTGGAAGAGCAACGCTGGAGAGGGAGTGCAGGGCCGGGGCAAGGGGTGCTGCCGAGCCCTGCAGCAGGGAGGCACGGCTTCATGTCCCAGGGAATGTAGGTCAGTGGGCAATTCGGAGCACGCTCTGACACAAGCATACAGGCACTGCAAGAGAAGGCAGAGTAAATAAACAGCTTTTCTCCTGAATGTGGGGCAGCTCGGGCTGTTTTTAAAATTTATTTCTGAGAGCTGGGTTTCGTAAGTGAGTTCCTCCCAGGCTGAGGTGTCAGAGGGTCAAACAAGTCTTGAGAGAAAAGTAGAGTCTAATATCCCTCTTTTTCCCTCAAACTTCTTTTGTGTAGGACAGTTCAAACGATTGATTTTTTTTTTTTAAAGAATTTAGCAACAACAAAAAAAAATGGTTTGGATTAGATCAAATATACATTCCTTCCCTCCTCCTCCCCTCCTGGGATGAAACAAACAAACAAATCATGCCGTTTAACACCATTGTGTCATTTGCCCCGGAACAAGCCATTTTGTTTCATGCGCTTTTTGAAAAGCAGAGGCGAGGAACAGCTAGAGTTTCATAAAACTGCCAGAGGACTTGGACTACAGTCCCGGCTCCAGTGAGTGCCGAGTTATTTATCTGCAACAGCAGGGTGTCAGCGGGAGCTATTTCAGGGCCCCCTTTGCTCCAGAATACACCCCAGGTTGATGTTTGGAGGAATTTTCTGTGGGTGGTAATGAGTCTGTGCAGGTGAAGGAGTGAGCTGAGCTGCAATGAATACACAAAGTGAGCCACAGAAGAGAAATGAGGGTCAGGATGGATGGGGGAAAGACTTAACTTAGAGCAGAAAGAGAAGGGTTCAGGAATGAACCTGGTCTATAATGTTGCAGCTTCTGCTTTTTTCTTTCAGTCTCTGATACTATTTTTCCACTGCTCTCCTTGCCTCTCCTGGTTCTTTACCCCGTGCCTGCTCACCTCCTATTCTCATGTCTTTTTTTACCTTCTCAGCCTTTCCCTCTGGATCAGGTGCTTTGATCTGGGAAGTCAAGTTAGTGTGCCATGGTGTAAACTGATAACTTATGCTTCCTAGTAATGAGCTTGTGTATGTATGGTTGTGTGTCTTGAAGACTCAGTTGTAGGTAACCAGCTTTAATTTTCACAGTAATTTGTTTGTTTGTTTCATATTTTATATATATATTTTTATATATACATAAAATATTTTATATTTTATATATATATTACATTTTATATTTATATATATTTGTTTGTTTAATTTTTTATTTATTTTAATTTTTATTTATCTTTATTTATTAATTTTATTTCAATTAATTTTAATCTTTATTTACTTTTCCTTATTTTTATTTTTATTTTGTTTGTCTTTGTTTTTATTTTTATTTTTATTTTTTTTAACATCTTTGTGTTGGGTTTTTTCTTTTATAATTGCTCTGCAGGAGCAGATCCACTGGCCTATTCACCTATTCAGCAGGGTGGATGGTGTGACAAATGTCCTTTCTCCTGACTTCAGTGTGGAATGAAGCAAACACTTGTTGGGTCCAAATAATTTGTCCTATTTTCTCCATCAGTTCCAGAAAGAGAGGAAGTGTTTCCCTAAGGAAAACCTTTCTCTGCATTATCAGTAAAGGAGCCCGAGGTGGCTGGCTCAGGTGCAAGTGTCGGCTGTGGGTGTCCACCTGTGCCTGGAGGAGCAGCGTGCTCTCTCTGATTGGCCTGGCCAGTGGCAGTTGAATTAGCAACAGAGGGTCCAGAAATAAGCAGATTTAATAAAAAAAGCTTCATGGCATGGTGGTTGGGCCCGTGCTGTGCAACTAATTAACTTGCTAACCCTGTGGAAGCACCTCCAAAAGTGAACTCCTGTTCTCTGCTCCCGTGCTTCCCGCATTCAGCTTCCTGCGCTGCTTCGGCTTCTGTCCCCTTCTCCAGGCGGTCAACATAGCAATGTCACTTATGCCTGCTGTGTGTACAGGAGGGACTTGTGCCTTTCCTGGCCTACCACTGTGACCGTCTGCAATAACTGAGAACATCAGCTCCCCCTTTCTGAAATGGGCAGCTCTTTTGCTGGAAGAAGGCTTCTCCTTTCTTTGGGCTTCCCTGTTACATGCAGTAGTCATCCACCAATAATTGTAAATAAAGACAAGGAGGTAAGTGCTTTTTTGAGCTGTGCTTCCTTTTTTTCATGGCACGTGGAGTGTTATCCCTCTGCACAGTTATCAAAGGCATGGATGTGCTTCTCTTTTTCATTGTGAGATTTATCAGCAATGCATGCGAAACGTAGCTTCCTTTTTTCTAAGTCTCTCTTTTCTCCATTCTCAGAAATGTCCAGATTTTCATATTGTGGCTTGAAATGCCTGACTCTGGCTGTTTGTACCTGCTTTGTAATAGCCTCACTTGAGAGGTGAAAAAGGAGGCTCTAAAGCCCAATTCCAAGATTACGACCTGCACATTATTTTAATTTAAACTCACCTCCTGTTACAACAGAGAATCAAGGTGTAAGTGTGTAAAGTGCTTTGGGAGCCCTGTGATAAAAGGCCCTATAAAAACATAAATGTAAGCAGATGGCAGTCACAACCTGCCTGGTAGGAGCAACACACAAGCTCACAGAGAAGGGTGCAAACTCAAGCCATTCCCAAAATTATCTCAGGCAACAATAAAGGTAACTTTTGCAAGGGTCTGGGCATTTGTAATGTGGACCCCTCTGTTTCTCACCACATTGCCTCAGCGTTAGAGACAAGCTAAATCATCTGGGTTGCACCTCCAAATGAGTTCAGGCTTTGTGTGCCTGTTTGAAAAGAGGTCCATGCATGTGGTACAACACCGATGGCAAAGCCATGGCCATGGCTCTATCCCAACCACTTTGATGTTGATATACTCAAGAAAAGGCATAAAATAAGGAGTCCTTGGATGTAGCATCACCAGTTTGTAGTTTAGCTCAGTCTGGGGCATGATGCATGGAAATGGAAAGGAGTGAAATGTAATGAGCAAGACACGTGGCAGTGGCACAGTGTTTGCTGAAAAAAAGGGAGAGCTGATATTTTTTCTACCCTTGCCTGTTCTTCTAAACACCATTTTTTTCCAAATGATGGATTTTCTCTTTATCTGACTTGTCTTTTTTCCCTGCTGTGAAATGTTTTGGGTCAGATGATATTTTGCTGGGCTTTAGGAAACTGCTAAGAATTAATTAATCCGTAATTAAATTGATGGGGAAAAGACGTACAGAACTGTTAATAGAATTACATCCTCAAAAGGAACAAAAATAAGACAGTTTCTTTTCATTTCTCTTTTTTACAATTTGCAGTGTGACAGATTTCTGACCAAGTTTGAGTTTAGACAAAGTGCATGTGGCAAAAGTTGGAAGTGTTGTAATGCTGCCTACTGTGATTTGTATAAACATTTAGGATCCCCTGGAGAGGAATGTAATCCAGGGTTCCCTGCTTACACAGAAACGCTCAGAACAATATAATATTTGAAAGGAAAGAAACATTTTTAATTGGATTTGTGCTGACTATTTTCGAAATACAAAGAAGACAGTTTATCCAGTAAGCTGCAGATTGTTTGCAGTCACAGGCAATCAGCAGGCCTCAAATTAGCTGCAGGACAGCCTTCCGCCCTTGTTCTGTGTGCCCAACAAAATGTGAGATTTGAAGGAAAAATACTAATGATAAGAAAAGGCAGTAAAATTCAAGCCACATGCTTCTCTAAGTTTATGTGAGTTAGGCTGAATGGATCATGTGATTTCCTCATGCATTCCTCAAATGATAAAAAAATCGAAGGGGAAGATTGTCACGTTTGTCTTTCTTCCGAGCAGATACTTGCTACAGGATGGGGCAGATTCCTGCGTGTGCTCTGCTTTGCTCACCCTGGACTGTGCTGCCAAAGGGTGACCTTGGCTTACTCCCCAAGACCTGCCATGTCACTCTGAACCCCTTGTACCTTTGGGGATGACATTCCCTGCTTTTAGCACCCATCCCCCTGTAGTTAGCAGGAGAGGGGCAGCTCAGGCACTGCTCCCATTTTCCTGCTGGGTTGCGTCCCTTTCCTGTTTGTATTGAACGTGAAGAGAGGAGAGACCTGTTGTTTCATCAGCTGCATCAAAGAAAAGAAAATTGCACTCCAGTGTATCCAAATTTGCAACATCCCTTGGCTTTTGTAGTACCAGAGAGAGGATATTAGAGGCTTTTAGTAAAGGTATAAAGTCTGATTTTATTTCCCTTTACTTTCCATTTCTGCATTTGTTTTCCTTTCTTTGCATTGTTGATCGGTGGGGTCCATCAGTGATGTCAACAGGCCTCATTTTGCCAGATGCAGCATTCCTCTTAACATCAATAGCAGCTGAAGTATCACTAAACTTAAGGTGAGAATAGGCTTCAGAGCAGATAGAGTGCCCTGAGGCAACTAAAAGTTCTGTGCCTCTGTAGTTTGTATTTATTATTTCCAAGTATTAAAAGAAATGTTAAGATGTATTCCTATAAGAGGAAAAGATATAAAAAGAAAAGATACAAGCTCAAGTTCACTCTACTGATCTTTTGGCACTTCATGGATAACCCAAAATAAGGAATATTGCCACTCAGGCCTCCTTCTGTGTAACTAGTGAAAAGAAAAGGGTATCTCCATGGGGCGCTTAAAACTGCACACGATCTGAGAGCTCCTTTGGAGGGGACTGTTGCTTCATTGACTCGAGTGACTACACACCTACCCTAAGTGTCTCATCCAGGTATTCATGGTTAGCCTGTAAGTGAAATTCTGGACAGGACAATTTGTACGTGATGAGATCCCATAACTGCTGTTTAAGGAAGGTACACACTAGGTTGCTTCCAGTAACTATTTGGCAGAGCTGTGAGCACATTAGGTCAGGATTAACATAGCCAAGTGGCTAGGAATGATTTTTTGGAGGGACTTGAATAAAGAGGGCTCTTAGAGAACGAGATTTAAGGTGGAACAAAAAGAAACAGGATGGGAAGGAGGACTAAGAATAAGGGCTTGGAAGTAGGGACAAGAAAGTTAAGGTGAATATACCAAAGTAACAGAAAAATGCTTCTACTCGTATCACCTCTTTGTTAAGGATCTCTAAGAGAAGTTCATAAGAAAGAAGACAAAAACCTCTCTTGTCTATGGATGATGGTCCACTCCTTTTCAGGACGATGCCAGTTGCAGCAAGGAGATGCTAAGATAAGGAGGAATGCAAGGGGGGATGATTCTGCAAGACAGTTTTGGGAGGTAACCATCATATTTCCTAACATTAGACATCTGCAGGTGTAGATGTCATGGCTGAGATAGCTGTCCTGAGCTGCCTTTTCGGTCAAAGGAGAGCAACTGCAGCTTTTACGGTGCAGTTCAGCTGAGCTATTCTAGATGTCTGCTTAAAAGTGTGATGAATCCTACTTTCCCTGTTTGTATTGATGAAAACGGAGTTGAGGGAAGTTAACTCAGATGCAAAGTCTACAGTTTATAAGGTACTATCAAATGATCTCTAAACTTGCATTCACCTCCAAGCAGCATGCAAAACTGCCAAACATTTGTTCTTTCTGGACAAATCTTACTGTTGCATGATCCAAGCAATGCTTTTAGGTGGTCAAGGAGACTTACAAGACTGATATATTTAAGAAAAGGCAAAACGAGATATTTTTGGTAAATTGCATTTCCTTATTAGTCATCACTTCCCTTTTTATTCTGAGAAACAGCCCTCTTCAGACGTGTTCGCTTTATTTGGCAGAAGTGTAGATAACTCCAGATGTTGCTGATTCTTTTTCAGTTCCTTGCCTTAGGAAACTTCAGTTGCACCTGAAGAAAATAAAAGCCAACCTGGAAGAAAAAGAAAAGAGATACATAATAGCCTTGCTAGAGGAAAAGAAAAATCAGATTAATTTATATGCTCTGAACGTAATATGCTCTGGATGATCTCTAATTGTTTCCTTAAAGATGAATTAAAAGCCTTTTTATTCACAAAGAGCTGAGTTTGGGGCCTTGTACATCTCCTATTAGAGTTGAAAACATCACTGATAAAGAGCTGGATTTCCCAGCTTTCCTTAAGGGTCTACTATTGCAATGGAGAACAGAGCACTAAATGTAACAATTGGCAAGTAAGTAGAAATGATAATAGGATTTGATGTTACGGAGCAATATCCTTGGCTCACATAAGTAGGTGCCATCTTCTTATTTCAGGAGAGCTGTGCTTTTTTACCCCAGATGAAGATGAGGCACCTAGATTTTTAGCTATGGACTGTTGTGATTTTAAATCTACAAATACAATGTGTAATCTATCGTGGCTTTTACTTTTGAAGTTTGTCGAAGGATATTCTTGCTGCTCTAATCTACTAAGGGTAAAGCCTGAGAAAACACTGATTTTTTCCCCATTCTTTAGGATACGTTTCTTTGCTTACATTCTTTGTTAAATCAACAGAGGTTGATGAGGTTAATGACATACAGACCTTTCCCCTCCAGAACAGCAGTTCATCTTTAGTTCACACTTCTAGATACTGAAAGTCATTCCACCTAAAATAAAATGAAATAAAATATTAAAAAAAAAAAAAAAAAGAAGAAAAAAAAAGAAAGAGAGAGAGAAAATATGTCATCCAGTTAATGACAAGTAAGAATTTGCAAGCCTGCAACCCGTGAGATAGAGCTTTCCACGTCACTAAGCAGAGTGAGCAGGCACAGAGACTGAATAGCGTGCCAAAGTGTTCCTCTGTGACACCCCTGGAAAGCTCAGCAGACTTTTCTGTCCAGGGCTGGAAGACACCAAGATTTCCAGGCTATTATCTTCCACTGGAATAACATTCAGTCAAAGATAACTTGCTCCTTCCAGTGAAAGTACTTCCATATAAATAAGGGAAGGAGTGGTGTTCTTTGGAAACCAGCCTGGTATCACTTCTGACAGATAGCAGCGATTGTGATGAACAGTAAACACCTCAGTCACCGGGTGATGCAGAGCACGCTGATGCGCGCTGGAAGCAGCGCCACAGAACCGCAGCTGAAGGCTGAATCACTGCTGTATCTAATTAGGCACATCAGTTAAGATATGCAAGCCTCCAACTGTCTGAGCAGGGCTGAGATTGCTAATACCAATCTGTTATTGTCCTCATGGCTCAGAAGAGGTGATGGTTGATAAGATTAAAAAAATAGCTTTTTGTGTTAGAGCGGTCAGTAGCTTTCTGCTTGCTCATTGGGGGAAGGTGGGGTAGGCAGCTAAGTGATGTTGTATCATTTTCTGATTTGGCCCTCTGACTAATGTCAAGGTAAAGAAATAAATTGCTCGTATTTAATGTGTTGGTGAATAACAACAGCCCCTTGATTTTCTAATGCAGCGTCATTTGAATTGTATATGCTATTGAATCAGACAAAATATGTATTTATGCATTAGGTTTCTTCAAAATTCCTGGTAGGTTTTTTAACAAGATGCAAGAAAAATAAACTGAAATGCCGATCTTTTTATTCCTAGGTTGTTTGTGACAAAGCATCAGCAATGTCCTGTGCCGAACATGATTCATGTTAGGTGCAGACAGCGGATACTGAGTTTGAAAGGGGGCTAATCAACAATCTTTGGAATAAAGAAATATCTTAACTCAAAAATGTTGATGCACGAATGAACGTAATTCTCTGTGCACTGAGTTACTGTTTAGGGGACACATCTACTGTAGCAACCACACTGAATCAGTTCAGTGCCTTTCAGAAGCAAATTAAGTTGTAACATCTCACCGCATGTGTATGTGTGTGTCTAAATATCTTTAGAGAAATTATTTATTTATTTTCCTCTTTGCTCAAATTTTTCCTCTTCCAGTGTACTCAATAAATTCCTGGAGTCACTCTATTGATGTTAACAGTGGGGTACCAAGGAGGTATTTTGCTCTTCTACTAAATTTTTGGGATAGCACTTTCTGTAACAAGGCCACAGGCAGCTGCAGGGGAGCTGTCTGATCCAGGCAGGGAAATGATGTGGGGGTGGAAGAAGGTCTGCTTCTCTGGCCTGGGGGACAGCACCAATCCATGCTGGGTACTGTGTGTTAGAGCAAGGCAGCAATGCAGAAAGGCTAAAGGTGGGTGTCCTGGCCCTTAGACTCCGATTTGATGAAGGACTGTGGGAGGGGCCCAGGGAAGGTGTGCCCTGTGAAAGAGCCTGGCAAAGAGCAGGTGTAAAGGAGGAATGGTGCAGGGGATGTCAGAGTACTGTGGCAGCTCATCTCACTGATGGCCAGTTGGGCAACGTGGCTTTGTGCTCTGCCTTTCTGGTGTACAGTAGTTGAAGATGAGGGATAAGGGAACACTGAGGAAGGAGGATGAAGAGATTACTCTTGCTACGAAGACAATGCTGTGGGTCTCTAAGCAAGGCAGTGTTGTGTATTGCATATAGCCTCTGAGCTGTCTAAATAAACACAAAAATGCACTGTCCTCTTGAAAATTAAGGTGCAGTACCATGTGATGGATCTTTCATCAATGGATCCAATATACCCTCTCCCTATACCTTCTCTGCCTCCACTGCTGTGTCTGTTCCACTGCTGGTGTGTCCAGGAGTGGTGAAAATGAGATGACTAAGGAAAATATATGACAGGAAGACAATAGAAAAACAGGTGGATAATAAGAAAAAAGTGCTTCTTTAGTGCAAATAATTTTATATCTCTGTGTTAGCTGAGCTGGTGCAAAGGAGAGGGATAACAATCCTTCTTGGGGATTGGAGGCGACAGAGATGAGTAGGGGTGGTAGGAGTGGGGCTGAATATTTTTTAGCCAATGCTACTGCCAAGGAATTGGAAACATCATAATCTGCTTTTAATAGGGATGGGATTCATCTAATGTTGCTAAAAAAACAGGTGTACATGTGGACACTGGTCATGTCTGGAGAGCAAGAAGTCTATGCAGTTCAACAAATCAGCTCCCTACCGTTGAGCCGTTTTTTCTGTCCTCCATGAGGGAGTCCAGATGCCCAGCTGACCCACGTACCTGAGTCTTAGAGCACTCAAGTGAGCTCAGATGAGTGCTACCCATACCCTATAAATAGTTCATGTATTGTCCAAGTTTACAAGTAAATCCATTAACTAGCTTGATTAGAAACAGATTCTGTAAGCACCTAAAGTTGGACCTATTTTAATGACAGAAAAAACCTCTTGTCTGTAGGTTACATTGTTAAAGAAATATGATCATCTTCCACTTAGTGTCATTATTTGCCAAATATAGTTTCTTGCCAACACTGAAAAATCATGTTCTGCTGGAGGAAATTCCTTAAACACTTGCCATCTCTCAACATTGCTTCCCGCCTCTATTGTTTCTAGAAGGAATAAAACTTCAGAGTGCTTTAAGCAAAAAAGCGACCTCTGCTTTTCTTTGTCATTTGAATGTGACTTAACCTCTTCTCTAAGGACAGCTTGTCTTCACTCTCCAGAGTGGGATACAATGAAGACATGATATTGGAAAGCTGGAAGCCCTTACCCAAAGAGTCATTTTATCTAATATGTCACCGTAGTTGCTACAGTGACTCTGTAATCATTTTATGTTTACTGGATATAATAACCATATGAAATGAATGTGCTACATGGTATACTGCATACAGTAAACCCGAGGCAGAAGTAAGGTTATTTAGGTGCCCATTTGAATATAATTAGAAACTATTTCTTCAGTTTAGAATACTTGGTTTGGATATAATTAAATAACCATGTAAAAGACTCTGTAAAAGATAAATATGTATTTAGTCATCCAGCTATCTTGCTAGAGTTTTACTCTGGCAATTGTTACAGCACTGTAAAGCTATAACTCAGCAATATGGTATGTAATACGTTATTATTACCTGGCCATTGATCAGATGAACTACTTCTTCTGGCTGCTTCTCCAAGGCAGCTGAAGCTGGTCTTGTTTCCCAAGCTCAGTGCACTAAGATCACTAGATCAGTGCACTAAGTCCCCAACTGACAAGAAGAGCTGTGTTTTACCTATCATAATTATAATGACATTGCCTGTTCTGAACTAAGGGATTCTACTTTTGTCTATATACTATTTATAAACTAGATTAATTTAATTTGCCGTTTTCTTACCTGGAACAACTACAGATGCCTTAACTGAACCCTTAGTTGTTGCCTAACACTTTTAATAACCCACCTGCATAGTTTGTGATCTCCTGCAGGTAGGGAACAGAGGTATGTTTTTAAAATAAGTCTGTATCTTTTGTGTGCCATGGTGTGAGACATTTTAAAAGGATTTGGTGTCCAGAAAATGCAGATCATTTGCTTTTTGGTGAGCAGGCTTGTCAAAATGTCCCAAAATAAATGTTTAAATCTCATGTTACCTTAGAAAAGATAAACCAATCCGTCTGAGATTACTGACTGATAATTAATTTCTGGGATTCTTTTTTTTTTTTTTCCTTACACCGTGCAGAATAAAAGGGAGAAACTGACTAGTCTCCATGTGCCCTTTTTGTAGTTTGAAACTTCTGGGGTTTTTTCCTTTCCCACCCTGTCATCAGCGTAAGCTGCGGTTTGCAGGTTTCCCCCCTTTTTCTTTCCCATTAGTCGCTCTATTAAATATGTTAATTGTACTGTCCCAGATTACTGGGAGCTCCTTAAATCAAAGCCATGAGACTTGGTAGCAAGGCGCTTAGCTATGGGCTTTGCCGATGATAACTGCATCATATGAGTATTCATACAGAACTGATTGAGCCCCTGAGGCCAGATGCTAGAGCTGTTTTGTGCTGCTCTGGCACCATAATGCAAACTTCAACAGAGTTTTCAGGTCTGCTTGAAGCCTCTTTCCAAGTGAGGAAGTCCTGCCATACCAGCTTTGATGCTGCTGTATCTCTGGCAAAACACAGCCCTCACTGGAAGGAGGGAAATGGGGCTGAAAGGTGTAGCCCAAATGGTCTGGCCAGGAGGGTCAATCCCATTCATTGCCTGCCTAGCTGAGAGGAGTTGGGTGGTTTTGGTGGCCAATGTTGTTTTTACAGTTAAAGACTTGGAGAGGCCTAAAATAGTAACAACAATAATTAACAATTAAGAAATTTATTGTTATTGTTATTGCTATTACTACTACTACTACTACACAGTCAAAATTGACAGTGCTCAGTACTGTACAAACATATTGTGTCTGAAGAAACTTGCACTGGCAGCTTTAAAATTTCCCTCGCTGTGCATCTCTGATCCTGCTTCTGGCTTTTCCCAAGGTATATTTGCTGAGATGGGCTGGTACATGCTACGTCTTAAAGCAGCTACAAAGGAGCTTTATTTGTACTGCCTGTCATTTCAAGCTGGAAGAATTCAGTATCTATCTCACTGCCTTTGCCATATGCAGTTGGGTTTTCTCCTTCCCCTCTGTAATTCTTCAGGGGACACTGCATAATAAAAGTCTCAACTTAATCAAGAAAAATTCAACATGTGGCACGGCAAGAGAGAGCATCGGGATTTAAAAGCGTAAAGCAAACAAACAAGCAGGCCCTTGTGATGTCAGACTAATAACACATTTGCTGCTGTGCTCTCTGGCTTGCTGGTGTGTGTACTGTTTCCCTGTACAACATTGTTCTGGGCTTTGTTTCCTTCGGCTGCTCAGCCCGAGAGGGTTCCCTGCTGCCAGGGGGCTGCTGGGACACCAGCAGGTGTCTGAATAATTGGAATAAAAATTCTTTTAGAAAGAAGCAGCTCATGGAAAAGAAAACCCTGTCCTTAGATTAAAAAAGTAAAAATAAAATAAGAAAAAGATCATCATTTTCCAGGGCCATTAGCAGTTTCAAATCTTCCTTTCTCTTACTTAGAGATAAAATTAAGTCACACACATGAAGGAGCAATTGTTCCAGACTGGAGCAGGCTCAGCATAGCATGTGATGAGGGGAGCCACGTGCTGTGATCCTATGGGAGGTAGAGGCTGTTTGTGGCATAGAGTCCAGTGCTTGACTCCTGGGTCAACACCACAGAACAAGGCCGTGCTTTGTCACACGTGGCGGTGCTGCCACGTGGAAAGCTGGTGAAGGACTAGCCACCATTCCACACACAATCATAGTGGTTTTTAAATCCGCCTTTTGCACACCCTTTCCGAAAGCAAAGACCGACTGCTGTAGCAGAAGCTGGCTGCCTAGGCACAGATGGATGTGGGTGTCTTTTGCTGCTTGGGCACCCGGTAGCATCTAGCAGTCCAAAAGGACATCGGTGCTGATGGCCAGCCTAGCCACATGGGCCAGCTGGGGGGGCTCCCTCCCCACAGAGGCAGAGAGCATCTCTGATACCCTCTGCCCTCAGCCCAGGCTGCCTCCCTTTGGGGCACTGCTGTGCTTGCCTTTGCTGCTGGTTGCCCCTGGACAAGCAGAGGGAAGGGGACTCCTTCCACTTGGCATATAATGGGTGTGGAGCTAGATGTGGTGTGATGGATGTGGGGGATGTCTGTGCTCCAAGTTGTCTTAACTACTCTCTTGAAGGCTTTGGGCAGGGTAAGAGAAGAGGGTGAGCTCAAAGGTGTGGATGTTGGCTGGAGCAGCTGAGAATTAGCTGCTTGTAGGGATTTTTGGTGCCGGGCCTGGAGGAAAGAGGTGGTCCATTTTAAGGCATCCCTATGCATTCGGGGGAGGTTAGGCAGGAGCATACAGCTGTTGGAAGAGAGACACCATGCTGGAAATGGCTGTTTGTGCTCCAGCCCTGAGAAGGGACAGCCTGTCCCTTGCAGTGCCAAGCAAGGCAGAAGTGTGGTGAGAGAGCCCAGGTCTGGGAGGCGTCCTGAGTTCTAGTGTAAGCACCCCAAGTGCTCCACAGAGCAGTAAGAAACGTGCCCAGCCCGTATGCAACGTTCCCTGGGTGCTGGCTCTCTGCCCTTCAACCCCAGGGACAAATTCATTCTCTCTTGCATGCAATTTCTCCTTCAAGGCCATCTCAGAGTCCTGCGCAGTGTGTAAAACACCAGCATAATACGCAGAACAAGAAAGGTGGTAGAATGAGCAGTGGTTAAAAGAAAACCCCTGTGGAAGGACACTGAGAGGGCTGGGTCCTTGCATTTGCAGTGGGATGGGGAGAAAAGGGCTTAGTGGCTGAGCATCTAAGAACCCCATAGCTTCTGCGATCATTTTGGCATTCAGCATGTTTATGAATAATGAAATAAACTGGTGTGACATGAGGGAATAAGCTGTAAAGTGTCACAAAGCACCAGAAACAAAATCCATCCAAAATGCTTCTTTTCTTCTTGAGGAAAACCTAAAACAACTTTTCTGATTACCTGACAGTCCATTTAATCCCCAGGAAACATTCCTTTGTTACAGTTTCAAGGAGAATTACTTGAAATAATCCTTTGTACAATGCACTTCATTCTATTTTAGTTTTAAATCATGTCCCTTTTCTTTTTTGATTTTTTTTAAGAGAAAAAGAAAAAAGACGCCTAATCAATGCCTATGGAAGAGCTGAGGGCAAATCTGAGGCTTTCTGGTACAAGGATTGCCTTTGTGAGGAGATCTGTGCTGAAGAGACTAAGACTGCAAGGGCTGAACAAGAAATAATAGCAAAAAAAACCCCAAAACAAACCCTGAAGCTTAAATCTTTGCAATTGCACAGTGCAGATTTGGCCATCACTGTGTCCCTGAGATGAGGAATGGTCCTTGACGGGTCTGCGTCACACGTGGGTGCCTTCAGCAGGGCTCTGTGCTGCCAGTGACCCAGATTCAGGAGGAGACCTGGGGTCCCCAGCACAGAGATCTTCACGACTTTTGAGTGACACATGGTCAAGGAGGAGAACTGGGCTTGTCTGTGGCTGCTGCCATCTGCCTGCCCTCCAGCAAAGGTCACTTTCCAGGAAAGAGCCAGTTTGCCTCTTGGAAGAACCTAGTGGTATGGTGAAGGAAAGGAAGTAAAAGGCAAAAAAATCTCGTAAATAACACGTTTTGTTCCTCATATTTTGGATGTCACGAATTAATAATTCTAACAACAGGAAAATGATATTATCTGGAGGGTATTGGGGTCTGTGAGTCTGACACTTGAATGTTCTCGTCTTGTCTTCTCTTTCCCATTGACTCCTGAGATTAATTTTCTCTTCTGTAATATTGTCATAAATTTTATTCACCTCACAAAAATGTGTAAAAAGTTACTCTGTCCGTATTCCCAGACATCTGAGGACATTTCACATGTACAACCCGAAGGATGCTTTCAGGTGGGATGTTTTAGTTTAGGCCAGGGTATTTGTGTAGGCGAAGGCGGATGGGTCAGAGTAGGCTTGGAAGCTGATGGCATTTTCCCCCTTACCAAATCTCCTCCCTGGGTGGTCATGCTGTTGGATATGGAGAGAAACTGTGTCCTACTGTCTGTGGTCAAGGTCTGTTTTTCCTCACATCATCTATGACTCTGCTCTTGACTGAGCCATGAAACTCACTGCCACAAGGCAGCATGGAAACCAAGTGTTTACTAATAATTCAGGAAAAACAAAGCTCTCATCTCCCGGATGAGAGCTTTCTGAATGACATTGGATGGGACAAAAAAAATCTCCCCCAAATTAATGAACGCCTTCAACCTCCAAGGAAGGGAATCAGGAACTTGAAGTTAGCCTGAAGTGTTTTTGCAGTGATTCCTGGTGGGGTTTCTCCCACCAGGTTCTGCAGCACTAGGTCCTAGGCACATCTAGGAGAAGATATTGAAGTACATATGAGAGCTTGGGGAAGGCTGCTGAAAAATATTCACTCCACTGTGGTTCAGCACAGATTGCTCTGGAGGGAAGAATTAATAACTACTGCCTAGGCCACAGGTTATTCCCTCTATTTTCATTCTCATTTTTTTTTTCACCTTTGCTTTCAGAAAATTCATTGCTTTTTTTTTCCTTCCTAGAGAAAGAAACTCCCTTTCATCTATAAATAGCTCCACAAGTCAAGGCGATGGGGCAACCTTAAAAATATATTATGGATATGTCACTAGTGACTCTGTTGCTAAGGTTGTATTGAGGTTTGAACTGAAAGCAGGACTAATGTTCCTTTTTTCACACTCCACTGAGTAGATACAGGGGTTGGACTTGGCACAGGAAGACTTCAGAGGACGATTGCCTTTACTGTGTATTTACTTTAGGGAAACCTTGATGCTGCACCCTTCCTCTGAGATCTGCTTGAGCACGCCTGTGTTGGGGACTATGAGCTCACTTTTGGATGGGCAAAGTGGTCTGTATAAGAGATTCCCCTTCCCCAGAATGACAATTTTTTGCTGTTGAGGAACTGCTTGGCCATGTGGTTTGCTTCCTCCTGACTGCATTCCTCTTCACCAGCGGTGCTGTCTGGGACCAGGTCCCAGTGGAGCAGAGAAGGAGGGTGGCAGTGGGCTGGGGCAGGTCTGGGGGATGGTGGGGAATGCAGGGTGGTGTGTGGGACTCAGGATGACTCTGGAGTCATCCAGAAAGAAAGAGGGATGGAGAAGGAGACAGCAGGAACCTTTGTGTGGGGTTGGTGCCTTCCCTCCCAATGCAGTGAGATGGAGGGGACGCAGAGACAGGATGATGCAGGGGGATGCAGGACTCTGCAAAAATCCAGAGTGATCTTGTGAGCTGCAAACTTTCTGAAATACACCTTCTCAAACAAAAAAAAAGAAAAAAAAAAAGAAAAAAGAGCTCTTGAGAGAGGGAGCAGCAGTAAGCACAATGTTATTCTTTAAACAAATATCTTTAGAAATAATATCCTATTTGGTTCAAACAGAGAAGGAAAAGAACAACTGAAAATGCAGTTAATGTGGAATGCACTAAATGCTCATGTGAAGTTGCCAACACATTATCCTTGTATCTTTAACCCGGGAGGACTTCACTTGCAGAAATGGCTCTTGACAAAGTTAAGTGGACCTATATATTGTTTGGGAAATTGCCCTTATTTTGTGTGCTTCTTGTTCCAGTAATGGAACCCATGAGCAGAGGATAATTGCAGCAGTCTCATCTGTCAAATAATATTAGAAGTCAACAGCTATAATCTCAGCCACTTGCTTTACACAGCTTTTCTCTGTATTTTCTGTTCAAATTGTCAGTTGTTACATGTAAGTGTCCCCATTCCCTGTGGCTGATAAAAGTAAAAAGATTTAAGTAAATCAGGAGGAGTGCAGAGACAGGGCTTGGGCAATGGCTCTCAGTGCTAGCACAGTAAATCATATGACAACAGCACACTGGATATGAAAAATTACAGCCCGGGTGTAGTGTTACTTGTTACTATTATTGGCAGAGCAGCGTGGCACTGAATGGTTTGGCTTTGCAGGGATTCAGAGAAGCTACTGATTGGTTTTAGCTTGTGTGGGTTTGTGCTTTATGAGCTTGGCTTTTAGTTTCAGGAGATGAATGGGTCCCTGAAAACAGAACTCAGCTGAAACCATCTTCTCATCTCTGGGCCAAATCAAAAGCATTATAAAATTAATTTGTTGGGATAGTCGTTCAGCTGTGACACTGCAACTCAGGGCAGTTTCCCCAAAGCTCACTTATCACACCTCATCATCCTTATTCTCATTTTTTCCCCCCCAGTGTTAGGGAAAGAAATATGGTTATGGTTACATTGATACAGACTCCCCACACCACCACCTCCTGGTGAGGCTCTACCTTTGCTCCTGCCTTGTAGGAAGGAGGAGGAACCCATCTCCTTCTTTGTGTCTCTGCTGCTCCCAAAAGGGCACAATCACTGTTTGTTGTGGTTTTGTGTGCATTTCATGGCTCTGTGAGGAGCTGGGTTGGGACTGCCAATGTATTTTTTATTGCCATTGAATAATTATCAATTGGTCGAAGCTGTATGGTGAATGCATGAAGCCAAATTCATGCTCTGGGCTGGAGCGAAGCGACTCTGTTTGTCATTACCAGCCCTCTGTGCAGCAGACAGGGTGATTGTTTCCACAAATAGCTCAAGCCATGTTTGGCACCCTCTGTTGCGTGCTGACAGCAGCCCCTCCTGGTTCTATTTAGTGACATAGGTTATACGCACTGAAATACCGTGAGAAATGTTTGCAAAGGGAGATTTGAGGGCTGTTGTGATATAGATGTTAAACTCCAACTCTCCATGTAGAAACATCTTCCACCCTCAGACAGCCTTGTGTGAGTTTACTTTACTGCATGTCAGACTATCAACTTCCAAAATGGCCAGAGCCATTGCACTCCACATTCACACCTTCCCATGTTTCACAGTATCTTCCTGTGTTGACAAACCCTCAGTGGTCAGAACTTTCTCTCTTTTGTTGCTTTCATATTGATTGCATCCTAAGGCTATCAGAAATCCTTGATATAAGCCGTATAAGTCGCATGTAAAGCTCTGGATTAAAAGCTGAAGTGTGTCGTTGCCTGTGCTGTGTGATTGAGTCGTTGCTCAGGTGCTCAGAAAATGTCAGCTGCCACTTTCTGCTGAATTTTACCCCTCAGAGCTAGTGATAGGGTGATCCCATCCACCATCTCATCTTCCTCCAGTTCCTATTCCGGAAGGCCTGTAGCAAGCTTTTTGACTTTCTTCAGTGGAATATTTGTATGTACATGGCAATACAGGTCATGATTAATGGGCTCTGCAGTCTGCTTTTTTTTTTTTTAATGTCAGAATAATAAAATATCTGGCTCGTCAGATTGTTTGCCCTGATTGTTCAGCTAAATGCATTTAGCACCAGAGGTAGAACCAGCATATACGTATATGAATACCATTCTGGCAATTATTGTCAGAAGTGACAGCTGATTGCAGGTATTAGAATGATGCAACTTGTTCAAACTTAATGTTATCTATTATGAACTCTACTTCATGATGATAATAGCTGGAAGGCATTGATTTTGTTTTCTGTTACTTATCTCAAGCCCATACATTTTGCTTGCATTATTGACTTTTCTGATCATTTCATGCATCATCTCTTCAGAAGATGTGTAAATCAATGTTGACTGTGCAATGTATGTTGTTTATTAAGCTGCCGTGTAGGTTTACACCTTGAAGAAAATCATCAAACGCATGTCTTGAATAATTGTTGAGCAGGCCTGGCAAGAGAGGGCAGCCTTGGAGCATGCTGGCGCTGGTGTGGAAGAGTTCAGTTAATTATTTATCTGGGCCACAGTATTTGCATGCCTATATGAATTTTTTATGAAGTTAATTAGCTTTTCAAGATGTTGAATCGGTTCAGCGCTGCAATGATTGCAGCCTGACACACTGGGCGAGTGGCTCGGAGAGAGACGCTTGAGTCACAGGCAGGAAAACAGGCGGCGGGGAATGCAAATGGATGGGGGTGCCTTTGCACGCTTTCAACAGGTGGCCCTTAGCACCATGAAACCTATTGTGTTTGCGGTCAGCAATTTGGACACGTAATACAGGAAGGTGCTCAGGTTGCACCTATTTCTCAGGCAACAGATTTAGACATTTAGGCTGAACTAAAACTCCACCCACATAAAACCCAAGAGGGTGGAATGAAGAGGGACTGGGGAAATTAAAACCAATCCCATGAGATGGCCCAGGCTGCACAGCTGCTCCACAGACTATTCATTCAGAGCTGCTCATCCAGACCATGGATGGAAAAAGCCAGTCGTCGCCTCTCTGCACCAGCTGGGGCCACTGCAAAGTCCTACAAACAGGCTGTGTGTGTCAGGACTTGAGGCTGGGAATTTGGCTCTACAGTTGCACTAGGAAGTAGATCCCAGTCAATCGTCAGGAGACAAATCCAGAGCCAGGAACCAGCAAGGACAGAGATTGCAGAGACTGGTGCTATTGTGCAGCATTTGATGGAAATTTCTTTTACTTCTCTAAACAAGGCAGGGAGGAGTGGTGGGAACTGAGACCTGCACTGGGTTTGTTAGGGCTGTAGGTCTTTTGGTCCTTCTATTGGGGCCAGAGGCTGCACCAGGGCAGAGTGTAATCCTTGTGCTGCAACAAGAAGTTGTCTACCACCATCATCAAGCTGTGTGCCAGCCTTTAAGCAGGAATACAGGTACCCAAAGCAGCCTTGTCCTCCATACACTTTGAAATTGGAGCCTGGCTGATAAGAAGTTGCCTATGGAGCACCTCCTCCAAGAGGTAAACTCCCTCTTGGTCTGCTTGGTCTGCTCACTGTTCTCCACTGTTCCCATTCCTGAGTGTTTGGTGGTGAACGTACAAAATTTAGAAATGCTTTCATTTTTTTCCTAGGGCATCTCTTTGCATTGAAACGTTTCAGTGTCATCTACAGCAATGAAATGCACACTGTGAAAAAAATAGTAATAGTATAATGTAAGACTGCTAGCATTGTAAATGAACAGTCCCTATATAAAAGATGTAACCATGTAACCATCTTTTCACACATGTGGTCATTTATTCAGAGAACAAATATTTTAGCATTTGGAAAGAGCTCCAGCTTTGAATATAATCTCAAATCCAACTAAAGAGAAAAGAATGTCAAATAGGCCATATAAATTCTGTTGAACTAATGTTTTCATAATCCATATTGAAAAAATCTGAGAAGAGAACATTTTTTTTAAAGTGGCTGAGGGTTAGTTACTGAGCTAATTTGGAGAAATGAAATTTTCACAGGTCTAGAAATGACAAAATATAATTGATATCCATGAAGATGAAATGAGATTTGGAGCCAAGTATTGTTCATATTTAAAAGTTAAATAATAATTTGGCCTCCACATCATTAACAATAAGTTTCATCTCCATCTGATTTTATTGTTGGCTACATAGGTCATTCTCTATTGAACAAAATGGGAAAGAAAGAGCCTCACAGGAAACTGGGGGTATAGACTAGAAGGAGATGGGTGGAAGAATGAGAGACACTGTGTTGTTTGGAAGGTGTTTATGAGCATAATTTTCCCCTGAAATCCTTGTGGAAGTGGGGAACAACTCAATTGGGATACTGCAGTCCATCGAAGCTGCACAACCTCTTCTACATGCTTGCATTCATTGCTTCATCTGTGCTTTTGAAAATACATTTGTGTTCTTTGCGTACTTAATTCTGAGCATCGTTGTTCCTAATCTTTCCCTTTGAACTAACTCCTTAGAAATCCTAATGAAAACAGAAAAAAGCCCCCACCAGGTGACTCATGGAGTAGCTTTGTTCCTGCCTCCTGATGAGAGCCTCTATGCAGTATCTGCTTCTAACACGTAGTTTCCTACCTCTCTCAGTTCCACATCCAGAAATGGAGTTTTATTTATTCAGAGAGGTCCTTAGACAGAGAAAAGTATTTGATAGAAAGTTTCCCTCACTATTGTCCATTCTTTCTTATATTACAGGCTAAAAGCATTTTGGAATCCCTGCTTAACAAAACATCCTGCTCAAAATGCTTGCTGGACTGTGTATAATTTAAACCACCCTGTGAGTTTACATAGACGCATGCGCAGAGTAATTTGGCAGGTCTTGGGAGGTGCTGGACATGCAAGATCCTTCGTCTCACATAACCTTCTCTCCCTGCAGAGTTTCCAGGGAATCAGTGGATAATGATGGGAATGTTTGATCCTTCGACTGTAATTTCTGTCTGTAGGTGCTTGGAATCCTTGCTGAAGGACTCAGGAAAAATCAGGCAAAAGATCTTTAATTTTGCTCTTAAAGGGAAAAAGAATGACAAAAATTACTACTAGTCAAGTAAATGAGAGAGCTCCTTAACCATGCTAATTGTGTTCCTTTAAAGCTCTTTTGGCGAAACCCTAACCAGCAGTCACTGAGAATTGCCACTGAAATCAGTACAACCAGGATTTAACTATCAATGTCGTTTTCATTTCCTGATCTTTCATAGACTGTGTGTCCTATCTGCCAGGTTTCTGTGGATGTCTCAGATATCCAAGGCTTTGAGCTGCACAGAAATTCTAGTGAGGGTCTGTGTCTCTTTTCTGTCCTGAAACAATGTAAAAATCTCTAAGCAAAAGAAATTATTGATTATATCTGGTTACTAGAGACAAAGGATGGTGTCCTTAATATCCTTAAAATAAGTAGGACATGAGTTGAACTAGGTTTTTTTTCTGCAAGTTCATCTATTCATATTCTCTCTGTTAAGTAGATATATTTTAAGAAATGGTATCCTGGTTACAAACCCCTATCTCCCAAAAGGTAGAAGACCTCGAACTTTCTTCCACCTTCTCTATTTCTTTCTCAAATGCAATCCCAAGTGGGAAGGAGAACACTCAGCTTGCTAGTTCTTGTAACAGGATAATATTTTTGGCAAACACATACAACTTAAAGCAATAGGGCTTTCATTCTTCATTAGTCCTGCTGTAAATGGTTTGGTATTCCTCTCACCAAAGGCAGTGAAGGCAGCAGGACAGCGCTCCCTGTGTTTAGGCACACAGGCAGGCAGGTGTATGGAGGATTCAGGCTGACAGGTAACTACTCTTACAGTCTGGAGTTCAAAGTGGCCTGAGATGCTCTGAGTACTTGAGCCTTCCACAGAGAGTAGCCACAGCATCACCTGTAGGAGAGCTCTGCCCTTCTGGACTCCCTCGTACTGCAGGTCATCCCAAATGGCACCAAATGGCTATCCCTGGTTAACTCAGCTGAGCCCACCGCAGGCCTGCAGCACCATTTGTGTAAACACTGGACTGTAGGTGTCTTAATCTTGAGGTCTCAGGTAAAAAGCAACAAAGGAAAGACATCCAGGTTTCTGTGTGCTTGCAGACACCATACTCTTTCCACCTGCCCTCACCCACATTCATGGTCTCTGACCTGGGTTTCCTGTTATTTTTATTCCTCCCTTGTTTTCCAGGCAGTTTGTGAGCACAGTACTCAGGTGGTATGAATTAGATTAGCTCTAGTATTTTAAGCCATCGTTTAATTTGCAAATGAATATTTAATTGGCTACTGAATGTTCAGACAGAAGTGGGAAGCTTGGAATGGATGGTACTTAGGGCCAGCTCCGTGAAGGCAGAGATGAGGATGGCACATTGGGACCAGCCTGAACTGTGAGCTGAGTTATCAGGCTATTTGCCAGTATTCATTTATTTATATTCATATGTATGTTTATTTGCATTTTAGAGCCTTGTTGTTGGGAAGGGAAGTTGACGATACTTTGTGTTTTACTACCTTGTATGAAGTCTGCTCTGAAAACTACGAAAATCCTGAGCTACCCATAAAATATCTGTGTCCAAACTGGGCTGGATAGTTGTGAATCACCATGTTTCCATTTTCACATCAGAGCAAATTTTCAGGTCTGGGAGGAAGAGTAATATTATACACAGATCATTGCAAAGTAGTAGAGATTTTAACATCACTTCCTATCAGGATGTGCACTCCCTACTTACCAGAAAACAGCAAGTATTTGATATTTGACAGGTCAGAAAAAAGTGTGACAATCCACAAGGAAAATAATTTCTCTTGATTATGTCTTTTCTGGCTGCTGAGTCTGTGAGTTTACACTGCTTATCTATATCCAGGTACAAATTCGATGAATTTTGTATTTTCACTTTTTTTTGGTCATGTGATCTATATTGGTATTGCATAAAGTTGCTCTGGCTCATTTATTTGTTTGAACACCTGTCATGAATAGGTAATACTTTTATATAAGCTGCAGAACATGTTGACCCTCTATGCATCTTTAATAGCATACATGCAGAAGTGACCAGTGTTATGGTGATGTGAAGGGTATTGGGTGAGCATGCACATCAGAGCAATCTCCCCTGCTCCGGAGGAGAAGACCTGCTGGACTCTTCCTGCCCTGGGAGGAGGAGACAGACCAAGCCAAAGCAGACAGGACTGACAACAGGAGAGAAATAAGCCAGGCAAAGCAGAGCACCAGCACAAAGATGGATTTTGTTTCCTATTGTTTACTTTCTAACTGCAACTAAACCTATTTTGACTTCTTGTCAAAATGTCTACTCATATGCAGTTGGATCTTTTGAGGGGCAAAGTTGTTGACATTTCTACTGGGTGATCACATCCATCTGAAGTGGAAGTAGCCAAGGACACTGGCATTGTTGTTTTACCAGGCAATGTGTGTGGGTGACAGTGGGAGGAATTATGTTCCAGTCCACTTGCCATCTGCCCAGCACAGCTTTCTGCAATGCATCGTGACACAGGGATGTTTATTCCACAGGATGCAATACGTATGAACTCTTCTGGTGCATGTGTACAATAATTTCAGATTCTTTTTAACTTCTTTTTTAACTGGGACTTTGTTCCCAGTTCCATAAATGCTTCAGTGTGTGCATGGGTCCACTCATAAATTGCATTACTACAGAAGCAAGTGATATTTTTCTGACTCTAAGTGTATGTTTGTTTGGAGGATCAGGGTTTCTCAAACTATTATTTTATAAAAAAAGTATAATGTAGAGATATTTTGTTAGATAAATTACTGTGTGATTTTTTTGTTCAGTCATTTAGATTTACATATTTTAATGGTTATTGTTCCAAGATATCTATTAAAAGTTATTACCACTTAAAGATGTGATGGGAGAGAAACCCAGCTGCAAGGTATTTAATCTATTTCTGTGCTAAAACCTGGAGAATGAGCAAGCATTACATACATTTCTTGGTGTTCTGAGAGACACTGCTCCTGTTGTTATCTTATTTTCCCTTGCTGGAGAAGGTCCTTTGCAAAGCATTGCTCACTCTTTAGTACAGTTCTAGAGGTGACACTGGTCATGGTTTGGGGCTATGTGGCAGCACCCTTGGAGATGTGTGTTGCTCTGCCAACGTCACTCTGCCTCCGTGTGCAGCCCAGCCAGTGCTGTACCCAGCATGGCTTGTACCACAGGGTGTGGGGCTGATTGCACTTTGCCCTGACCATCAGCATCAGAGGCATTTTTGTAACCCGTGCAGCCTGGTCAAAACCAAGACGGTGACAAATTAGAGGGCTGGGCAATCACCAACCATGTGAAGTTCAACAAGAGCAAGTGCCAGATTCTGCACCTGGGATGGGGCAACCCTGGATGCATGGACACTCTGGGAAATGAGATGCTGGAGAGTAGCACTGCAGAAAGGGCCCTGGGGGTCCTGGTGGATGGCGAGTTGATCATGAGCCAGCAGTGCCCTGGCAGCCAGGAGGGACATCTCTGTCCTGGGGACATCAGGCACAGCATCACCAGCTGGGCAAGGGAGGGGATTGTCCTGCTCTGCTCTGCTGTGCACTGGGGCGGCCTCACCTCGAGTGCTGGGGGCAGCTTTGGGTGCCACAATATAAAAAAGACATTAAGCTCTTAGAGAGCATCCAAAGGAGGGCCATGAGGACGGTGAAGGGCCTTGAGGGGAAGCTGTATGAGGAACAGCTGAGTCACTTGGTCTGTTCAGCCTGGAGAAGAGGAGACTGAGGGAAGACCTCATCACAGTCTACAACTTCCTTTTTAGGGGAGTTGAGGGGCAGTTATTGATCTCTTCACTCTCATGACCTGTGACAGGACCCGACAGAATGCCCTGAAGCTGAGTCAGGGGAGGTTTTGATTGGGAAAAAGATTCTTCACCTGCAGGGTGGTTGACTATTGGAACAGGCTCCCCAGGAAGTGGTGACAGCACCAAGCCTGTCTGAATTCAAGAAGCATTTGGACAATGCTGTTGACACATGGAGTGATGCTTGGGGTGTCATGTGCAGGGCCAGGGTTTGGACTCAATCATCCTTGTGGGTCCCTTCCAACTCAGCATATTCTATGATTCTATGATATTGCTTTTGTTTGAAACTTCCAAAGGAGAATTTTAATAATTTAATGAAAGATAGGAAAATGTCTTTCTCTATCAGTCATCTTGACAGCCCTTTCCCCTGAGACCATCCTGATGAAGGCACATTTGCCATCTCCTCACAGTGTCTTTCAGTGCATCCAACAAGCGCAATAACCCCATGTGTGCTTCCGCTGATGTTACCAGCAATGGTTTACCTAACAAGGAAGACACAAGTTATCACTGATGGGTTTACTTATTTAAATAGATTGTACTTTCATTATTAGCATTTTCTGTGGACTTAGAGGGCACAACACTGGCAGTGCTGCATTCACACTTTCAAATTCTGAGAGGTTTATCTCCTCAAAGATGTCCCAGATTTGGATTCACAAAGTCTTTTCACCTGCCTCAGATTTGCAGGTTGTTTTTAACTTGAGAGGATACATCCCTAAAAGGAAAATTGCCTTGCAAAGAAGTGAAAAGTCTTGTTTCTACAGTTTCAGACTTCCAGGAGGTCTTGGTCATCTGCACATTTCCTAGCAAATTGTTCTGATCAGCAGGAAGGGTTGCCCATAGAATTTACCCCTTGTTAGGAGCTATTGACCAGTAAAATGACCTTTCTTTCCTGCAATCTATAAATTACCTTTTAATGTCATTTGCAATAACCATTAAAGTAGAGAAGCAGTTATGGGAGAGATGTATATGAAGGAAGGTGGCTCAGAAGGTGAACCATCAGTAGACGTTGGCCACAGTGCATTCTAAATCCTTTTTGTGTCAGTGAGAAATGAAATCTTTCTGCATAGGAAATAGAAGTAAAGGTAAGTTATGATTAAAAAATTAAAGATCTGTTTAATTAACTTTACTTATCTTTAGCTATCACCAGAAATGGAAAGGTGGTGAGAGCAGGGGAGATGAAAACTGCTAATTCTTCAAATGCAAGTGAGGAGCTCTGGTAAAACCCAACTTTACTTTTTGTGGTAAGCATTCAAAGTACCCCTTAATTAGCTTTTCTGGAAAGTTCACTGATGATATGCTGGAATAATGATCCCATATGTTCAAAAATGTCTAGTCATTAGCCAGCATGGTGGCTGAACATACTAATGCATTTGCCTTTTAGATATTTCAAGAGCGGCTGGTGCTGCTGCTGCTGCTGCTGCTGGAGAGGTCAGCCTTTTGTTTTGCTAAATCACACAGTGGCTTTCAGGACTGAATCATTTTCTTAGTCACACTGTGAACATCAGTTCCCAGCAAAGAGAAGAATGGTCATGTTTGGAGTGGAAAGGGCAGAGGGTTCAAGAGGGATGGGGTTTGTTTGGTTCTTTTTTGTTTTCTGTTCTGGCCCTGGTCCACCAATGCGTGCAGGAATCTGGAGTGAATTAGCAGAACAAGTGTGGGACTGGCAGCCCCACACTGTCAATAAATTATTGATAACATGAAAAACGTTTTTATTAACACTCAGTCACTAAAGCACCTTACGATTTCAGACAGCTGCTCAGGTGTATTCTAAGACAAATGTCATCACCTCATCTTTTTGTAGCTGTGATAAACAAGTAGCCTGTCTAAAGACTAGTACCCTGTGACTTGCTGAGGACAAGAAATCTCTTGGCTGACACCTCAGCTGTGAAGTTACTGACTTTCCCTCATCAAGCCCATATGCCAGAAGACTTGAATAATCTTCTCTAAACTTTTTGGTGCGAGTTTACCTGGTCCAGCTCAAGTAAAATGAAAGAATTCTCACTGATTTCATTAGGATTGTATTAAGCTTAAGTTAAAAATAAGACACAGGGATAGAGGTAAGTTAAGAAAAATTAAGAGGACAGGCATTTCTGCAGATGGAATTTCAGAGAGGCGGGTATGAAGGCAGAGAAAATGACCAAAGCTGTTCCAGTTGGTGTGATTAGGAAAAAGACCTTGTGTCAGTAGTGATAAGACCATGTGAAACGTACAAAAAAAAGTGAGTTTTGGACCAATGGAAGAAGTAGCTGGAGGAGCAGCACAAATGATCCTCACATTTTCAAAACAGTCAGGAGACCTTCAGCAGATGTTATTTTCAGGAGTCAAGAAAAAATTTGAAAAGGAGATATATTGAAAAGACTCATAAGTTTAATATTCCAGAAACAAACATCTCAAATCTGATATAAGCTTTGTCCACTGAGGTGTTTATTTTTTTCCTTCTTACAATTTCCCTTTTAAATTCTAGAGGACAGAGGAAAACGCAGGATCAATAAACATAAAACAGTATCTTTTTATTGGTCTCTGTTTCAGTGTTTGATGGAATTACAGGAAAAAGAAAAGAAAAGGTGTTTCTTAGTATAAATTCTAACACATTCTTCTTTTTAATAATATTTCAAAGCTAAGGCGGTGTGATTAGGTATTCTCTTTGTCCTGTGGCACTCTGGAATGAGGAGTCTGGGCTCCAGGGTACATTTTCCTCCACTTACAGTAGAAGAACCCACATCAAGTTCATTTTTTATGACTTCCATAATCATGTGTGGATTGTCACAGTGTGGGAGCTGGAGTTAATTTTAACTGAATTGTGGCCTAGAAAATATAGTTGCTTAATAAGCCTGAAATATACATCAGATCAGAATTTCCATTTCCAAAATTTGGAATGAGTTACTCATCTGTGAAGCTGACAACAGCTTCCATGTTTAAGTGCTAAACAGCTTTTATTGAGCCAACTTTTAGAAGGTGCTAATATCTAGATCCACATGTCTTCTATGTTTGCAATGGCAAATACTCAAAAAGAAGCATAATTTGGCTCAAAATGAGTTGATATAACAAAAAAGTTCACATTTTTCCTATGTCACTGCTGCCTGAAACAGATATAGAGGCAATTTATTCAGAATAAATTATTGTCAGCCTTAGCTAAAATAACTTGCTCTGTGAAGCTTCCTTATGTATGTAACCAAGGGGAGCTGTCTGGCTACATCTGTTTTTGCACATCTTTCAGATGTATCACATACAAAATCCACCATTTGGGGATATTGTGTCATCAGTGACACAGTCTAGGGAACTCTGAGTTCATAAACCAAAGAACAGATTACATCCACCCATATATGCAGTTTTTCATCTGTGCCAGATGCAATATTGATAATATTCTTCATTGTAATATTTAATGACAATCTTCATCTAATAATTGATGACAGTATAATTTAATACGTAAAGTTACTTATACACAGGAGGTTGAAGAATGCTCTTCATTTTGCTTAGCTGTTTAAGGACACCTCGAGAAGGAAGAAGCAAGTGAAATTGTGAAAAAATTAAGAATATGGACTGGTTGGTTGAATTGTAATATAGCATTACACATATTTGGACATGCATTTAGGGGCAGGTGCAGGAAATCCAGAGAATCTGGACTGAAGTTCCTTTGCTTTTCACTCATTTATCATTGGTTTTCTCTGTGGCACAAATGCAGCGATCTGCTTCACTCTCCCATTCCTCAGAAACATGTCCTCTCCTTAAGTAACTCAGTCATGGTTTAGCCCCAGCCATCAACCAAGCACCATGCAGCCATGAGAGGGGACATTTGGAATGATGACATTTACCTTCCCGAGTAACTGTTATGTGTGATGGAGCCCTGCTGTCCTGAGGATGGTTCGACATCTGCCTGCCCATGGGAAGCGGTGATATCACTCCTTGTTTTGCTTTGCTTTGTGTGCATGGCTTTTGCTTTCCCCATCAAACTGTCTTTATCTCAACCCATGGGTTTTCCAGCTTTTATCCTTCCGATTCTCACCCCAGTGCTGCTGGTGGAGGAGTGAGGGAGGGGCTGCATGGGGCTTGGTGACTGGCTGGGGTTAAACCGTGGCAACTGTCCAAGACGGCTCTTGCTCCTCTTGTTCCTCACAATGAGGCAGCCCCACTGCAAGGTGTCCAAAGTGACCTTTCTTGTCTTGCCTGCTCTGTTTCTCCCCTGATGAACATGGAGGGTGATGCACCCAGGTTTGCTTGTGAAGGAAGAGAAGATAAGAGGAAGACTGGAATCTCCAAGCTCTCCACAGAGGGTAATAGTAAGCTTTGTGCCACTTTCTTTTTTTCTTTCCTGTTTTTCCAGAAAGTGGCTTGGCTAGAAAACTGTCTGAAGTGCACTAAAGGGCCAGGGATAGAAAGAGCCATGTTTTTTCTCTTTTCAGGTAGCCAGCTGCATCTTTGCTCACATTCTGTCTAGTTTTTCAATAACACAAGCTGGGGTGTTTCCCTTTCTTGTGTATGTTGCCCATGTTCTTGTGTCGCAGTTACACCAATGTCAACCCAGCAGTCTGCTTCCAGCATGGGGCATCTTGCAGAGCGTGGGCTGCAAGGCTGTGTGGGTGTTTTGAGAAATAAGTTTCTGTCTTCTTTCTTTCTGAGAGTCTATCACATACCTCTGACAGAGGCAGAAAAATTTGTATCAGTCATCAAATCTTTGCCCTTTTGGAAACATCAGGCTTTTCAGATGTGGCCTTCGGCTGAGCCCACATGTGTTAGAGTCGGGGAATGCAACCGAGACATTCCTGGTGCATGCTGATGTAAATACTTGGTGAATGGAGTCTGGAGATTTTCAAGGCTTGTTTGCAAGACGGACTACAGCAAAGCAGTTTCCAGCAGGCAAGGTGTAGACTTTCAAAGTCTTAGCTCACGGAGTCCAAAAATGACACCTTGTGTTCCTGTACTGTGCTTTACTAGATGAAACATGATCTCAGATTCATCCTCAGCAAATGTACACTGCCAGTGCTGGCTTTCATAAGGAGACTGTTACTCAATGAATTTTCTATGTTTTATCAGAGCAGAACTGTGGGAAACATCACATGAAAGTAATACAGCATATAAAAGATATTAAAAAGGTGAAAAATATACCTGTGGGAGTTGTCTCATAATTTTATTATCCAAATCTTAAGAATTTGCCAGACTGGGCTGGAAGTCTCAGAGGATTGGCTAACTCACAAAATTTCTGCTGCTTTGCTAAGGAAAATAGGGCAAGTGCACATTTTAATTCTGAGCACTTTGTTGCTTCTGTTTCTACTCTGTAGCTGAGAGAGGTGCGAAGTGCAGAGGTATATGAAAATGAAACTGAAGAAGAAAAGGAACTGCTTTTCTAAACATCTTGGCATTTGGCCAGGTCTTTTTGGTGATGTAAATTGGGAAAGCTGTTGGCAAGCTAAGAAGCTGCTTTAGATTACACCCCATGAGAATCTGGCACATAGCATTTGACAGGTTTTTGGAATTTAGATTTTCAGGAGACACAATATAAGGCTTTTATTTAAATACTCAGGTGCAAATATAACCTGAGCTTGTCTTAGGTGTCTGAAAATATCTCCTTATAAGCAAGCTCAGAGAATTAACACACAAGTCAGCCAGAGGTCCCCCCATATCAACATTATAGCCTCACTTTTGCACAGTCACGCCTATCATAGTTGTTCAATGACTGCCCCCATAACCCCCTTTTTAAGCTAAATTCATCTATAACTGACTAATTAAGCAACTTTGAGATGTATTTCAGAACCTATTGACTAAAAAGTTATATTCTTTCAAAGCTGAAAGTGTTGCCTTAGGGGAATTAAGCCAGTCCTTTAAATTTTTTAGTAACATAGCTTTCTGCCTAATAGGTTTTGAAATACATCTCAAACTCACTTAATTAGTTATAGTGTATTTTAGCCCTGGAAAGTGGTAGGCTTTCTCCAGGCATGGACGCCAGCTAGCCAGGCTTGCTGCAGGTGTGCCTCTTGCACAGCAGTGCTGCTGCGGGTGCAGCGAGGCAGAGGAAGGAGGAGCGCGAGGAGCTGGGTGTCACTCATGGGGACAGGGCGCAGGAGACCGACCTGCTGCTCGAGGAACCTTGTGCAAGGGGTCAAATATAAGTGTCTCGGGGCCCCTTGGGTGTCCCGACTGGCTTGTCATCAGTAATGATGGGATCCAAGGCAGTGCTGATGAAAGCCTGTGGCTGCAGAGGGTGTCAAAGGAATTTTAGGTTCTGTGGGGTGTTCTGCTTGAGAAATGCACAGGGCCTCTGCAGGTCCTGTATGATCCCTGACAACCCTTGTGCAGATGTCTCAAATACACTAGGACAGCTCATGTAGCCAGACACATATGTTTAGGCAGCTTAATTTTGACTAATGCGCCTGTACACACCTAAATTCCTGAATTTAGTTGTAGGGTTTTTTTTTTTTTAGTTTTGTTTGTTTGTTTGTTTGTTTAGTTAGTTTGTTTTAAATTTAGAGCTGAATCTTCTGTGGCATGCCTGCACTGTGGTGTGCCTAAGCACGCTGAGCTCCTTCAGCCATCCCAGCCTCAGGAAAGTGCTCTGCCTGTGCCTGGTCTGCGTGGTGGGGCAGCAGGGAGAGTCCTGCTGCTTCTGGGCTTGTAAATCTTCCCTCCTTCCAAGCAGAAGCAGAGGTGCTCTGCCAGGCTCCTGATCACTTCTCTCCGTGCTCGCTGTCCTGAACCCGCAGTGGTGTTCTCCTTCACCTTCGCAGAGGAGAGTATTTGGACCAATATTAATGAGCTGTGTGCTTAATTACCTGTACATGCTACTTGAAACTTTCTGCTTTTACACTAGAAAGGAGAATTCATATGATTCAGCAGCATCGTCTGCCACACAAACTGCTTAGAACAAATGTCTATAGATATCACATTGCCCTTCAAAATCAGGTATCACTCTCTCTGCTTTTAGCAGCACAGATAATTTGTTAATATTCACATTAGCTAGTTCTCTCACTGAAGTCTATTATTAGTCAATAACATGCTCATTTTCTAATATAGCATATACAAACTTAACCTGTCTACTAGATTTATGGGTGCTATTTTTTTTTCTGAGTCTTGTCTACTGTCTACTCCATTTTTTTTTCAGTGCTGTTTTTTCTTTCTAAAACTGCACAGAGACTGTATTTTGAGGAAGGCTTTGACTAACAGATGTTTGACCTGCCAGGTTGGAAATCTTTTTTCCAGTTTTATACTGCCAGACTGAAACTGTACAAAAATGCACGTGGACTCAGATGATTTCTTCTGAGTATTGACCCTAAGGTTTTTTGAAATAATTTTAAATTTGCCTTCTGAACCTAGGGCTAAAGCAGGAACACAATTGATCTGGGAACTTGCCAGAAATTATTGTTTCTTCTGTCATTGATTCTGTTTTTTTTTCCTTTCCTGAAGTTCTTTATTATATTTTTGAGTGTTTTTGAAGCAAATCTGTTTGAGACTATTGAGGCCTTGTGCATCTACTGTGATACAAGGAATACTTCAAGTAAAACAAAAATCATTCTAAACTTCCCTTCAAATTTAAACAAAGCCTGTTGTAAATAATTCCTGATAATTTCAGTGCTCAACAGTTTTTGAGCTTTTTAGAATCTATGCAAAGCCATAGCAAGAGAGGAAGGCAACTTCCCCCCACCCCATTAATAAGGGAAAATGAGCTTAAAGTAAGACAAATTTCACGAAGTTATTATTTCAGTTACCCGAAATTAAGCAAATACCAGTCTAATAAGTATAACTGGAACAAAGTCAATGTTAACAAAAATTATGTAGCAGTATACAAACCTCAATTCTGAAAGCTGTAATTGGTCATGATGATGAAGTCAGATAAAAACCACATTCCTTCTGTTATGAAGACTTGACAGAGGAGTAGGTAGAAAGTTACTGATGAGTAAGGGGGTGACTGATGCAATGACACTGAGTGTACTGGTGTGCTGTGCTAGGACATATTTAAATCTGAGCAGGCCTGGGGTATTCGCAGATCCAGGCTGCCTCTGCTCTGGGATACCTTCATGTGCTACAGCATCGCTCTCCATAAATCTGACCCCTGAGCAGAGATGCCTGAATTGCATCCCAGGACTGCTTTTAACTTTTGTCTGCTTACAGCTTATCCACAAATGGCTTTGAGATTTGTTTAGATTTTTTAATGCTTTTTGTGGGCATAAATAAACTTCTAATGAAACAATTAGCTGGTATGATAAGGTGATGGAATGTATTTACGGCATAGCAATAATCTCTGAACTCCAGTGATGCTGTCCCTGGTCCACAACTGGATGGCATGTAGTTTACATGCAGTGGCCTCTGCCCTGTTCAGGGCATTCAGAAATATTTGTTACTGCTAGGTAACAAAGCAGTTACAGTGCTAATAATGTTATAGATGCTTGTTCTAACCAATATTTGTGAGGTTTTTGTTTTCTGTTACTGATCCCACAGCTCTCGGTGTTGTGCCAGACTGTGGGGACACCCGTGAGACAAGATGCTGGGCTTGGATTGCATTTTAAAAAGCTTCTTTTCTTTTCTCTGCTCTTTGTGAAAGCAGCCCACTTATGAGAAGATACTAGTCATCACAGAAACAGAGACAATAAGGACAGGGTTGGGTGTTCCCCGTAGCTCTAGGAAGAAGCAGTATTTATGGGTGGAAACCTTTACTATTTTAAACATCTGCATAGGCCTAGCAGGTCTTTGTTGTCTTTGGCCAGAGACTGGCAGTCACAGAGTATTAAGAAGAACTGAATTAACTATTCCAAGTTAAAACATAATGAACATTGATCTTTTGCTATTTTTTTTTTCCTCAGAAAGCATATTTTCAGCAAATAAGCCTTGTTTTTTGTTCTTAAAAGACAAGGAGTGATAATATTTTATTTCACCGAATTCCCCCCCCCCCCTTCGCTTTCAGGTTTGCTTAGGAAAACAATTTTTGCATAATTTTTAATTCCTTTCGTAACTTTTCTTGAACAAACAATACTCTTTTCTTATGCTAATAAGTGGAACTCAGGTCTAATGAGGAAAAGCAATATTTGTGCTGCAGCAGATCAAAATTATCTAGATCTTTTAAAGTGGTCTAGAAAGTCCAGAAAAATGAAATTGACTCCCATTTATTAATTAATACTTTCAAGTTAGCAGATCAGTTAACACATGCAAATAGCTCTGCTGGAATATTTTGACTTATGGTTTCTTCTGTCTGGTCTATGCAGTATGTTAACATACTTCTTTATCTATTGGTTGATGAAATAATGTTCCAAAACATGAATTACTTTTTGTTAACATGACTGGGAGGTTTTGGGTTTTTTAAATTTTATCAAATAGTGTTCAGGGCACAAAAATATGTTCAGACTAACTGGATCTTGTCTCACTTTCTTGGAAGCAGTACAGAGAGAAGCCAGGCTATCAATGCAATCTTTCCTCTCTACCTCTTTCTTTACAGGAACTGTAGGGTGTGGAATTACAACTACCCCACCACAATCAGCTTGCCCTGAGTTGATGCGTATGTTGATGCAGTATTTGGCTTCAGCATAACACAAGGGTATATCTTGCTACTGTTCAGCTTGTTGAGATAACAGTTGATTTTTTGGGGGTTGGTCGTAAAAACTTAATCACCAGAGCAAAACACAGCTGTGGCAAAACTCGTGTTACCTCGTTGTGGGATGCCCCACCTGTGCTTCCCAGTTTGCCAAATTCTCCTGTAGCCCAGCAGTGCAGGGGTTTCTCTGGCTCCACCAGCCTCTCCTCTGGTCTCAAGGCTTTTTCCCCAGCACATCTCTAGTTCTAGATCATAAACAGCATGAGTGTTCGGCTACTTATGCTTTTAATGACATTGTTATTATCCGACCGCAAGTCCAATATAAATAAACCTAATTAATTGTCTTTTATCTTTATCTGACTGAATGATGTGTCAGGTTTTCCTTTTCTTTTCCAGACAATGGAAAAAATGTGTACAAATTGTATGAGTTAGTACTAGATGGCTAAATAAGACATAATTAGGAGCTGGGAACCTCTTTGGACTAATTATAGTACCCAGCACTTCGCTTCCATTTAACTTGATCAAATCCAGCCCTGACCATTGGTAACAAAAAGCCTGGGATGGTGACCTGCCAGTGTTAAGGAGTGCAAAATTAGCAGGCTATTCCTTGTCCCTATTCCTCCTAATGGACAGATGTTGGTACAAACGCTGTCACCATCCTCTCTGGCACCCTCAGCCAAGGCACTGCCAGCCATCAGGGGGGGTGACTCTCCTGATCTCCCCTTCCCCTCTCTGGTCTGATGGCTCCCCTGTAATCTTAGGGCTGAGACCCAGGTTATGAGAAGCTTTTTCCAATGTGGGCTTCAGCCTCAGAAGTAATTTTGCAGAGAGCCAAAATGTACCACATTGGGGTGTTGGATGCACTGAATGCAGTCCCCAGTCAGCACAATGCCCAAAAGAGTGTGCCTGGTTTTCAGTAAAGTTGTCCAGCAGACAACAAATGGAGCTCGCTCTTTAGTACTATGCTGTTTTCAGGCTGGGAGGAGCAGTTTTAAGAAGCAGACAACTCAATTATGCAGGGGAAGAGATTTTTGTTTGTTCTTGTAGGGTTTTTTTCTCCCTCTTGCAAAAGGAGTAAGTAAGTATCTTATTTTTTTGAAAGATAATACTCTGGTTAGGTAATCTGTTGTTTTGAAGGATCTTGCTTTTATTAAGGAAAACAGTATCTGTATCTATCCAGCTTAGCTATTTGCAGGACACTTATCTCTGCAGTGTCTGAGAGCCAAGCACGATCATTAAGGAAAATGCTAACATGTTTAAATCCTAAATGAGAACCGCATTATGGTATAAGTTCAATTTCATGTCATAGTGGGAAAACTAGAACCTTGCTGAAGATGAGCTGAGTATTGAATCCAAGCTGTATAAACTCTCTATACGGGCATTTTTTTCCCCCTTTTAACTGTTTATTAGAGACTTTAGATCTTGATAGGTTATAAAGCTTGAGGAGGGGGAGAAATGATGTAATAAACCCAAGCAGCATCAGTAGATTGGAGAGCAAGAACCACCTGCCACTCCGTGAGCTGCAGCCGATGAAGGGCACAGAAAGAAATGATTGACACCAGCATACAAACACACGCCCTGACTAGACACAGCAATATAGCTCAATAGCAACGTTATATCCTGTGACGAGATGAAAGAATACAGGCTTTAAAAGTAAAACACTTTGTGAACATAAACTCCCCATATATTGGAGCGAGTCCCTGAGGAGCAACAGTGTGCCCCGTGCCCCTCCTTTGCTCCTGCTCGCTACAGATCCTGCTCCACAAGCAGCAGGCAGGTTCAAACAAGGTCAGAGTGTCTGGCTTCTTGGCAGGAGCTGTCCTTTCTGCAAACTTAATAAATGGAGTCCAGGTGCAGGAGATATTCTTTGCAAATACATTGTCCATTGCGCCTATAATGTTTTCCATTGCCGGGGCTGGAGCTCCCAGGTTGTATTAGTCCCCTGCTGATCAGAAAAGGGTTTGACAATGACCAGTTGCCAAGAGAAGGAACTTAATCAAATTAGAATGCATAAAATTTCCGAAAAACATACCAAGAATTCAGAGCTGCCTGCAGCTGCCTAGAGCAGAGGTCTTGAACACCCTGCCCATAGGCTGGAGTTTTATTTCTTTGTGGGCCATATGGCACATGGAGCCTGGAAACATGCTTACTTTAGTAATAAAATGCTGCTCACCCACCTGGCTACAAAGCTAACCTTTAAAAGCAAGATAAGCATAACAGATAAAGAGTTTTCTTCCTTATGTGAAATGAGACCTCTGGGAAAAATGAATTCCTTCTGACTTTTTCCTCCTTTGCACTGCACTACATTGAGATGTTTACTCTGTAGCCTAGTAATGACAGCAATCTCTGCATACAGATCTCTGTCAAAATGGCCAGTTATTGTCAAATGAACTAGGAAACAAGAAAGAAATATAAGGCTGGAAGAGGCTTTCTAAATCAACAGATGCAGTTACATACTGCCACTGGTAATAATGTAACTATAATATGACCAGTCAAGCCTAGTAATAGTCTACAAAATAATGAAACTGCTGAAGGAAAACATGGGGTTTGCTCATGAGAAGTAAATTCAGAAGCAAGAAAGTTAGGGCTGGGAGAAAGAAACAAGCAAAGGAGAGAGAATGGGAAGAAAAAAAATTTAAAAATAGTGTAACAGTGGGAGAAAGTAAGGGGGTACCAAAAAAAAAAAAGAAAACAAGTGACCAAAATACTTCAGAGGCCTATTTTCCTGCTGATGGTAACCAGTACAGCTTGAATGGCTGCTGATGGCTCTGAGCCTTGTTATTGCATACAAGACACGTGCCAGTTCTGATTGTAGTCTAACTTCCTCTGTAATGTCACTGCTGTTGTGCAACAGGTAACAAATTTTCATTTTGTGGTGTTTGTTTCCTGGGATCATGTGAATTTTACTTGGGGAGTTACAAAACAGCAGTGCTTTGTCTTGAGTCTTACGGAGAGCAATCTTTGCCTGTACATTTGGAGACACAAATAGCGTATTTGCACAGTTAGTGCTACACATGCAGGCTGTGTCTCCTTATGGACCACAAGTCCATAAGAGGAATTATTTCTCTTCCTGACTGGATGAATCAGGTGGTTAGTTAGTGTGGGTCAAGCTCTGAATTGAAACATGGTGCGTTACTTCATCTCTGCATTGTTCAGTCAGAGACGCAAAAACACACCATGGGAGATGTCTACCCTCCTCCATATTCAATTGAGACATTTGCAAGGTACAATTTAATTGGATTTTCATACTAGTTGCAGCTTAAATCAAACTTCATTATTGGCTCACTCAAATGGCAAATACATGGAAAGCTGTGAGTGACTTTGGATGGGATAAATGAACCTAATAAATTAGTCATCCAGCTGTGTTATGAAAACAATTTTTTTCTGGAATGTTTGCTTTCAACTTGCCAAGAAATGCTTCAGCTTTCTATGGTTTTGCAGCAATTTTGATCAGAGCCTGGCAACAATACCTAACTCACCGTTAGCTTTGTCCTATGCAGACTGTCTGGTAGGCTGGCCCCAGCAAGCTGACTTTCCTTTGCAAATTGGTCAGGACTTAAAACTGTCTCCTGTCACTGCCCCTCATTTCACATTAACCTTAACTGATGCCCAGAAGGACCTAACTGCAGGGCACTGGAAACAAATGTACCAGAAATCCATCCTTCCACAGTTTTACCACCAGGCATTAGATATATCAGAGATCATTCTATTTAATTTATGAGGTGTGAGAATCAAATAACCTATATAAAAATTTATGTTGTGTCTCTAGATGTCCAATCGAGATTGAAATATGTCTGGTTAACTTCCAAATAAATTGACTCCTCTAGAGTTTTCACTGAATTTTTCTCCCAGGCTAGAGTATGATTGAGTTTTATAGGTTTAATGTTGTGAAGTAGCACCTTAGAGAGAGTAGAGTTGAGACATTTGCCCAACCATAGGCGTATGCTATTGTTTCAGTACCAGGGAGGGGGACTCACTTTAGAGGGAGTTTATGACTCTGCTTTGTCTGTAATTACTGATTAAAATGGTACCATAGCAATATTTAAAGAGAATCAAGCCCTACTGAGGGATAGAACCAGTGTTGTGGGAAATATTTCTGGATGTACCCATGCTTCTCAGCCAGCAGAAATTCAGCCATCATCTTCAGGTTAACTGGGATTGGAGAAAAGGAAAAGTAATTACACTTTTGAGTCAAATTCTCCTGGGGAGGTGAATGTGGGATGTTGATATTTGTGAATCCATCTGGCCCAGGACCCTCTTCTCAAGAACATGAGCAAAATATCTGTGAAAGCAAATTCAGGCAGTGTGCACCCTCCTGCAGGGTGCCCCTCACAGAGAGATCTGCAAGCTGCTGGGACACACGCCGAGGAATTTTGGTGGAATCTGTGGGTATTCCCCTGTGGCTGGGGTTGGTGCATCAGACTGTGCCAGGCTTTCATTCCCCTCACCTGCAGTGCAGGTGGTGGAGCTGAACATGAGATGACTTTGTCCATCCTGGAGATAGAGCCATATGAATAGTCCTTCTGGATAGGAGTACGTGTTTCCCCTTTGGTGCCTCTTTTTTTGTTCATTATGTATCACCATGCCTTGAAATGTAGGTGGTAGCTCTGGTCAGGGGTGTGCCATGGCTCGACCCCAGCCAGCAGACAAATGCCAGGTCCACACAGCCACTTGCTCACTGCCCCACCAAAGGAACTGGGAAGAGAATGGAAAGACTAAAATCCAGAAAACTTGTGGCTTGGGATAAAGGCATTTTAATAGGTAAAGCAAAAGCTGTGCATGGAAGCAAAGCAAAAAAGGTTCAGTCAGCTCCAGGAAAGCAGGGCTCCATCTTGTGCAAGGGTTATTTGGAAGACAAGGGTCACAACTCCAGATGTCCCCCCCTTTCTCCTTTTTCCCCTTGCTTTATATACTGAGCATGATGTGATATAGAATATCCCTTTGGTTGGTTGGTGTCAGCTGTCCAGGTTGTGTCTTCTCCCAACCTCCCCTGCACCTCCAGCCCCCTTGCTAACATGTCTGCACAAAAAGCAGAAAAGGCCTTGGCTCTGTGCAAGCCCTGCTTGGCAATAACAAAAACATCTCTGTATTATCAACTCCGTGCTCAGTGCAAATGCAAAACACAGCCCCATGCTAAGCACTGTGACGAAAATTAAGTCTACACCAGCCCAAACCAGCACAGGGTGGAAAGCTGTATTTTTGCCTTGATGTACATAGAATGTAGTTGAGCTGAGGACAATATGTAGGAGAGCAGATACAACACTAGCAATGTGTTGGTAGTGATGGGAAGAGGAGTTGTGCTGATCAAGGGACAGCTTCAACAAAGGAATTGGTTGTGCACACCCTGATTACATGAGCGATTAAGCAGATATTGAGCAGAAGTCCATTGCAAATTCTTCGTTATCACTGAGCCTAAACTCAGCATTTTCAGCACTCTTTATCCATCCCTAACAAACTTCAGTACTCAAATTTTGAGTAGTGTTAATCCCACCTTATGAGCTGGCAAAGGAATTTGTGCAAAGACTGCACTCAAGACTGTTTTTTCTCCTGGAAATGGAAAAAGCAAGTTTGGAGAATTGACAGAAGAACTGTGGTCTCACAAGCCGTTATTTTTTACCCTGAAATCTTCCCTTTACTCTAGTAAATCTGTGGCAGGAGTTGTGTTTTATCCTGCTGGGATGGGGAGCAGCTTTGCCTTGCTTTTCATATTGTGTAACATTTCAGCTTTGACTTGATAATTGTAATGAATTTTGTAGGGTAGGCAAAACGGCAAAACAGAAACATCTAAATCTCTGTTCTTTTTGTGAAAACTTAGAGCTGGCACAATGATTACACATCCTTGGGGCTGCTAAATCCTGTGGGAGCGCTTGAAAATTATAGCAGATTTCACTGAGTGTGTGTAGCAAATATGACCTATGATTCCACCTATGTTTTCCTTTAGTTTTAATTCCTACCCCTCCACTTTGCTCCTTTCATCAGCTCTTTTTTAACTTCGTCCTGTCCTTGATTTTTTCCAGGAATAATCTAGGTCTCTTGGGCTTAGTCTTCATTAAAAAGGAGAAAAAAAAGTTATCTAACATGTCTTACCTAACAGCCCTGGTTTTTTCCAGTAAAGGTGAGAAAGGTGGTTTTCTTTTCAGGCCTGCCAATTCTTGTCTTTTCTTCTGAGATTGCTCGCCAGCGTCGAGATGGCTTTGTGTTGTGAATTCCTCTTTCACAGTTCTGCTCCGAACTGGGTTATGACCATCACGTTGCAGCGAGGTTGCCATGCAGCTATCCATTCAGAAAGGTTTCCAGTGAGAACCAGCAATATTTTTTCCTTTGAAGTGCTAATAACAGTTATTGTCGGGTTCTTCCTGTCCTGGGTGAGTTTACATAAGTGATTGTGGATGTGTGTGAGATAGCAAAGGGGGGAAAAAAGCAGATGGAAGAGTAGTAATAACTGGGGAGCGGATGAGTCCACAGCACATGGGCAAAGGAAATGCTGGGAGAAATAATTAGTGCTGTAATCTGATTTGCTAATAATCCATTTATAAAACAGTTATGATATATACTTGTAGGAATGTGACTGATCATAACGACAAATGGTATTACTTCCTCCCCTCCCACTCTGTATTAAAGAACCTTAATTACTTGATGGCTCAAGACTTTGTGGGTGACTCATGCTACAAAGAGTCAGATGCTCCCAGCACATAATGGAGCTCTTGAAAAGCTTTCATAATGATGGCGGGCTTTGCACTACCTCCCTCCCATACATCCCTCTCTGCCAAAGAGTTATTAGGTAATTTAAAATAATTAAAAAGGAAATAATTAAAAGATTTTACACACACAGAAATAGCACTTGCAGCTAATTATGTAAGTCTATCACTTCTAACAGTGGAACACAGTTACCATTATCAGAGAATTGCGTTAGAATTGTGACAGATAATCCTCTGGTCCCATGTTGTGCTCTTGCAAGTGGGAACTGCTTGTCTAGGTTTTTATAGGATGAAAGAGGTGTATAGTCTGTGCTCTAGCCACGGTTCTGCCATGAGAGGTTTCTGCTCAAGTTTGTTCCCTGCAGATTTTTACCTAATTAAAACATAGCAGGGAACAGAAACTCCTTCATCTACTCTTAATGTGTTTGTGCAGGGTGTTCTGCTAAATGCACAGGAGTTCCTGCATGTTTGCTACTTCTTGTAGGCCTGCGATATCAGAGTCACTTCCTGACATGAGGGCTATAGGCATGGGTTATGTTAAATGAAGTAAATGACAAAACTATCCTATGGTCTTTCTGTCAGTAACATGGACACCATATCTATAAATATGGTGATAGGAGTATGAGGGAACTATTTATTTCACCCATCAGCAACATAGATCTTTCATGTGGATAATAGCAGCTGCATAACGGTACAAAAAATTGCATTGTAATTTTATAACAAGAAGCTAACATCCTGCCCAAATAAAGCCTTTGACACTTTCGGCATTCAGAATCTAATTATTCAGAGAGAAATTTGGACAAAGAAAGTGAGACAAACCTCCTTCCACCTTTGAAAAATATCTGTAATACATCACTGCTACTCATCAGACTGCCTCTAACACTGGACAGTCAATAATCCAACCACTGGACAGTGATAATCCAAAGGCTATGGCCAAACTGTGAAACAGCAGCAGAAAGTGATTGTTGGGTTTTGGATCTCATAACTTTTCCTTTTTTTTTTTTATTTTAAAGAAAGCTGTTGGGAATGTAATCTTACTATTTGTATCATCTTATTTGTAGAGGTATTGGGGTCCCCTAAAGGTGTTCAAAGTAGAAAGTTCATTTAGCCACTCCAAAGAAGAGTTTGTATCTCTCTGTTCTTTGCCTGTAGATTAAACACAGAAAAAGGAAAACAGCTTTTGTGAGCACCTGCATGGTTTGCATCTTTGGTTGTAATATGGGCTAACAGCAATTTCCTGACATATGAAATGCTTTTTGAATTAAGGATAGATTGTGCTTTTTAAAAGCTAAGCATTATAATCATCATGCAGTACTTTAAGAGTGGTGTAAGAGAGGTTGTATTAAATACCATCATTAATGATCTAAAAGAAAAAAGTGAGAAGAGCATGATTACAAAATTCAGATGATACTGAATTAGGAGGGCTAGAGAGAAAATGAGATTATAAAAAGAGACCTAAAGAGATTATAAAGGTAAGAGGGCGTTTTTATAGAAACTAAGACTCATCCTGGAAAACTGCAGGATAATAAATCTGAGGGAAAATAATCTGAAACACATATCTCCAAGAGCAAGAAGAAGCCTGGGAAGCAGTAATTCTGAAAGAAGTGAGATGATAATGGTTAGCCAACCAAGCCTGAATTTGCAATATCATAAAGCTGCAGAATGTCCAATGTAATTTTAAGCTGCAAATGCCAAACTATCATGTCACAAGACTGATAATCGTTTTTGCAAACAGTTTATTAGAACAGAATGCAGAACAGCTCAAGCAGTTTTCAACTCTGAGTGGTGAGTTTTGATCTATTTAGTCTCTGTGCAGTGTCCTCACTAAAACTAATACCAGCTTTAAATTCACTAAAACTAATACCAGCTTTAAATATTTCAAGGTATTTGCTTAAATAGGTGCTGTTTTGTTCATGCTGCTGTGTGTGTCACACAGACCCACTGTGCTCTTCGTTTGCTGTCCACTCAGATTTGAGAAGCAATGTTGATATCAACTCTCACACACTTTCTTCTGCACTTCCTCTTAAGTGAAACATTTGCATGTGTGTGCACATCCCCCAATGAAGGGGAAAGAAGGGGAAAATGCTTAATATTACTGCACCGAAATGTACGAAGAGCTGGTACTGGCAATGGGTGGGTTGAAAACCTACCCTTCCCAAGGAAAGGGCAGTAGGGAAAAAGTGGTATGATTCATGGTGATTTAAATTAAAAAGTTTCAGTCTGCAATTGGGATGTGCTCAGAGCACACAAGCAGGCTATTACTACACCTTGTCTGAGTAGTAAAAACTCACACATTTGTATAGTTGGTGACTTTTGCATTGCCCTCATCATGCCCTCAGTTCCTTGGCTCTGGACCAGCAGCTCTCTGTGCTATTTCCATTGAGCCACAGCCGAGCAGAAGACAGCGAAACCTGTCCCTGAAAAGTGACACAATCCCTCACATGTCCTGGGCTGAGACTACTGTGCATTTTGCAGAAGAATAATGACATATTGGAGCTGCGGCAGTAGGCTGTGAGAAGTCAGCAGGGTAAGCAGAGGACACTTTCGGTATGTTCCCAGGAATGAATATTGCCATAGAGGAGCTCAGTGGGTCAGCTGAGGAATTGTGTTGCTGCATTTGGTTCCCACTGTATTTTTTTAACTACTGAAGTTTTCAGACCAAGGTAGATTATATTTAAAGTCTCCCTATTAAATCATCATAAACTTTTAATGCTGGGAATATGACCTGTTCAAAAACCAAATGTAAATAGTAAAGGCTTGGAGTGGTTATTGAAATCGCTGTCAGTGTGAATCATACTGTCTTACCTCAGAAATGAGCTGCTGGGTTTAATAAGGCAGAAATTGTGAAAATGAATATCTTCTCCAAATAAAGCAAAACTAACATTTTACTGTCTTCTGATGGTTGAAAATTTATGGTGGCAGCTAAGATATGAATGAAAGTTAAATAGTCCTATTAATTTGATTACTTGTTTCCAGAGCCATCAGATGTGTGGAACGTAATATCATGTGGGAAGTGGTGTAAGATTTACACTCACCTGAGAGAAATCACTGCTCCGTCTATCAGATTTGATAGGTGTCAGAGGGCCCTTTGAAAATGAATAATAAGAGAACTGAATAATAAAAAGACACGTAGCTGTTTAAAACTTTTAAACATTTGGATGAATTCTTGAACTAATTAAAACAAAAGTTTAAATGGAAGTTTTGACATATATCTGGAATATGGTAGAACTGCTCAGCTGAATGTGTGAATTATTTTGTGCTCACTGGCATTTGTGAGGGGGGTTTTTGAGGTGCAAAAGATTTCATGGCCATTAAAATTAGAGAAAATTTGGGCTGATTTTGTGCCTGTATCCTTTTATGCTTTCATGGTACAGGAGAACTCAACTATATCAGGACCCTGCTGTTCAAGCCTTCATACAGACCTGAGCCATATTGTGTATGCAAAACCCCTCATAAGCCATGTCCCTTCAATACATTTTATGTCAAAATTTGCTAAGCTATTAAATGTAATAAAGTCCTCCTGTCCAGGGCAGTGCAATGGGCCCCAGCTGCTGTGGGTCACAAACCCATGCTGATGAAGGGCCTGGTCCTTGCCTTGTGAATGCCAATGGCAGAGCTCTTCAGTAACTTCAGTGGGAGTGGTGTTAAAACCTAGAGGAGACTTACACAAAAATAAGTGACCTGAACTGGTGAACAAACACGTGTCGTGTTTCATCTTTGTGCCTTCTTCTGTTAGGGGGAATCCTTTCCCAGACCAGCCTGGGCAAGTTCTGTTATGGAAGTTAGCAGAGTGATGTAAACCAAAGCACAGTTCAGAGCCTGCATTTCCCATGAAACAGCAGCAGTTGCTGTAGAGCCTGGCACAGAATAGGGCTGGATTAATCTCTTATTCTTCATTTGAAAGGCCCTGTATTAAAAGACTAAGGTTTAGGATTTTACATCCATTTAATACCTGGCTAAGTATTGGGGGTATGTGTTCAGATATTAATGTGACTAAGAAGATATATGCTTGGGTTAAGGTTATTTCGAAAAAAGAAGCTCTGTCATTAATAATTTTTGGTCAGGAGCTCTGCCCGTCATCAGGAGATAAATCATCTTCCAGCAGCTGTGACAGCTCTTTAAGTCTGAGGCCCGAACAGCTTAATTGGGGAAATGATCAATTCTAAGATACATAGTCAAGATGACATCCTTGGTACAGTAAATTCTTTCAGGAATGAACATGAATAAAATGAATATATTTATGGAACAGTGATGTAATTCAGAATCTTGGCTGTTAGGGAGCCTATGCATCTTCATTCCTTCCCAGCCCTGTAGCAATTTTCCAAGGCTCCAACCACAGATAACTGTGAATGGTGTGAAAACTACTCTAGGTGACTGCAGATTTTGCAAGAATGAAGAATCTTTCCAAGTACTATGAATGAGTAAAAAGTCTGCATTTCTCAGTGAGTATTATTAGTCGACTGTACCTTATTTTTTCTGTATACAGCATAAACATAAAACAAAACAAAACAAAGCCAAAAAACCCCCCAAAGTGCCGAAAACTCTTACCTGTGAGTTGCTGGAAAATATTGCCACTTTACAGTGAAAATTACATGCACTGACCCCATCTGTAGTAACACAGATCCTATAGGCAGACTCTTCCTGTACTTTAGGTGCCTGAACAGTGCTTGAAAATACCATGGTTTGTCTTTGCACCTTTCTTGAATTAATGATTTTCTCAGCTGAGGTGACCTAGAAAAACTGATTCACCTTTTGGTACTGCAAGGAGTTTCCAAGGGGTGTGGTTTGTTACATGGAACAACTGGCAAGTTTTTCTCTGGACCCTGTCATTACGTGATTCACTGGTAGCACTGACTGCTGCCTGGAATTTACTTTGCAATGGAGAATGGCTCCCATTTGTGTATGCATATTGCTGTAGTTTCCAATCCTGTCTGCTTTTTTCCCCAACGAGAGTTACCAGGTGTGAGACACACCAAAGGCGCCGTGGCTGTGCTTCCCTGGCTGGGCTCAGGCAAGGAGAGAACCAGAGCATGGGCAGGGCGCAGGGGGAACAAACTGCTGCTGGCCAGAGGGGCTGTGGGTGGGCTGGACATGGTTGCCCACCATTCAGTTCTGCTGCTGGTGCTGGAGCAGAGCAGGTGCTTTGCCAGCTGTCAGTGCTGCTTGTGGTAGGGGAGATTGGTGGGTAAACACCACAGAAATGGGCTCCAGAGCCTGCTAGGTATGTACTAAGCAATTTTGGTTTCAAATTAGATTATTTTCATCCCTAAAATGTGCCATGTGCCTGCACACATTCCCAAGGATGACAAAACACTACAGCAGCCATTCGTAAATTACCATCGGTGACTTAATGGAAAAAAAATGTCTTCAGGTTATGTCAAGAGCATCCATTCATACACAGGTTCTTGATTAACCTTGCAGGTTCCCATTGAGCTGTTACAGTGAGTAAAGTAAGAGGCCACATGAAAAGCACTTTCATATTGACATGAAGTAAAGCAGACCGAGTGCTCTTACTGTGTATTTTGTCAAAATAATTTTCATGCTGAAGTTTAAGCCACATAGCATAAATACTTCCCAGCTAGCAGGCTGTGATCATGAAGCACATACTGGAGTGCATGACTCAGGCCATCAAAAGAAAAGCTTTAACCATGAACTCTGTGAACTCTAAGGAAAACCTCCAGTTGAGCTAATATAATGTATTGGAAGTGACTTGGATACTTCCCGTCTGTGGTGCTTTTTAATGAAAACTGTCCTCCCCCACTCTGAATGTGTGTGTGTGAGAGTGTATGTGAGTGTGTACTTAATAGATACAGGGCAGCGAACTTCCCAGGATTAGCTAATGAAAATAGCACTATAAAATGAATTGAGCAAATCGATACAGCTGGAATTTTGAGCACGGTGACAAATGCACCAACCCGAAATTCCCCTCTCCCCTCTCCCACTGCAGCCAATATTTTATGTGCAAGTCTGTGTTACAAACTTCCAAAATGAGACTGCTATTTGTAAATTAAAATTGACTTGGGCTGCAGGCTACTGCTTAGGGAAGCAAACGAGAAGGAAGAGCTCTTCAAGTAGTGGAAGATGGGACTGCCCTTGGAAATTTTGGGTCATGCTTGCAATTAGAAGGAAGACCTACAAGAACCTCCTGAGCTATCTATGCTGGTGTGAGGAACTATGTTCAAAGGTATGAAATTACGTGGGGACTGGAGGATCTTGGGATTTTTTCCAGGATCCTTATTGCCTTTCTGACCTGTCTGAAGCTTCCAGCCCAGTTGTGAGAGCATTGGGTGAGGTAGGAAAGTTACCCACAAAAACAAAAGGTTGTGGATGGGCCAAAAAAAAAGCCTGGGTGCCTTATGTAGTCTCAACTTTTGGGGCTTCATAAACACATCTCCCTGTTTCCTCCAACGCTGCAGGCATTCTGGCTTTGGGGAATGCAGAGGAAGCTTACATGCTTACATTTACTCCATTTAAGGAGGAATTTTTCATCTTTCATGCAGGGTAAGTGACACATAATTTCAAATGTGAATGTCATAATTAAGTCTAATTATTTTACCATACTTTTGCCTTCATTAGACATTGTGTTTGCAATAATTGCTGTAATCAACCATATGGTTAGTATTAACTCATTAACTACACGAGGGCAGATAATCCCGGCAGGAGGAATAGATGACTTCCAGGTCTGGAGGTGTCACGCTGAGTCCCGCCACCCCAGGGAATGGCAGGGTTTTGTCTCTCTGTCACCTCTCACAGATGAGCAGGAGGGAAAGGTTTTAGATGCTTCACATACCTGAGTGGGTTCAGGGGATGTGAAAGCCCCAAATCTGTGCTTTGTACAAAAAAAGCAGATCTGTCTATTACCTGTGCAGTGCCACAAAATACATCCATGTGGGTGCTCCTGGTTCCCAGGGAGCAAGGCTGGGCAGCTGGCTGAGCTGGGGCAGCCTCACTGGGCAGCTCACCATGGCCCAAAGCTGGGCAGTTTTGGCAGGCAGACTGTCATGGTTTAACAGAAGCATGAAGGGAGTCTGTAGGAAAACTTCCCTGTGCATTAGTACTTACATTTATCCTGAGCACCAGCTTCAGCCTTGTGCCATCAGCTGTAATTTCAAAAAGCTGCTACTAGCATCTGAGTGTGTAATGATGGTATCTACCAACTAATTCTCTTTTTGCTGGCTTGCTAATAATTCTGTCGTCTTGTTGGTAATGATTCCACTCTCAAATTATTTTTTACAGTTATATTATTAAAAAAAATCTGGATTAAGTACGCTGTAATTGCTGGGGTTTGTAGGATATATGTTAATTTTTCTTTTGCAGTGTGCCAGGTTGCCAGAATCAGTTAATCAAGTATTTAATCTTTCTGTGTAACACTTGCAATTTTCAATGCTTACCGAGTAGCATCTCACCTGGTCTGCTATTAGGTGTCTTGTATTTTCCCCGATCTCACTGTACTTTGGTACTGATCTCACTGGACTTTGATTAGCTATAGAACAAACCAGAGGGCCAAATGTAATATTGATGCTATTTTCCAGCCGAATGTTTAATCCATATGTTGGTTTCTTCATTTATTCCCCCTTTTTCTGTTTTCAGGGAAGCAAATAAAAAAAGTATTCACTCATAGAGCCAGCAGTGAGCTAATCCATGACCTCTTCAAAATCTTCTTTAGTGGTGATGCAGCAGGTTTCTTCAAAAGCTTTCTCAGCTTCATGGTGGAACTGGTGGTCAAAGACAGAGAGACAGTGCAAAATGGTCTCAGTCCTGACTGACCATAAAAGTTTGGTCAAGTCCAGACAAAGGGCCCTTACCTGGAACAGCCAATGGCTTCTGGGTAGCCTGCTCGACAGTGGTGAGGGGACAAGGATGATGTCCTTGTGCTGATGAACACCTAAGTGTCTCACTCCTTTAGCTGGTGACAATAAGGAATGCTTTTAAGCTTTGCATGTTGAACCTGGGCTTCAGACAGACCCCAGAAGGGGTGGTGTGATGGGCTATTTTTTTCCAGGGACGGATCTTTGTGTCCCTTGGATTTGTTTACTTCACTTATATACAACAGCATCCTTCTGGTACAGGCAGGGGAAGATTTCAAAATTGTGGGAAATTAAAAATGCATCCTGGTTTCCTCTTGCTCCCGTGGCACAATCTGAGATTGCCCTGAGCTCCAGGAGGTGACAACACATGGTTCCATCAAGTGATGCGCCTTTAGTGCCAATGGAAATGATTTGCAGAGGTTGGGTTCAGCTTATCACGAAGACCATTTGGGATGGTAACTTTACAATAGGTTAAAAGTTTGCTCCCTTGGTGGCCCTGTTCCTTTCCAGCCTTGGGGAGGCAGGAAAGCAGCGCAGAGAGGGATACTTGTCTGAAGGGTGTCCACATGGGACAGTGACTCTGGCTTTTGGTGCACAAGAATTAATTATTTAAATAAGCTTTGACAGACCTTCTGCAGAATTGAAACTGGTGATTTCCAAGACTTTTTTCCTCCCTGGACACATGCTAGTTTTTCCTCCTGGATAGCACCTTGACAAAAAGGAAGGTGAAGAGGGCTTTTTGATGTCTGCTCTAAATAGGCCACTTCCCAAATCCCTTATTTTGTGATTTATTGTGATTTGTAAGGAGAATAAGTGGAGCCTGTATAAGCTGTGTGAAGGAAAATGGAGGAATTTGTTTTGTTCTGAACATAATATAGAGGACATATTATTATTTCTAATTGTAAATGTAGTGAGTGGAATGGAGACATCTTTTCATGTGGACAAACAAATGGAGAAGGTGCTTTTTGAGGTGTGTAGGGATAAAACCTCAAACACATGACATTCTGAAAGACGGCAGAAAATCTGTGGCTGAATGCTCACAGGGCTTGTGCAGACTTTGGAAAGCAGGCTTGTGTCTTGCAAAACATACAAAGTCCTACCAAGCATGGAATAACCACTTCATCATTTTAAATGAAGGCTATAAAAAATTACAGTCAGCACATAATAGGTGTTTTGCACCCATGCTAAGTACTGCCAAGAAAATAGTTACCTAAGTAAATCAATAAAGTATCATTCCCTTCCAAGGTCTTCCTGTCCCAGTCCCTGAACCTCTCATTTCAGAGGAGTACTGAAACCTGTTCAAGATTTATTTTGATGAAAGTAAGCATCTCTGCATTATCAGGCAGTAAAGAAGTTGTTTACTGCTACTCCAGTAGTGTTGAAAAATCTTTCTGAATACATACTTGCATTGTAGCTATCATAAAAATGTCTACCAGCTATTGGAGCCCCCAAATTGATTTTTTTTTCTTTCCAGAAAACAAAGCGTTCAGCCTGAGACCTAGAAATTGCTTCATAAGAAAAACCATCTGTGCGGAGAGGGATGGACTGAGGTATGCTGTCACATATGATGTTCAAGTTTGGTATAAAACATTTCTATTCATATTCTGTTCGCAAATAAGCCTGGACTGAGGTAGCAGCACCTGTTCTGGGTTCGTTTCCTATAAATCAGTCTAGATGTTTAATATGTTCCTCATTACTGGAATGTTTGAAAACCAGCAATACACCTGAAAACCAATTTTCTGGCATAAATGTTCCAACAAAGTAGTGAATTTTCAGTTCACACTGTCAGTTATTGGCGGGAAGCAAATTCTGACTTGGCCCTTGTCGAGGATAATACAATTCACAGTCATACTGCTCCAATCAAGCTAAGAAAATGCAGTGTGCAGGGTATGCCATTGCAAGAGCTGGAATTCCAAATTTTTAACACATGCAGCAAAATCTTTGCACAGGCACTGCATATATAAAATGATTTTGTGAAAAATTTCAAATGGAAAAGACATTGAAGAAAATCTTCATCTGTTTGCACAATGTGTGAATGATAGAAAAGCTGACTCAGCCCCTGGCTGTGAAAGGCTTGCCCTGCTCTGAGTGGTATCACGCCAAGTAGGTTGGCAGAGCAATCCTGCAAAGGGGAAAATGGCTCATGCTCTGAGCATTCACCCCAGAATCAAACTAGAGTGTTATCCCCTGCCCTGCTTTTGAGCTCAAAACAGTTTGGGAGAATAAGAAAGCTGAGGAGCACCAAGGGGACCTGCTTGGTGTAGGGGAGTGGCAGAGAGGTTTATCATCCATGAGAACTGTGAAGCCATGAGCTCCTGAGGGGAAATGCCAAGTTACCAGATTTCGAGGACCTCATAGCACATTAGTAGGTCTCCAGGGGCTGCATAATTGTTCCTGGTCAGGGACTGAGAATTTAGGATGGGATTCAGTTTTACTTCAGTCAACTAAAAGTTACATGTCTGTTTGAAACTACTTATTTAGGCTTCCTGCAGACATCTCTTTCTCAAGCCTTGGCTTGAAGCCTTAACTTTATCTGGATGGATTTTCTCAAGATTCCAGTCAAGAAATACAATTTTGTGGGGATGTGGAGAAGACCAAATAGCTGCAAATCTGAAATCATTAGTATTTTAGCCAGAATGGAAATCCTTGGGCAAGGGGGAAAACTTGCATTACTTGTTGGAACTATGACGAGTGAAGGAGTGGAAAAGTCATGCTCGTCATTGAAAGGACACAAGCGCTGTTCCTGTGTGCCTCATACCCATGAGTAGGATGCATCAGGTTTTAGCAGACCTGGAACAACATTGACTCTTTGACATTATCCTCCTTCTTCCAGATGGAAAATGTCATTATCAATATTTCTTCATTGCCTGAGCATGTTCTCTTTTTTATTAAACTGAAATACTGGGCTCAGAGCAAATGTTAGTTGGGAATTTTATATTTCATGTCCCTTGTTTAACTCGAAATTAATTTATTTTTTTTTTGCTAAACTTACAAATAAACCCAGTATTTTTGATTAAGTTTTTCATTTTTACATCTTGAATAAGCCTGTCTTATTGATGCCTGCCTTTCTGTTTCTACTTACAAATCTATCAAGACCATCAGGAAATGGTTTCACAAACAGAATTTATTGCAAGGCTGATTATGTATTAATATATACAAATGACAAATCTGAAACACAATGTCAAAAAAGCAAGAAAATGCAATCAAGAATTTATTATTCTCCCATTACTATTCAGCTGGGAAAATAACTGCCCTACTTTACCAAAATAACTTCCCCCTCCCAAACCTTACACCCAACCTGGGTTTTCTAAGTAAGCACCACAGAAGTATTTGTAATAAAATACTTAAATATATAATAATATCAGAAGTTTACTTCAACTTATCCATGTATTTTTATCACTTCTATATTCCACGTAGGCTTGTTATAAAAATTCATTGTCACTCATATACACTGTGTATATATGTGTGTGTCTCTAAACTTACTGGTCCATTTTAGAAGTGGAATAAGCAACTTGTGTATTTCAGAACCTTGCATCTTGTTCTGCTTTTTTCTTTTCTTTGTTCTGTGTTTTTCTAACATTGTAGGTAAGGTTTATTCTAGGAAATATTCACACAAGTTTTTCTCCCCAAAAATTGCCTTACTCCAAGCTCCAATTTAACTTTTCCTAGTTTATTTTTTTAAATAAAAACCAGCAATTTGAATAAAATGCTTTTGAGAAAAAAAAAATGTAATGCTTTGCTTTTCCCCTTGGAAGTGACTGCAATACCTCTTTTATACCTGAAGGAATAACTGATAATCAGGCCTTTTTCAACTGAAGGACTCATCAAGCTGACCATTTTGTTGCCTCTCATGTTGTGAGATATTAGGAGGAATGGGGAACGAATTATGCCTTGCAATGACTTTGGTTAGCAACAGCCCTGCATGTTGTATTGACACCATTATATTTACTTGCCACGTATTGCTAATTACAGATGAATTCTGTATCTGACAACTCCTGTGTGCCCACATAGCAACTGAGGAAGTATCTCTCATTTGCAGTGAAAAAGTCTTTACTTTTGGGGAGCCCGTGGTAGCCGTAGCCCTATGAGGCAATATGGTAGTTCTGGATGAGAGAAACAATGGGAACAAAATGGGTGATGCACACAGCACACCAACACGGACACAGAATGTATATCATACATCACATGCTAAACATACACTTGTTTATAGTGCCATCTCTGGTAACATAAACATGCTTGTGTATTTGTGCACATACACACATACCCTTATGACTGAACTCTGAGGCATCCTGAGCACAATACAGAAATGATCTGCCTGTGTTTCACACAGAGGCAATCACTCTACAAGCTCATGTGAGAAGTCATTATAATAGTTATGCTATTTATGGAGAAATGTGTAGCTAAAATGTAGGAAAATTATTGTTCTCCATATTCTCACTTTTTTATTGAAGAAACAAATCACACAGTAAATTACATCTGATTTGCATGAAATGTTGCATGCACCTAGAGCTCAGCATGAACCTGGGAAAAGACATTGTTTTAATTCCGTAGCCTTTATAGTAGTTTGTTTGTTTCCTTTCTTCTTTTAAGATAAATTTCTGAGCTGTTTCTTATTTGGCTTTGCTTGTATTTTATAGTTCCTTCTGAGTATAATTTAATATCTGAAAATTGCCATGGTGAGTGAGAAAAAAGCAATGCCCACTGCCCAAGCAGACATGGAGGAGAAGCAGGAGGGAGTGCATGCCTTCCCCATGGTGATGGCGGATGCTGCCCATGCTGGGATCTGCTGCCACTTGTGGAGGTGCCCCGAGGGAATCACAAAATATGCTCAGTTAGAAGGGACCCACAAGGAGCATAGAGTCCAACTCCTGGCCCTGCACACGACCATCCCCAAGAGTCACAGCATGTGCCTGAGAGCATTGTCCAAATGTTTCTTGAACTCTACCAGGCTTGGTGCTGTCACCACTTCCCTGGGAAGCCTGTTCCAGTGCTCAATCACCCTCTGGGGGAAGAAACTTTTTCTAATATCCAATCTAAACCTCCCCTGGCACAACTTCAGGACATTCCTACTGGTCCTGTCACTGGTCACCACAGACATCAGTGCCCACCCCTCCTCTTCCCCTCACAAGGAAGCTGTAGACTGTGATGAGGTCTCCTCTTCTCCAGGCCGAACAAACCAAGTGACCTCAGTTCCTCACACGGCTTGTCCTCAAGGCCCTTCACCATCCTCATGGCCCTCCTTTGGACACTTTCTAAGAGCTTAATGTCTTTCTGACATTGTGGCACCCAAAACTGCCCCCAGCACTCTAGGTGAGGACCCCCCACTGCAGAGCAGAGCAGGACAATCCCTCCCTTGCCTGGCTGGTGATGCTGTGCCTGATGTCCCCAGGACAGGGCTGGCCCTCCTGGCTCCAGGTCACTGCTGAGTCATGTTCAACTTGCCACCCAGGTGGACCCCCAGGTTCTTTTCCATGGCACTGCTCTCCAGCCTCTCATTCCTCAGTCTGTATATACATCCGGGGTTGCCCTGTCCCAGGCGCAGAATCTGGCACTTGCTCTTGTTGAACTTCCCATGGTTGGTGATTGCCCAGCCCTCCAATTTGTCGAGGTCTCTCTGCAGGGCCTCCCTGCCTGTGAGGAAGTCAACAGCTTCTCCCACTTTTGTATCATCTGCGAATTTGCTCAGTATCCCTTCCAGTCCTGTGTCCAAGTAATTTATGAAGGTGTTGAAGAGCACAGGGCTGAGGGTGGAGCCCTGTGGAGCCCCACCAGTGACAAATCCCTAGTCTGATGTCATCCCATTCACTACAACCGTCTGTGCCTGATTGGTGAGCCAGTTGCACAGCCATTGCATGATGTGTTTATCCATCTGTGTGCTGGACATTTTGTCCAGAAGGGAACTGTGGGAGATGGTATCAAAAGGGAGGCTCTTATTTGCCTTGGGCCAACACAAAATGCTGAAAGTTTTGATGTCCCCTTTTCCTCCACTTTTTCCCCCTTCATCTGTTTGGATATCACCAGTAAGCTGAAGATCACTTATTTCCCCATTACAGTTTCCCTGGGAAGTATGGAAGCTGCAGAGAAGCCTTACATACACATTGGCCAGAGCACACACCTGGGCTAGGTCCAGAGAAGGGCGATAGAGTTGATGTGATGGTGCACTGGTGCTCTGACTCCGCAGAGTAAACAGAATCCTTGCAACTACAGCCTGAAGGAATTAGTTGAAAGCCTAGTCAGAGAGCTGTCAATAAAATCTGAGTAGGTCTGAGTGAAAATTTGCCATGTTATAGAAAAATGGATTTTTGCAAAAGTACCCCTTTATTATTTGCAATGGGTGTGTACTTTCCATAGAAAATGGTGTTTCCTCTAAGAAGTGTATGCTTGAATATAGCAACATTTTTGGTGTAGATGCTCTGCCCTTTTCATGTAGTTGTACGGGACAAGGATGGCTTAGCCTTGCTGGGTCCCCCATGCAGGAACACGCCCTTTGCCTTGAGTCCTGTGATGGGGATTGGCCTCGTGTCAGAGGCATCCAAGGTGGGAAGGTGTGTAGGACATACAGACCTTGACACAAACCCTTTGGCAGAGCTGTTGCATTGAGTTCAACTTGCCTTTAGAGCCAGAGGAGCCAACAAGAGGCTGCAGTGGTGTGCAGCAACAAGAGAGTGTAGGCTGTCAGCACGAGGGTGGAACACGAGGCTTTGGGGCAAGGCCGGGAGATGGTGAAGGCAGAAGCCAGTAGGGCAGCAAAAACACTTGAGTCTCTATTACTGTCTTTGCCACCTTCTCCCTTGAGTCAAATATCGTACTGCTTCCTGGGAGTTACAGGTCAGTTGAGTTTTATTTTCTCCTGTCAGCTGTGCCCTGGCTTTCCATTTATTCTGTGATTCACCATTTATTCTCTTGAAAAATTCCCCATATCTCAGGACTTTCCTACCATGGGAGGCACAGTCTGATGTTATAGAATGCAAAGCAATAATGTGGTACTAGGTCTGTGCTTCAAAATAAAGTGTTCTGAGTTTGAGTCATGGTTTTCTCATAGTTAATTGTTGCTACATGATCCCAGTTTTCTAGACAATGGGTTCTTCAGAAAAGAGTTTGAAGGAGTGCATAAAAAACCCAAAAGTGGACAAAAATATTTCAGTTAAGCTGGCTTAATAAGCATTTGTATGAGGGACAAATTGAGAGGATGTAAACACAAGAGAAGGAGGATTTTGGTTTTTAGATCTGAGAAGTACTTAAAACCTCAAATGATAGCCTTGGTGAAAATCTTAGTAAGGTATACAAGATGCGCAGCTGTAGGATAAAACCGAATAAATAAATAGATTCTTAAGGAGTCTTTCTCCTGGGGTTTTCAAAAAAGAACTGCTTATTTTGTAACCTCTACAAAAACACAACAGCAGATTGTACAAGTTAACCATTACGCTTCAGGTGTATGGCTTTTTTTGGGAATGGTCCATGGAGACAAGTGGCCCTGGGCTTAGCGGGTGAGCACTTGCACTCCGATCTGAGCTGCTGCTGGCAGCGTGCTCTGGCCCTTGTACAGCTGTCAGCAGAGTCTGTGTGGTGACTGAGCAGGGCAGCACCTGTGCCGTGGCTGTTTGTCTGTGCACCACTGTGTCAGGAGGCCAATTCTGCCCCGTGTCTGGTGATGAAATGGATGTACAGTGGGCAATGCCATACAGTCAGCAACACTTTAAACAAACAAATAACACCTATTTCTTCATACGGATTTTATCTGAGCTAGCTTCTATAGCTGGTATGTGGAAGTGTTAAACTTATTTTCCTCTGCGTGTGTTTTTAACCACATATTGTATAATTCCTTCTTTTATGTTGCTGAAAGCATACTGTATCTTGCTAGAAGAGCTGTTTAGTATGCTTCAGGACTCAGAAACTAATCTTGAAGTCTAGCCTTGAAGGGTATGATCTATTGCAATTAGAAATGTATTGCTTTGCAATTACTATTACCACTTGTTTTTACCTGCAGGCATGGAAATAAATACCTGTTGCCTGTGGATATTTATACCCTCTAAATTCCTGCAAAAAAGCCAGTCCTAATTTCTACAGCTCTGCTGGGGTAAAGCTGATGCCTCTAACAATCCCTTGCATCTGCTGAAAAGTACCGTAAGCAACCACATCTGGGTTGTAACTATGATCATGCAATTATTGTCACCTGTCTGCAGCAAAAAGTTAAAAAATAAGCATATTTAGAACACCAATCTGATCTGAAAAGTCTGAAGATTGCTGCAGTAATCTAGTTTTGGACACATTATGTGATTTTTTCACCTGGAGAATATTAATGCCCAGGCATCTTTTTCATGATTCACTCTTTAGCAATACTGGAGAATGATGTCAGAGTTACTATGTCTGTATCATCTCTTGCTCTTGTATATGATAACCGCTGTCATGAGTATTGTATTTTATACCAGGAATTAATGAAGATCAATTAATTAATAGATAAGTATATTTACATCAGTGTTCATGCAGATGCTGGCTCAGGAGTGGTGAATCAGTCAGATCTCTGTGGGATGCTGTTGGAGTGGCATGTCCAGGGAGTGGTTTAACAAGGCTGCTGTGGCAGCCACTTCACAATACAGCATTCCTGATCCAGCAGGAGAAAAGGCTGGTCCCCAGCTCTGGCCTCCTCAGCAGCATGATAGGAAGGAGTCCAAGGAGCTGATTAAAGCTGGGTCTTTGTAGGACTCTTGGGAGAGTGAAGGCAAATTATTTACTATGAAGCTCATAAAGAGCACTTAGGTGTCTTTGCTGCTCTGTGTCAGTTTCTCCATGGGCTGGATGGAATTTTCAGGCTATAGGCTGAAATGGGGAGACAAAGCTGATGTAGGTTAGAAATAATCCCTGCTCCACCTTGCTCTTTGCATTTTTTTTGCAGACTTGGGAAAAGTGAACATCCCAGGTCAGCATGTGCTCCCTTACAGTGTCAGTGCAGTTTAGGGGATGAGGGTACGTGCATGGGCTCAAGAGAGCAGAAGGATCATTGGCCCTGAGCCCTTCTGAAGGAAACTACCATAGATCAGACTTCTTCCCGTTCCCACTCATGTAAGTCTAGAGCAAGTCTATCACAGTTGGCCAAGGCTGGTGTAGCAGAAAGCTGAAATTATCCCATGTCAGAAGCTGCAGGATTTGATGGATATTTTCAGACCCAATGTAGAGGTTGTTTAACCACCTAAAAGCAGATGGTGGCATTCACTGAGAGCTGCGTGTGAAGTGAAACGACTCTCTCAGATCCTGCCTGGGCTGACTACTGTCAGACAAGACTGGAGACACTACAGTGGCATTTGTTGGGATTTGTTTATGGGAGCAAAATCTGGCATTATTCAGCATGTGTTGGGAGTGCATGCCGGGGATCAAAGTGTCTTGTGAACAGTTAGCTTGATTGGAGTTGAAGGAGTTCGCCTTTAAAACAAGACATAAAGGGAGGAGAATTTGCTTTGCTACTTGCAGTGAGTTAGGGGGGATGGCATCTCCTGGCTATTGCTTGCTAACCAGACACCGTAAGGAAATGAAATTGAGCAATAAGGGACTGCTGTGTGCATCATATACTTGTCAGGTTAGTGTGCAATGCTGGATTGAGGAGCGGTGGGATGCAGCTTTTCACCACAGAAACATTTTGAATGAGTGATTCGATGAATTTCTCCACCTCATCTAGCTAGTCTCTCTTTAATTTCAAATTTTCAGACAAAACCTTTGGCCTAGAGCTAAGAGTGGCAAAAAATTCTTTATAAAAAAGAAATTAATAGGATTTTAAAAGTAAAATTTGAAATTGTATCCTTTGCAAACCTATTTCTTGAATGGGCTGTAGGCCTTACTGGAATCTTGTTCAGCTTTTACTCTCTGTGTGTTTAGGATGCTGACTGGAAACAACTGATACAAACAGATCCTTCTCAAATTGTGCCTTACAAATCCTACAAATGTAAAAATATGTATCTCTTCCTATTGGGTGTCACAGACATACATATCCCTGCAACAAGCGTTCCTTGAATCTTAGACAGCAATGTAGTTTAGGAGAGTTTTTGTCATTGAGGGAGGATCATTGTGCTATAAGTCATACAAACCACAAAAAAGAGTGAAATTTCTTTTGTACAGTAGCAAAAGAGATTTCCTGCTGATAGGTGAATGTAGGAGATATAAATACAAGAGCAAGGTTAACACGAGTGACACACACACTTCCACCTTTCTCGCTCAGTTAATCAGATCCTGCTGGCTTTTCCAAGGAGGCTGAAATTTTCCATGGGCCATCCCTTGAAGTAGCCTGCTGTACTTTGTGTTCCCAGGGTCCCCCACACATGGGAAGAGAGGGAAAATCCCTGTTCAACTTGAAAGGTGGAAACACCGGTGGAAGGCATAGTCTTGCTCTGCTCTTCACTGTGTCCCATTTTCCTCCTCTCTTCTAAATGACCCGAAACTGCCTCCTGCCCAGTGCAAGCGGGAGATGGCTACACATTCCTGAAGCCACCCATCACTCCAACCAGCACTGTTTTCTTGACACAGACACACACAAAATAGCTGTAGGAACTGCAGCTTTGCTTGGCTTGCAGCATTACTCATCAGCAGAGAGAAAAATTTGATACGTATCTTACAATGCTGAAATCTGCTCCGTGGTTTTGTATAAACAATTCTCACATTATTGCATCCTCTCACACATGATTGTTCTGAAGCACTTAAGTAATATGAAATTATCCTCAATATAGCTGTCACAGGTGAAAAAAGCCTACAGTGTGTTATGATGTGGTTCAAGCTACTCATTGATTTCTGGACCTCCTGTAGCACTTCAGGGCATATCTCAAAGCCTAGCAATGTCCTTGAGAGCTGGCTGTTGTATCTGGATTTCTGAATGAGGTGAAAGAAGTGCTTCAACACCTTTGCATGACCTGACCATCAAGTCAGACTTCTCCCTTTGAGGGTAATTTGTACATCCCCTGCGAAGAGGTGATTCTGTAATGCTGTGAGTTTGGGTATCTGAAGACGATATAAATAGGCTGGATATCAGGAACTGCCTTAGCTACTGGGATGTGATGAATTGGGGCATGCTCCCCTGTTTGCCAGAACACTTATTTCTCTGAAGTTATTTCCCTCTAGGCAGGGGAGCTCACTAGAGTTGCAGAGCCACACATTTTAAAAAAATGGTAGTGTATTGGCATCACTGCTTGTTCTTGGACTTGCAGGCACATAAAGTTTGTCTGCCAGGTGGTGCTAATAATACCTGGCTCTCCTGCCGGGCTCATTCTGGGGAAATTGCAAACTATTTCTCATTAACAGGAGAATGATTATTGTCTGCAGCCTTTTGGTGTGGAATTGGAGCTGCAAGGTATGAATTAGCATACCAAAGTCTCTCTGAAAAAAGATTCTGGATCATGAGCCAGCCAGTTGTGTAGCTCTTGGCCAAAACTGTGTCTCTTCTTATTTGGGGATCTGAGTACAGTACTGAGGTCTTGGTAGATGGACACTGGGACTTGTCCTGGGCTCCAAGGACCAGCAAAACTATACCCAAGGCTGGTACAATGTCAGATTTGTTGACTATTCTTGTTCTGGATGAAAATCCCAATCATACTTCTGTTCCCTCCACCTTGGAAAGGCTTTTTCCAGTGGAAGCAATTTCCCAGGAGACATAACTTGTTTTCATATCTGGCCTAGTAGGGAGAATGCCAAGGGATGCTTCTTCCACCCAGTCCTGAACACCCTGTCTGTGAATGAGGTTTAATGGACAGCAATTAGTGTCAGGAATTAAGAGATATGGATAGTCACTGACTCTAGTGCACTGCTTTTCTTCTCTGTGCTTCAACAGCTTCATTTATAGAAGGGGACAAAATTATTCTGATCCACCTCTGTAAAATATTTTGTGATCCTTAACTGCATTTTGTATTTTATTTCTTCTGCTGTTCCTAATCCTCTGACAATAAATTATGAAAGGGAAATAAAATGAGCAAATATACATAGATATATTTTCCTTAAGTACATAAAGATATATATATATTTTCAGTGGACATATGGATTCCATCCTTTTGATCAGAATGGAGAAAAACATTTCTTTCAATGGGATTGCTAGGAAACTGTCTCTTTTAATGGGTTTGCTAGGAAACTGTCCTCAGTTACAGGTTTTGTAGTGAAATACTGGTTTAATGCCTTTGTAGTCTAGAGAACACATACTATGATCAGAGCTGGCAAAAAAGAGGTAATGTGTGTAATATAAATATTAAAAAAAAATTTAAAAGTCAGCTTCTAAAAATTTTGTACAAAGAAAATTTAAACTGTTTTGGTTTAGCTTTTGGGTATTTGTTAGTTATTTCTCTCACCACCTTTTAAGTATTTTTAAATATTAGTTTTATCTGTCCATTTTCCTTGCTCCTATGGATTAAAAGTGGAGAGGAAAAAGGAATAGAGAAGTCCAAAAACTGTGAAAGTGAAAAATTGTTTTACTTGACAACCCCAAAAAATTATAAAATGAAAAATGCATAAGAAATAATTTATTTCTGGAGAGACAGTAATTTTTCATGTTATAAAGTTTCAGATAAAACTTTGACTTGCCCTAACGATGTTGAAAGCACTGAAACCCATGCCCCCAAGCCACAGCATGGGCATACCCAGAGCCTTGCAGTATCATTTCTGCAGGATAATTAGCATTCTGCATAACAGTAGCCAGAGCAGTGAGGTCAGGTTTCAAAGGGAGAAACAAGGGTAGGTGCCCTGAAATGGTGTGTATGGGTTAGCTGTAACCAGCCTAGAAAGCTCTATGGTTCAGTTTTCCCTTTAACCCTTTATTGCTTAATGTATTTAGCTCCTTGCAAAGGTAAAGTGGCCATTTCTGAGCAGAATGTGACACATACCCACCTTGCCTGTTTCCACTGGTTTCAAAACAGATTCTGTGTTGGCTCTGCCACTAGCGGTCAACTAAATCAATGAACAGTACTGCATTCAGTGTATGTATATGTATCTGTAGATTTCCGTATTTATTTTAAGAGACTGTGGGGTTCCCTCCTCTTTCAACTCTTCAGAAATATCTTTTTTAAATGGGCTGCTTTTGCTGCAAAGCAAGGGCTTGCTCCCAATGTCTTTCTGCTGCTGTAAAAATCTTGTGGGAGAAGGTTTGTGGAAGTTGGTATCACCATTAGAAAAGATGAATGTTTTAATGTTAGCCTGTTAATGTGCTCTTCTGGCAAGAGGTGTTCCATTTCTCATTCCACAATAGATTTTGTGTGTGAGCATGAGTAAACACTTAGCTCTACACTCACGTGAGTCTAATGAAGCAACCAACACCTGTAAAAGTCTGACTTAATCTCTCAGCTCCTTTTAGCCTAAGCAGTATGTAAACACATAAAGGATTTTTTATTAAAATGCATCGTTGTCCTCAGATAATGCTGTGTTGGAGAGTCAGAGAAGCTGAAATTTGTCCTCCTGAGCATTGGTGTCTGGGTGCAGGTTTGTGCAAGCAGTTTTTGTCTTTCTCAGTGCTTCCAGATGGTGAAAGCGTGTGGAGAATGGTTGGGAAAAGGGGATAGTTTTCTGATGTCATGTATGTTATACATTCTCCTGGCCACTTTCTAGTTGGCAGCAGATATAATTTGGACTGCAAAAACTTAAAGTAAGTAGAGAAATTCCACTGATAATCAGGGTGCTTTCAAGAGACATATTATTAGACAAAGCAATGATGGGGGAGGGTGTGTGTGGCAAGTTACAAATGAACATCAGTGACTCCTTTAGAGTTGCACAAAATTAACAGAAATGAGATCTCTAGTTACTGAAGAGAATCTTCTGTACTGAGATAGCTATTAAAATAAAACAATCAGAGATTATGGCACATGAGAGTCTTTTTAATTGTTAATTTGCCCACTTCAAAATGACCATACAGTGAAATCTCTGTCTTTTTAAATAACATTGTTTTCCTTAAAATTGGTTTCCCTTTTCAGCGTTATCTTTCTGAGAGCACTGTGGTGATATTGTTGGGAATTATCTATCCCACACTGAGGAGAGCCTATCTGAGGCTAACACAGTCCTTGCAAAGTGCAAGGTAATTAACCATTCTCCTCCCCCTATTTATCTTGATTTTTGCTTCCATCTAGTTGTTTTTCACGCTTGTAATGTATAATTTGCATAAAGTTTTAGCACTTTCTTCCTACACAACCCCTCACTCTCCAGTCTTTCTCTCCATATCACTGCAATGAGCTGAGCGCGGATTATCTCGGAGCAAGGGTGGGTGAACTGTTCTGCCTGTGCACAGCAACACTGAGGACAATGGAGCACAGCATCAGCAATTGACACAATTCTCACTTATGGAGACATTTTGTATGCTAATGAACCTCTGATGGTAAGACCAGACTCTTTTGCTGCAAATTCTGGCAATGTGTACCTCTGATGGGAACCTAATTGCCACCCACAAGGATCTTCAGTGTAAAGGAGTGAGCAAAGAATGATGCTGAGTACTGATGTGACTCTTCTCTTGGCTTCCCTCCTATGTTTTGCCAGCAGCCAGGAAAATAGAGCCTCTAGACCAAAGCACTTGGCACCTGGTATTTCCTTTCAAGTGCTTATATAAGCCAGGTTCCTTTCACTGCTGTATTCCTCAAAGGAACTTCTCTTTAAAGCAGTCATTGCTTCCTTTGTAATTAAGCCACAAAGCATATCAGCATAGCCAGGAAACATTGACCTGGAGGCTGTTAAGTGGTGATGGTCGAGACCAAGCAGCTGCCATGACATGGCAATGTTTGAGATGAGTAAGAAGGGGCTTTGTTGCATTTTTTTGTTGTTTTAGGCAATATAAAATGAAGCAAGCACAGACGTACAGTGAGATTCAGGCATCTGTATTTACACACTCTGTATCACATGTAAGTCATGACTCTGCTGAGTAGCTTTGTGGAAGGTTGAACACTCAGAGCAATTGTTTCTAGCTTGCTCTTAGCTCAGAGTCTGTGGCTTTCGTTTTGGATGCAAAGAAGGGCTGATGAGAGCCATAGTTTGTTTTTCCCAACTAGGTCAGCTGGTTTAATTAGAGACTCTGTGTCTCCCTCCACGTCTTACTTCCCCAGGCTACTCAACTGTTTGAATAGATAATCCCAATTCCTAATAATTACAGCTGCAATATTATATATTTTGCAGAGATAACTCTTTCAACTGAAAATTTAGAGCTGCCAGTTACATCCCCTTGTATTAGCCCCATATTACTAGGAATAGTCTGGCTTTTCTTTCCTTACCTCCCTTGTGCCATGCACAGCTTTTCCTCGGACTACCAAAGTACTGTTCTGCAGAGGTGTGATTCAATACCAAACCAGACGGGGTGGTGGGACCACTATGGGGATTTGTGCATTTCTGTTTCAAAACAGGTTATGGCAGTTTGACTGGTGGCTCTACATCTGCAGGTGCAAGTTAATCTGATATTAGCCAGGTTTCAACTGATTTAATAATGTTCACACCCAAAGTTGGTTTAATTAACTTGGATGTAGACCAGGGCGTAAGAGGGGACATGTCGGTTTGGTTATTAATCAAAGGAGTAGGAGCCAGCAGATCTATCTCTCCTCCATTTCAAGCTCTCCAATAGATTAACGATGTGACCTTGGGCAGATCTCCAGGCATGTTTTTGCCTTGCTCTCCTTGGCCTGGATATAATCAATTTCTCAGAATAGATGCAATACTGAACTCACAGGCGTCTGTGAAACTTAATTCCCTGTATGCGGAAAGTGTTTTGGCAGCTGTCAGAGAGTGCACTCCGTGGGGAAGGGGCAGGGCTTTCTCACTGCCTGATCCATCCTCCCGCAGAGCGATCTCTGCCAGGAGTCATGGGTGCTGTCATCTCTCGCAGCACTGGTTCCTGCCTCTAATCCTGAATGGAAAGTGAATGGAAGGGTGTTGGAGATGGTTGGCACGGTCCTAACCAAGAGTTTACTCTCTGTTTTCCAGTATAGATGGGAAGTCCATCCACTGACTTGTTTTTTTTTTTGGTTTTTTTTTGGGGGGCTGAGGCAAAACGGTCCTCTTTGGAAAAGTGACCTTTTCCATGTTTTGCCTTTGTTTGTGGAACAGCTGTAACAATATGTCTGGCACTTGCAGGGAGCAAAGGTCAGTGAAATCACTGCTCTGCTAAATTACAGCGAGTGCTGCTCTCAGATCAGCACAGGTAAGGCTGCTCCTATGCTCCTGCCATGGACACAGCTGTGCACAGCTGCCTGCCTCACAGGTACAAGAGTACTTCCTGCTGAAGGCCTGATCCCACACACCACTCTGTTTGGGAAGTGTAGGCTTGTTGACTTCTTGGCCAACATAATTTGGCCATCTGCAGCTGTTGTTAACTGGTGAAGCCTTTCTGCCTTCCCTTTTCCCAGACAATCCAGCATGGAAAGTATAAAAGTTCTCTGTCATGATCTGTTAATTTTGTCCTGATGTGGCTTTACTGGCTGCTTCTTCTTCACATTTCCATTTTTGCTCATGGTTATTCTGGTTTGTGCTCCTCGGTTTGTTTCTCTCAGACAAACTGTGGTTTCAAAAGTAAGGGAAGGGACTCACAAGTTCACAGTAATTACCATGGTTTTGTTTGGGTCATATTTTGGTGTGTGCAAGTACTGGGTCATGAATCTCTCTTTGAAACATCAGCAGGAATCTAGGGAGAGGAACTGTGGTGCCTTTAATTTTTTCCCCCTCAGAACTGATAGTGATAAGGGATTCACATTTCTTAATTGTCCACACTGGTCCAGCGTGAGGTTCTTGATCAGAACTCAATAAATCAGACACTCCAGCCTCATGCAGGCATGCTCTAAAGGAGTGGGAAGTGAGAAAACTAAATATGACTTTCTCCTCAGAGCCCACTTATGGGTTTATTTAATAGATGGAGTTTGCACACAATTAACTAATTATGAGCAAAAGTTAGTGCTTGCGGTGAAGAGCAGGCCTTCGAAAATAAGTACTCGGCTTCATTTGAAGGGCAAACACTTGACACTCAATGTGAACTTAAGCAGGAACTGACTTTCAAAGGGAAAATTGTCTGTCAGATTTAAGTCTATACACATATTCTCTTCAATATTTGGGATTCTAAGCTCTTTGAAGGTAGTCTCTTCACTTCCCCACAAAGCACTTTTTTGTTCACCTTCACAGCAATTTTCTCTCTTCCCTCTCCCCCTCACCCCCAATCCCCTTAATGTTACAAAAGAATTCGCTTCTGGGATGAGATTCTTCTTGCTGAGTTTCAGCCCCAAATTATATTTTACAGATGACTTTGAAATTCCCTGTAAGTGTGCTCTCATTATTGGATATCTTTGATACAACTTTAAATACAACTGTGCAGACATCGCTGCCTTTAGTGCTAGGAAAATATAAAACCTACACAGAGAAAGCAATAGTCAGAGCCAAAAAACCTCTGTGATGGATAAAAGTAGGGGTATGTTTCAGATATGGGACCCTGGCTTCATAAACATTGTGAAGCTCTCTGAATTAGTCACTTCACACGATATTCTTAGGGGGAATTTTAATCAGACCATGTTGTGCAGGGGCTCATCCTGAATGGATTTAGTCTGGAGAAATCACCCTATTCAGAAGTGCTCTTTTTTTTATTTCCCCTTTGGTTTTTTTGATACTCCTCTCTCCTGGAGATCAGTACAGCAAGAGAAGATACCAAGCAAGAGCAGACCAATCAAAGCAATATTTTTCTCAATACGAAACACACTTGAAGCATGTTCACTGCAACCTACTGCAAACCACATACTTCTTCAACAGACTGGAGGACCAGTTCCCAGCTGGAGGGAAACACTGGACATGTCAAGAGAATGTGGACATCACAACTAAGAGCAGAAATTCCCCATCACTCATGTGAGCAGCCTTTTTGTATTTTTCAGGCTGCTCAAACTCCTCTTCCCAGGGGTCAAAGAAAACAGGCTAAACTCGGAGGAGGAATTTACTGCCCCAAGAATTATATCAGGATGGACAGCAAGCCATCATCCCTCACCTCTGCAGATGGCAGCCCTGTGTTTTTGGAGATGTGTACAAATTTCTTGCACAGCAGGGGTAGCAGGACACAGAAGAAACCACCCCATGCCTGTATGTGCCCTGCCACAACTCCTGACAAGCTCTTCTCTGCCTGGCACTGCAAGGGCTCTCCTGGGACAAGCTGCTGACATGGTGGATGAACAGTATCACAAGATCAAGCAGTATCACCACCACAGCTTTTTTTGTCACCACAGTTTTCCTCCAGAATGGAAATGGGACGTGTGTGGATTTGCCCTTTTTTGCATGCTGTAGAACTTTTCATGTACTATATGGCAATGTGTACCACAGCCCTTGCTATTTCAAAGGATCCTCATATAAGAGGTGCTTTGAGATCATGCTCTCAGCATGGAGAAGAAGAAAAGTAGCAAACTTTGAAGGGTTCCTTATAGGGTTTTATGAATAGGAAATTATGAGTGGCAAATTGTTCCAGTAGGCTGGAAGTTTCTGAGGTGTGCATGTGCAAAAAGACCTGTCAAAAAATCAGAGCTCCTTTACACGAAGCTCTTCTTGGCTGATTTGCTCTATCAACAGGGTATGTTGTACTGATCCTCAAGGAGCAGGAGGAGCTAAGTGTTTCTGAAATCCTCCTGCTGTGTCATTTTGAAAAGTGGTATTCATGTAATGTGTACCCTGGATCTCTTATCGTCAAGCCATTGTTCTGAATATTTCAGAAATCCTCATGCTGTGTTGTTTTGAGAATAGGTATTCAAGTACCACAGATTGCTTAGTGCTGAGCCATTGCCTTCCCGTGTCAGAGATGACAGAAAGAAGCAGATGACAATATGGCTGGCACTGGTGGAGAAAATGCTATTAAAAGTCATCAGAGGCAGGATCGAGGGTCCCTTACTGAGATATTATTTGATCAATTGGGATGCACATGGATTAACAGGGAGATGATCCTGTCTTAACCAGCTGATAAAAAAATTTATTTTAAGGCAAGAGTGCAAAGAACTGGTAAGAGAAAGCTGGAGATACGATTTATGCAGGCTTCATGATGCTTTTGCAACAGCAACAAATGCAAAAAGGCTCATGTGTGAGGTCAGCAATATGGCACAGGGGGTGATGAGTTTGAATGGATTAAGGGGTGGCCTCAATATAGGCCACAGAGAGATCATATTGCTTTGGTGTGACCTGAATGGAGGAGCGGAGAATTACATGGAGGAGAACTGGGCTAGATTTGTTACTCTTATTCATACTGTTTGTCTGAAGCCTAAGGAAGATGAAAATACTATAAAGCAAAAATATTTGCAGATAATGCAGAAATAAGGAGTGCTGCCAGTACAAAGAAGCTACATGTGTGTATAGGAAGATGAATGACCTAGATAAAACTAAAGTAATGAGGAGCTGGACAAAACAGAGGACCAGACTCTGAAATATCATACTATGCAGAAATGCAGTTCAGGAAAATTTAGTTCATGGGTAGCAGATGAAATTTGAAAGAGAAAGATTAAAACTGGTGCATAGATGTCTAGAAATTTATAGAGATATTTGAAAATATTACATAGTGGACTTAAGTTTCTAGAAATTACCCCCCTTTAGTACCTCACAGACTGTACCTGTTTTATCATCCTAATTTCTGATCAGCTGAGATTAAAGAATTATTATAGTGATAAAGATATAGCAAGAGCAAGCAGAATAATGCAGGGATTGGGGGAAAATAATTGTCCCAAATATACCAAAGAAATTAGGGCTGTACTCTGTTGAAAGAGAAGTCTGAGAGGTGAGATCATTTTGCTCCATGAAGATCTTGAGGGAATAGGAAGAATGGTTAATGCAAGACAGTTTGAATCTGTGTCAAATGCAAGAAGCAGAGGGCACAAATTAAAGTTTTGCATTATGTGGAGGGAGGTCCCGCAAGGAATTTAGTTTAAAATTCCTTTATGCAGGGAGCAGATAATATACAAGATGCTGAAAAGTGCACTCTGCTATACAAAAAGCCCAATGGGAGCACGAATTTTTACTGCTATGTTCCCCAAAGTCACATCTTTGTCTGAAGAGTGCTTTAAAGACAGCACCATTCTTCTACAGAATACAGGAGAGGGCTATAAGAAAAAATAACCTATCTGATCCTCGTGAGAATACTCAAAGTGTTTCTCCTGGATTATTGGTAGCATTTTCGGAGAGACTGGATGTCTGAACCCTTTCGAAAATTTCAGCTGTGAAGGAATTGTTTCCTGGAAGAGTCAGTGAAGTAGCTTTGAAATCACACAGGACTGGAACTGAAATTATGAGACCCCTTTGGGACATAGGACTGAGAAGACTGAATTTCTGCTTTGACTTAGTTTTTGCAAGTTTGAAAGGATTAATAATACTGCAGCAGAGGAGATAAAAAACACATGACAAAGTCTGTAAGACTCAAATGAAATGTGGCATTATTTGAATGACTCTAAAAGAATTATTTGGACCATGCATAAGAGAAGTATTTATAGGGGATTGACCTGATTGTTCAATGGATGCAGATGAATTTACCTGTTCCTCTGGCACTCAGGTGAAGGGTGATGAAAATCTGAAGTTTAATAACAGGAAAGTCCTGAATTCCCCTGTGTGCCCTTTTCCTTCTCTCTCTCTCTCTCCCACTAGTTAAGTGAAATCTGCAGGGTATTGGCTTATTGAAAACAAACAAATCCGTAAGTTTTTACTCCACTAAATTGTGCCAAGATTTTTTTTAATGCAAAGCAAACACTTGTAAAGTGTTTGTAAAAAACTTTGACTCAAAGAAATGTGTTTTGCTTCTCTCCTGCCCCTTTTCATTAGAGGATCTGTGGGCTTCCAGCATTTGAAGGACTCCTTGACCTGTCAGTGACATCTGCTAACATATTACATCTCAGCCTTGCACACAAACTGCTTGCAAGACAGTCTGAATCCAAACCTCTGAAGCAGAGCAGCAGCTGTAAATGAGTCTTTCATACAAAATAGAAAAGAACTAACCCTATTACTGTACACATCAAAAAAAATGTAGGCTGTAACCCTTTGATGTCTGCAACTTGATTTTCCCTTTCTTCCCTCAGTGCATGCACTGTCGAGCATCGCTTGCTGACACCAAGAGAATTGAATGCACAAAGTCAGGCAGAAAGGCACCTGATCCAGTCATTTACAGCACAGAGTATATACTGCTGTACAGTGAATTATTTTTACATAGGTAATTAATAATGGAGAAACAATGTAGTGACAGTGTAAGTCCCAGGGGAGAAAATAGTCAGCCTATTTATTCATTTATTCTTTGCTAAGTAAATTGATGGGATAGTCTGATGCCTTTCTGGATTCCACACGGATGATGAAACTGCAAACAAGTTTCATTTAAATAACAGGCAAATCTTCCAATTAGTCAAAGCCTAATTCTTATGCCTTGAAATGATGAGCTGCATGTACTGTGACCTCTGTCAGTTTGAAGGGGAAAAAGCTGTCGACCAAAAACCCAAGACATTGATCTGAACATTTTAGGCACCAATTCAAATACATTAATCGAGTGTGATTTGCCAAGATTCTGTAGCTGTCTTCTGGATTCCTAGGTTCATGTTAAATGGGGTATCATTAATTCTTTCACATAAACTCATCTTTTAGCTATTGGAGAGTTTAGTGGAGCTAAAGCACAGTTCTCAAGAGTATGTAGAGGATAGCACTGGACTCTGCACTCTAATGTGTGGCCACGCTCACTCCTCTGTGTGGTTTATGCTTCCAGAAATTGACCCTTGCACAGCAGCTGAAACCATAGTTTCAGTAGGGGAAGGATTTTGGAAGTAACAAAATGTTACTAATCTAAAAATAAGTTAATGGCCAAAGAACAAAAACACAACACAAATATCCCATGGCCATTGCTGTCACAAGGCAGGTATTTCTGCAGGAAAAAAGCAAGCTCCCAAAATGTGTTTTTTAAGTAAAATAGGTTGCAATTTTTTTTCTGGCTTAACCTTTCTCTCAGATTTTATGTGTCAACTTTTGCACCTGTTTATTTTCCCATCTTTGTAAGTTAAGGATCACCTCTCCTTCAATGTTCTTGCATTTTTTAAATGCAAGCTGCTGGCCAGCATACATGTGCAGCAAGAACTCCCAGAGCACAGTGAGTAAAGAATGATTTTTGCTATAACTAGCTACAGCTGAATCATGATAGATCATGCTATTTCATTGAATTTATCTTCTGAATATTAGATTTAAGAAGCTGTGTCATGTTGAAATATTGAAATATCTCAGATGTAATCCACTGTAATCCATTGTTGGAAGTTCTGAGGGGGAGAGGGCAGTGAGAGAAAGGGTTGGCTGGTGTTAGATAACCAATAATCTGCACAAACTCTTGGAGCTGGCAGCAGAGCTGCAGTCTCAACACTAGTTTCAGCCTGGGAGCGATTGACACTCCCTGTACCAGCTATTTGGCTGGAACTTAAATATGTCACTTGGCACTGAGAGTCGATAAAAGCCCTGTTATTTTCCAGGCTGAGAGCTAAACAAGACTGTAGCCTTCCTAAACCATTACGCAGTGCTTATAAGGAGTTGTTGGTTTATCTGAAGTAATTTAATCAACCTGATCATTAGTTAAATTTGCTACTTCCACACTTTATTCTAATTGTGTTTGCTCATATGCATATTACACTTTTGCCCAGTTATTTAGTTCTAATTAATAAATTGGAAACAAGCATGCTGTGAATGCTTCCCAAAGAGGATCTTCCTGATATGGAGCAGTTTGCAGGGAAAATGAGCAGGACAGCAAGACTGGAAGGTGTTCTCCAGAGCCATCCTTGCAGACCATTGAAATCTGGGGCTGGAGCTGGAAAATCCACCATGCACTGAAGGCCTGGCATCTAAAGCTAATACATTTCCTCTCCTGAGTCTGTGTGCACTGCATAACTTCTGTGTTATTTATGGGGAGATTGTTAATATTTGGGACACAAGCACTGATGAGAACAGTAAAACACTTACTGTTAAACCAAAGGAATATGTCAAGGAGGCCTAACATGCCCCTTCACTGTACTTATTCTCAGGGTCCTTTTCTTTCCATGTTCCCTATTGCAGTGCTCTTTGTGGCTGCACTGTCCATCACATCCCACTTCACTTACAAGCTGGTGGATAAAGCAAGCCCTTCCTGCAGAACAATATTAGAGCTCATGGTATAAAGCTTTCACTGTGACAGCTGCAAACTCAATGCTTTTTTAAGAGGAAAAAGTGGATTTATAGACTAGGTCTTTTTAAGCTGAAGTAAATAATAATCTTACTTTTGTTCTATTCAAGTACCTTTTCTATGGTCTTGTCTTTTGTCATCTTCCTGAGTATGGAGATATCCTGTAACTGAGAGACAGAATGAGTGTTGTCATCTCTCTCTATTGTTGAGCCAGTAGCATTTTATGTGCCATGTGTTGAAATAAGACTGATGCTTGGCACAGCTTTGCAGTGCAGTGATCTTGTATAGCTGCTGTCAGGAGTAAGGTACTGATGTTGAAGGAAGCCAGACTGGAGCTTTAAATGCACCACAGTGTGCAGGAACACATTACTAAATATGACCAAGAAAATATAACTTCAAAGTACTAAAGAGTATGTACTTCTCCCCCACTTCTTTTGTATTGGGATGAAGTCAAAACCATTTGAAACAAAAATCTGGATGCTACACATAGACACAGTCTTTGGAAATATCATCTGGTCTTTGAGATGCTCTCACACAAAGCACTTGAGAAAGATGTACCCTTCCCCTTCGGGGTGAGCCACCATGCAGCATTTAAAGAGCAGGATGCCTGCATCAGGCAAAGAGCCTCAGACTCCCCGGCTGATAGGAGAGGCCAAGTCAGAGTAAGGGTAGGGCTGTGCTGTTGTTGTCCACACTGTTGGATTATGAGTGTGCTCTCAGCCCTCTTTAGGTCCTGTGTCCCCTACTCCTCTGAATTCATGCCCAGGGGAGGTTAGGAGCATGGAACTGCTGAGCATCTGTACCCACAGGCATACAGATGAGGCTGTGTCAAACCCAGGGAGTGGGAACAAGGGGAGAGAGACCAGTGGGAACCAATCATGCTGTGCTACTTCTGCCCACTCAGGGCTGGAGAGGTGCCAGGGAGGCACGCAACAAGGCATGGTGCTGGCTGTGCCCCACTGCATCTCATACTGGGTCCCAGCATCTTCTCAGGTGCTCTTGCATTCTGGGTGGGTCCTTAGTCCCTGGAGCTGGGCTGGAGCTGCCTTATCTTGTATGGACATGAATCCTCTCGTGTTGGGCTGGTGGCTCTTCTGAGGAGGAAGCTTTGGTCTCCTGTTATCTCTCTTTGACTGAGCATCTCGTGCTGCTTGGAACATGGACATTTGTTCCTGTTAAACACTTTAACACCGAAATTGTGGAAAAAACTGCTAGAAAATCTTCTGATCAAGTCAAGTTTAAGTCTTATTAATTCTACAAGCCTTCTCTGTTTTAGCAGATGCTGGGGTTTTAAAATGCCTCTGGGAACATTGTATTTTGAGCTTTTTAGTTTTGGAAAAAAAAAATTACTCTGGCAGGGAATGGGGGAGTGGTGTCTGTCAGAGAGGAAGAGGTTATATGGAAACTGAAACAGTAAAGTTCTCAGAGAAGAGCAAGAAAAGAAAGACAACATGTAGTCCAAGAGGTCTGAAAATGAAAGGGAAGGTAAATTCATGAAAAACTGTCTATGCATTCAAAATAGTTGAACTAAAATATACTCTGCACTACAGCATGCAATGTGCATCACCCTCTCTGAATTTTAGTGACTCTAGAACTTAAGGAGTTAATTTTTTTTTCTGCCTTGTTTACTGTTTTTCTGCCCCACTGTGAGTTATTTTTTTTAATGTCAGATCTACATTGACACTTATATCAAAAAGCCTGTGATTTAACTTGATAGATCAGCTGCTGTGAGGGGGTAGGGGTGGGTAACTGACCCTACTATTGAGATATATGATGCTTATTTAGAGAAATGACATATATTCTTGATGAGATACACAGACGCAAACTGCAAACTTCTGATTCAAGGTTACTTACAAAAAAAGGAGAAAAATAAGCTGTTATTTTTTCTTCTGCCCTCCTTTCTTTTACTTAAGATAGAAAACAGAGAGTTTTCAACATTAGAAATACTATATACTGAGGATGACTCAGAGAACAGATGAGCTGTGATACCACTTGACACTTACATGGGAACAATTCAGCAGGGGTAATGGTTTTAGTCAGGGGATGGTGGAATTTGGAGCTCTCGTTCACGTCTACACAAGTTCAGCTTCGGTTCATACGTACAGAGGATGTCACTCCTGAGCTTAGGAGATTCCCCACTGCTTCATGAAATATTTCAAAAAGGTGATTTGTGGGAAATAATGCTCTCCTGATGTTTGTCTGATTCTAACCATTTGAAAGGAGGTCAAGAAAGAGATCCATAAGCTTCAATAATACCTTAGGTGGAAAAGTCAATGCTTCCTAAGCCACATCTGAAGACAGAGGAACATTCTTCAGTGTGGCTGGATGGGAATTCTACATTGTCTCTTCCAAGGGAAAATGCTGATGTGCTGTAAGAATTTCAGAAAATGAGCTATTTCATTTAAGTGAAGTATTTTCTAATAAATCACAAGTGCAATAAGAAATATCTACTTTACTGTGAACAAAATTATAAACATTGATTTTTTCAGTCAGAAACAACTTTTTCTTTTGTGTAGTAATGATAAACCAAGTCAAATCAAACATTTCAATTGAACACAACTGATTTTTTGGCTGTTTCGTTTTGCAGAAAATGATCCTGTGCCTCTTAGACTATTCTCTAATTCTATGCGATTTTATTTTTGAGGCTGGAAAAACAATTCTGATATCAAATCTTTATGGATATGAAAATTATTTGCTGCCTAGCCCTTCTTTATAACAATGTCTTGATATCTCTCTCAGAGAGTTTACAAATAGACAAATTTCTGACATTTCTTTGTGACAGAGAGAAGTTTGGGGACCTGACTAAAGATTTATAATTTGTTGATTCTTTTCCCCCCACAGCCTCCTTTGTGAATAACTGTGGCAAGATGCTTAACTTACAGTTTTCAATAGCAAAAAATAAAAAAGCCCCACAAATGCTGGAAATATGCATTACAACTCTTCATGGTAGCTGAAAGAGTCTGAAAATCTGTGGCCCAGTCTGTTTTCCATTTGTGATTATTTTGTTTATTGTTTTCTCTTTTTGTCTGTTTATGACAGTTTTTAAATGGCTCACATAAAATGCCTTCTTTAAGTGCCTTGCCTTTTACTAGACCATAGCCTCATGACCATATTTTGGGAGGAGTTCTTAATGAGTTGAAAACTAGGCCATTAATCCTTACCATCAGGTGAAAATTCTTCGCATTACTCTATATTGTCTTAGTGTCATTAGAAATTAAGGCAGGAGAATCTTTCATGAAAAGCATCAAAACTGGCCACAGCAGAAGAAAACAAATTTAAGAAAAGATGCTTGTAATCCAGAAAACTGGAGTCATGAGTGATCTTCATCGGGGTCTGGGCTTTGGGTGAGACTGTAAATCACGTATTGAGAATTTTTTTCTGAAAGAACAGACTATAACAGTGAGGTTTTTGGTCTCCAGTTAGTCCTTCACACTTATCCAAGCTGTGTGAAGAGATTTTGGTTATTTCTGGCAGAAGTGAATGGACTTCTCCTGGTCGACCACCATCTCAAAAACTTGAAGAAAGCTCCTCAGGGAGTAGAAACCGAAAGAAATTTCTAGGCATTATAGATAACTTGGGGAGGGGTACTTTTTGTCCACTTTGTTTTCTCCCGCTTGCTGTTAAGATGGTACATCCAACCCCTTTATTTAGCTAGAAACAGTTGATTTCCAGCAAGGAATCACCTGGTAATACTTTATCAGTAAATTATGCAGCCATCACACCAGGCCATTGGAGGGAATAACTCTGATTGCACTGCAGCTTTCCCGTATGACTGAATGAAACAAGGGCACTTAGAACAGACTGATGGAGCCTCCTCTAAAATTACTCAGGTCATTTGCAAGTTCTTTTCAGTTTCACTTGCAGTCCTACAACAACCTATGGTTATTCATTTCTCAGACACTTATAAATATGCAAGGGATTGAGAGGGAGCTTCAATCTGTAAGCAGCCCACCTGCAAGAACCTGTAATTAGGGCTGCCGTATTTCTAAAGGTGCCAGACCTGCTGGGCATGTGCACCCCGGTGGATGTGTGTTACAGTTACCAGATGACTGCAAATCCTAGGCAAATATAGCAGAATCTCGAAATATGTCCAGAACAAACAGAGCATGCCTGGGAAAACCCATTTATCTATGGTGGCCCTAACAACGATGCTTCACATCAGGAATTACAGGCAAAACTAGTAGTACTGACATGAACAGATATGTGGAATTTCAGTCTATGTACGAGACTGACCAAATAGCTGTGTCTAACCATGAGAAGCTGAGATTTTTGAATCCTGCCGTTTCGTGCAAGGAGACAAAGAGGACTTGTGAATCAGACAAGGGAATCACTGCTGTTACATGTGAATTCCAATTGCTCGTGTTAGCTGCTGGGTTAACAGGAAAGCATGTGGCAATTTCCAGGAGAGGGACAGGTCCTACACCCAGACAGTGAGAACAAAGAAATGCCTTGGATCCTGCCTGTTTTGAATTTTGCATTTGTAAAAATTAAAATGGTCCTCCAAAACTTGGCAGTAGCTTTTAGTGTTCATTTCATCCTGCTGTTAATTGTGACTATTTAACAGGTATGTATTAATATCAATGTAATGCTTCTGAACTTGCTTTGAATGTCCCTATTGTAGGCAGTGTAGAGCAGGTTGTATCTTGGTTTTGATATTTAAGTCCCCTTTCAGATTCTTCAGCAGAATAGAAATTGGGCTTGTGATTTCTTCCACAGCACTTCTGCAATACAGTTTTTATTACAAATGATGCCACTTTAGGCAGGATAGACACAAGCAAACTGTAAGCTCAGAATTGCCCATTGTAATCAAATTGGCTATTTTCCAAACAATTCAGTCTCTCTCGCAGTGTGACCTTTCAGAGCCCTGCACTCAGCAAAATAGGGGTATACTACCTTTCATGCAGTAGTGTTCATTTTCAGGAGAAAGCCAGGATTATTGTTCAAATTCTGTGCAATTACACCTGAGCACCTCATTGTTTTTTGGGGGGGGGGGAGGGTGCCCACACAAAAGAGTTGGTTTGGCATTTGGTACAGAGATGTGTCTGGCCTTACACACAGCAGGGCAGACACAGAAAGCGCTGAAAGCCCACTCTGCAATAAATATGTGACAAACTGAATGCCTAGAAAGAGAATGGATGTTACTGCCCAGTTTGTCCAGTTATTCTCGCCAAGCCATGCTGATGCTTTCCAGAGGTGTAATTGGACATAACGCATATGTTGAGCAGGAGATGGGGGCAGAGGGGACAGAGAAGATAACTTATTTTAGGTGTTACCTAAACAGGTAAAAGAATAAATGAGATCTGGAGTTAGGGATCCTTTAAGTTGGGTCATTTGGGCTCTAGGCTGTTTCCCACTTTCCTGGTTTTTTCCCCAGCATTATAGTTGCTCCTAGAAGCCTTTTGGTTTATATAAATACTTTAAGAAAAATCCAAACAACGATAGATTGCCCAGCAGAAAATTATTTACATGAAAACTCCTGCCTAAGCATAATTTTTCCTGATATGACATCTGCTTTGAAAATACAACACAATTTCATCTCAGATGTAAAAGTAACACCCTCACCCTTTTTTTTTGCTGACACCAAGAGATGCATAACTTGCTGACAGTAGGTGGTTGATAGCTGTATCAGTCAATCCTAAATAGTCTATAAATCCATGTACAGTGTAAAATATCATTGATTTATGTAATTGGGAATTTTTAACAATACAATTTTTTGTAACTATGTTTGTTTTTCCCTACTCAGAACCATCTTCCCTGTGAATCTGGAAGCAGTCTCTGATTGTACAGAGCCACTATGTATTCCATCCTCGTGCTTCCCTGGAGTATAAGTTATGATATATCAGCATTGTCTTTGAGGTCTACCAAATCTGTGGATATGCAATATGCTGAAGTGTGGAGATGGAATGAAGTTGAAAGGATTCATGAATAAAATGTAAGTGGAGGATACTTCAAACTAAAGCACAAATACTGCATTGTCTAAATTGAAAGAAATAGCTCCTTTTGCTCAAGTAGGAGCAATAGCAGTAACAAAAAGCTAGGATTATTGTGGCCTTTGGTCTGGGGCTCAGCTGTTATCTGAGAGTGGCACACAGAGCTACTGGAATACTTTCTTTCCACATGATGGTTGCAGGTGAACTTTGGTGAAGAAAATAAATACTGTACTGGGTAGAGAGTCTCACAGGTCTGTGTGAGAAACTTTGCCAACTCTAAGCAATCTCCCACAACCTGCAGCACCTACAGAAATAAATAAGGTTTTCAATCCAAAACAAATGATAAATGGAAAGCGCAATTCTGCCCCTGGCGTTGTCAATTTTCTCCTTCTTTTCAGGGAACCTGATTATTCACACTTAGTATATAAACATACTGCATGAGGTAAATAGGTACCAAGGCTAGTGCTGGTTTTGAACATAGATCATCATTTTACTTACTCCCTTACATCATTTAACTCTGTTCTGGTGACCCTGGGACCTGGTAATACACACTGCAACCAATAACCATAACTCCATGATCCGTATAGAATACGTGAAGGATGGTGGCAAGTGTGTAATTTATTACCTTCTGTAGTGCTGTGTTATTATTATGTGACTGTTATAGCATTCATAGTTTGACAGATTCCTATTAGCCAGTCAGTCAGAGTATGTAGTGTATTATTTTACCAATACCTGATGCATATCAATAAAGGGGGTGAGCACTGCTATAAAAGCACAGCTGAATTGGCTTGGATGTTGTGATCTCCCATTCTGAGTTCTCACCTGAAACATCAGTTTAAGATGACTGATACTTTTGTAAGGCTTAGAAAAGTCTGGTTAACTTTCTTCCCTCTTTGTCCTGAATCCTTGAAAAGAAGTGTCAAAACAGTACAAGAGGTTATTTTCACCATACTACCATTCCAACAGGAGAAGCAAAATTTACGAGAAATCTTGTACTGTGAGACAACCTGTTCTCACAAGATTTCCAGCCCATTAACTCAAGAATCAGATTATTTGGATTAGGTTTGCACAAACAGCGAAGCTTTTCAGGTGCTTATCCAAAAGGCATTGAACCAAATCTTTTGAGGTTTCCCCACATACTTAATATATTATGCAAATATTTACCATATGCAGAGAGGACAGCAAGACAGGAAAAATCTGCTTGTCCAGCAAACAGAATTAGTTATTGCTGGATGAGTAAAGATATCATGATTTCCACTGGCTGGACAGAAACATCAAGGAAAGGAGGCATAGACAGAAAGTGCCACAGGACTGAGGGTGACGGAGAGGGAGCTTGGAGCTGGAAAGGAGTGAACTGCTGGCATGTGGGAAGAGATGGAGCTTCATATAGCCATGAAACTGCGTAAAATGACAGGAAATGCAGAGCTAATTTAAAAAAAAAAAAGGAGATGAGCAGGAATAGCTGTGATTCTGGGAAGGGCAGCTGGATGCCTGCATGAGGCCAGAGCTCAGGTCACAGCTAGTGGCCTTGTGGGGGCCACAGCAGAGCTGAGCTTGGGGGTGTCAGACCTCCAGGGGACACACGCTGCTGCTGTTCTCCTGGGGCAGAATAGCTGCCTGGAGACTGTTACATCTCTGCTTGTATGCTTCATCCTCCTGCATTTCTAAAAGAGACAAAGGGTAGATCAGCCAGTAATGTTTATTTCAGGATTGTGAAGTATAATGTTCCGATTAGATGAAATACATCTGAAGAGTATTGATCAAAATTTAAGAAAATACATAGGAAAAAATGCAAGTTATCCAGATTTTTTTTCCTGTTATTTCCACTGCACAGGCAAACTGACACAACATGTTGTATATAATTCAACCATGCTGTCAGTTTTTACTAAGAATGCAATCAATATGATCTTACAAATTTTAATCAAGGTCTCTGAAACAAAGAACTTGTTATTATATAGATTCTTACCTAATGTTTCTCAGCAGTATGTTAACAAGCTGGTAGGAAGTGTAAATCTTTAAGAAGAAACAGTCTGACTGTGAAAAGACCATGATTTCTGCCTCACCCAGTGGATGATTGGCAGTAGCATGGACAGAGGGACTGTATATAAGGTAGTCCTACTGATCCTGCTCCTGAGGGCTAATATAATAATAAATACCACCACAACTGTGTCCGTTCACAATTTCATGAATCATCAAGCAAATAAAGTATGGTATTTTGTGTTACTTCATGATGAACTGCTAAGCAAAGATGCAATCATCAAGGGCTGTAGAGAGATTCTTTTTTGACTTGCCAGAGGGAAGTTTCTGCAGACACAAACTGCAGGTGGAAAGAGAACAGAGTTGTATGAAGTCATGGGAGGAAGTCAAACTGCTGCTTGCAATTCTGATTTGCTGACCTGAGTTAAACACAGGGTGAGCTTCTCTCCATCTGGCTTTAGACATTTAAATGGTAATAATTTAGGTATTATAGTCACTGTAGAATTTCTTTATACATTATGGAGAGAAAAAGGCGTTTTTAGGACGAGATTCTTTTTATTGGTTTTAGGTGTCTTCTGTAGGAGAAGCTGATTTGGGACCTCATATTTATTGTTTTCGTAAATGAATATAAGGTTCAGCAAAAGTGACCACACTTATGGTGATATTTAATCAGAAGGATATTTCCCTCTCCCCCACCGATGATCTTAACGTTTTATTCATTGTACCTTGCATCAGCTATGGCATCACAATGTGTTTTGCATGAAAGTACTCAGATTTTTGAAATAAACTTAAAAGAGATGTTTTGTTTTCTGGTCAGCTCAACAAACTGCCCAAGGAAGCAGTGGAATCACCATCCCTGGAAATGTTCAAAAAATGTGTTGATATGACACTTGGGGATGCAGTTTAGTGGTGAACATGGTGTGGTAGGTTATTGGTTGGACTCAATGATCTTACAGGTGTTTTTGAACTTTAACTGTTTTATGAATCTATGATTCTGATACTTTTTATAAGCTCTGTCAACCTCAGGTGACTGGCAGAAAATATACAAGCTACCCTTTCTTCTTCCACAGAGTGTTTAAAAATGTCTTTGAGAGGAATGTGCATGGGATGTTCTTCTACATAATTTTCTTCCCCATCTTTGATACCAATTAAAACATTATTCCTCAGTGGGACACCATTGTTTTTGCCTTTTGATACCCCTCTAGACAAACTAAGGGGATATGTGGAGAGAAGAGTGGAAGATCATTATCAAGGTGCCTCCAGTGATTCCACATGCAAGATGAGGCAATAGTGGGTGGGACAGTCCTGAGTGCCACTCCAGAGTGTCTGCCCTGCCTCTTCCATGGAGGTGGCTTCATGGTAGCTCTTCCATGGTAGCTCACAGGCATTACTTTCAAAAAGGATTTCAGCACGACCTACCTACTGGAGTAGATTTTCAAAGTCCCTGGCAGTGCTGTACACTGGATAGCTTCTGTGACAACTCTGCTGTTTATATGGAGCTTGCTGTGTTCAAGCTGTGTCTCTGTAGCTGCCCCTCCACAGAGAGCTGGCACCAACCCTTCAACAGTGAAGCTGAGCTAGATAGCACACATGTGTGTGGTGCTCTAAGGAGGTGGACAGACTTTAAAGTACTAAAATTTGTCCCAGTGACATGTCCTTAATATTGAACTAAGTGTGCCTCACAAAACACAGGCCCACAGTAAATACAAAGGGGTCTGCTCTATCACTGAGTGAAGTTCTTCAAAGTCTCAGAAAAGCACCTACTATAATATTTCCATTATAGACAGAACAAGCTCTATCTTAAAAGTATGCTCTTCTGCTGTCTTCCCCTCTCCCTGCTTTCTTTTTCTTTTTTTCTTTTTTTTTCACATAGAAGGTGCAGGTGCCTGTAAAGAGTCATCAGAAAATGCAGTTACTCAGAAAATTTCCCACTTCTAGCTCATGATCCTTAAATGTCACCACTGCTGAGTGCTTAGAGGAGTTTTCAGGTCTGGGTAAATTCTAGCTGGAAACCCATAATTAAAGCAGCCTTAAATCATACATCAAATATTCTCAGCCAAACAGCGGATACTCCTCCTCTTGCTATTTTTTACTGACCATTTTATTTATCTCCGTCACTTACCCACCCAGCACTAGGCTTTTGGCTCTCCCTTTGGAGATGCCTGAACCTCTTCCCTGACTGCGTGGAGTTGCTAATTTAGGATTAGTTAATGCTGAGGCTAAGTATCTATTTGTAGGTACTGTAATATTTAACACAGACATCTAGAGTAGGCACTCTGATTCTTGCTCTTTTTCATTTAGTACTCTTCATAAATGTAGAGGATGCCAAGGATGGAGAAACTGAGTCTTGATTTTTCAGTCTTCATCATAAAGATTAACATTTCAACCAAGCCAGAACTGGTGCATAGAAATAAACTGGTACTTAATTATTTGTTCCAATTGCAAAGTATATGTCTTAGATCTAAGAAGAGCTTTCTTCTCTGTGTGGAAACATGCACCTCAAAAGTGAAAACTAAAAAATGTAGTTTTCTCCAAAATAGTTCTTTATACTTTTCTTCCCCCAAGAAATTTTCTGTGCAGAACAGTTCAGCTAAAAGTGCAACTTTGTATTTGTTGAAGGAGGCAGCAATATTTATTCTGAATCAGTACAACAGCCCTCCTCTCATGGGAAGGATTCAGGGCCAAATGTCATGTCCACGATACGATGCTGAGTAGAAATTACAGGGCTGTGGCTCACATAACATACCCTTTCCACTAACCAAAATGAAACATGTCATTGTGGAAGGATAAATGGCAATCTTTGGCTGTCATGCACTAGGATCTTATTATAGACACAGAGATAATGAAACTAATGTATCCTGAGGCAGTGTTGCTTAAAAGAGTATCAGAAGAGGAGAATGTGTGCTGAATTTCATTTACTGAGACTTTTTCTAATGTGTTTGGGGCTAAATTTTGGCAAACTATACAGAGGCTTAGTCCTTCAGAAGTGAAGTGTTGTTTGGACAGCTGGCAAAAGGATAATTCTGCACTGGGTTTGCACACCTATTTGTGAAGCTTTTTTTTTTTTTTTTTTTGTCTGGAAATGTATGCATACTTATGTGACCCTTTTTATCATTGATCAGTCCTTCACTGAGATAAACAAAGTAGAAGGTAGTCTGGGAGGAATTGAACCCCATACAAGTTTTCCACAAAGTGATTATATCTGTTAAGCAAGTGGTAGAGAGGATGGCAACAGCTGATCCAGAAACTAATAAGGTCAACTGATGCAATTTTTGAAGATGATCAGATGTGACAGAAATGAAGCTCTTATCGACAGTATATGTGTTTGGTTTTAGATACATTCTTGGATATGATATTGCCTTGTGCCTGTTCTCTCCTGATAGACTGGTGTTTTCCCTGTGCCAGTTAGGACACCTGCATTTATTTCATGACTCCACGTGCAAGCAATCTGTACTTTAATGTCTGAGTGGGCACACCATCTCTCTCCAGCAGCTGAAATAACCTATTGTAATGCACAGGAAGCATGTTAATCCTCATAATTAGCACCATTCTGGGGTTAATATAGGTGAAGAGATTTCAAACACCTTTTAATTTTGACTGTGATATTTTCTTCATTTTCTGTCCACCTTTATTTCCTCTCACAGTAGCTAGTCAACATAACTTCCTCCTCATGCTTCAAATGCTGTGGTGTCACCGACAGTTGTAAAGGGAACAAAACAATCTGAAAGGAAATTTTTTTTATGGAAAAGTTGTCTTAGCAGAGTGTTTCTTTTATTTGATTGATCCAGAAAAATAGCTTGATACATTTAGAAGATGACACACCTTATTCTGTTGAAATTTTGATTTTTTATGATCCCAAGAGTTTTTTAAAAAACTGTATAAAGCCCCATGTCCACTGGTCTACATGGCATTTATTATCTATATTATCTGGCATTTATTATTATTTATTAGGCTGCTACTCAGAAACATCAGCAAGGACTCAGTGCTATTATGCTGGGCACACTTCAAATATATAAAAGGTGACTCCTGTCTCCAGAGCTTAAGCTTTCAATCTGACTGGCTTACTAGCATGTTATAACAGTCCTGTCTCTGGCATGCTGATTTGTGGCCTTGATCAAATCACTTAGCCTTTCACTTGCTTAAAAAAAAACAAAACAAAACCCCTACTCCTGCACTTGAATGCATGATAAGTCAATAGAGTCACTCACACATGCAGAGGAGGTGTGTAGGACTGAAACCTTTGGCCATGCAACATCCGCTTTCTGAGGAGCCTATTCTGCTTTAGCTCCTGGCTGAGCTCCTCGGGTAAGAGCTATTTCATCCATTTATATCAAAATGAGTCATCCTAAAAGTCTCCACCTCTGAACCCTGGTATTCAAGCCACTTGGTTTCTTTGGGTTGACTCAGATTTGGGAGAAAGCACAAGATGAGATCAAGTAGCATATCTGACTTGGTGACAAGTTTGATTAGATGGCATGGATGTCAGCAAGGTTGGAGCAGAGCGAGCTGCAAACCTTTGAAGTCAGCCTATCTGTACCTAAAGAGACCTATTAAGACATACTGCCTTAATCCTTTTATTTCTGGAGTTTAAGCTACATTCTTGGCACTGGAAACTAGAGTATGCTGGTTCTTGTCTCTGCAGACTGATACCTTAAAAAATTTCAGAAAAACACCCCTAACTCTTCCCGGTGAGAGGTCAAAACTGCTGTCATCTCTGTGTTGTTTTTAAAAGAGATTTCAAGAAAGGAGGATATTGGAGTAGAGGTGAGGAGCAGAATAGTGGTGCAGAAGGAATGACTGGAAACATAAGAAGCAAATAGTATTTGGTCTGAGTAGCAAATGCTCGCCTACAATGAGCAGCAGTGGAAATGACGATTGTGGAAGACAATCTTATATTTGATGAGGAAGGAACATATGTGATGGGAAGATGTGAGTCATGGAGCAGATCAGATGACTGCAGCAGCTGAGCTGTGAATAAGGTGGAGTTGAAGGAGAGAGCTGCTGGGAATCCTACATGAAAGGAAATGTAGTCTCAGGGCTCTGGAGGAGTCTCTGGGTGAGAATACATAAACATTTAGAAATGGCAGAAGAAAAGATGGAATAGGACTCAGTGAGCACTTGGATGTTGGAAAGAGTAAGAATACTATAATAAATAAACAAAAAAATCTTGCTTCTTTAGGAAAGGCTTCTCATAAATATACCTGCTCACAGAGTTGATAGCTACTTACGTATTTTATCTCTGTTTTTTAGTATCAGCCTTGTAATCCATTTTTCTTCTCAACCCAGTGAAGCCCTGACTTCTGCAGCAGTTCAACATAGCTCAAAAGAGGCCTCTGAGGACTAAGACTAAAAGCATCTCCCATGAATTTCAGCACAATATGTACTTGTAGACACCTCTCATCCTTCACAGATATTTGTCTAATTGCAGTTATTTATTAATCTGAAATGTAAAGTGTCCAAGAAGACGTTGGACATTGGCAATTTAAGCTGTTCTCTCAACCTTCCCTGAAGGTTTATCCAAAATAGACCCTGAATGTTTGTCATTTGTCAAGGATTCAATAATTGGCAGGAAAGAATGGCTTTGGGCACATATGTTCCTTTTCTCCCTCTCTCTCCCAAGCATTGTGATCTTGTTTAGCTTTGTACTGTCATGTCAGCTTCTTCTGTACTTGCTAGGGTTCATCTTGTATCTTGTGATGGCACTGCAGAAGGTATTCTTGTCACCTTGAGCACTTTCCACTCTTTCCTCATGCTAACTGCTGTTTCCATGGAAGTCTGTGATGTGTTTTATTCAAAGTATAATTTGTAGAATGTTTGCTTAGAACAGAGGAAGAGAAAAATAACTTCTTCAAGGCAGAGTGAAAGAAAATAAACTCTAAATTTTAAAAAAGTCACCCTCTCTCTAAACTTTAATCCTCAGATCTACTGTATCCCCAATTAATACCATTCTGTTTAGGACTGAAGTGTTCAATGACAACATGAAGGAAGACATGTCAGGTCACAAACACAGAACATGAAATATTTTCACTTTTCCTAATTATCACCCAGCCTTACCAAAAAACAGATGGAACCACTTTCAAAGCTTTGTGTGCGCGCCCGTGTGTGTGCATATGTATGTCTGTCTTACGAACGGCTAATTCAAATCAAACTTGGGATTCTAGTCAAGACAACAGCTTCACTGCCTGAACCAGCTTGTTTCTGTACACTTATCATTACCAAAAAGAAGAAAAACTGCAATCAAGTTGCATTCAACTCCAAAGAAAAAGAATAAACCCCCCACTCTCTGATAACAGCCCACTGTGCCATACTTGCCTGTGTAACAAACATATGGAGTGGCACATACTCTGGACTGGATTCTGATTGAAATTTAACAACTAACTGTAGCATCTGCAGCTTGACTAATGCAGCTAAAAGCCCAACCAACCTCTTCCTTTTCCCCTTATTCTTATTACAGGGCTACAGGATGAAACTTTATGCACAGCAGGTGGAGGGATCCATCTGCTTATGCAGGTATGTGCAGCACAAGCTATAGATGCCCAGGAACACCACTGTACTCCACACCCTCACCAGCTGTAGTGGATTATCCAAAATACAATGCTGTCTGCACCCATTTGTTCAGCTTAGCCATGCTGAGAGTGTTTTAAATATTGCAGAAGCATAATTCTGGTGTTTTCCAAGACCTTGCAGTGTTGTTCATTATTATGAAGTGTCAGGAATTCAAAGGGAGAAACGTGTGAGAACAAAAGTAGGTGCCTCCAGCTTGCAGCAGCAGTGCTGCTAATTGGGACACTTGCAAAACAATGTCATATGTGTCATTGACTTTTACTAACCACCAGACACACCTCCAGGAAAATATAAAATGCTAATCTCATTTCTTCCCCCCCAACTTACAGCTGTTTTACAGTGGCTGCTTCTCTTGTCCCTCAGAATGGATATTGTCCAGAAGTATTTACAGACAAAAATGATCTCCTAGGACCCCTCCCACTGGGCCACAGGCATTAAGGAAAAATAAAACAAAGGAATCCCAGATGCAATGGAATGAACAGTTAAAAGGTAGGAAGGTTACATATGTGCTTCTCTGCCTTGCTCCAGCTGGGTGACACACTAATAGGTTTCTTATTCTGCTTTCTTCTGCTAAGAGACTGGAAGACATATGTCAGTTTTCCACCTTAACTGTGCATTTTCTAGTTTGTTTGGATTTATGTCATAACCTTAATGGGATTTAAATGGAATTTTTATATGTGAATAATACTCTGCATTAATGCAAGAACTTTAGGTTGCCGTGCTACCAGCTTGATTTGCATAAAGGTTTTTAAATATGAAAGAAGAATAGCCAGGCTATTGTAGATGGCAAAGTAAAAAAAAAACAACAAAACCACTGGCATAATAATAAGAGGAGAAGACAACACCCCCAGAACACTGGCTTGTGAAAGGGTTAATTCACTGACTCTTAGGTACAAGTGGGTGTGAGAGAAGAGCCCAGAGGTCATGCTAATCATGAATATTTAGTTGCTGGAGGGTCAAGGCTGGATTAAATGGTGAAGCTGAAAGGTCAATGTCATAGGTTTATACTTTATCATAAAACATTTTCTGTTCTAGTGTACTGTCTGTATTCTGTAAATGTAATTTGTCTGTCAATGCATAGCTCACGTTACACACACCCCACACAATGGGGTGCAGAAGTCTCTGTTTCCTTTAAGTATGTTGTACATTGTGAGATATCATCTGTAAACAAGAAATACAATAAGGTGTCTCACATTGAAAAATGTGCTATTATGCAATTAAATATTACAAATGTTTAATATACATTATATATATACGTTTAATATACATTATATTGTCCTCTTATTTCCCAATTATTTGTTTACCCTTGAGTATATCAAGTAGGTGTAGGAGAATACTTAGACCTTTAGTATTGTTATTTCTTCAGAACATGAATTTGAGGCACAGAGACTTCTGAAGATTTTTCCTCACAATTTTTTGGGAGCAGCACAGCAGCTGTTACTCTTAGTCATTTGCCTTAAACCTTTGCCTTATCATCCATTTGGTTTTCCAAGCCTCAACTGTGTGTGAGCAGTTCTGAGTTACTGATGGTTGTGCAGTCAGTGAACTTTCCTGATGGTGTGTTATTCATTCTTAGTGTGCCATTCTTATTTTTAAATGAATTATGTATACAACACACTTGGTGTACAGACTACTCTGCATGTGAATAATAAAGTAGAGTCTTTGCTCAGAAGAGCTGAGTCTAAGGGATTGATCCAGTAAACACTTACTCATGGGTGATTTGCTTAGCCTACTGTTGTGAGTAATCTGTTGATCTGGCCCCAAACTAATTAGATAACTTGCTGAAAAAAACAATAAGACACAGTAGGTAGTGCAGGAGGGAAGGGATGAGACACAACAGAACATAAAGACCTAGGAAGAAAAAGGATAAACACAGGCTGGTTTAGATTTGATTCAGTTGTCTGTGGCAGTGTCTTCATGGAAAGCTGTAAAGGATGGATCTTGGGCTCTGGAATGAAGTGTGTCAGGTTTCCTCCAAGCCTTACGTTTTGCTGTGTGCTCAGCCTGGCCTCCTGGCAGGCAATAGCCTTGTCTTGACCTAATTATTTTTTTATGGTCCATCTCTGCAGTCAGTTCCAGATGAGTCTTCTCAATGTTCTTTTAAGAGTAGGTGAGATTGAATAAACACACAGGTCCAAAGAGCATGAGAGTGGGCTGAGTTAAGCCATGCTGTTTGCAAGCTGTGGAAGGATGGTCAGTGGCTCGGTCAGAGGCAGACTTAGGTTTCTTGTGAATGAATTTGTTCCTTGCCCGTGGGGACAGAGCTGCAGCAGCCAGGTGTGTGTGTATGACTGTCATGGAAAAAAAGCTTTATCAGGGGATGATACTACTTTGGAGTTGAGACCTGGCTCTTTATCTCATGAGGAAGCAGCATATGCAGTGCCAGTGTACCAGAACTCCGGTCTTGTGTTCGCTCCTCAGATTCCTGCAGAGTGGGAGATGGAGCACTTATTTTGAGTTATGAGATTTTGCGTTGTTACAAATAAGTTTAAAGCACTTTATGAAGATTGAGACCTAGATAATCACTGTTAGAGTATGGTTAGTTTCTGTTGAATCGTAATCTTTAGTTTGTACTTAAAGGTCCTGTTTGTACTGCTGTAAATGCTTGGACTTGCAGAGACCATGGTTTTTGCATTTAAAAGCTGCAGTAAGGTATGAAGACTTTGGCAGAAAAATACAAAACCCAGACCCCATGCATTTTTATCTGGGAGGTGACGCAGGGCAGATTATCAGTGGAGCTGGGGCAGTGAAGGGCAGAATGGAAATACCTGTCGGTGGCTTTGGAAGCCCTTGGCTGATGGAGCTGGTAACACACTGCTTTTAAGCATCCTTGGAACAGTTTCCTGGCTTCTGTTCGCATTCTCTGTGTGACCTAGGCTAAAGGATCCTGACAAGAAAAGTCCACTTATAATTATGGACAAAATTATTATCTCAAATGTTTATTCAAGATTCTCATTTCACCAACTGGTGGTGTTTGCAGCATGGAAAGGATCACAGGTGGCTCAGAAATAACAATGTAGTATTAATGCAGCTGACCACTGTGTTGGAAAAGGGATAGATGTATTTCACTAGTTGGTCCCAGATGGATAACTTTTCTTTAATGCAGAAGTAGATCAATTCTATTCTTAGTCTAATGTAGAAGTAAGTGGGAAAAAGAAGCAAAGTATAGGAAAACATCAAGGTGTTGTGCAAAATAAAATATTGATAGTAAAAATTCCAAAACAAAACTTGCTTGCTGTCTTAATTTTTATTTCTCATGTCTAATACTCCTATGAAAATACGTCTTCCTGCTCTTACATCAAATGAAATTAAAACTTCCCACTACGGAAAACTATTTTGTTTCCTTTAATTTTTTTTTTCAGCAGGAAATATATATCTCTCAAAATCTGCAGGGATAAAAGTTTAATTATGTCTTAGTTGCTTGCTGTGATTTTGAAATCAGTGCTTTAGTCTGAATAAGCACTTGGTGGGTTATAAAATGACATGATGAATATTTCTATTTCTCGTGTTAAAATCTGGTTTTTGTAAGGTAATTGACAATAATGGAGTTGACACTGGATTAACAGATGTGACCTGAAGTCAATACCAAGAAGTGTTTTTTAAGAAATGAATGAATGAATTTTTTTAAAAGTACCATACTGTGGGAGAATATATACCTGCAGCAGTAAGGATTCATCCACTCATCTTTTGCATGACAATCAAGCTGCAGATAAAGAAATGTGAATAAGCTAAAAGCCACATAAGCACTTTTTATCTTGGTAAAATTTTATGAAGACTAGGTTGTTGGACTGCATAGAAATAACCTATAAAAAAGAAACTGATACAGAAATAAAAGTTTAAACACAGCTCATGTGAATAGGTCAGTCCTAAGAACAGTAGTTTTGATTCCATGATGAAAATGATGGATGAAACTGGAGGTCAGTATGGAAATGCTGGGGAGTTTCTGGACCATGCCAGGGTGATGAGGGACGGAATGCAGGGACAGCTCCAAGGAGAGAAAGTGACATTGTTAATGGGTGGTGTTTGGGCAGATAAAATGAGGCCTGATATAGGTGATTTGGGTAGAAATTGGCTCGGGGAGTCTTGATATTCCTGTTTTGTGGCCTCCCAGCAGAGGCTGATATGGTCTGTTGTTTAGAGTGTATGTGTATGTGTTTCTGCCATGTCCCATGTGTGTGTTGTTCCACAGTGCACCCAAATCCTACTGAGTGCCTCCACTTCTAATGCCAAATCTGCAGTTCATTAATTAACAAGTCTTTCTCTGAGTGTAAATATTTTAAAGGATGCTTCTGGGCTTGTGAATAAGCCATTTATATTGCCTCCCTCCTCAGAGAGACAGAAACAGGAATGAGTGTGTTCAGAAAGATTTCTGAGAAATGGTATTTCCATGTCACGAATCAGACAAACTTTTTCTCTGTGAGTTTCCAGTCCCCTTTCAGCCTTGGACATCACTGAAAATGTACTTTAAAGATGGAAATCATCTCTTTGACTCCAGAATCTGAAAACCAGAATCTCTAGGAATGAAATTAGGAACCACTGCCCAGAAAGGATGAGAATCATCTGTACCACACTCTGCAAGTCTTGTCCCAGCTCCAGATAAAAACTGGAGAAATGCACGGGCTCTGCATGCCCTGGCACAGCCTTTTGATTTGTCTCTGATTCTTCACCGCAGTAACTGGTGTTTGGCACATCTCTTTTACTGCCTTCCTTCCTATTATATGGCTTGTCTCAGAGAGACTGGGAAATGCAAAGATCGAAGGCTGAGACTCGCTCCTGACCAGAAAGCTTTTAGAGTTTAGCTTCCTGCTGGGCAATCCTGATATATGAAGAATCAATTGTGCTAACTGCTTTAGGGAAAAATATCTAATCACTACCTCAAAATATTTCCCTCTTGGCTGGGTTAGAGCATTTCTTGTAAAAACTGAGGGGGGAAACAGGAGGGTGAGCAAGATAGTAGCACTCTAAGAAACATTTTAAAGAGAATAGCTGTTTGCTAGTCATGATAAGTACTGTAATACTTTTCTCAGATCTCTGTAACTCACTCTTCTGTAACACAAACAAATTCAAATCCATCTCTACTAGATGGAAACCAGTTTCCTTGTAATGCCCTGTGTGTCTGATCTCCAGTTTATTTCTATAAACAGATTTCTTGCATCTTCTGTTTTGATCTTTAGGATTCACTGACAACCACTTACCTAATGAGTGTGCATGAGCCATGTAGCACAACATTCATGGCAGTCAGCTTGGTGTGTATGTATCCATCCTACTCCCTCAGACAAAGGAATTGATGACAACGTGAAAGTCCCAAATGTCCTTTCATTAAGGCATTTTTTTATTTAGATACTGTTTTTAAATGATGTTTTACAAGAATGGCTTGGGGGCTTTTGTTTGTTTGTTTTTCTTTTTTTCTTTTTTTTTTTTTTTTTAAGTGTTTTGACAAAGATATGATAGCAGTGAAATGAGTAGAAATAAGAAAAAGTGCTGTGGAATCCCAGGGCCACTGCTAGAGCAGAGACATGGAGTTGGCTCATCCACCAGCACAAAGTGACTTCAGTCAAGCAATGGTGATTTGTGCCAGCTAGTGATTTCTTATTTCCTGGTAGCCCTTTGTTTTCAGTTCTGCATTTACATATTTGGCTTTTGTGTGTTTACTGAACATGGGAGGATGGGTAAATTGGGCAAAGAAGTAGAGAAATCACTTGATAAAGGTCATGGGAGGAGGCATCAGAGGGTGACAGAACAGTTTTCAGCTCTGCTTGCATTTTTTCACAGAATACTTTTGCAGTTCTTTGCCTCCTTGCTGATTTCTCTAGTTGAGCTGTAGGTTTATAATGTCTATTTTAGGGCTGATTTGCTGCTAGTAACAGGAAGTTTTGCGTGCTTGTGGAGTTTGAACGGATCTTGGGATTTTTATAGAATTACTATAACACCCATAAAGAAGAAATATCATAGTTAATATATTCAGAACAGTTCATGTATCAGTCTATAAAATAAGATTCTTCTTTTCATCAGTTTCTCTAGCTGCTGTTAGAAAGGTCTTAAAGTGGAAAAAAACTCCTACCAGTTGACCAGTGGGTTATGGCTGGACTTCTTTCTCATTTGGTATTTCAGTGCCATACATAATTATATTTATTGTTAACAATTTCTTATTGACTCCTCTTACTTCATCTCCTCTGTGTATGTGTTTCTGGCATGTTACATGGTCTCCTTTCTAACACACTGGTGAACCTGCATATATTGGAGTTTCAAATAATCTTTATGAGCTCAGTGATTATGTTATGATCTTATAAATGGATACACTGAGAATATAGAAATAGGAGAAAAAATGTGAAAGTAAAGGCAAAAATAAAAGGAAAAGCAGAGACATTTTGACACTGAGGAATATAGTTTCTTGGGTATATTTAACTGATTTGAGCATGAATTGCTTGAACACAGTATTTTTTCTACCTGATTACTCTGAATCAGTGCTGAAATAAGTGGGATAAACTGCTTTCCCTTGGGATGGTGAATATGATGGTGTTTAAAGAACTTTTAATAAGGATGCAATTCAGGCCTCAATGGATGCATAGATAAGAAGTGAGGTACGCTAAATGTTAATCTCTTTGGCCCTTCCAATGAGGTCAGGTTAACTCAAATTCATGTGCTTCTCAAAGAAACTTTGGGCCAAATAGTGTACACTGACCTCCACTATTTTAATTCTGATAGTTGCATCTTGCTTTTTAAAAATTTTTAAATTTTATTTATTTTTAGTTTGCAATTCTTGCTTTTTTAAAATTTAATTTTATTTTTTTTTAAAATCTCAAAATAGGAAAAGAAAACATTCAGAGCAGATTTGAGTCTGAGGAAGGTTTTGTACAGCTTTAGCTAAAACCTCATAGCACATAGAACTACCAAGTTAAATCAAGAATGTTCTGGTCAGGACATTTTTTTGTGACTAAAACCAGTAGGAAAAACATGCTTTCATATCTGAAACAGCAATTAAATAGGCAGTGAAAGAAGTCAGAGTTTATGTTTGAATTCTGGTAACCCAGTATCAAAAGGGTAGGTCTTAATGTTGCTGATAAAAATTAAACAAGAAATATATCTTCTTTTCCAATTCCTAGAAGTCAATTATGTGATTTCTTACAATCATGTCAGGTACTGTTACAGAAAGCTGAGCTCTTGTGACTATTCCAGACCTGTTTGATGTTACTGGGCAGCCTGCCAAAGTCTCTTTTTTGTATGCCAAGATGGTAATTATTGACACTTCATAGGGAAAGGGTTTCAAGGAACTCACATCAATATTTCTTCCACAGTCAGAAACTGGAAATGCCGCTACACTAAAGAGATCTTGGAATCCTTGGGGATTATATTCCTGGACTGAATGAATACTAGAGAGTACTAAGAAAGTTAACCTCAGGCAGACAAAACAGAGCCAGTGTGCAGAAGCCTGGAGTGGAACTTGGGCAGAACTGTTTGAACACAATAAATCTGGTGAGGAGTGGGAGTGGCTGAGAAAACTTTGGATGTGCAAAATGCTGTCTTTCGGGGTTAAAAGTACATTTTAAATCAAAACTAGCAGTCAGGAAGGGACTGAGAGGCTTGATTTTACAGCTCAGGAGTAAGCCACAGAGCTCAGGGGGAAGAAGAACCATGCACTAGGAAGGCAGAAGCCATCACTTTCTGTGCTTTCAAGGTTTCATACCACATTTGTGTGTGGCATTTGACTACTTATCTCGGGTTTTCCTCACAGTTTCAGGAGTCAAATTAATTTAGTTTTGTAAGTGAGGTTTTTAAGGTGAAGGAGAGATGTCTCACTGAATGAGCAGATTTTAGACCAGAATGTGAAGTTTCTGGTCATTCTGATCCCTTTCAGGTATGAAATTTAGCACTGGCACAAGCTGTTAAGCTGGGCTCCTCTCCTGCTTGTGTGAATTGAGTATGCTTCCCTACTGAGACGGACAGCTTTACAGAGGGGTGCAGAAGTTTACGTAGATTGCCATTAAGAGTTCATACTTGGCCAGCCCTTAGCCACAGTGGTTCTAGAGGCAGGCTAAGGGTGTTGGGATCATTCATTCTGGAGAAGAGAAGGCTTCAAGGATACACCATAGTACCTTCCAGTACCTAAAAGGGCCTACAAGAAAGCTGACAAGGGACTTTTTACAAGGACATGTAGCGATAGGACAAGGGGTGATGGCTTTACAGTGAAAGAGACACCAGGTTTAGCTTAGAAGTTAGAAATTTTCCCTACAGGAATGGTGAGGAACAGGTTCCCAGAGAAGCTGTGGCAGTAGAAGTGTTCAAGACCAGTTTGGATGGGGCTTTCAGCAATCTGCCCTGGAGGAAGGTGTCCCTGCCCATGGCAGAGCGGTTGTAATGAGATGATCCTTCAGGTGCCTCCCAACCCAAATCATTGTATGCTTCTATGATTTCTCTCCTACACTGTTTTTTGAATGCTTTAGATACTTGCAGATGGTTATCACATCCTGCCCCCTGCTCGCTGCTTTGTCAAACTCCATATGCTTAAGGAGATGCTTAACTCATGTTAATCATTCCCTACATATCCCAATGTGTGTCACTTGTAATGCTAGCAAGTAATTCCATAAAAAGCAGAAATTATCAAGTTTGAATTCCTGCTGATATTTGCACTTGCGTCTGCTGATTTCTGTTTAAAGTGAAACTCTTATTTCAGTCTCTTCCTTGGTCAGAGCTGCAAGAAGGTCTCTCTTGCTTGAAAATACCAAAAACACTTAAACAATTTTCAAATTTGTTTAAAGTTACACAGAAAAGTTGCTGAGGAAGGGAAACAGACTGGCAGACAGACAGGAGGCTGAAGAGATAAGGTGAGTTGTGTGAGTCTTATTTAGTTAAGAAACCCTGGGAAAAAGTTAAAAGGAAAAGTTTATGTGGTAACTGTTACATAGTTACATTTATACAACAGATGTTACATTTCTGTATCTATGCTGAACATCTTCATTGCTGTGCTAACCCAAGCAGCCTGGCTGAAGCTGTACAATTTCAGGACATTTTAGCTTAAAGCTCAGTCTAAGGAATAAGAAAGGCTTAATATAAATAATTAGCACCTGCATGTTTTAAGGCAGGTAATAGCTGCTGATGATTTAGGCTGGAAAGTGCACCCTTAGCCCTGGTGGGTCAGGAGCTGAGCCGTGCAGCTCAGTGGCCTGTGCAGTGTGACAGTGAGGGTCAGGCAGGGACAGGGACCCTGCCAGCACCCAGGCCAAGCCATCTCCTGCTTTTGCAGCTGTATGCCAGCAGCTCTGGGCGTGTGCTGTCAGCAGCAGTGCTTGTATTAGCACAGGACAGTCAGGTCTTTGCTGCTTTATGAGCTGGAAGGTCAGCTACACTTGAGCTTCAATCCACCATCCCTTGCCCTCCATTAAGTCAGCTGCCTGAAGCTTAAAGCACAGTTTAGTCTGTGATAGAAACTTATGGGAGTCTGCTCAGGGGCAACACTCAAGCTATACCTCAAACTAATTCGACAATCCCCACGAGACAGCAGGGGTTTCTTGAGGAAGATACCTGATGCCAAGAATGTGTCTATGCAGCCCAGAATAGTTCTTTATGGCGCCGTAGTAGGAGGCTGAAAAATTTTTAAGACTATCCCAGGGAAGTCAGAGATGGGGACAAACTGTTTTACTGAAAGAGGCCGTGGATTTTGTTATTGGGAAGTAACAAATGAGTGTGTAGTGACCTTTCTTATTAATACTAAGAGCAGCTATATCACTGTAGTTTAAAAAACTTGCTCACCAGCTCTGACAAAAACTCTAACAAAGAAGCAGACAAGGGGAAGGGAAAGGTGGTGATGCTGTCCCTACAGAAATAATAGGCTGTTTTAGGTCCTTGGCAACAGCCTAAGTTGCTGGACTGGACCCCAAACCAGGAAAGGGTTGGCACCCAGGCTGGTGTAGGGGAGGAACTATTTCAGGAAGTGCTTTCTGCTCAACTCTCAGCCTGCCCTGGGCTGTTTGCCTGTGCTGCAGCAGGGCCTCAGCTTTGCCCTGCATTCCCGGGAGCTCCACGGGCTGCAACGCTGCAGGGGGACAGGACACCACCTCCCAGACAAGGAACTTCATGGGGTGGGCACTGAGTTACTGTGCATGCCTCGGCCAGGTCACTACCAAAGGTGACATGAGACATTGCTCCCCATGGTATGCCTCCTCCTCTCTCCTGTTTTTTCTTCTCTCCTTTAAAATACACTAGGCTGGTTTTCCAAACAGAAAGCAGCAAAATATTTCTGCTCTTAAGTGTTTCTTAGACTTCTGGCTTTGCACTGGGTTTAGTGAGAAGTTCATAGCCTAACAAAGAGACAGAGGCCTAAGTATTTGGTTTGAAACTTCATGTTGTGAGCTGCTACCAATCACAGTAAAGTCTAATGGGGTTACATGCTGTACGTTACATTGCCATGCTGTTCCAGTTAAAGTAATTAAAAGTGTTTGCGCATTAAACAACAAAAGAAATTGAAAAAAAAAAGAAAAGGTGCTAATCAGCTGTGTTTCAAAAAAATGCAGACAGGAATATGATGCTGTCTATATGGTTTGGAACAGTCAGGCCTATTCTATTACATGTCTGTACCAGCAGGATATAACAAAGGTAAAGATTTAAGGCAATTTTGACACCTTAAAGAGAACTGTTAGCACTGCATAGACTTTCAAATCCAAAGAGGATTCAGCCTGCTCACTTACTGCCTTCCACATCTTCAAAGGCCCATGACTCTTTTTTAATCTTTCCGCTTTGCTGTGAAGCCATAGGAAGTTATTGACTTTACAGGCAGTTTTAGTACACAATCAAGCAAGAAAAAATGCTGGTGTACTCTGAGGCTGAGTTCAAATCTTCGTCTCTTTGTGTCACTCCCCTCTCAGTGCTGGAGCAGAATTTAAAAGTGCGGAACAGATGGTGAGCTGTTATACAATGTTTTGGTTTTTGACCCCCTTGTTGAGCCAAGATTCTCTGAAGACTTTCAGGGATGCTTTGGCTACCTCACACATTTTCCAAATGTAGCTGGAAGAAGTTTTCCACAATAATATTGCTTGATTATAATTGGATACAGTTTGAACTCTGGATCTGAGCTCTGACATTGCTCTTCTTGGAACAACTCTGGGGTAAGTGAAGGCTGGAGTTCTGCCAGAGAGTGCGTTTGCTTGCTGGTCAGTGTCTCAGTGAAGTGCTGCCTACTTTCCTTTCAGGCCAAGTGTAAGAGCACTTAAATTTCCCTTTGTTTAATGCCAGGAGGTGCTATTAGAGCTGATGCTTAAATCACCAACCTCCTTGGAAAAACTGGAAAGGAACTTAGACCATGTGTTTGAATGGGTTTTTCTCGAGCTCTGGGAGCATGGACCTCTCCCCGGTTTCACTGGGGCAAAGAGCTCAAGTTTCTCTGCCCACCAAGAAAGAGATAGAAGGCAAAAAGGAATAGAAAGGCCAAAAATCCAGAAAGGTAACTGCTGGGACTGTGGTCCCAAGTGAGTACTCCTGGAGGCCCTTCTGCCCATGGTGGGCCTTGGCTTGAGGCTGAAGCTGTCTTTCACCATGTCCAGTGTGAGGGAACAAGGGCTTTGTGTCCATCCTCACATTTGCATCTGTATGAAACAAGCTTTCACCAACATCCCTTCCTCAGAAATCCTGAATATTAGCAAACACTTTGGGCTAATGTCCAATTAATGTAGGTCCTAAAATAATGTAAAATAAGTATGATGAAAAGACTGAAAAATCCCACACCAAACTATGCAAAGATCAGGAATTCAGTTTTGCATCCTGATCCTGACTGATCCGGATCCTGTGCTTCAACAATGGAAAAAATCAGCTTGCCTGTGTCCTGCAGCTCCTAGGGTGACACTGGAAAAACTTTCCTTTCAAGAGTACACATGGCATTATATTTTTCAACTGTACAAGACACCCAGAGGAAGGCTTTCAGATGGATGTTTTTTCCCATTCTTTTATTTGTGTTCTTGTCATCTTAGCACCTGAATGGTTCCTTGAAGAACCATTAAACCTAAAAAACCTTCTGTACTAAATTGATAAAACTGCTGCCCTTTTAGCAGAAGCTTCTGATGAAGTCTAAACAATAAGACCTGAAAGTATATCAACATAATTTAAAGGCATAAGGTCCTAAAAATATACCAGTGATGACAAGCAGTCACTTGTTTTGGATGTCCCCATTTTGGAACATCTAACCTGAGACATTTAGAATTGTCTTGACTGTATAGATGATCTAGGTGATCTTGTAAAATTTATGTAGTGAGAGGTTTTAGAATGGAAATATTAAAAACCCTTTAATGTTTTGAAATTCTTGAACTATAGATTTAAGAAATTTATGAATTACATGCAGAATAACTGAAAAGTAAGGGTTCTGTTTTATCTAGGTCTTATTTAGTGCTTGTATTCTCTATGTAGAAGTCAGGACAAGCAGTATTAATTGCAATTTCAAATGTTTCTAAATTTGGAGGACTTTTTTATACCAGTTGAAAACAATATGAATGAAGGACTAAAAGCCTGTCTAAACATGTTCAAGGGATAAAAGTGTTAGTATCTACCTGAGCTTTACATAATGTTGGAGAAAAATCATTGTGAAATTAAAAAGTCTAATTTAAAGAAAACACTTGGGAAGCACAGATAGTTACAGAATCTACTGATGATAGCTCTATTTTCATGGGCTGAAATTATACTCTGCCCTCTATAAAAATGAAAAAAGCCCTAACGCTGCAACAAGAAGGCAGAACATTTTTTTTTTTGGTATCGTGAGAGCTAAGCACTGAAAAGAGGAAGTTTTAGAGAAGAAAGTTTAACACACAGTGAATTGGGCCAAAGGATTTGCTGTCATCTCAAGGACCTTTGGAATCTTACTTTTGGGATTCTCATGTCATGAGAAAGTCAGAGAAGGGGGTTCTGTTAGACCTTTTATTTTCTCTCTCTTGCAATTCTTCATATTGAATGTGTGAGCCTCAAAGGATTGAATTTGAGGAGGATTTGAATGAGAACAGAATAGTGCTTGGCTTTATAAGGTTAAAGAGATTGCATTTAGTGAGCTGCAAATTAAAGGAGATGAGATGGTATATGAGATATGAGAATTACCATATGAGATGGTAATCCAAAATACTGTTTTAAATGCCATCAGGATGGATGCAGACTCAGTTGGAACGAGGTAGGAAGCTGTATGGCTGTGGTATTGTTACCTAGTGAGGACAGGAAGCACATGTGAAAGGTATGGAACACTGCTAAATAGAGACAAGGGGAGTGTTTCATTGGTCCCACAGAAAATGCTTATATGTTTACTTGTATCTTTGTAGTTTTGTAATAGACCAGGACATGCTTTCTTTCAGCTTAATGATCCTCTGCATCACATCTTTAAATATTTAGGATTTCTGGAGTCCAGCTGTAAAAAAAAAAAAAAAAAAAAAATCAAATAACTTCCCCTTCATTGAAAGCAGTAGAAGCTAGGAAACATATACAATATGCTCATTTTTGGGTTTCTGATAATTCAGCTTAGGATGTCAAAACTTTGTCAGCTTTTGCCATCCTGAAGGAAGAGCACCAGCTGTGGGCTTCTGCCCTCTTTCATTATTAGCCCTGCATCCTTTTGCTTTTCTCACTTGCATCCATGCCACCATCCTCCTGCACCACCCAGTCTGGGATGAGCTGGTAAAATTTTGCATTTATTGCTAGAATTCTAGTTTCTGTCTTTTACTTTTCAGTGAGAGACCTGGGGAGAATTCATTTAGTTCAGCTGAGGCGTTAGCAGCCTCCTCTCTGACAGCCATTACGCTGTCGTGACCTGTCCTGCACCTCTAACACTGATCTATTCATAGTTCTCATATCAGCATGCTGGGCAGGTTTTTATGCTAAATCATCTTTCTTCACTGGTCCCTACTTATACTGCAGCAAATAAAAAGGCTTAGATTAGTGCAACAGGCAAATGGGTCTCTTTATGTCCTACCGTCTCAATGTGATTTTCTGAGTGAATTAAATGGATGGACTAGCAAGGCTGGCCCTGAGACAGACACATGCTGTGGGCAAGCTATCCCACAGAGGGAACCTTACCCTGCCAGGTTATTTGGTGTTTTGTGATATTGCCTAAGTGAGGTCAGTGAAATGACTTCCCCTGGTGACGGTGAGCAATGTTTGAACATACGGCACCAGAGGTAAACCATCACTTAAGCCAGTGCCATCCCGAAATCGCCTGGCCCAAACTCCCAGTCCAGGGGGCAGGCAGACCCTCGGTGAGGAACTGGCCTGGGTATCCCATGTTCTCTGTGGGAACAGAGATCCTTGGGGCACCAGCCCTGGCTAGGGAGCGCAGGCTGCAGCAGCTGCACCGGCAGGGAACAGCGAGCCAGCCCCGCCTCCGAGCAGCGCACCAGGATGAGCAAGGAAACAACAGATGGAGACAGGCAGACGGAGGAACACCAGGAAACACAGAAAATATTAGTCAGCATCATAGGCAGTGACCTCAACATACCAAAAGTCTAAATGTTGTCAAGTCTTTTGTAGGCAGCCCAGGAATGGAGGGCTTTAAAGATAATGTTGAAGGGAAATAATGAATTGTTTCGCAGAAATTTGCAGACAGTGGCTCCTGGGCATCTGGGGGAGTGGAAGACGAAACATAAATGTGCTTGAAAATTTATTCCGAGAACCTTTCAAGCTGCCTAGTGGAAGATTTTATTGGTGAGAGCCTTTTAAGAGGCTTACTCTTGGTTCAGGGTGTGAAGAGATGGTAGAAGGCCTGGAGATAACCCAAGAAGAACCTTCTCCTAAAAGTGATGACCTTTGAAACATTGGTCTGGATAGATATGGGTGAAGAAAATGCAACATGTGAGGGCTAAAGAAAAAGAAGATACACTTTTTGGAAATAATGAAAGAAAAGGGAAAGGAAGGCATTATAGGACTTACTGGTGAAATAACAGGGGAGATTGCTATGTGCACGGATGGAAGGTACCACAGGAGCAGCCCAATGTTTTTTCTGGCACAGCTAGTTCAGATCACAAACTTGCTCTGTTGTTTTAAGGAGAAGGGAAAGAAAGTAAGATGTAGCTATGTACAACACAGAAAGAGTTAATGTCCTCTCTGAGTAAAAGAGAAGAAGGGCTCAGAGAAATGTCACAGTCAACAATTTTCTTCCTGGTCTGAAAAACAATTGGAAGTCCCAGAAAAAGCAGGTGACAGGGTGAATTTCTGAAGTACTGGTAGTTGATGTTGAAAGAGACATGAAAATTATAGAGAACAAGACCAGAACTTGGCGAATCTTAAGCAAAGAGGGTAGACTGATGTAGGCAATAGAAACATAGAGGAAGAGAAGCAAAAATAACTCATTGGCAGCCCCATTCAAATGAGGAAGAGTGGGAAAAGAGGAACAGCTAGAATTGGAATCAGCTAAGATCTCCGCAAGGAGTGAGGTAGGAGAGGCTCTTGGCAAAGCAGCATTAGACTTGGAGAAATCCTGGTTTGTGTGAGAGTCATGATCTAGACGGACTGGAACTTGGAAGATAAAGGAGAGATGCACTGAGAGATGAGAAAGAAGAGCAACTGATATGAGATGAGGGACGGCAGAATGGCAAAAACTAATAGCGGTGATGGTGTGTGAGAGTGGGGAGCGAGGGTAGGCAAGCACTGTGGATTGTGTGGGCTGGCAATTAAACCAGTGCATCTTTCAATTCAGTTTCTGTTTGGATTCTGTGGCGACAGAAACCATTCTCGTTTGACACTGTTTTGAGCTTGATAACATTTCAAAATACTTGCGTAGGCTCAGCTCCTAGTCAAGAAAAATAAAATATTCAAATCAATTTATTGCTAGTGGTAGTTCAACTTCCTGGAGGAAAAAATTGATGTGATACTCCAAAAAGATGGTGTTAGAAAAGGGTGGTGATAATATAAATGGGGAAGTGTAGGCAAGGGAAGGAGAGGGATAAAAATGGAAACGAGAGGAGGAAGAGACTGAGATGACATCCTTGGGTGGTAGCAAATAGATTGGGTTAAAAAAGAAGGGAGATAAAAAAAGCCTTTAAAAATGCTGTGAAGATTTAAGATAAATAATGTTTGGGAAAAATCCCATTCACAAAGAGTGCAAGGGATGTATACACCTTTTATGCAGCTAAGAAAAATGCAAAACAATGGAGCTGAAAATCAAGTCTGAGAAAAAAAGCAAAGCAGCTCCTGGAAGAATTGTTAAATAGAAGAGCACAAAAAAGCAAATGTCATCACAGATAAAGTCACAAAGGTAAAAGTGACAGAGTTGCTAGTTCAAGCAAGCACAGGCTCTTATTTTTACATATTTTGTAATTTAATATAACTTAATGATGTCTCAAACTCAAAACAATTCAGGTAATTCAAAGCTAATCCTTTGAAGACTGCAAGAATACAGTATATACATACATTCTCTGAAGCATTCATTTGGCAGGGAGCCTGGAAAATCCCGGTGTTTTGTGAATGCTCACATGTAGCAGTGTGCTGCCAAAATTTCAACAAGATGGTCTGACACAAATTTGCCATTGAGTTGATGGCACACCTAGTTGGCAGGCAGGATTGGTTGGAAAAGAGAAATTATTTTCAACAGGGAGTTCTGAAAAAAAATCCCAAGCCCCTCAAACCCAACACCTTTTACTCAGATTTTCTCACAATTTAAGCAAGCAAACAAACAAAACCTTGAACCAAGAGCTAAAGTGCTTGGGGATTTTGAGAAATGAATTTTGTTTATGTTCCCAGCTTTTTATTGATGTGGGTGTGAGTGGTGTTTCCCTGGTGTTCCTGAAACATGTGATAAAGGAAGGGCCTGACACCTTAAATCTGAAAACCAGATGCGCTTTTGATGTTTCAGGTTTTTCACTTATTGCTATTATTTTTATTTACTGTCTTTAAATTTTTTCTGTAAAAGTTCAAGCATTGAACTGAATTATGGCCACTGATAAGTTTTGTAAGTCTTGTGTTTCAGAGGAAGGGTAGGGGGTAGATGACAAAGGTAGGAGAAGGTTTTATGGGGTTAGAGAGAAGCTGGCTCTTGGAGGGAGCTCAGGACAGCTTGTGGGGGAGCTCAGGACAGCTTGTGGGGAAGCTGCTGTAAATTATTTTCAATTTTAAATCTATAGGATTTGGTCATCTTGTTACCAAATGTCCAAAATATTGGAATATTGTGAGATATTTTGAGCCAGCAGCCATGCTTGGCATGTCAGAAATCTTCATTATACAAGACAGAGATTTATAGGTCCAGCTGGATATAGAAACGTATTTGGAAAAAAATACTATGCATGGTTGATTTGACTGGGCTACCATAGGGGAATGAAAGGGACTTGTCTCCTGTTGGCTTTAGAAAGGCAAGAAAATTGCGTAGCTCTTTTTGCTAATTCCCTCGCTGTGGCTACTTACTTAATTAGTCAAAAAATGCTGCAGGCTCAAGAGACACCTGCATGCCTTTGCAAGGCAGATTCCTGTCCATTTCTTCTGCAGAACAGTAAAGAAGTGTCTGAAAAACAGGGCCTCCCACAAGAGGATGCTCTGATGGAGGCACCAGTGCCTGTGAGGTTGGCTCCAAAGGCAATGCCATGGAGGGGAGAGCTGAGGGACATCCCTCTCTGGTAAATACGAGGTGGGGATGTGCTAGCAAGCTAGGGGCTGGAGTAGCACTTCTGCAAGGTAATGTAAATACTTTGAGGAGGCTATAGAGCTTAGTGGATCCCAGACTGGAAAGCTATTCATATTTTCATACTATAAATAATGTAGAATATTTAACAATGCCTTAATATTGATGTTGGTGGCATACTGGTAAGCATTACTTAGCAAGTCAATGAGAATAATGTCAGACAAAGAGGTAGAAATCTTTTATCATAGATATATAATAATATTTTGCTATCACCGTTGAGGGCTCTTGCTAGCCTCTAGAAGGCAAGTTACTTTCCATGCTGATTTCCTCACGATTAGTGTCAAGTATTGTTATTTTCTTGTATCTCTGCATATACTTATGCAAGTAGATGTGTTAATACAGTATTACATTGTATTGTTTAAAAATGTATAGAGATGCCATCTGGTCCAGCTGCTGTGTGGGCCAGTAACTGTTTTATTGCTTTATTTATATCATTCTGGGACATGCTTGCTTTTAGAATTTGGGGCTAATAATGTTTCAGAGTGAAAAGATTTAGCTGTCTAGAAATGGAATAGGATAGGATTCCTTGGATAGGAACTGGGTGTTGAAATTTGGAAATGTTCATTTTCTATGTTGTTGTTACGTTCTGTTTAAGACCTTGGGCTTGAAAGCTCCCCCAGAAGTTCTGCGTTTGTATGTTATTTTGATGATATTTTCTTCAGTTTAGTTCTAATGTGATTAGCCTTTGCCTTTTAAGCTATTGGTCTTGACTACCACATTAAGAGAAATGTTGAATTCCTCTATAGTTCAAGCAAGCATTTTTGGAATTGCATGTGCACCTTCGCTCACACAGTGTGCCTGACTGACCAGGTCACGCATTAAATAAATAAAATGCTTGTGGGTGTATTCATCCTGACATCTGTGTCTCCTTGCAGTGCAAAGGCAGTCGGAGGCCAAAGGATAAAAACTGAAAGAGGAATCAAGGGAGCTGGGTCCTGATTATTGCAGAACTATTGAGCAGGGCCAAATAATTTAATCTGTTCCCCTTTTCAGTTGCTGCCACCCTATTCAGCTGGACTGTAAACTGAGGCAACTCTCTTCTATCATGCTGTTCTCTATCACAAGATCCCTGTCTCAGGTAGGGTCTCTGGCCACTTTCATATTCTAGATAATTAAATATATCTCATGCTTTAAAATTGTTTCCAATCAAATTTTGTGTTCAAGAATTATTAATTTTTTTAAAATTCAGGCTGTATGTGGGATAATAATTACATACAATTATATTTGATATTATTTCTCTAGAAGATGAGGGGTTATATTGGTGCCACAGAGCTCATTTAGCTGTTTTATATTAGCTTTTTGTGAGAATTTCAAAGAAATTATGATTTGGAAAGTAAATGAAAAAGTAAAATGAAGGAGACCTTCATTTTAAGGGAGGAGATTTTGACATGAGGTCAGCTGTGCTGCGTGGGCAGGGAATGTAAGTGAAACTCCAGTGATACCTGTTACAGAGGAGCTATCTCTGTCAACAAGCCATCTCCTTCCATCTTCCCTTTCTCTACTCCAGAGTAAAATGGAATTTGAACTTCAGAAAGGACCACAGTTCCTCTGGGGTTTGTCAAATCTGTAAGAAAAAATGAATCTTTATTAACACATACAAGAGCTACCAAACATCAGTAGCTTTTGATTGTTTTTACAGCACAGTAAGGATCAAGTACTTGCCCTGGACAGCCATAGTGGTGGCCTGAGATGAACTGAATACTCTGCACTTTGGCTAAGGTGCTCATTGTTTTAGCAGTTTTTTTGAGACCTGAAGGCTTGAACATACCCAGACACTGCGACATGTCCTGTGCAGGGGCAGTCACATGGAAGATAGGGTTGGCTGCTGTGAAGAGGGATACAGTCCTGCACCAACACAGGTGAGAAGGGCAGTGCAGCAAAGCAAATGCAGAATTTTTCACCCACAGATCATTGAAGGGAGCCAGTTATGTTGCACTACTGTCTGCCTACAGGTAGATAAAATCTTCCACATTTGGACTCTACTGAGTAAATTAGAACTTCTTTTTCGGCTTTACAGTGCTGTTGTTTATTTTACCAATGAAATTTAAGTTGTTCCTACTGTAAGGTGACTCAACTCTACCAGGCACCTTTTGTCTAAAGCTGGTGTAATAGAACTTCTCATTTTTTAAAAAAGGAATTAACTGAACTTATTCTGTGGGAGTAAAAACGTATTCTCCAGACCGTTCATAGACAAAGTGCTGATTCAATGGGTCTGCAGAAGATGATTAGGGAAGAATATATGGATCACAATAAACCAGCAGAAGACAAAATGAATCTGAACTAAGGCTGCTGGAATAGGCTTGCAATTCAAGTTTTCTGAAGGAGGATTTCAGAATCAGAGACGGTAAAGCACTGAGGTGTGTCTTACCCTCTGTTCCTCTCATGACATACATGATCAATGGAAGGTAATGAATGTTGCTAACCTTCAGGTGAGGAGTCATTGAAGAAGGCTTCCTCTGTGGATGTTTTAACTCTATGAAACCAAAAGCCAGCGTTATGTAATTCCCTATTAATCTAATTGGATTCTTGCGGAAAAGAGGGTGCAATGCTCACAAGAGCAAGGTACACAGCCCCAGAGCGGAGCAGGATACACCTCTGTGAATCACACACTTCATGGGCACGACATAATGAAGGAGAAAGTAAAAAGGGTTGCAGACCAGTGCAGAAACAAGACAGACCTAATCCTGGACAGTAGTAAATGTCAGAGAATCTGCTAGAAATTGGTGAACAGAAACAAGAAACTAGTTTTCCTCCAATTACAAATAGTAGTTGGATGAAACATCTAAAATGTCGTTGTGTGGCCCAGTGGGTTTTAGAGTCTTTAGTCCAGTCTGGTTTTGGTGTGAAGGTGGGAAGAGAAAGAGAAAAGAATAAATTTCCCACCTATCTAGCATCTGAGGAAACTTTGGAAATGCCTGAGCAGACAAGCATGTTGTCCCGAGATATTGCTGGGTGTGCAATAGCTAATGAAAACTTTATTTCATGGCTTTTAAAATCTACAGATGTCATTGTTTCCAATGCAAACATCTACAGGAAAGACCTGGAAACCTGTCCATGTCACATTCAGTTAATAGACAGAAGAAGAAAAAAGTATCTTATGCTGAGCTAACGTCCTCAGCCCATTTGAATTTCTCCTCATTTCAAGCACGTCACCTAGTGATGAAAGTGTGACTTATATCTGAATCAAAGAGCTGCAGAAGAGAGCTTTGGAAGGAAATCAACTCAGACTTACTCAAGATGTTCAGAAAACACTAGTCTTTCTTACCCTATTGTGGTGGTTTTAGGTTTCAGACTATGTTTGCATTTTCTAGAAGTATGGGGTTTTTTGATAGGGATGGAAGGAGAAGATGACAATATTCACAGACCTGTGGCTTGTCAGAGTGGAAAAAATTCAGTGTTTTTGTGACATATTTTTATTTTTTGAGAAAAGATCCACTCTACAAATTGCATGGATTTTTAGTAGAGACCCAATTCTTACATTGTTCTTTTTATTTGTGCTCGAGGAGCATTCCCTTTAGTGTGATTAAGGAATAATTGGATTAATTTTGCATTGTGGTAAATGGCACGGCATTCTTTTCATGGAGTTTCTGGTTCTGCAATTACATTTCTGCAGCACTGTCTAGCAGTCATGAAAGATTAGCTGTGTTTTCTTCTTCTGCCACGCAGTTCTCTAATCTGTCTGGAACAAAAATAGATCAAGAAGTGCAGCTTTGTAGATTGTATCAAATACTTCTGTGTGTTGCTTTGTGACTGTTGGGTCATTCTTGGATACATAGGGTTGACATATATCTCTATAAGAATTATTTCCGGAAATATGTACTGTGCACTGTCACAGGGGTGTTCTCTTTCTTCCTTTTAAGTTCAAATTTCATAATTAGAACGAGATGAACAATAGCATCCTCTCACAGAAGAATAAAGATGTGCTCGACTCCTTTTCTACTGCCTTTGAAAGATGAATAAATGGGTATTTTCTGCAGCCTTGCTTAATCTTCTGTTCCTCTTCACACCTTGCTCCATTTTTGAGTATTTCAATAGGGATGCGTGAACAGCTTAGATAAGAGTCAATTCCAGAAAGAACTTCAAAAGAAAAAGGATGAGGCTAGGCAGCCTGGAGAATTCCTTTGGAAAACAAAATGCAGGTGTATTTGAGAATGCATTGGTAGAGGCCTTTGTTTCATTGTAATTTTACTTTTCCTGTGTATATGCACCTTCCCTCCTTGCTTCCCTGATTGTCCCTTTTCCTTGCCCCTTCCTTCCCTTCCTTTCCCTCTCTTCCCCTCTCTCCGGGAGGGTGCATGATACTTTAAGATCATGCATCTGTGACAAAAGAAGCTGTTTCCCCTCTATCTCACATCTGTGCATGTTCAGAGGAGTACAAACTTGCACATTCTTTACGCAGTTGTTTCCATTTGGGAGCATGGGGGATTTAGCAGAGTCACTCTCGTTGCTGTTAATGGGATTTGTTCAGCTAAAGTCTTGTGCAAGACAAACCTTTTCAAAAGAAAGAATTTCTTCACAAGTACAGATAGACCTGGTTAAAGATTCTTTTTATGAGATATAAGGCAAGATCTTAGAGCATATCTAACAATTAAAGACTGTGAACACCTTTTCACCAGTTAAAAGGCTTAATCTCACCATTATAGCCATATTTCTATTTGGCTAATTACTTCCTGCTGTGTAAAATTCTTCCTATAATTTTACTTAAAGGTATTTTTTATGCTTGTCTAAAATGACTATGCAATGTTATTGCATGATTTTTAAAGCTGAGCTCTTCAATTATCTAAGAAAATATTTGCCAAGTAAATGTTTCTATGAAAATCGTCATTATCCATTAAGTGATTTACTCCATGAACAGTATTTCCAGAGCTATGCAGCTGGTTGATTACTATGAAAAGAAAAATTACTCTAATAAATTAGTTGAAGAAAAAAAGGTAAAAATTAATTAAGATAATGTATATGTTGGATAATATTTGTCCAGCTGTTGTTCAAAGGCTATCAACTTCCATTTTGGTGGGCTTACATACTGGTAAAGCAATTCTTCTATAAATAGTTTTGAGTTTATCCTGTGATCTGCCATCGCTACTTGAAAAATGCTGTATAAATGATCATAATTATGATTGTAAATCAAACCCTATTTTAATTAGGAGCAAAATTTAATGGCATTTGAACAAGTAGGGCAGTGGGGCTACAGATGAATTGAGTGTCGCGTGGTCTGATGTGTGCACTTTGAGATAAAGTCTAAGTTGTTCAGAATCTGGGAATAATGTCTGGCTTCTGGATGCAATTGTTTGCTAACTATGCTAACTTTCCCCAAAACTGGTGACAGTGCAAATACAAATCATTATATGAAATTTGTCAAGTTCAGTAGACAATATTTCCAACCACCACATACCTCAAGACTTACTTTTACGAGTTGTTTTGTTGCATTGGCCACAATATAGATTACAAGACTTTTGTTCATTCTGTCCTAAAACATGCTATATGACTTATTTCATTGCCATTAAATAGTGCAATAATAGAGAAATATTTTGCTCTGCATCTTCAGAAGTTTTACCAATTACAGGTGAGTAGAAATTAGAATGTAACTGGACATTCTTTTATGTAAATTTAAGCGCACTACTGTTTTTTTATTTTAAAAAAATCAAAGTACTTAGCACCTTCAGGGCTCATAGCCCTGAACAAAACAAATACTTCAGACATATAAGTGGAAGCATTTTTAAATTGTTGAAATATGCTGAACTTATTTAACACAGAGACAAGTGTTTCCTATTCTGTGATCTTCTGTCTTTTGAAGGAGAGCAGTGAAACATTTGGGAAAACTTTTTTAAACCCAAATGGGCAAAGGTGAAAAAAAAAGGGTAAAGGTGGCAGAAAAAAGAACTAGTGGAGAGGGAAAAATGAAAAAGAGTAATTGCACACACAATTTTCAGGTCTTTTTCTTTTCTTAGAAACTTGTTTGAAACAATTGACCTGAAATAATGGGGAGGTGATTAAATTGAGAGATGCTGCAGATATTAATATCTGTTTGCATTAAAGGGGAGTGATTCAGAGACCTTACAAATATGTGGGTAACCAGAAGAGGAACAGCTGAATTTCAGGGCTGATAAATGCAAGATAGTACACATTGAAAATGCTCACAGACAGTGCTGGATTCATGAGCATCACTTGGATAAAAGAGCAGAGAATCATGGTAGACAGCCCAGTAAAACATCTGCTTAGTGTGATGTGATATCTGGAAATGCAAATAAAACACTAGCGTAATACAGAGAAATGTAAAAACTGTTGTAAGTGTCGGTGGCATGTTCTCAGCTTGGCTATTGCATTCATTTATTGCCATTCCATGTGAGAAAGGTAACAGAAGAAGCTTAGACACATGAAATGTGGGCAAAGCAAATTTATTAAACATTAACAAATTAACAGAAAAGATGAAAATGCAAAAATATTTTTAGAGGAGCACAGTCTTTGAAACTACACCTTGTGGAGAGACTTTTGGAATAAAGTGCATGTTAAAAGAAAGCAAAGATCTGCTCAGCCGCTGACGGCGGCAGTGGTCACAAATGGGGCATCTGAATGAATGAACGCTTTGCCAAGTGGAGATTAAGGAGGGTTACCAGTCCTCAGTTATTGATGAAGCCTCCTTTTTTTCTTTTCAAAACAAAACAAAACCAACAAATAATAAAGGACTTCCGTTGCAAATATAATTGTCTTGTTCTTTTCCCTTATGTGTTTCACAGGACATGGTTCTCCTAAAACACTGCAGCGTTCAGTTTGCTGGAGGCTGGGGCAAAACCATAGGAAGATGTGCTCTTTTTCCTTCAGACTGATGGAAACCTGATGAAGAACATTTTCCATAAATCTCCCACTATCCCTCATCCCTTATTGTACAGATGTCAGAAAAATTAGGGGCTAAAGTATCTTCCTATGAAAATAGAGGATTTTCAGAGTGAAATTTTGTTTCCCTCCACTTATCCTTGGACTTGATCCCACTTCATCTGATTGCAGTTATGTGTTTGCAGATGACTGAAATAGGAATAAATTCTGTCTGTTGAATAAAACTTTTCCATCAATGTGAAATTCTCTAATGACAGAACTTCACAGGATTTTATGAGAAAATTTCATTCCAAATCAGTGAACTCAGTCAGCCTGTTGTTTGCCCCTTTTTCTTCTGATAGTAAGGGGCTGAAGGATTTGTATGTACTATTTAGTCTTGCATTTGGTAACTCATTTTCTTTCTGTATGGAAATAACTGTAGTGGTTTATATGTTTATTCAGCTCACGGCTAACATACTTGCCTTAGCATCTCCAGCCTTTTATAGGGATGACAATATCTTCTCAAGCATTGAAATGTTAATTCATGTGTGATACCAGGTACTAATATGAAATAGAGTTGATGTGTAGAATCTTCTGCCACCCTTATTCCTTCCTGGTGTTACAAACTCTTGCTCCAAAGGCCTGACATAGCAATACACCTGAGAATATTTCAGAATTTCCAGTGGAAAATATGTAACTTATGTATTTGAATGATGTCTTCTAAAGATTCAAGTCTGGTGACATGAAAGCTTATCTCCCCAAAGTTAGGGCATGTACTGAAACACAGTACGGAAATATTCAAACACAATAGCAGCAATATTTGAAATTTATTAGGAATAGTCATTTAGAGAGTAAAGGTTTTTTGAAAGGTTTGTTTCAAAATTATTGTTCTCTGTCCCAACACTCAGCCTTAAAACATCCAAACCTATCACATCCTGGTGAAGGGTATGAAGTAAGATAGCTCAATTCAAAACAGAACAGGTATGAAAAGAATGGGAAGAACCAGGCTGTGAGAGGTGGGGGGTTTTATTTGGATTTTTGGGTTTTGAGGTGTTTTGGTTTTAGAGATTTGTCTGGATTTTTTTTTAAGTGATGTGTGTTGATTGTTTGTTTCGGTTGGGTTTCTTACCCTCCATTTTGGGCATATATTTGTCAAGATGAAACCAGTTTACTGAACACGAAGATAGAAGAACTACTTGTGCACCAGCCATTCGAATATTGAACAGTTCTCAAAAGTAGGTCTCTGGTAGATGATATCTTTTTATACACTCTGATTTTCTATGGCACAACTACAGAATCATTATGTCTCTAGGCTACTGCTTTATCACTAGCACATTAATCCTGCCAAATGTCTGTTATGTATTGTGCCATGGAAACTCTGATGAGAGAAAACACAGTGAGCACAACTTTTTGCATCCTTTTTCCAAGCTCTTGACCCTGGTAGCCTATGAGTTAGTTGAAATGATTGAAACATACAGGTAAAGAAAATAGGGATTCTGAGCACCTCCTGAGGGCTGACAGTAAGACACACAATCTTTTATTTTCTGTTTAAATCCAGCCTATTGTAGTTTTCTTATAAGCTACTAAATAAGTGATGATATAGGGAAGATACAAAACCCATTTATCAGGATTCATGCCTGTAATTTCCTCAAAAACTGCTAAACTAGGAGAGAAGCCTTCTGCACCCTGTCCATAAAGAGCCTTGTGATGGAATGGTCAAGGACAGGGTGACGGAGCCACCAGACAAGGGGATGCACCTCAGATGCCACTCTTTGGGTTCCAGTTTTTTCTCTCAGTAACATCAGATGTGTGACAGAGGTTGTTTTGTCATGTCCATGTTACCTTCTCACTGTATTCAGTGAAGCTGCAGTGGCTGGAGAGCTGTGTGGCCGCACTGTGTGGTGCAGCCCATAGTGAAGAGAGCAGCTGGTCCCCAACCCGGGGCTCAGCCCAGCACATAAAATGCCACAGGTTGACAAAGGGAGGTTCTGTTGCTTGTTTGCTGCGGTGACAGAAAGGCTTGAATTTATTTTACACACACAGACACAGGCACAGAGGCTCTTCAGTAAGGAGGTGCTTGAGGAAACAGCTGTGGGGCTGTCAGGAGTCCCTTACAGCCAATCTGAAAGATGGGTAGATGTTTTCTCTGCTTCTGAGGATGCTTGCTCTCCTTTCTGAATCCTGCTAAATCTTCCTGTCTTATAAAGAACATTCTCCCTTGAGACCATAAAGACACTTCAGAAGAGAGTGCTTTCACCCCCCTCCTTTTCAATGCAGTACATCTCACCAAGGATGAGGAATTTTCTAAAGACCTTCTCTCCTTTTACATTCAAATTGCACAGCAGTTGAACTGTGAGCTATGCTAGCAATATAGCCAGTGTAGATTTGCTTTCAGATAGAAAGTAGAGCTTTCCATCAAAAACATTTTGTTTATTTTTCAAGTGTTGTTTTGTTTAAATAGGGAGTCAAATGAATTGTTTCCTTGGCCCTTAACTCACAGAATCACAGTTTAAGGTTTAACACAAATGGATAGACAAAGTGCTGTTTGCTGAATGCCGCTTGTTAAAACATTGGCAGCTCATCACAAATTCAGGAACATGCCAGATGTCTGACTTAGTGTAAAAACACAGTGAGTCTGAGAACTATGGATAATTTCCAGCATGAGTTGTTAGATACTGAGATGATATTACTATTATTATTATCATCATCGTCATCATCATCATCACTACTAGTACTGCTACTGTTAATTTATTTTTTATTAAAGCACACCTTTAAAAATCAGAAATAAAGGTACAGAGGCAAGCCTGAAACAGAGGTTATCTTCTCCTCTGGGTATTTTCCCCTTTAAAACCAGCACACACTGATTGTTATATCCCTTCAGAAGTCAGTGATGCACTTTGTGCTTCTGGGAAGTGGCATTCCCATTCATACATGATCTGAAAGGCAGATCTGGATTCAGACCCTCACTTTATACGTTTTGCGCAAATACAGCTTCAGCTTCCTCCCACATGGGAAAAATACTGTTTTGGTAAAACTGACCCTGTAGCATTCATCGTGGCTGATACCCACTGACCAGGACACTGGGTATTAACCCAAGAATGAAAGAAAGGCAAAGCGCAGTTACACTCTGGGTGATTTTTTTTTTTTTTTTTCAGTTATTGCCTGTCAAGGTAGTTGTAACCAATGTAAGCATGAGCAATCTCAGGACTGACAGGTTTTTCAGAGATCAAGGTGATGTTATTCCACCATTGACTCTTTGATCAGGGTCTGATACTACTGAACTTCAACCTGACTCAAGGGAATATGCAAACGTTTCGCTGTTGAATCTGAGTGTGGTCAGGAAAACAGATCTTGCAAATTGGTGTGTATATCTAACTATGTCTGCACCGAGAATTTAAAGAGTATATCTGCTCTAAAAGATAAACTTGGGGGATTTTCAATAGCAGAAATGCTGTAAAATAACATATAAAATTGGGAAATGCTTTGAAATGGGCTGATGCAAACTGCACAATTCTTCAAGTCTGGCTGGGTTACTCCAGACAAAATTCTTTTGTCTCATATTTACAGAACCCAGTTTAGAAGAAAAGTAATAAACAATAATTTATTGCAGATTTTATTTTTTCTCTTCTTAGTGGATGTTACCTTTCTGGATGCAAACTAGGTAACTGAGAGCTAATGTTTTGGATGCTGCCTAGTTAAGCCATTCTGCCTGTGAATGTGCTTATTCTATTGATGTGTATACAGTGAACAGAGTAAGACACCTACAGCTTTAAGAGACTTACTAGTTTTCCTTTGGAGAAAGAAAACAGACTCTGGTAATGTCATTAATGTGATTTTCACCGATTTTTTTTGTACACTATTATTTTAAATGGTCTGCATCTGACTTTTGAGAGAGGCTCCAAATTGTGCAGCAAAGCATGTGAAAACTGAGCACAGAAAGTTAGTTGACATTACTGTTGGCTACTCATACCTCAGAAGGTTATGTTTTTTTTCTAGCTCCAATACTTCCAGACCTGTCTTTGGAAAAGTCTCAGATGCTTTTGTGTGGTGCAATGGTCACACCCAGTGGCCGGTTGGGTTAATCACATATGTGTATTCCCTATGGATATCTAAGGCAGTTTGTTACAGGAATTTCTTCTTATATACTATGACAGCTTGGAATCTAACTCGATAGCAGGAAAACAATGTATGTCCACCTTCACCTCAAGGTTTGTTCCCAAAAGACCCTGGCTGATCAAAAAGAAGGTCTGGACCATTCATGAAATGAATAGCAAAGAGGTGATGAATCCCCTGTGGAGATGTTCTTAAAATTAGGACCTTTGACTATAATGAGCTGGTGTTTAAAAAGAATGATTCAAGGACAGGCTGAAATAGGAAAACCTGTGCTTTTCCTTAGTTTAAATTCAGCTTTCTTTTAACTGTGGAAAGCCTGAAACATTTGCCTGATTCTTCTTTTTTGGCATTATCAAGGTAATTTGAAAAAAAAGACCATTTTTCTTTTCCATAAATGAAAAATGTATGGAAGCACCATGGATAAATCAAAAGAGGTGCACACATATAAACCCCCCTCCCTCTCCTCCCAGTCTAACTATAGCATCCTCTATTAGCATCACAATGACACTAATGTTTTCTTTCTCCCAATGTAGACCATTTTGTCAAGGTCCCTGTTTTCAATTAGTGTCAGCAAATGACACATGGGTGGGGATGCTCCAGGCATGTTCAGTGGAGGTAGCACTGTGGTTGCTGATTTTGGGGTGGGGGAGGGGAGAGCCAAGTTTCAAGGGGGAAAAAAGGGAGGGACTACCCTTCATATAAACCCTTGCCTTAATGCTCCCAAGGACACATATGTTAGCTCCCTCGCCCACATCACGCTTCTGCAAGTGGTCTCCAAATTCCTGCGTGGCATGGTAGGTTTCATTTACGCAATGTCGACCAAATAACAATCAAATAACAGAATTACAGAATCATTTAGGTTGGAAAAGAGCTCAAGGATCATCAAATCCAATCTGTGACCAATGACCACCTTGTCAAATAGAGCAGGGCAGTAAGTGTCACACCTGGTTTCTTGAACGCATCTGGGGACAGTGACTCCACCACCTCTCTGCGCAGTCCATTCCAATGTTTATCAATCCTTTCCATGAAAAATTCCACCAAATATCCAACCACAAACTTCCCTGGCTCTGCTTGGGTCTAGGTCCTCTCATCATGTCACTGGCTGCCTGAGAGAAGAGGCTGATCCCCACCTGGCTACACCCTCCTCTCACATAGTTTTAGGGAGGCTCCTTTTCTCCAGGCTAAACACTCCCAGCTACCTCAGCTGCTCTTCATAGGACTTGGGCTCCTTCACCAGCTTCATTGCCCTTCTCTGGGCTTGCTGCAGCATCTCAATGTCCTTGAAGAGAGGGGTCTAGAAGCAGATGCAGTACTTGAGCTGCAGCCTCACCATACAGAGAAAATAGTGGAACATTTATTTGAATAATTTTTGCTAAATCTTCAGTACTTAATTTTGCCAGTATTCCCCCAAATGTTTTAAAACATTGCCTCAAAGCCATAAATGAGTGGGATATTTTTCAGCTTCTTTCCAGTAGTCTCACCTTCTCACCTAGAACAGAAAATACCTGTCAATTTCTATGCATTTCTCTTCTTTTACCTGCAGCATCTGCTACTTGATACTTCTTGCATTTTTTTCCCCCCAGAAACTGGAAAAGTTGCTCCCTTCTGCTATGAAAAGTTCTGCTACAGCTTCTGCATTGTTGACTGGGTGCTGGCACCTGAAGGAACTATACCAAGGCTTCTATGATCTTTTTCTACTGAGAAGCTTCTGTACATTTCCTGGTTGGGATGCAGACTTTGGATACTGGATTTGAATGTACTGACAGTAGTCTTGCTTTACTTAATTTTCCCTCACTCACATATAATCCATGGTGTCCCAGGGCTCCACAGACCATGTATTAGACAAAGGAGAACAGGCATTCATCACAGATTTTTAAAAATAACTACGAATTCCTTTTTCTTGATGAAATTTTCTTTTGTGCTTAGATCGCTGAAAAAAATCCCAGCATGTTACTCTGTGAACACTGAGAGAATGGTGCCACTAATTCTCATTTGAACTGAGACAGCCAATCTGGAAACAACATAGGATGAATTCTTGGATCTCTGAAGTGGGCTGAGAGGCTTTATGTCAGGAAACACCCCCAAAACCCAAGTACTAATATATTACAGATGGGTTTTCTTGCACCCCATAGCCTGGAGAAGTGCAGGAATTTGTGCTCACTCTTAGTTTTTGCTTTGCAGGTCACATTCAAATGAAGCTTCCACATGGGATCACACAACAAAAAAGAGCAGCTATAGTTGAAGAAAGAGAGCTGGCCTGCTTTTTGTATCAGTTCCCTTGTTGGTTGTTTGAATATGCAGGTGATACAAAGGGACTCTGTCACATCCAGTTCGTCCCCCAGTTCAGCTTATATTCAAGAGTCAACGCAACCCCTAAATTTAGTGAAAGTTTTTGTTATTTAATAAAAATAAGAAAACTTAAGTCAAAATCCATTTCTGTGCTGCAATAGTGCTGGTACATGGGACTCATATAGGAGAACTTTGTATAAACAAAATAAAACCGTTGTGCTACTTTCTCTAACTAAATTTATGGAAGCGAAAAAAAACCCTGTTTGCCTACTTTTATTGTATTGATATAATTCCATTTCAACTCCAGTTGACATATAGGTCTATTTATGTGAAGTGCCAACTGTTATTTAATGATTAATAAGCAATGGAGAAATATGAAATTATTTGTAAAGTTCTTTCTAGCTTCAGTGACCTCATAAATAAATAAATAAAATAGGTAAATAAATAAATAAAGGAGTAAGAGAATAATAAAATAAATAAAGGAGTAAATAGAAGACATGCCTATATGTGTTACACTGGTCAATAAAGTCTCCTGTGCTTTATGTTCCCAAAATAGGTATGATGTGTTCTTTTAAATAGCACCAACCTATTCCTATTGCAAGTATGAAATCAGATTTAGTGGAGAAATTCTCAGTTACCTGAACCCCTACACTTTGTGACGCAGATGGAAGCGGAATCCTTCTGATCTGCCATTGTTTTTTGAGATATGACAGGGTCCAGCTGCACATGCTATAACATCTGGGATCAGGCCATGGAGCTGTGCATACCCTCACTCTTCATCTCTCTCCTCTGTGCCCACCCCAAAGTAATTCTTCCTTTTAAGGAGGAGAAACTGGACCAGGAGTCCTATAGCAAAGAATATTTGCTTCATGTTTTCCCAGGACAGACAGGTGGGCACAAGGAGTTGCTGTCTGTGCAGAGATTCCCCAGCATGGACTTTCTGCATGTGCAGTGACAGGATCGATGCTGTTATGGTCTGTGAAGCTGAAGGTCCACCAATAATGAGGGTGTATTACTTCTGCTGAAAGCAGAGCTATTGTGATGGCAGGGGGGATTAAAATCCTGTCAGATCTGAATCCAAAATGAGGTCAGTGGGAGATTTCTGAGGCATACCCTTCGATCCATGCTTCAGGGTCTGTCGAGGGTGCATTCAGGTGTGCCAAGGCTTGATGCACTCTGGTGCCTGCTAAAGTAGTTATGCCATTGCCAAGGAAGGGCCACTGTGATGATATTAAATATCCCATCTGGAAGCAGTTTTGCCACCTCATCCCCAGAATTATACAGGGTGCAGAAGATGCAGGACAAGGTTTGTAGCAGGCTGTAAGAACACAATACCTTTATATAAGCATCAAGTCTCTAACTATCCCTGGGAAAGCCTGGGCAATTTACTTTAGTTCTGTCTGCCGCTCAGTCCAGGCTCATCATTTCTGTGCTAAGGGCATGACAGTGCATCACTGACATTAATGGTGTCAAACATGTGACGTGATGCATAAGCGTGATTGCATGAATTAATGAAATGGTAACTCCCTGAACTCATTTAGCTTTTTCCTCTGCAATGCATTGGTAAATAAATGTCGCACTTACTGCATGAACCTTCAACAGAGGATGCAAACCAAAGCAAAGCAAGCGACCTTCCTCCCACAAACTAATTAATCCACACAATGCCCCCGTGCTGTTTGTTACACAGCAGCTTCTCTTACTTGGATCAAATTTGTTCCTATCACTTTGAATGCGAAAAGCAGTTGATCATTTCATCCATGTGACTACAAGGGTGACTGTCACAGCTTGCAAAGCATATGGTAGCTCTTGCAACATCAATAATAATCTCTAAGTAATGCAACTTTGGGTTGTAGTCATCTTTTATTATCACTCCAATCTTCCAGTTGCTTCCTCCTGTCTCTCTCTTTTAAAATTTTTGTCTTTCATTATTAAATGAAACCTTCTATACCCAGTGATTACATTATCAAGGATTACCTGCTGAAAGGGATCAAAACTGATCAAAATAAAGGCTGTGTTATTCTGAATAAATATTACTTATATTGAGGGGTTTAATCAAATTAATTAGAGAATGAAATTAAACAATAAGCAAGTAATGTTGTAGGCATTTTGCAGCTGGGGACATTGAAATTTAAAGAGAAAAAAGGGACTTGCCACAGGTTTGCCATACAGAATGAAATGAAACAGAATTTTCTTCTTGAAGGCTAAATGCATCCCTTACAGATTCCACGTGGAGTAGAGCTTATAAAGTGTTTATGTAAAATCTGTGGATGGCAATGAAATACTTTTTGGTTGTAATTTTAAAGTTAAATTCTGTTACATAAGGAATAAAATCCATTGCAACTATAGAAGGTAGTTTTTCTTTAAGCATATCAAAGTATTCCATTCCCACACTGAAATGAATTCAAGATTGGGCATATTCATAGCATTCCTTACAAACTCTGCAAGATTTATTTGAATCAGTCTAAATGAGGTGCCTTGCACACTCTTTCTGTTGTGGGGTATTGATAACATCTGTTTACCAATATGAGAGCAACATCCAATGACTCCATAGAGCATGACAGATTCGAATGACTGTCATGTTAAGTCAGGTGGCAGAGTGAGTGACTGGTCAGCTAATGGAAATAACAGGGGTTTCCAGGCGAAGTGAAATGGGACGGCAGCAAGTGTGGGGGACCAGCTACTTATGAGACTTATTATTTTGAGAATGAAAGAGTGAACCTAAATGTACAGGAATCATTGAAATATATTAGTATTTTTATCCAGTGACTCAGAACCTGCGTTTATGAGTCTCTTGAGTAAAACAAATAATTGACTTGTGCAAAGGAAAGATAGAGCGCTGCCATATTTAGTTAGCAAAGCCCATTCCACTTGTTTCCTGGACAGGTGAGTTTCATGGCCTTCTGTCTAGTTGTGCATTGCTGGTAGAGACATAGACCTTGTGTTCTGCTGTCATGTGGGACTGTAATGAGAGCTCTGTCACTGTGAAAGAATGAGACTAAAACCATCTCCAAGGGAGCTGGTTCTCAGGTCGGCTCTCACATATGCCCATCAATACAAATATCCCACTTCAACTTGCCAGGGCAGTTCTGGCACAATATGATGTCAGAGTGGGTGCTTTGCAATGGAAGTCATAGGGTTTTTAGGGGTGGTGAAAGCAAAGGGTTGTTCATCCTGCCTAATCACACAGGATGTCTCTGTGAGCCTAGAAAAGTTGAGCTTGAGGGGAACCTACACTCTCCTTTGCAAAGGATGGGAAGGGATGCTTTATCTTTGCAAGAGTTTTCAGATTGCAGGCAGGATAAAACTGAGTAAAACCACACTTCTGGCTAAAATAATTTTTAAAGAAGGAGTCTGATTTTGCCTGGCTCTTGTGTGGGTACAAATGAGGAGGAAAGGCATAATGTGTTTTCTCTGTGCTCTTCCCACAGAATCAGACTTATTACACCTCTCTTAGGTATCTCAAAGTGATGTCTGTTCAGATCTGAAAGTTATCCTGAGCTCCTTTTATAGTCCATGAAAAGAAATTAGAGAGTGCTTTTTTTCTTTAGATGAAGCATATCATCCTAGCAGGTGGTCTGAGACAGCCAAAACAAATCACCCTGCGAAGCTGAGTTCTTCTTGCCGTTGCATATAAAAACTAGGGTGACTCAGATTTAGATAACTTATTTTTAAGAACAAAAGTTAGATAAGGAATAAGGACCAGCTCTTGCCCTGTTTAATTATTCTGGAAGTTGGAGGTTTCCAGGAGGGTTCAGTTTAATGAAGTAATCTTTCCTAACCTATGCTGTATTTTTCTTGATAGGTACCTGGTTCACAGACCAAGGGATATATCTTTGCTGTTGATAGGTAAATTGAGACATAGGTCAATGAAGTAAAGTACATAGGCTTGCAAGAAAACCTTTGTGTCAATGGAAAACAAGCTCAGTGAGTCTGAGCTCAACAGTCATGCGGCCACAAACCCAGCTCTTGGTCATTTTGAAATTTTTCTAGTAGTATCAGATTGATTTATAAAGATAAACTGAGTCATAAAACCTTCCTCATGTAGCTGAGAAAAGATAACACAACTGAATTCATAGAGCCCCATAATATTTTCCTACCCATAGAAGACACATTTCTTTGTCCAACTTTAAAAATAGGTACTAAGATACCCATCTTTCTTTTTTTCCCTTGCTATTGTTCACTCGTGAATATGTAACACAGCATAACATTCTCAAACTATAATCTGCTCAACATTATCTAATTGCATCTGTCATTTTACTCTGCAATAAAATACTTCTGGGGAAAAAGAAATATGGAACTTAGCACTTGAGCTACTTTTTAAAAAATTGCTTCTGATTTTAAACCTGTAGCAATGACATTTACCTGCTAAAATTTAAAAAGCAAAAACAATCTGCATGTTATCAAGCTCATATGTAGTTATCATCTGTAGCTCATATGCTACAGTGCAGGTGTACCTTGTTCAAGTGATTCTTAGGGCGGAGAGGCTCTTGTACAAGAACTGAGCTGGGGCCTATATCTCTATTTTTATTGTATGCTTTAATCAGCCTGTGGACCGCCTGTTTGATATTGTGTAATTATTGTTCCTCTGAATGTGCTAATTGCACTTTGACTGTATAACTTGTCAATGGGAGGGGTGCCAACATATTCACTACGAAACATCTTTGTGCTATCCATGCCAGATTCCCAGAAAATACATCCAAGATGGTTATTGATCCTTTTTCTTGTGCTTTTACAGCTTAATCTGCCTTCATTTCCCCCCCCCCTTTTTTTTTTTTTTTTTTTTGATTCTCAAATTGATACTCTGTGAAAGCAATTTCCTTTATCAAACCCCACGCCAGCAGTGGGCAAGCTTCTAGCAGCCTTGCGTGTCACTTGCGGTCTCTACTTTCTCACCTTTCTTCTCTCTGTTCTTTCTCCTTAGCATACCTCCTTCCTGCTGCCACTGAATGAGGATAGGAAAAGTCTATTATTGCTGCTTGATGGTTGGCATTCTCGAGTTGCACAGAAAGTATTAGGCATGAATTTGTTACTGCCTTCAAAAACCATGGGAGCCTCTACACAGACTTGTCTCCTAAAATTCAAGTACAAAGACAGTCTTGCCTTGTATGTGCTTACATAAAAAGGAAACAGCAGGGATTAATTACTTTAGACAGCTAAATAAATATTTATTTCCCCATAATAGTCTTCAAAAATATCTGTCACTGCTTCACTGCCTAACAATGGCTGGTAGCGACAAGTAGGATCTTTTTCAATGGAAGTTGCTTTTTAATGAGTGTTTTTCGAGTAGGAGGTTTAATCTGATGCTGCTTTTGGACCAATGCCTGGCCTATCCCAATACAAACTCTCTCTGATTAACAAAAGCCTGCATTTTTAAACTGATCTAGCTCAGCTGATGCTAGTTGATTCTTTTATTTAACTCAGGCTTGTTTATGAGTCAATTAGCATTTAAACTGAGCTCCCAGCCTTCATATAAACTCCCAGCCGCCTAAACCAAACAAAACAGCACTTTCTCCTACTTTTAGGGGCCACTAAGCACCTATACAATATCCTACTGTAGCATTTTTAGGTTGCCAGGGCTTAGAGAATTCATCTAGTGATTTTGGCTGAGGTTCATTCAGGGCAAAATTAGATTAGGTACCATCCTCAGAGTAGGAGTGTGCACTTCTATTTCCCTCTCAGTGTCCCTGCTGCCTTCCCGGGGAGAAACCTCCTACTGGGAGTGGTGGGGCAGGTGATTAGGTGAGATGCAGTGCACCTAAATTGGCCTGAAAATGCTGAAATACACCCATTCATTCACCTTTCCAAGGTGCCTCTCCTCCTTCTACTGTGTTAAGCAGTAAATTCCTTTATAATTTTGCTTGTATTCTATGGCACACTTGGACTTTTTTAGATTTTATGTCCACCAAATGGACCTGTTTCCCACAGATTGGAGCCATTGCCTGTGACATTCATGGGCTCATGATGTTTCTGCATAGCTTTAAGACTGGAAATAAAGATGCTATTAACTTTGGGAAATGAGCCTTCAAGCAGAAACCATGCATAGTTCAATTCCAGACCCCCAGCCGTAGGTAAAGTGTATGAATTGTTCTGTTGATTTTCCAGTGGCTCTGATGAGCTTCTTCAGGGTGCAGCTCTTTACAGGTGCTGAGATCCTCACACATACATAGAAGAGTGTGGTGACACTGAAATCATGTGGAAGGATGCTCCTGTTCTTGACCCCAGCTGCAGACAGAGAGCACAGCCTGGCCTTTCAACAGATAATGTGCCACCTTGTACTTCACATGGGTCTTTCAGAAATCTTTCAAACCTCTCGCTTTGAATTAGTAGTAGAAATTTGAAGGTACTTCATCTAATGTTGGCAATGCTCCTGATTTCAGAGGAGGTTGGACCCCATAGCCTTCAGAGGTCCCTTCCAACCAACATCTCTTCGGCCATATAAATCATTCAGTATTTAATGCTTTGGGTTTAGGTCACTGAATTCAAACACTAAAGGGCCAGCCTGTGTTTGTTGGGACAAGAAGGCTCTTTTTAGGCCATAGATAAAACTGAGCTGCTGAACTTATGTGAGAATTATTTCATACAAGTTTTCTCAGGCATTAGTAGGAGGAAGAGATGCCCATTTGAAAGCTGCATAAAAGGCTTGTCGGAGACAGAGACCGCAGGGCCACATCACCAAAAACAGCATCTGTTCTGCAGCAGTGCTCAGGCTCCTCCTGCAGGGGTGGCAGAGGGACACGCCCAGAGAGGGACAGAGTTTTGGCTTGTCCTAGACTCTCTTAAAAAGACCCGTTTCTTCCTGGTAGGCCTGGGCTGTGTCCTCCTGGGACAGAGGTGGAAGATGGAGATGGAGAGAGGGAGTGAGGACACATGGATGTGAGCAGGGAAATAAGGATGGGTGGCATAGGAAAATGAGAGAAAAAGGGTCTCAGAGCCAATGTCAAGTGGAATCTGGGACGGGGGGGGATCTGTCATGTGGAAAGGATGAGTAAGGAGAATAGGGAGAGTGGTAGAGAGCAGTGGTGCATCCTCCTCCCCTTGTCCTCAAAGGAAGCAGTGTGCTGTGGGGCGAAGGCATGCAGGTGCTGCAGGATGGGGCACTACAGAGATGTGGGGTGAGAGAGCAGGCAGCAGGAGGAGGTGTGGGGAATCCCTGAATCAGAGAGGGCAGAGGGACCGTCAGGGAACTGTGTGATGAGCAGCACCTCCTGCACTCAGACCTATGGAAGCAGCTATGTGTATAACCCACAGGGTACTCAGGGATGAGTGTGTGTTGTAGTGGTGCAGCCCAACACCTTTTCCAGCTTTGGACAAAGGGTGGGGAGAGGAGAATGTTTTCAGGAAAAAGAGATCTAATTCAAAAGTCACCTCTCTTCTTCTCCCTTCCCCCCAATCTTTATGTTTATTTGTGCAGTCAGGTACTTGATAGGTGGTTTAATATATTCATTTTATGTATGCCAGGGTAACTCCATCCCTGATTGAACTCCACTGAATTTAGATCATTATTAGAAAATTGCTTTATAAATAAGCCTGGACTGAGAGACACTTTCTATGTTAAATAGAAAGCATTGTGCTTCTAGGCTGCTGCATGTTTTCGTGAAACGCAAACACAGGCAGCAGGCACATCATTGTTAAACTAATTAAAGTTTAAAGAGAGACCTTTATATGTACTAGTCTAGCTAATTTGTTGTCACAGGATTATAATTCATTAAATATATTTTCTATTGTTAGTTAAATCAATAATAAGCAAAACAGAGCATATGGAATATGTCAGCTGATGAGTCAAGATGGAAGGAAACATCTTTACTGAGTCTGTAAGTTATGCCTTTTTCCACGGTTCCCTTTTTGGATAAATTAAATGGCTAGAAGGTTGCAGTGTAAATAACTATGATGGACTTTGCCTGCAGATGTCCTGCTATGCTGAGCTGTGGTACTTCCATTTTACAAAACCACTGGAAAACAATATTAAAGCAACAATTGCTTAGTGATAATTCAGGCCTCTGTATTGGAGACAAAATTTGGAGACGTAAATGGAGGACAAGTTGATCACATGTCATGTAAGTTATGAGAGTTTGATTTAAAATAGATGTGTGAAATGATTCATCCCAGGACACCATACCTGTTTTCATCTCTGCATGTCTGTCCCATTCCTCTTGCAGCGATGGCTCAGCTGCTCCAGCAGCATCAGCTGAACTCCTGCACAATAGAACACAGTGTTTAGAGAAAAAACAAAACAGATGCCAGCTGTGCTGCTCCACCCCAGATACTGCTTCATCAGCACAGGAGCCACCTATGCACTGGCAGCAGAATATTGAAGACAGAGGCAGGGCAGATGGCTGAAGGCAGAAGCTACAGTGCAGTAGCAGGTGAATCAGAGCTGTCAGGCCAATGTGGCATCCTTGAGCTCTAAATTCAGTTCTGGCAGTAGTTTATTGGTTGTCTTATTGGTTGTGTCAGCCTGCTGCACAGGGAAAATGCTGCATGGTGTGCTGTATCTTCTAATTTTCCTGGGAAACAGGATTGGAAGAAAGTGGATTGGAAGAAAATGGAAATGATCATCCTGTGATTTTGGAAAGTAATTTTTTTCCTACACAGAGTCAAATCTTTATGAAAAGCCATCTCTTAGGTACTGGATACCAATATTTCGGAGAGCACTGGTATGACATGGATTTGGAGGAAGCTGAAGCTCCAGAGTTTTCTTGTATTTGTATTTCACCTCTGGCCAACCTATTGTCTTTTCCTTGGCATGAATGGTTTTATGGATTCCTTCAGAGATTCTTGCCTTTGAGTTTGAACACCTGTCAGTAACAGGGAAGAGAACAAGTCCAAATGCTCTTGGTCCTAGAAGGGGCAGACTTACAACTTCCCTTTGAGTGAGGCTGAATGAAGCTAGCTGTACTCTTCTGAACATTTGCTTGATAAGGGGACTCTCCCTCAGCCTTTCTTTCAGAGCATGTAGCTGCCTATCTCACCTCCTTCCCTTATCAAATTAAAACAAGTGGTTCCGTGACTGTGGTGCTAATCAAGATGAGGGTCCTTGTGGATTTGTTCTCAACAACTCATGCTCACTGTCTCTTTTCAACAGCCCTGGTTGTCCTTCCTGTCTCCCTTCTGCCACTGTTACTGCAATCAGTTTTTTAGGTCCTCCCAGCATCTTCTAAATATCCTTTGTCTCCTTTCCTCCCTCTCATGGTCTTAAGCAATCTCTCCCATCCAGTCTTTGCACGCTGTCTGCATTTCTATCCCAAATTTACTTCCACCCCCTTTGGACTGTGGAGGATTTGACAGCTCCAGTAGCTGAGCTGTAGCAGAACAACAGGATTGCCTGCAGGGTACAGACAAACTGATTGCTAAAAAAGATAAATAATGGAGAAGTTCTACTTGTACTCTACAGCAGAAGGGTAGAAATTACCTCTTTTCTTTGCCCACCTTTGCAATTTCCTAAAGTTGTAGGATTTTAATATGTATTTGTTGCCACAATTTTGTCAATTTTGGCTGGAATCACCCATGTCCTTTAGTGTTTCTCACAGAAAGGTGGGCAGATAGGCAACCAGACAGCTTGAGGGTTTAAGCTTCTGGACTGCTTAAGACTTTGGGCTGCATATGAGCATCACTTCTTTCTCTAACTGGTATTTTCTATGTCATACTGGTGTTTCTCCAGCCTCCAGAAATCCTGATCAAGTCACAGAGGACTCAGTGCCTGGGGTATCCAAGAGTTGTGTTTTTCCTCTTAGTCCCTCTTTTGGATATTTTTGTGCTGAAATGGCCAAACCATGTTTTTCTATATGGCAAAAACTTGTGGAAAATTTATAAAATAAAATAATTCATAAGGCCACCAAACAGAGCTTTGTTTTCTCAGTCTGAATCATGTTTTCCCTGCTCAGTAAATGGCTGAGACTAGACATTGGCACGAATATATCTACCCAGTAACTGTTTCTGGTCTGTGCCAAATAATAAAAGTTGTTTAAAGGACTGGCAAGTATTACAACAAATAAAGCAGTGAGTTCATTGCATTGCAGTTTAGTTTCTAAAGTACATTTAGAAATACAACATGCTTTTAAACAACCACAACGGTGAGTTCTAAAAGCTGGAATAGACATGACTCCTCTTCAAAGATCTTGGAGCGTGTTCTATAAGACCTGGAAGCTGTCAGTGAAAAGAACCTTTTTTCACTAAAAAAGATGTAAAAGGTATACTAAAGAGAGTGTCTGATTCCTGATACTGATAGCACTGTCACATCTGTACATGATGGATGTGATTTGTACTGTCAAATATAGACACTGGGTAATGCTCTCGTTAATTAGCATTGAAGTGTGCCTCACATTAGCATGAATGAGAACTATGCCTTTTAGGGGTAGGGGAGCAGAAGATGGCCAAATGGAGACTGCAAATGCGTGTCCAGCAGTAGAAGAACCTTCTCACTGCTTTTAAGACACCGGAGCAATAAAATACCATAAGATTGACTGGGCTTGTGGGTCCCAGTAAAGTGGGAGAAAGAAGGAAAAGTGCTCCTGTGAGAGGAAGGATACCTCACGTGGGTACAATCGTCACCTCATGTTGTAGGAACGGAACAAACAAGGAGACTTGGATGTTAGCTTTGCTTGGAAGAAGCAGGGGTGAATGTAAATTGCCAATAGAGGTTATTATCCAGTTTCACAGTATTTGTTCTCTCACCTGCCTTGAGCACAGCAACTTAGCCAAGCAGAGCAGCACCAGCAGACCTTCTGTGGTCCCACAGCCCCCGCAGCGCTGCCCTGGGTGCTGGCCTGCCTGTGCTGGAGAGCACCCACAGAGCGCTGTGCCAGGAGCACAGCTCCTGCTCCGCTGTTGGCACAGGGATTTTGTGTGCCTGGGGGTCGCTCTCTGCCTCTTTCTCAGAGCCAGTGCCTTCTCCTGGGTGTGCAGCTGTCCCGTACCCTATCTCATGGGCTCCCATTTAAAGCCAACATTCAATGGAGCTGGAGCTAAACCACTCAACGAGAGCAGAGTTTGAACATAACTAAACATGTTGCGCCAGTGCCATCCTCGCAACACCTCTTAGTTTTTAGATAAAATGAGTTGAGAAATTTTGCACAAAATATTTTGCATGACATTTAAATGTTAACAAACATGGTTTGAATTTAGAGTTGATGAAAAACAAGAAATGCGAATTGAAACTTAACTTACTTTCCTCATAGACGTTGCCACTGAAAAAATGAAAGAAAAAATGGAATAAGTTGTATTTTCCAACAAAAAATAATTTTCTGACAAAACTTCATTCTTTAAAGAAAATTATTTTTCAACCAACATTTTTGACTAGCTGAAGTTTCAGAATAAAAAACAAAATATACAGTCTTATCGTTGATTGTTTACTGCCCTGTAGCATATATTTCGAATGAAAAATAAAAACAACCTTCAGCATGTAGAATAGAGGGATGGAACAAAAACCAGAAGAAACTGGCAGACACAGGTTGAAGAATAATTCATCATTCAGCAACACAAGTTGGCAGATTTGTTGTGTAGTTTACCAGCATCCAAAGCCTTTTGTATCTCTGTTTTTTTGCCCACAGTCTTTCATTCCAAATATTGCAAATCAGTAGTTTAGCATTATTGCACTGTCTATTTTGAAATTATTGTTCCTCATACTTGTGAGAGACTTAGAAGGTCACAGAATGATTTCATGGTCTCCCATGAGTCACGGTAGCTATAGAGGTGTTTTACAAATTCAAATCAATAAGGTTATGTTTCACTATCAAAAAAGGTTGTTACCCTGAAAAAGAGCACCATTTATTTATAAAGATGTTCCTTGACTCAACAAAAACTTCTCATTTATCTTCTGGAGTTATATTTCAGTTGAAAGCTTCATCATCTATTTCAATATTATAATTATTCTTCATTAGATTATTATGTAGATGTATATCTTTGGCTTGGAATAAAGAGAGAAACTTTTTTGCCTGTTCTTCTCCAAATCACAGACTCCTCTGTACCACCAGCAGTAAAAGAACAGGACACATACAATGCAAACTTATAAGCAGAAGATAAAAAATGCTGCAACTAGCTGTGTCTTCTCAGAAATTCAGAGCAGTTCAAAAGAATCTCCAGGCAACTCTTTTGTTAAAAGAGCAAACCCTGAAGTTGCTTCTGCGTGTAAGGATGGAATGTCACATCTGTTGTTCATTGATTAGCAGCCAAAGAAAGAAGCAGAGATCTTTCTTTTTAATTTTCAAGCATTTCTTTATAATGGCTGCTCACCTACCATGTGAATGGCTTGTATTTTTTTAAGTTCTCTCACAGAGTCCTTTATTAATCATCATCTCAATTTGGAACAAAAGAGGGAAGGAGAAAGAGGAGAAAGAGAAGGAGGAGGAGGAGGAGGAGGAGGAGGAGGAGGAGGAGGAGGAGGAGGAAGAGGAAGAGGAAGAGGAAGAGGAAGAGGAAGAGGAAGAGGAAGAGGAAGAGGAAGAGGAAGAGGAAGAGGAAGAGGAAGAGGAGGAAAAGAAGAGGTAGCAAAAGGCTAATATGGAACTAAGAACTCCAAATCAGTTTAATCTCTCAAAAATGAAGTCATAAAAAAAAGAGATATATTTAATTTATGATAGCAGGTGGAAGAGAAAGGTGAGCAAAAGGTTGTTATATGTTCAATACAACAAAGTAGGAAAACTGAGATTTCTTTAAAAACCCAGAGCTGATTTAGGAATAGCAACCTGCTTAAGAAGTTTAAACCCTAGGAAACATGAAGCTTCTGAGAGATTAGTAACATGTGGAGAAAAATGAAAACAGGAAAAATACCCTACAAATTTTTTATCTGTAAGTTTGGGAGAAATCATTCAAGTAATTGGAAATGATGTGAAAGGAAACACAAACTGAAAATAAATGTTAATTATGTTGAGTACACACATGTAACTACTATTCCATGGATGACAAAATTGTGCTTTTTCACTATGAGCTTCCTGAAAGCAGCGACTTTAGCAGACACACTCTATAACTGCTGTCACAAACAGAGCATCAACTCTCGTGCTGCAAACATCTCTGACCTACTGGTTGTTCAGGGAGTACATTCCTTGGAAGGACAGCAGCTCATAAGTTGGCAGATTGTTTTCCAGATGTTTCAAATATTGCCCAAGAAAGCCAACAAAAACATGAAGTGAGAATGACTGAATCAGTTGTCCTGTCATAGATGTTCCTAGAAAGCTCTCTCTGGAGCTGAAATGAAAACTTGGAAGAGTTGTTCTGGCCAAGTTAGATACAATGGAAACTAACAGAGAGCTTCCAAAATTAATTTATTCCACAATAATTATGCAAAAGAAAAATGAGTACTTCCTGGTGGCTCATAGTCTGAGCTAAAATGCATGTAAAATAGGGAAAAAAATCCCTAGCTGGGAAATGGTTTCTGGGGACAACTGAATATTTCAGCTACTTTCTGATACGGTCTTCTAGAAAAAAATAAAAACCTCACATCTGTGCAATTTTAATGCACCATTTAGAGGGCCTCAGTTTACCACATTATTTGGAAATGCTTCTTAAAAACTCTAATATTTCCCTCAAATACATAATAAATGCCATGAAACCATGGAGGAGAAAAATAATAGAAAAATGTTGCAATCAGAGGCTCTGGTAAGCTCCTGGAATGGATTCAAATTAGGAGGTTGAAATGCAGAAGACAAAAATGTGAGTTCAAGGTTAAAGAAATAACCAACCTAGGAAAATGTAGCAGGGGAAAACAAAAAAAAGCTTAGAAGGGGATGCAAATTGGTCTGATTACTAATATATCTTTATACATACATAAAAACCATACAGAAACTTAAAGAAAAGGCAAATTTTTTTGGGGGACTTTATATTCAAACAGCTTTAAACCATTTAAACTGCTGTCTGAAGGTCTTTAGTGTGTAAAAATGCATAATGGGCATGGACTGGTAATCACAACAGGGACTTCCTGAATCTCAAATAGTTGATAAAGAAGGAACCTGTCCTCAGAGTGTATGATAATAAGCACCAAACAAAGCTGGCGGTTGATGCTTCTAAGCAAGGCCTTGGGGCAACACTTTTAACAAGGAATGGTGATCACTGGAGACCCATGGCATATGCTTCTGGATACCTAACTGGAACAGCATGTCAGCATGCACAAAAAGAATCGGAGGCTCTCTCTGTAGTCTCTGCATGCAAAAAACCTCCATTTTTATTTATATGGAATACCAGTGCTAGCAGGAACTGATCACAAGCCATTAGTGACAATTGCTGAAAAGGCTTTTGCAGGCAGATCTCCTATATTGTAAATATGATATGATTTACAACTCATATATATAGAGCAGGCATTCTGTCCAGAGTTTTCGATAGAACTGAACTGATACAGAAACAAAGTCTTATGTCATGTAAAAATTGTTAAGAATTTTTTTTCTTTTCAAACAGGATGTCATGGTGGAGACCTGTCACTGCAGAAAGCCAAAATACTAGATCAAACATTGCAGAAGGTAATACAAGCTATCAGTCTCACTAACTGGACAGCACCTACTGGTCCTTAAACAATTTAGAAAGATTGTTTTATATAATATGGAGTATATTTTCAGAGCATTAGCCCAGTGCTGGTAAACAGAATGCATGCATGATACTACTGTATGCAGAAAATGCAAAAAGTTTTGTATTATGTTTATAAATATTAACTATGGGTCAGTGTTGGTGAAATTGCAAAAGAATAAAAAATCAATTAATTTCAGAAATGTTGGTAAATTAAAAAAACCCAAAAACCCAGCAATGATGGTAATTCTTGAAATTTAAGATTCATGCTCCACAGCTGAAAGACATTTATTGATGTTTGCTGTAAAAAACTTTCATATTCTTTTCAGATCATTATTCCTGGTATCCAGAAATAACATTGTTGCAGAAGTCATCTGTCGAATGTGTGATCTCACATACAAAGCTGGCATTTGCCTGCCATAGCCCACATCCCATGGTTATGTCAGATGATGAGCCACAATTCAATTATTAGGAATTTAAGTATTTTCCAACAGAGTTTTAAACACATTACTTCTTATTCAGGTTAGTCTGACAGGAATGAGGGAAGACCGCTTACACAATCTGCTAAGTTCCACTCATATCCCATTTAAGAATTATTTAATTCCAGAGCAGTACTGTGTACACTGAAATATGTTCAGCAGCAAACTTAGATTAAGACTATCCAATGGTGTAGTCAATGATAGTAAAGTGAGGGATGTCCAGCTGCTGTGAAAAAATAAATAATGTATTGTATTAATGAATGGCAGGAACAAAATCCTGGCAAACCAAATCAGCTAGTCTGCATTTAAATGTAATATACGTAATGTCACAAAAGACTGCTGTCATGAGGAGTTGCTCTTCTCTCTGATGAGCAAGCACTGATCTGTTGGACAAAGAAGAGGTACTTCTCCTTCTTGCCTGGATGGGAAGAGATGGACATGAAATCTTAAAAGCAAGTAAAAAGGAGTGCATGAGCTGGACAACATCACTGGAATCGACCTGACAGAAGCAGAGAGTAAAAAACTGTGGGATGTCTCAAAGAAGCATCAGCTAAAGGAGGCCAGTGCAGACACTGATTGATAACTGTGGATGTATGTGTTGGGCTTTTTTTTTCTTTTTTCCTTTGGAAATGAGAAAAAAATGAAGGTAACTAATCCTTGATGAGTTTGGAGTGCAAAATGCCCTGAAGGGCTTTGATTTTGAATAGTGGTTTTTACCTGCCTATAAATTTGAGAGAGAAAGTGAAAGAGGCAGACACAGACCCATTTTAATAGTCTTAGAAAAGACCTACCACATAATAAACTCTAATAGAGTGGCTATGCAAGTACTGCTATAATTATGACTGTTAATCTGCAATGAGATTATTAATAGTAGGAAAAACTAATGCTAGTAATATGTTTTTTGGGTTTACACTGGGCGGAGGGGTATCAAAACCACAGTGATCTTCTTGGTGGTAGAAGATGGAAAAGCTGCCCTGGACTTCAGCTGATGTGTGATCAGGAAATCTGGAGGGAGCAGATTTACATAAATGGACTCCATGTTCTGAGAGAAGGGGGTGGGTAGAACAAAGAGCTCAAAATATACTTCAAGAAAGGGTAGTTTTGGGGAAAATGTTGAGAAAAATTGTGGGGATTTTACTGTCGATCTGTGCTAGGCTTAAATCTAGCGAAGTTAAACTCCAGGTCCTTGAGAAATGGCAAGGACACGACTAAAAGCAAGTCAGGTGGCCCTTTGTGTTTTGGAGCAACTGTTGTGAGGTTGGAAGGCATTAGTAATCCGTACCCATAGCTTTCTTTTTATCTTTGGGAAACTTGTAGAAGGCAGCAGTCTGGATGCATCTCTAGAGACAGCTTAACTTTCACAATGAACAGTTTAACAGAAGTGACAGCTTAGGTAAAATAGTGGGGGAAAATAAACCCAGAAAGGAAAGTGTCTGCATTTTGTGGGTGGAAAAGAGCACAGAATTTTCCCAGTGTCTGTGACTGTCTCTTTGAGCCATGAAACGTCTGCAGTCATTGGTGTTTTGCCTTCAAATCAATGGATTTTGCTCTTTTGTCAGGCAGGTTTTAACCTCCCAGTTTTACTGGCATTGCTTCTGATTTACAGAGATGTAGGAAGACACAGAAGGCACTTTCCTGACTCATTCCTGATTGATAATGTAGAAAAGCACTCTATATCATGGCCAACAAACAGAAGGAGAATTTTTAGTAGCATTGCTTTTTCTCTAAATTATGACAAATAGGAGTAACCACAGCTTTTCATATAGGTACTACACTGGGGTTTTTTTTTGTTTTTTTTTTAATGCTGATTTGCACCTTGGGCTGCAATTTGTAATTTCTAATCAGAGAAAGGAAAAATAAGTGAACTTATTATGAGGTGCTTGCTAGAGCTAAGCAAACTTTTCCTATGAAGATGATGTAGCAGTGCTGGGAAACATTTAGTAACTCAACAGAAATCCTCGTCTGTTGCTGCGCACAGATCTTTGTTTATGAGCCATTTAGTGTGTGTGTGTGTGTGTGTGTGTGTGCATATACATGTATAGATAGCTGTCTGTGTACCTATTTGTTTTGTTTTACCTGTATTACTCTTCCGGTTTGTTTAATTAAATGGAAGTAGGATACCCAATGTGGTATTTCCTGTTAACACCTACAAACAATGGTGGGCAAATTTCAAGACTATTGTTTTGCAAGGGAAGAGTTAATTTCCATTTCTTTCTGCTATAGTCTTAGGTTTATTCATGTGTTTTAATGGCATCCTACCCTCTAAAAATAATTTCACCTACACGAGATGCTAGATTAACCCTCAGTGCTTGCAGTCATGCTGCTTTGACCAAAGTGGATCTCCTCATCACAGTGGGATAGTTTTCATGCCTTTATCCAAGGGAGGGAAGTTAACACATCTGTTCTTCACACCAAAAAAATACTAGATTTTTTTCTCCAATGCTGGCGTCTCCGAAAAGAAACTCTATTTGATAAATAGCGTAGCGATAAAAAGGTTCCTTGTCTCTTTATTTGTGAGCCCAAATAAAACACAAGATGCCACAAAACAAAGAAAGAGAAGATGCCAACATACACCTCCATTCTCTCTTCTTCTGATTGTGACAAACAAACTTTGCAACTCTTATCTACAGTTTGAGATGGACATATTCCAACACTCACTTGAAAATTTTAAAATCATAATCCAGTGATGGGGGGGAGCAGAAGCACTCTGTGTCCTTGCTGCTAAAAGATACATGAAAGGGCTGTATTTGGCATCTTCATGCCTACTGCGCTGTACCTCGCTCTAAACAGTAATTTTGGAAGAGCAAAGCAGGAGCCTTCCTTGGACTCTTTATGTATGTCTTTCTCCTGTCCACAGAGCAGCTCTCTGCATGCTAACTAACACCACAAAGGAGGCGGGGTCTCTGTAAAGATCATTCTGGTTTCTATTGTTCTCTGTAGTCACAGGAAAATGAACACAGCCTCTCAAAAAGTTCCCTCCCACGGGAAGATACTCAAGGAGAGAAAATTGCTATGAATTTGCCCTCTACTTCAGACACTTACTTGCTCACACAGTTCTAAAGTTGTCAAATGTATTTATACATATAAAATAGCAAATGTTTGATAGTGCCTTTTGTCCCCTGGGACAAGATCATCTGCATATTGCCGACGGGGCTTTAGGCACTGTGTAAGCATGAGCGCTACATGACAACAGCAGGAACATCTGTCTCGCCCTGGACCCAGGCAGGTTAGTCCACCTGTGACAGGATGGACATGGACAGAGCTATGAGGTCATGGCCAGCAGCCAAAGAGTTGAACTGCCCTGCAGATGTTATGGTCTGAGGCATTCAGGGACTGTCTGCACCCTGCTCTCTATTCTGTGACTCCCAGGATGCTGGCACAGCAATGCCTGTCTTTCTGGGGGAAGTAGGTGAAAAAGGCCATCTTTGAATTTTGTTTTTAAGTGGCTGGAAAAAGGAGACAGTTAATTTTCTGTCCGTCATTCTTTTTAATTTCCCATTTCCCTGAAACTGACATAACATACTTAGAAACTGTCTGGGCAAAGAAATGCTACTTAAAATTACAATTTGATGAGGTGGGAGAAAGGGAGAAATTCTGCTCCTAGATATTTTCCAAAAGCTCTGCCCCTTCCTATTTCTATTATGGCCCAGCATTTCTCTCTAAAGCTGCAGGCAAGTTCTGTAGAAGGACTCACTAGTCACGATGCTTTTTGTGTCACCCCTACCTGGTGGGTACCCTGCCTCCATGGGGGATGCAGAGATCTCCTGGAGGCTCCTGGTTCTATCCATGGGCTTGAAGAAAGTGGTCCAGCAAGGAGAACTGTTCAGGGGGTAGCCCTGGCACCCATCCTATGACATCCTAGGGGTGACTGGACAGGAACTCTCCTTTTAAATGCAGCTGGAAGCTGAGTGCCTCCATATGATATTAATGGCACCAGAGACCTTTCAGATTAAGTCAGCAGAATTTAGTTAATTTTACTGTTGCTACCCTAATTTTTAGCAGAAATTTTAGTTCTTGAAATGGATTTTCTTTTAGTTGTGTCAAGTCTAAAATAAAATATGCTTTCTGCCTTGAAGAAATATGAAGGAAATAAAGAGAAAAGGCTGGATTACAGGATTCTATACAGGATAAATTTGCACCCAGCAAAAAATGAAAACCCAGGAGTCCACAATAAAGCGAACACCTGCCTAACAAAAGTGTGCTGAAGAAGGATGTTTTAGACAGCATCAAGTACATCAGTGAAGCCCCAAAAGAGAAGAAGCAAAAACCTCAGTCCTAGCTGGCAGCAAATAAAAGGTTGTTAACTACATGGAGATCTGTCTTTGGACACTGCCAAATTGAAAACTGAACGGAACATAATTTTGAAGATTATAACTGGAGAGATGATTAGAGGCATGGGGGAAGCTTTTTCAAGGACTTACTAAGGAAATGGGATTGTAATTAGAAAGGGAAATGGAATCAAGAGAAGATTTCTAAAAGGTGAAGAGAAAAGGCTTTTGTAAATACTAAAAACACGTTAAGAAGCCAAATTGACAACACAATGTTAGTGTGAGTTCGCTTGTAATTCTTAGCCCTAAAATGATAGAGAAGTGCATTTTCAATCCAGTTACTTGAAAATTTATTTTTTTACTCCATCAGCTCTATCAGAAATTGCTTACAAGATTCCACACTTGTCATGAGAAAATGGAAATGGACTCTCAATCCTGGAGTGGTCTGATCCAGCCAATGCTGCAGATGTGCTTAGTTCCATGTGTGCATTCCCCCACTGATTTTACTGATCTGAGCATGAACATTGGCAAGACTAGAACATTAAGTACTGGGGTCTCTTTTAAGTCCTGGATTTTTGTTTTTGTTTTTGTTTTTTTTTTTCCCTGTTTTTTTTTCCCCCCGTAAAGACAATTTAAAGAGAAAAAAACATATCTCTTTAGACATTAGGAAGAAATTCTTTACTGTGAGGGTGAGGCACTGGCACAAGTCATCCGGGAGAAGCTGTGGATGCCCCTGGAAGTGTTCAAGGTCAGGTTGGATAGGGCCCTAGTGGAAGGTGTTCCTGCCCACATGTGGTAACAAAATGATCTTTAACGTCCCTTCCAGCCCAAGCCATTCAATGATTCTATGATTTTTAATAAAACATTTCATATGTAGTGCCTTAGACAACAGCAATCCAGAGCTTCAGCTCACTTTGAGAAGTCTAAATGGAGAGCTAATGAGGAGAGGCAAGTGAAAACCACAGCTCCTGAGCAGCTCAAGAGCTGATTTTGCATGAGACCTCTGCTCTGTCACATGGGTAACATGGGGCCTCTCCTCCATGGAATTTCCTAGCTGAATGGGAAAGCAGACCATAGAGGACAATGAAGCTGAAATTCCCACTGTCATTTGGGGTGCAACACAGCCCCCAGCCATCCCTGTCTGGTGTGATCCTTGGGTTGTTCCAGCAGTCTCTTCTAGTCTGTAGTAAAGAACAGCAGCTTGGGGAATCAAAAGCAGGCCCTCACATTTGTCTCACATTTATGACACTCACATAATAAAAAAGAGAGCAAATTTCACTTCTAGAGTGTGGTTTCAGTGGTCAATGGAGTCTGTGTGGGTTGCCTGCCCTGAAACAAACCCAGCTTTAGGGATCTGCAAGCTGGAGAATTCCTGACTTTGCTCCTGAAGAAGACAGAGTGACTGCAGTCCATGTTCTGGTGAAAGCTGGGATCAGTACTGATCATGAGAGTGTTTTTACAGGGACACCATGCAGAAAGCAAGAAGTGAGGGTTGGGAAACCCCATTGATAAAATCCCAAGACCATCTTCAATTCAGAACTGGTGAACATCCATGGCCTCCTCCCAAACTTGGCTCTTCAGGTAATGCTGATGTAATCTTTCTTATCAGAGTAGATCAGTATGATTCACCCAGGTATATCTTGCAGATGTACCTGGGTTTTTCCCCAACAGCCATAGAAACCTGTTGTTTCACTGCACAATGAAAAGATGGCAGGAGAAGGGCATTTTATGCTTTCTGGGTTCAGCTGACATGTCTCCATATCAGCTCACTGCAGATTAGTAAGGTGCACTTGGAATAAATTGACCGAAGTGAAGTGTGCAAACCCATCCACAGGCAAACACATTGCCTTGTGGGGTGTATTTGCAGAGATTATGATTATTGTTTGAGTTTAAAAAAAAAAAAACAGACTACTTTTCTGTATGTTGTGTCCTGCCTTTGAGGTGGAGAAAACTTCACAATCCAGTGAGCTGAACTCGAGAGCAAATGTTGGCAGGCTTAGGATCTACATGGCCTTACTAGGGGCCTATCTTGGGCATGTCTGGCCGTGAATGCTGATCCTGGCTGGCGGCATCAGAGCAGCTCTGAACAGGCTGCGTGTCTACATCGTCTAGTGCTGTACCTCGCAGAGATACTAATTGGGTCCTGGAAGCAATATAGGCACGGCAGCATGTTGCTGTGTCAAGCTAATTAGTGGTGCTTCTAACAAGCACAGGTGCAGCAGCAGGTTGACATGGCTCTGGTGCTGCCTGTTCAGAGCCACCCTGGCTGCCTGTGCCCTGAGCTCTGCATGATGGCAGAGCCGTCACCCTTCTCACACTGTTAACCTCCCTGGGAAAAACAGAGGTGGATTTGAAGTGAGTGGAAGATTTTGTTATACACATATGTGCATTGCCTTAGATTCTCCATCTGTGAAGCTGGGCATAATAAAATGCATCTGACTTTGCAAATCACTGAAAATCTACAAATGAAAAGTGCTGCATATTGTCAGTGTTAGGATCTCTTTTAATTCTTGCTCTTCATTATATTCTTTTCCTTGCTTTGTAACATATGTGCTGAGACAGAGGTCGCGAATTTCAACCTGCCAAAAAAAAAAAAAAAAAAAGAAAAACGTTGGAAGGGGAAGTAAAAAGCCACTGAGCACTGAACAAAATACGAGCTGAGTTTGTATTATTTATACAGTTTTGTATTCTGCCTACTGCCGAGCACATGAAAGTTGAATATTCCCTCTGCTTGAGAACAGGGAGAAAGTAACAGCAGAAACTGAAGCAGGATAGTTGGAAGTGCAGGTGGGAGAATAATTTATAATGGATAATTTATTCAACAAAATTTTCCTCTTATCTCTTCACAAATAATTCTAAAACAGATTGCTGTTTTCTCAGATTCACTTGTTATGTGAAATTATTTACTGAACAATTCTTTTAAGTTGTTTGTGAATTTAAATTGTAGAAAGTGGGTATGCTTTTGATTTGACAAAAAAGCTCCACAGAACATGCTTTTGTGAGCTGACTGGAGTGATGCTTCCTTCCCTGGCCCCCATCTGCCTCCACATAGCTCCATGAAGGTTTGCGTCCTTCTCTAGTGGGCCAGCTTCTCAGAAAGGAGCTAAATCAGCATTTTTGGCACCAAGTCCAAATTCCTGACCATTTGATTTCTTAACGTTTTGCCAACACGGGGTAAAATACTCCTTTAACATTTCAAAAGAGTGACACAAAGAGCCTCCTGCCTGAAAGGTTGTTTATTTTTCCATCCATTTCATCTGCTCTGACAGAAGTGTAATCTCCCTTTCCCCAATCTGTGCCTTCTTAAAATCCCTCCCTCAGCCTTTGCAGCCACAGCCACGTCATTCCTGTTCACCTCTGGTCTCCTTCATCAGTCCCTTTACCCTTACCATGAATAATTGTTTGTGGAGGTTTCTGAGACCCTTGAGGACCAGATACTGGTTTGAGTTGCATATGGGGGGGTTGAACACACTGATCTGATGATACGGAGAAAGTATTTGAGTAAAAACCTTTTCCTCCTCACCAACTGAACAAAAGTTGGTCCTTCCCTTATGGTACAAAATGAGGGGAAATGCAGAGGCGTTAGCCATGTGGGTAACCCACATGCCAGGTGGCTATTTTGTCACCATGCCATTGAGAACAGGTATGCCCGTGCTGGCCTGTGCGTGAACCTGCCTTTCAGCAGTTGCGGGGAGGGGTAGAAAGGTTTTCCTGTGTATGAGCTAGTAATGATCCATCTGCAGAACGTGCCAGTTGCTTTCCATTGCGTGGGATGGTAAGAGATCAATTAGAGCAAGAAAGTTCACAACCCACTTAAGAAGCAATATTCCCCTTTTATCTCATTTCCTTCTCAGGTTTCTACCCTTTTACAGCTGTGCGGCTGGTGTGCTAAATGCTAATGTGAAAGTACTTTGTACAGCGCCAAGCAGACATTCTTGTGGAAATGAATTCTCCCTTCTCGCATTTGTCTCTTGCTTTCTCACCTCCCTACCCGGCTGATCTGATAGTCCCTTGGTATTTAGGGACAATCCTTGAGGTGCCTGGCCAGCCGCCCATGCCTGCAGACAGCCTGATGCTTGCTTAGTTAGAGCAGGTTTGCTGCAGTCTCTTTATTTTTCCAGGCAGGCAAGGATTAAATAGTCTTTTTTTTTTGATCACAAAAAGAGGTAACTGGTATTTGATCAGCAGCTTAAATGACTGAACAGACTTTGCTGGATAAAATATTCAACAGGTTTTTTGTGGTTTTGTTGTTTTTCTTTTTTCCTTTCAGCCATTCACATTTGTTTGTGATTTCCTTCTGCCCTTTTAAACTACCTCTTCTCGGTGATTATTGGTCTAATTGTATCTAGTCTATTTAGGTTCTTGTATTAAGCTCATCACTGTGGTGTCTGAACACCAGATCAATGCCATGTAATTACAGTCACACAGAGCACAATCAACAATTATCAGTGATCACTTTTCAGATCCTGCAACAAAGAAATGCTATCTGAGACATTGCTGCAGGATTTCAGATTTCCAAATATTTGCACTTCTAATTAAGCAGATGGAAGACCTGCTGGTAATGAGAAAACAGGTCTCAGAACTTCTTCCATAGCTAATTTCTGCCCAGACCAAAATAAATTACGCTGCAACAATTCTCTTCCAAGGTAAATAACACAACACACCACTTGGCAAAATGCCTCACAACAACAAAAAAAAGCCCAGAGAAGTGTTTAAAGGTATTGCACTCAGTGGGAGATTTTCACACCACAGTAATAAATGCAACACAGCAAAAACCTACAGCTAGCAGAAGGGAATGCCTTCTTATCTAACTGCTCTGGAGGATATTTGCTGATCAATCCTATGAAAGGATGATATGCTTCTCTGTGTGTCCAGGGGATGAAATAACAAGCCTGAAGGCAATAATGCTCTCATATCATGTTTGAGAATTTTACAAATACAGCATGAGGCTCTGTGACTCAGTCTGAATGGAATTTTTCTTAGCACATGAATTTTACATGATATTTTGATACTAGTTCTTCTGGGCAGTTTTCCTAACACAGTGCAATGTTAGTTTTAGGTGCTTTTTTATCATATTGGTAAATACCGTGACACATTTTGTGAAATGTGTGAGGAAGGGTAGCAAGCATGAAAATTTGAAAATTACCAGGATATTTGATTTGTCTCTTTTTTACTTCTGCAAAGTTTCCAATGCTTCTTTTGTTTAGAAGGAAGAAATAAAAAGCAGCAAAGAAAAAAGAGTTTAGTGCAATCTTGACACGTGTTTTGCTTCTATTTCTTTTTTTTTCCTCTCATGTCTCTCCTTAGACTTTAAATTCTGCTTCTTCTTAAACAAATATCCTTATGTTCCAGATTAATTAAAAAGAAAAATCAAATAGATAGGTAGGTGTTTTTTGTTTGTTTTTTGACGACAACAAAAAAACCCATGTCTTTTTGTTATTTCCAAATCTCTAAAAGCAACAATTCTTGTCATTATCAAATTTCCATATAGAAAACTGGTATGCATGTGGGGGTGTAATAGCACAATCTGATATTCTTGTAATACCAGTTTTCTATAAATAGGGAAATCTGTTATTTATCATTGGAACTATTCATTAAAATTAAAAAAAAATATATACAGTATGGGCATCTGTTACTAGATTTTTAGTTGACTGACAGTTTTTAATCCATTTAGCCAATGCTAAGTGGAACTTGCTGGAATATAAGCCTTTTCAAGAAGTCTTTTCGGCTTATTCCTGATGTGTTCTTATGCCCTTTCTCATGATCTTTGGAAATTTATTTATTTTTTAAAGATTGACTCCTGGAGTCAGGTGAGTACATGAAAATTGAAGTTTTTATTAAAAAACAAAAGTTTTCGTTGTACAGAAGAATGCTTAAAATGAGACTCTTTTTGAGTTCAAAAGGAGTGTTAGCAGAATAGAAAAAATAATTATTTTTTATAATAAAGGTATATTTTTAAAGCTATTCCCATGGCTTTAGGAGGTCGGGCCAAAAGATTTTGACTATTTGGATTTTGTAACAATTTTAATAACGTACTATTTTTTATATCTCCAGTACTGTTGAAATCTTAATGACCCATGCTCTGGGATTACATATTAGTAGTTCTTTACCATAGGGGCTACACCACTTCAGCATGTTTACCACACTGTTATTTCAAGCATAAAGCATCCACTCATGGCAATGAAGTAAGGTCAATGTGCACAGGCCACCTATGTGATCACATTTGTGTTTTACCTCTGCACCTTAAATCCCCATATTAATATTTTGTCTCAGATCTCCATTGCTACTGTCTCAAAAGAATAGCCAAAATCTCAACAGTGGAGCACCGCTTACATGGCAGGTGAAAACTGGCAACGTATTACAAAATATTTTTATACCCTGTAACTATTTGTATTGATAATTTTAAGATTTCCACTCTAAATTTGTCCTTTTACCTTTTTCAGTGAAGGTTTCGAAAAGTGCCTGCTCTAATGATGGTATTCACTGGTGTGAATTCGCAGACAGACTGGGAGAGAATCTTTCCCTCATTCTCTCTCCTGCTCACGGATGGGAGTTTGATCACTTTCTGTTGTCGGCATTTGTTTTCTTTTCTACTTGATGCACATCTTCTGTGTAATAAATAACATAATTCCAGCTCTTATGGCTTCAGATGGCACAGTGCCCTCTGCTCGAACTCTTTGGAGAGGGAAATACTCCAGCTTACCGTCAGAGTTTCATTTGCAAGCTTTACTTTACCTTAGCCTTATTTTAAAAATTTCAAAGCTTTGCCTCCACAAATCAGGTTAAACTGTACATTACAAGGGAACTGCTTGACCTTGAAGCAATCCGTTTTGAGGCAGAGGTGACGAAGGGGTTGGCAGGCAGGATTTATTGCGCTCTGAGGAATGCAGAGGGAGCACATGAACATAAATATACAGAGAAACAGGAGCGGGAATCGCAGATGGATCTGGCAGATAAGACTTGGGCCTGTATCTGTAAGTAGGTCAAAAGTGTGATGGTATCATCTCCAACGGAAATACAATTCAAAATCTTGTTTGGATGGTATATGATGCCAGACAAGCTTCATTGGACAGATAAAACATTATCACCATTATTCTGGTAAGACTGCAGAGTAAGTTGGATACTCAACATATATTAAAGGCTTGAGAGGTTTGGGGTAAAATGTGTAAGGTAACTGGAAATATTGCACAGAAAACACTTAGTGAACAGTGCCAAAGCTGGAGGGGGCTGTGGGATAAAGGACTTGAAGGGCTTCTCACTGAGGCCTGTGGCAGCAAAAGGAGTCTGGTAGCAGGGTTAGGTGCCCACTTAAGAACTTGTGCATGTGACACAGCTGGGCTGACTATCCTGGTTCTCCTTCCTCAAAGCAAGAGGAAGAAAAGACAAGCAGAAAGGGATGGATGTTTTTAGCTGGCAGCCTAACCCCAAGGAAACAAACAGAGTCACAGTAGCTTATGTCTGTAAAAAAAGAAGGGAGACCCTCCTTGTTAAAATTGAGTGAGAGATGTGTTTATGTGCCCATTTAGGGAAATAATTTTGTTTTCTGGACATGATTTTGACTGATGTGATGGAATTGTTGTGATCAGCTCTTTCAATGCTCTAGTACTTTCTTGCTGGGATGAAGGTAGAGAAACTCAGAATGCTTTATTTTTATTTTTTTTTTTTCCAGTAAGACCTTGCTTTTTGATAAGTTCTTGCCAGGTAGAAATCCCAAACAAGCCCTCCCCACTTCCATCCTTATTGTATCCCTGTGTGCTGGCAGCCCACCTCTGCTTTCTGCAACTCTGATCCCTCTTTGGCTTGCAGCTCTCTGTCATACCTCTTTCAAGGTCTTCAGGGTTTCAGCTGCCCCAGAGAGAAAGTGGAACAAAAAAGCATACTGGAAACATTGAAAGAGAGGACTAGAGGAGAGAAATGAAAGGAGATGAGTAGGCGTGGGAAAAAGAGACAGAACAAGCACAGCTGTAGAGTCAGAACAGACTACATATTTATTTTCTTTAAAAAGGTAAGTGGTTATGTTTTGAAAAGCTCCTGCTGTTGTTCCTTCCAGCAGTAAAGCCCTTTATTTGAGCTTTTTTCATTCTCCTGACTCTCTTTTCCTTTCTCTCACTCTCTGTATTAAGGGTTTAGGATGTGACCTTTCAGAACATGGTTGCTGGATTTTTGGGCCCTTGGATGATAGTGGCTTATTATGTACATATTTGCATAATGAGTTAATTAGGCATAATGTGTGGTTAAAATTAACTACACTGCACTCTTTTTATAGAAAGTCAGCACAGATTTCTGCCAAAGTGTCTCCTTAGACACCCTCTTGGGGCCCAGTTAGGATTCCCTGCCCACTTTCAGATGTCACTAACTTCTGGTGATTAATTTGTGAGCTCTGATACTTCATCTATGCAGATTATACATATAAACCCCCCTACCCTGGAATTTTAGGATTATGTAACAATCGGGTTTTGTTTTTATTAAAAAAGAGGGAAAGAAATTCAAGCCCAGGTGAATATAATGACAGATTTGATAATATCATCAAAATACATCTGAAATGTACAGAAATTTAAAATAAAAGGAAACAAAAGGGAAAAATCCACCTTTGTTGTTTTTAATGTTTTCTGTACAACTTCTGTGACAGTCATGTTTCCTGTCCTTCCCATTTGGAGATGCAATGCCACTGTGAGTGATATTTAAGCTCATGAAGTTGTTTCATATTTTTTTATCCAATCTGTGTTGTCTATCACTGTAGACCTGTGGTCCTCAAGGTGTTCCATGTTGACCTTCTTAGCTCTCCCCAAGCATGTTAAGGTTGATTTCTGGTAATGCATTCACTGTGTGAGACAGGACACAAGTGATTGCCTAATCTTTAATGTTACCTCTACCATTTGCAGTTGGCCCTGCTTTGAACAAAAGAGAACCACGGACCTCTGGGGGGCCCTTCACACCTTCATTATTCTATAAATCTCTAGTTATTTGTACTGTGGAATGTGTGATGAGTATTGATGCTCTAGCTATGGCTATCACCAATCAATGGATGACAGAAAATGGCAGACCTGGATTCTCTGAAACAGAGCGAAAGCTCCTATATCGCAGTTCCTTGTTCTTCTTAGGCATGGTGGAGGACAATCTAGAACTGCAGATTTTTCTGCCTTTTCAAATGTGCAGGCTTACTCCATGGTTCTAGCAATATTATACAGACATATTCCAACATCTCCCTCATGGCATTGCATTTCCAGTGGTCCCTGTGCTGTGGCTGTACATTACATGCACCTGCTATTACAGTGTTTGCTCCAGGTGATATAAGAAGAGCTGTGAGTAGGAGGAAATAACTTTAGCTGTGTGTCTTTCCTCTTCCTGATCATATACCTTGCTATTTTTCTCCCACCCCTTTCTCCTTCAGGCATGTAAAGCTCCTCTGGGAAAGCACTGGCCACTGCCCAAGACAGTATGCTAGAGTAGCAGGAGTGACAGCCTAATGCATTTAAAAACATCTAGGTAAGAACTGAATCCAAAGTAGACTTTAGAAAGCAGCCCTAAAGGCACACCCGCTATTTTTTTCTCTATTATAATCCAGAAAAGGAAAACCTGCTTTTAGTTAATTCTCAGCATTCAGTGTTTTGCACAGCAGGAGAAATAAGTGGCTGGTAACGAAAGTCGGTATGTGCCACCGGGGAGGGACACAAACACAATACTATATGTTTATTTATACAGCAACTGCTTTTCACAGACCACTCTCTGGCCTCAGAAACAAAGGTGGATGAATCATATTTTTTCAATACAGTGAAATAATTGAAGAAATATAAATTGGATTCAGGTTTTTCTTCAAACATTTGATTCCTACAGTTATTAGCCCCAAACCTGGAACATATGTATTCTCCTGAACAAGAGACAAACTGCATAGACAAAAACACTGGCCATGGAAAAATAATCTGTAGTTGCATAAAAATGAAGCATTTTCCATTCACTTTTGTGTAAGCTGCACTATGCTAACTTTGCATCACAGTATTTTTAAGCAGAGATTAAAAGGTATGGTCATTGAGCTGTACAGTTAGTTGTTTAGACACCATAGAAAAATTTCACAAGTGGGACAGGAAGAGATAAAATCATTCTGCAAAGGCCATAAATAAAATGGATGATTTTTATATGTTTGCTTCAGCATTTTCTAGGGTGTTTTTGCTTCAATTCTGACTGGTGGGTTTGGGGATTAGGAAGTTCTTCCAAAGAAATGGCATGGCTCCTAGGTGAAGCAAAGACTTTCCACTTGTCTATATAGGAAAAAGTCCAAAGATGAAAAGGAGATGTAAGAGGTTTATAAAATGGGTAGTTCCAGCAGAGTACATTAGTGAAGAGTTTCCATGGATAGAAAATCCACTGTTGGCACAATCAGCAAAGAGTTGGAAAATTTCAGAAAAAAAGTTTTTCCATTAGAAAGTATAGATGGATTGAGATGGACATCTTTTGTGGAATTGTATTACTTCTGAAAAAACTTCCACTGCATAAGATTTCCAACAACAGAGTGAATTTTTTTGTCTCTTTTTCCACACTGGAGTGATAGAAATGATTTCTTCTGCCATCTTCAGCACTTGTGCTCTTAGGGCTCTCATCTGGTACAGGTTCCTACTCTGCCTAATTCCCATCTCAGCTGTGAACTTTGGACACTAGTTTCATATGGGATTAAAAGCAGGACTTGTGCCATGGCATTTTCATGTTCCACTTCAAAGAGGGGGAAGAAAGAAGAAGAAAGAAGGAGTATAGATCAGTGCTTATGCTGTTAGTAAGGAATCTGAGTCCTTATTCTCCTGTTTCCTAGCTACTACTATTATTATAGAAACCTAGAAGATTTCTGATTTATCTCAGATATTTTCACTGGGCAGGAAAAGGATTTTTTTATCCAATAACACTGTATAAGTTCCAAAGATGTGCTGATTGAACAGGATGTCCCAGTGTCCTTTCCTCGGCCCTCTGTATAAAAACATAATTTTATAACTCAAGAAAGCCTCTCTGTCCCCTAGATAAAGGAAAGGAAAGAGAATAGTTTGATAACATGGATTTGGATCCACGAATGCCCCATTATAGTTATTTGAAACTCTTAAAAGGATTCTGTCCTTGAGAGAGATGGAGGTGTAGTGTAGTCAACCATATCACAGGAAGACAACCCAAAAGAGACATTTATGAAGGAAAAAACTGCAAGTAAGAAAAGCAGGTTTTCAGAAATCAATATGAAAACAGAATCTGCTATAATCATCCTGAAAGGGACAGATTTTGGCTTTCCACCCTCAGCTTGTCTGGCCTATTCTGTCTCTGAATGCTGAAGCTCACAATGTTTTTTTTCCTCCAATTTCAGAAGTGTCAGACAGGAGACACGGTGCCGGTGAAAAAACTTATACCGATCTCTTGTTAGCTAACTGCGGTGTTTTGTTTCACAGTTATATGTCTGCACAAGCCGTCATTGTGTCAGTCATAATTACCACCTATTCAGTGGCTCCCTTCAGGTTTCATCACCTTTGCAGTATTAAGCAGCCAGCTGCAGGAAGCAGTCGGCTGCCCTGGAGCAGCAACCGTCAGCCTCTGGATTTCAGTGTATAATTGCTGCCTGAGTGCAAACAACTCCCTCTTTCCTGCACAAAACACCCAATCCACTCCTTTTTTTATTTGGCAGAGATCAAAGCCCCATCAAATACACTTTTTGCCTGGCGTAAGAAGACAGACCCTGTCTTCTGCAGACACAACCCGGCATGGACAGGATGTGGGACTGTACAGCTATGTGTCTGTGCCACCGTGTGCTACACATGAAAATGTGGCCCAGCACTCCTAATTGGAAAGTGGCCCCAGTTACCTGTAAACCCCTTTTTCTCTCTACTGTGAAATATTTGAGCTTATCTCTAGCACTGAAGTCTAATTGCAACCTCATTGATGACCCTCAGATGTGGCAGAATACTCTCTTGAGTAAAAATCTGGAATACCCCTGTCTAAACTTACTTTTCAAGAGCCATGCTCTGGTGGAATGGCAGGTAGATAAGTGCTCATGTGGGCCAGACAGGCAGAAAGAAATGGTAATATGAAATGCTAGAAACTGGGAGGCAGTTTCAGAGCATTCCTGTCAGGCTGCTGCATGGTTTCACATGCCAATTGCCTTTCCTGTCTTGCCATCCTGTTTACTGTGTTTCATAAATTCAGCTTTGGCTGCATGACCCAGACCAGCAGGCTTGCCAACAATCATGTTGCATTTTGTTAACTGCTTATGACTTCTGGACAGTGTGCTGCTGTGATTGTCACACTCTTTCACTTAAACATATGGCACGTGGAGACACAAACTACTCCAGCATGCAGCTTTCCATGATAGATTTTTACATACCAATTGCAGATACTATTTGTGGCTGCTGAGATTGGCATGGTCCAATCCTGGAAGCAGAGAAAATCCTCTGCTCTGAGAAGTACCTGGCATGCTGGGTTTCTTTGGCTCAATTAGGAAAGTCAAAGATGCTGTCAGACTTTTCTCAATCCAATAGTAATGCTATCAAGCTGGGCTAAGTATGTGTATCATGTTGGGGAGACAAGAATGACAATAAAAGCTTGGTGGGAGTAAGAAGTGCTGAGAGGCTAACTGAGGAGAAGAGTTATTTTGTTTGTATCAGGAATGAGGAAGAATTTAGAGATGCAGAAGTTCTACCTGATTATGGCCCCCACATAGTGAAGGTTATAACATATTTGTCAATACAACATATACAAGTGGGAAATTTTCTGAGGTGCTTCCTGCATATGAGACTTTCTGAGAAAACTTTGAGACCAAGTCATCATAAGAAAATGTAAAACTGTCAAATACTAAAGCTAATATTCAAATAGGCAAACAGAAAGCATAAACCCCCCCAAATACCTGCAAACATTCTTCCGAAGATGCACAACCCATCTACATGCTGCAGGAGTTCTAATTTCCTCTCTTCATATAACTTGATTCTCCTTTAGTTTTGAGCCTGAATCAGAGAAAAAGATTTTAAGGGATTTTACAAAAGTTTCTTTCCACAAAACTCTGAATTGACATCCAACATAGATATGAAATGACAAGAAGGAATTAGAGAATGATCATTGTCCCCATTTTTTTGATGAGGCAGAACTTGGCACAAATTTGAGGGAGGGAAAACCTGCAGGAGAAATGGGTTCTAATTTTGTGGAGACATATCGCACTCTTCAGACTCACGTATTTTCCACCAGACTTGCTGGATTTGAAAAGATGCAAGACATACAGCAATAAAACTATCCAAGTCCACCAATGTAGAAGAGTTAATCATGAATCTTGAAGTAGAATATCTGAGCAGCTGTTACACTTCACCAACTGCTGCTTTCTCTTGTAATATTGTTTAATACTGCTAAACCACATTGTGGTGTGTTGGCATGAGGAACATTAGTTTCAGATCCACTGTAAGCTAGGTCATGGGAAATATCTAAAACTTTTTGGCATTTTAAGCTTCTGAAGTGCTGTGATTCACCAGGATGTGTTGCCATAAGGAAAGAATTATGTATATAAGTGGTCACTACTGACACCACTTTTCTTCATTTTCCTTGGCCTGTTGACCAACCTTCAGTCCTGAAACTCCCTCCTTTCCTCATATTCCCTGCTTGCTACTGTATGTTTCTCTTGATTTCCTTTAAAAGTGCATTAAAACAAATGTAGTTTAATTTCCTAGTGTTATTATAAAGAACTGTGCCTGTCTAAATTTACCTCTTCACAGTCAGCTTCTCTCCTGCCATTTATCCCATGCAAGTGCAATGTTATCCTATTGTCCCACTTTGCTCCCAATTTGGTACAAGCTATGAGCTTGTTCATGAGTGTTATTTCTCTTGTGAAGTTAGTGGACTGGAGTAGAAATTAACTCAGTACATTGGTAGAAGTGGAATGGACTGGAAAAGAAGAAATTAGTGCACAACAATTGCTAAGGTGCCCAACTGATCTAAGTACATTTCATAGCTGAAGAGCTTCGAGTTAAGTATGGACCAGAATCCCAATTGTGAATAAACTGGAATTGTAGGAAAGCTCAAATCATGACTTTGCTACATCAAATCCACTCAGTAAAACACCAAATGTGTATAAACCATCTGTAGCTTCTGTCATGGGACAATAGGAAACTGTAACCAAATGCTTCTAAGGATCCTCTTACCTGCTAGTTAATCGGCAGTACATGAGAAAAGCACAAAACATTTTATTAAGCATTTTCTATTTGCTTTTACCAAGAGCACTTTTATGAAGTCCGGTCTGGCTCTGGATGAACAGAAACTGTTTGGAAACAGCTGGTTATTAGTGAGCCAAACCAAACCTGGACACTGTGGGCTTGCCAGTGTGACGTGACTGTATTTTCACTGAAAGCTCACCAGGATGCTATGTCAGACAAATGTGCTCCTACAGTACAGGTGGCAGGAAAGGCTTGGCCATATGGAGAAGCATTGTTGTTGCTGTCGCTGCCAAAAGCTGTACTAGATGCCCCACGAAACAGAAAGAGGATTTACTACAAAGGGGCTTGTTAACTCTGTTGGTCATAAGATAATGAAAGCAAAAATGTTTTCCTTCATTAGAAAAAGCAGAAAGAGTGATGTTAGCCAAATGGTGGTCAGTATTAAGTGAATGATGAAGGTATGTAGGAAAGGAACTACAGGAAGGTCTTATCAGTATTGCAGTCAAGATAAAGCAAGTATTTGCCACTCTGTCCCCTCTATCTTCTCTGAGCATATCAGCAGTGAGATCATGTCCGTTGTCACTCTCACCATGAGTTATGTGATTCTTTCACTTTTGAACTGGGCTCTGGCCCACGGTGCCCTCTGTGTCACTCACAGTTATGCAGTAACTGAGTGAATTTGTATCTGCGGACACAGCAATGAAGACAGTGACCTGCCAGCTTTTCAATTCTACCCCCAATCAAAGAGGGATTTATTTCCTGATAGGAGTGTAAAATTTAGAGAAAATGGAGTTTAAGGCTTCAGATAGTTGCTGGGCATCATCCTGTCTAAACTTAACTGCACACCAAAGACAGCCCAGATAGGCAGAGACACCTCAGACATCCTTCACATGGTACCGCTGCACAGCAGTTAACTTTCATCAGAGGGAGAAAGACCATTTTTAAACCTTTCAGAATATGTGGAGGAACTTTCCTACTCCGACAAAGCTGTCTAGAGAGCTGAAGCAAAGTTGGGATAATCCTCCCCGGAGCCCTTGACTCTGCCATTTCCTCATGCCAGGAGCAGGTAAGAATGCCTCACAACCTCTCCATGTACCTATAAGGAGTTTTCAGACTGACAGATTTAATTAGCTCATTGTTTAGGACTGAGTGTGTTGGCTTAGCCCAAGTCAGCTGCAGTTCTTCCAAAGAAATGTGTTTGCTGATGCTGTGACTTAGTTGCTGGTGAGTTATTTTGGCATAGGTACAAATTCTGTGAGCTTTAGTAGCAGTTGCAGCTGTAACACCTCAAGAGGTCATGGAGACTGAACCCACTACACCTAAACTACCCTCAAAAGAAATTCGAGCAGCCTGTTTTCAAGAGCCACCAGAAGTAAAGATTTCACATCCCCTTCAGCAATTGATTTCTCCGCTGACCTCTCTCCACTGTTTCCCTAAGGTATTTTAAAGTGCTTAATCTAAATCCTTAAGCCAATAATAGCCACATGGAGAAGATCCAAAAATAGCACTGACAATGGGTGTTAACAGCAGTTCAGAAACCTCAAGCTCTAGATTGTCTGCATACAGCTGTTTGGCGGGCACACCAGACTGGGCTGGTACCAAGCAGCAACCTGTAGGCAAAGCTATGCCATGGCTTTCCAGAGGAAGTACAGCTCTCCATCACTCCTGTGTCTGCCTAGAACTTTGTTGGGTAAGAGCATGGACAGAAAAACTTATTTCCCTATAGCAACCCACCAAGGAAGTTCAGAGTTGTGTTGCAGCCTGAGGCAATGATAAAGGGATGTTTTGGGTATGCTCTGAGCCTGCACCTAACAGCAGAAGGAAAAGACCTTTTTTGCCAGGAAGACTGGCTGCTCTGAGGGGAATAGTCCCCAGGTGAGAATGTTGCTTCTGGTGACTGAATTAGTTCACCTGGAGCTCATTAGCATGTCTCCCCAAGGTACTGTGTGTGACCACATGGATGGAGAGGTTTAGCCATGTCAGCGTTTTCTGAATCAGCAACCAGCCCAGTGCTTTCATGTGAGGAAACTAATTTCCTTGCTAGACATAAACACAACCCAAAACCAGTTAGAATTACCTAGGTGAAGTCTGAGCTCTTTTCTTCACCTCCATGGCATTTTCTTGTATTTCCCATAGGATGGCTCAAGTGTGGCTCCTCTCCCAAGAATTTCTGGGTGGGCAGTCACGCAAGAGACTTTCCAGCGCTTTGCAAAGCTTCCCTCTTCCATCTATTTGGGAATATAAGGAAAACAGACTGCCTCAAAATAGACTTCTACTTCCCACTCTGACCAAAACCACTACCTGTTGGGAAGACGGCATTTCCCCTACCCAGCCTAAGAATGGCTTTCTGAGAACTCTGCTTTTTCAGTGATTTGGATTCAGCTGGGCTGAAGCACAGCACAGGGACAATATTTAATTCTTCCTTGCTATTTTCTCTAGCTTTGATTCACTGCAATGTAATTTTGGAAGCTTAATCTAGTTTCATCAGCCATGACTGGAGCTAGAAAACAGGGCAAGTTATCAGAAGATACAGCAGGGAGATAACTAAAGGAAGTTTCATTTGGCACAAATTATCAGGAAATCCTCCCAAAATCAAGCCGTCAAGGAAATGATGGAAGTACATGATTTCACTAAAAATGAACCCACATGTATACAACAACACACACAAACACCAATACACAGCCCCTTTCCATCCTCTGGAAGTCAGTTTGCTTTTTTTTTCCTGGGGCTACTACAAATATTTTAATGTATCCTGGCTCCAGTCCAATCCTCTGCAATTGCTGGCAGCCATTTTATATCATCCCTGTCATAAGTTTCACTGTCACAGCAGTTTGTGCTGTGATTTTTACTATGCCCGGAACCAAACTCAGCAGTGTGGGGCAGTTCAGGTTCTGCACCCAGGTCTAGGCACAGCAGCTGAAACATCTGCCCCAAAGAGGTCTTTATCATTTACTCCCTGTGCCATGGGAGTCCCTGGCAGTCGCCTCTGGAGGAGGCTGTGCTCCCCGGGAGCAGTTTGTGCTGCCAGCAGATTCTGCAGCAAAAGCAAAAGCAGTCCCTGCCTAGGGACCAACAACTGCATGGCTCAGGAAAGTTGGGGTGCAAGGTGGCAATTGCCAGTAATAAGTCTGAAACAGGATTGCCTGTGGGCATGGGAACTGATGTTTTCCCAGCCCTCAGGGAGCCGCGTGCCCTCAGCCCTCCCCAGAGAAGCCAAGGTCACCTTGCAGGAGGTGTGTTGTGCTGTGGGGATCAGGCCCCACAGACTCTGACTCCATCTCCAGTTTGTCTGGAGGTGTGTAACTTCTGGCACACCTCAGTGCACCTAATTGTTGTCACTATTAGAGCACAAGGACAAATTGCTGACAAAGAGGGCTGCATAAAAATGCACTTGGGTGCAATAGCTGTGGCAGTATTTCAAACAGCTTCCTATTGTACATCTCCAAGAGAGATGCAAGCACGTGTGCTTTATAATTGTGCAACCATATCGCTGAATATGGATAGCACTTACAAGTGCTGTGTAACATGTTGACAACTCTGCACACATAAATATGTATTGTTTTTCAGGCACAACCCAGGCAAAGAGAAAAACTGAGTTTTTATTTTAATTTCTTCTGCAATGTCTGAGCTAGCTGCTACAAGACTTATAAAGAAAAGTGGGAGTCCTAATGACTTAACAAGCAATTCAAGACAAAGCACCTCTAAGATCTCTAAGTTCAGCTCCCTAGAAAATTTCCATCTATGGCTCAAATCTTATCAATTATTCCTTTTTATTGTCATTATTATTATTATTATTTTTATTTTTTTGTACATCTATTAGCTCTTGAACTTCCTGGTTTGTTCTCTACCTCTTTTGGGTGACTTTTCAAAATTCAGATCATTCCACAGTTAAAGCTTTAACTGTCCTTTATACCAAGATTCCTCTTTCTTTTTGACATCAAGACTTTTCTCTTTGATAACTTCAAATGTTTCTCCTTCTCTGCAGTGAGTACTTAATTCTCACCAATGGTTTTGCTTTTCTATCAAACATAGCACTAACACCCTGAATGTTGTTAATCTGCTATGACCATGGAGTGCTTTCTTTTTCTTTCAAAAAAACTTTCTACTCTATTTATATTAAAAACACCACTATTTGTTCAACATTGTTGTGAGCGTTTTTGTTTTTCCTAATTATGTAAAAATACTCTTGCGTTTTAAACTCAATTAAAGCTTTCTTTATGTGTTAGCAGAGCTGCACAACAGAGGTTTTCATCCTGTGCACTGCTTTCGCTGACTGTGAAACAAATAAAAGCCAAGCTTTTGCATTTCATAACCTTGAAGTTCTCTGAGTAGTTTCACCTCCAGGGCTGGGTAACTGAATGTTTTCAAGCAGCTTAGAGAGAAAAATGGGGAGGGGGGAGGAGAAGGCAGCAGTAAACAAGAATATGATTTCAGATTTTCATGATTTAGACTAAACTGAATAGCAGCAGCAGATGTAGAGAGAAAGAGAGACTGTATGTACATGATGGAAGGATTTTATAAATTAAAATACATATTGTATTAGACTTTCAACATAAAAGGGCTAATGTGTTTCTCATAACATCCCACATTTTGTTATTACTTTTCACCCCATACCAGCACAAATGGTATTTGAGTGCTGACAGGCTGAAGGGAACATGCAGAGACCACGTTATCTGTTGCTGGGGCATAGCTGCAGATGTGGTATGTGGCAACTCTGCTCATAGTTCTCTGCATTGCTACACAGCAATTTCAGGACAGACCTGGGAGCTTTACTGGAAAAGCAAATGCACTAGAATGGAGGTAGTGACTCATGAGTGGTTATGAGCTGTGCAGCACTGCTAGGATCATGGGGCAGGAAGAATGTAATTGCTCACACTAAATCATCACTGCTCCCCTCTACACACCCAGGGCATTTTTATTACCACTAGTGATCAAGCCTCCCTTGTTTTCCAAATATTCTGAGTCCTCTAAGTTCATTGACTTTTCACACTGCTCTGATTCACTTGGTCCATGAGTACCAAGTGAAAAAAACCTCTTCCCCATCTAGAATTACCAGTACTGCTTTCTCTACTGGGCAAGTTTACCTTAAAGGCTGTTACTTCAACAGTTGACCTTGTCTGACCTTGGCTAGCTTGTGCTGGGATAGAATTGCAGAAAAGTGCACAGAGAAGCCAATAAGAGACAGCTTTTCAGAAAAAATTGGGAGCTATTTACACCCACTATACAAAAACTCCAGTCCAGACATACAGATAACCCCTGATTTGATATGAGATACATTTCTGTGTTTGTAGAAGAAAGGCTGCGGATTAAAAAAAAAATTAAAAAAAGAAAATCAGATTTTATTATATAATGAAGCCAGGATTTTCTTTAAATATATCATGTGTTAGGTGTTTCACGGAATGTAGGTATTCCTGGTGGCGCAACAGCTGTGAGATACTGCTTCCAAGGCTGGAATAAACTCATAACATGCCTGTGGTATTTATTGTCTGTGTTAAACAAAACCTCTTGACACTCATCATTTGAAATAATTCCTTTAGATTACAAATCAATTTGTTAATGTATGTCTCTGTATATTGAAGTCAGTTGAGTGTGAGTGCATATTATTAATCTTGTTTCTACAAAAAGCACATGTGTTTTTCCCTCTTATGTTCCTACAGCATAGTGCAGTTACAGATGTAATCTGCAAAATATCAGTTTGCAAGCTGAAACCTGAAGCTGCACCAGAGCATGGAGCTCTATCTATGATTTTCAAAAAAAAGCTTACTCTTCAAAAAGCTTGAGAAGAAAATGTGGACAGTAGTAGGACAAGCAGTTCCTTATCCACTGCAACTTTAGATCTACACAATGGAAGCCACTAGCCAGTGAAATGTACCCTGTGTAGTCCAGAGTGCTTCCCTCATTTTTCTCTAGCACATTCATGCACATGAACAAGTGTGATCATATTCATTTACAGCTCCAGAACCAGAAGGCACTCTGAGGTTTACAAGATCTGCCTGGTGTTCTGTGGTCGGTCTCCTCTTTTCTTCATAGATTCAGCACATGAAGACACTGAGAGACACAAGGAATAGATTTCCTTGTTGGAACTTACATGGCTTCTCATTTAACTGACTTGGAAGATGATATCTGCTCACAGGTAGGATGGGCCAATTTCCCTCACCAAAGACATAATTGTTTTCCTTTTTTGAGAGCCACAGACCATGACTTTTGATGGGAGGAGGAATGAGATTTGGGGATCAGTCTTATTTTCATTAAAGACCTTGGGACAAAAAGTTAAGGTCTGCTAATGCATTTTGTGGCTGGTGTGAGGCTGAGTGGCATTGTGAAGACAGGTAAGGTTTAGAAGATAGCATAGAAGAAGCTGAAGACTTTGGTGGTCTGGCAGAAGGAAACAGGGTGCCATTTAGAGTACAAAAAGTAACAGAGAAAATTTATTACATAGGAGTTTTCTGGTTACAAATGACATGGGAAGAAAAACCTCTGTGCACTAGAGGTTAACTGTGTACAGTTACAATGAGTACGTGATGTGATTTCTGATAAGGAAGTGAAAGGTATCAAACATACTGGGTCTGCTTTGCATGAATGTGAACCTAAACCAGAGTTAGAACATATATTTTTTAGTATGATCAGGACTTGTAAAGACGAGTTTGTAGGAGGAACCAAGCTGGCTATGTACTGGATCAACTCGTGAAGTGCTTCACATAATGCCCCCATCCATTACTTCAAGAAATGGGCTCAGTGAGGAAAAAGACCCTTTGCACATCTTTTTTCTTTAATGGCACTGACCTCATCTTTGTTGATTAGCTGGGATGCCCTTTTGAAAAAACTGATAGCATTTGATTATACCAGCTGTGGCAAAATTACTATTTCTGCAGAAGTGGCTGCAAACATTTCACAGCTGGAATGGACCTTGTAGTGAGTGGCACGGGGTGTAGTTGGAGGCCTACCACTAGACGTGTCTCCCAAGGTTCAATACTGGGCCCAGGATTTAAGTTACTCATCAATGACTTGGGTGAAGCCACAGAGTGCCTGCTCAGCAAGTTCACTGATGACACAAAGCTGGGAGGAGTGGCGGATAGTCCAGAGGGCTGTGCAGCCCTTCAGAAGGGCCTCGACAGGCTGGAGAGAGGGGCAGAGAAGAACTCTCTGAAGTCCAAAATAGGCCAGTGCAGGGTCCTGCCCCTGGGGAAGGATAACGCCAGTCACCAGTACAGGTTGGGTGCTGACCTGCTGGGAAGCAGCTCTGCAGAGAAGGACCTGGGGGACATCAAGCTGTCCATGAGCCAGCAGTGTGTCCTGGTGGCCAAGAAGGCCAATGGCATCCTGGGGTGCATTAGGAAGAGCACAGCCAGCAGGCTGAGGGAGATCCTGCTACTCTGCTCAGCCCTGGTGAGGCCACATTGGGAGAGTTGTGTCCAGTTCTGGGCTCCTCAGCACATGGAGCTCCTGCAGTAGGTCCAGTGGAAGGCAATGAGGATGATGAAGGGATTGGAGTACCTATGTTACAAGGAAAGGCTGAGGAAACTCAGCCTGTTCAGGCTTGAGAAAAGACAACTGAGAGGGGACCACATCAATGTCTATGAGTATCTGAAGGGAAAGTGCCAAGAAGGCTCTTCTTGGTGGTGCTGAGCAATAGGACAAGAGGCAATGGGCAGAAGCTGATGCACAGGAAGTTCCACCTGAATACAAGGAAGAACTTCTTTACCGTGTGGGTGACCGTGCACTGGAACAGATTGCCCAGAGATGTTTTGGAGTCTTCCTCATTGGGCAAGAACTGTCTGGACACAATCCTGTGCTGTGTGTTTCAGAGCAGGGAGGTTGGACAAGATGACCCACTGTGGTCCCTTCCAACCTGATCCATTCTGCAATTCTTTGACTCTGACTGGCAGTCTGCTGCCCTGTGTCCAGATCACCCCTCTCACAGGCTGCTCTGGCTGGCCCCTGTTCCTTCCAGTGCCGTGGGACTCTCTCCACTGCCCTGCCCCAGCCAAGCACAGGCTCCCAGGGAGGCTCTTGGCTATGAGAAACTCAGGTTGCTCTGTCACAACCCGTCATCTCCAGGACTGATTTTCCAACATAACTGGGATGAGAGCAAGCCTCAAACACAAATGGCAAGTATAGTGCTAAATATTCTTCCTATAGCAAACCCAGAGAGTCTGCCCTAAACCCATTGTCCAGCATCCATATACTGAAGGAAGAAGAAAAAAAAGGAAGGCCCTATTGCTAAGCCATACTTGTATAAAATGCTGTGATACAGCAGCAATGACCTAAGAATTTAGACAGCCTAAACAGATACCTGTCCTTGAATAGTGGGTATTATGCATGACATGCTAAATGCAAAGCACAGTGGTACCCCTGTAAGGTAAGGGTAGAAGGATGATTATTATCTTCAAACTATTTAATCTGTGTTTAGTGAACAATGATTATAAAGGCTGCCCATTCAGTAATGAGATTCAGACTCCCTTAGTTAATTGATATATAGCAGATAACACTGAAAGAGAGCTTCTTCAGTTCAATGCCACTTTATACTATAGTTGTAGTAAGTTAAATAAAGTTTTTTCTGAGCATTCATATGCAGTGAATAAATTAGTTTGGTTGAATTTGCTTGTAAATTTTCATTGAAGAGGAAACTGGGCTTGCAGGGTTTGTCGGAAGTGATAGAGTTTTTTAAGCACATGCCTGTAAACCTTTATATCATGACCTACTATGGTATTGTGGTCTCAAGGTACTTCCCTGGCAGAGAAAAACCCCGGTCTTGACACATTTTAGTTCTAGCAGGAAGCACATTAGGAAGAATCCTCAGACTTTCTAACAACACAGAGCATGTAGCAGGAATAAAAAAACCAAACAAACAAAATGAAAGAATAACACAAGAGTTTCTTATGTAATCCCTACTTATTTGCAGGCTGAATATTTATGCTCGGTTCTTCTCATCCTGCACATACGAATGATGAATTTAACATGCACAAAAGCAAAGGTGATTGAGAGTACTCTATGCTAATGGCTATTATTTATGTGCAGATGGCAGAGGTGATATTATTATTGCCTCACTTTTCCCAACTCCAACTCCACTCACTTGCTCTCCTATGTCTACAGTACACAAGCTGCAGTTTTTCAAATGGTCCTCCAATCTGTGAAGGAAAGCTATGAATTTTCTGGAGTATGGAGGAGTACCAGAGCCATTTTCTTTTGACATAATTGTAAAACTATGGTCTAATTTAGCTAAACAGCTGCTTTGTTTTTTTAAACTGTCTTATTTTGCTCATCCTGTGCCCAGAGATGCCATTTACCCTGAACAGGCTGTGTCCGGGGACCTTGGAGCAGTGGTTTGCCTAGTCCCAGCAGCTGATGTGACTGTGGACACAGCGATGGTGTACAAAGAGTGACTGCTGTACAAAGAGTCCCACTGCTGTGCCTGTTGTTAGTGTCCTGACAGCACATGGGATGGAGAAATAGACACTGTTTAATGGAGCTGGATGAGAGCTTCAGCTGTCTGGGAAGCAGAGGAAGGAGGCCCAGATATCAACAAGCAAGCTTTCCATCCAGACTAGATGGAAAAAGTGCACAAGTGAGTCTGCATCCATCTGAAGCAAACTCATGGTACAGCGTTCTTGGCCTTCCTCTCTTTAGCAAATACCTGTGAAGTTCCCTGACACCCCTATATGCCACTTTTCTGTCCCACACCATCCTCACAGAGGGACAGCATCCTGCTGCTCCCAGGCAATCCACTAGCTCCAGGGGTGGAGGCTAGTGTAGGAATATTGCTTTGTTAATATGGTGCCAGAGATGGAAATTCACTTCCTTCCTCCTCTCACCTCTCCTCTCTAAAAAACTGCACACTAAAAATAAATTAAATTAAAAGGAACATGAAGACAGAGAAAAATCAATTACTCCAAATTAGCAAATATGGTTTGAAGGTACTTAAACCTTAGATCAGCCTCTTTCAGTGCATGCTTTCCAAAGCTGTTTTCACTTATGTCATGACAAGGAATCTGAAACTGCCACCTTAGCAGCAGAAAAGGGCTTAGTGAAGCCACAGCCATCTTTACATTCTTGCTGACAGTGAATAATTTCATTCAGCCAGTTGAAATCCTCAAGTTCTCTGAAAGGAACTTGTGTTTCAGGCAAGGGAAAAAATGTCAGGCCTGTTGTAGTTTCAGGGACAAAATTTTAAAAGGGAGAGCTGCATCAAATTTGTCTGAAATCCTGCTGACCTGGTCCTTAGTCCTTCCCAGAAACTAAAACCAAATATAACCCTTCTACCCCTTACCGAGGTTTAAAATTATTCTGTTAATATTTTTAGCATGAATTTTTAATTCCTTCCTGTTTCCAGAAAGGCAAGCAGAGTTAATGAATTTCTCCATGTCCTGTGGAAAAATCTGTCAGAGATTAAGTCTTCTGTCTCATATTGTCTGGAATTACAGGTGCTCAGTGATTTCACAGCCCCATGTGCTAAATGCTATGAAGACACAACAGAGACTGCTAAGGAGAGCTCATCTCCACATCACGAGCTGTGACTTCCTTACTCACAAGATACTATAAAAGGACTTCTAATATAAATAATGCATCATCCTAAACTGAAATATAATCAGCAGAAATTAATTTGAATATTAATGCACGAGACGTGTATGTTCATCTCTATTAGCTGTCTACAGCTGTCCCATTTTGCTGAGATCTCTGGCCCATACATTCCCTAGCAGCACAGAACGGGGGGAGCATCAGGGATGTATTACTGTGGTCAAACTAATCTTAATCACAATACACACACAACCCCTGAGGAGTTATGCTGGGGAACATCGAATCTGGGTGCTGTCCTCCATCCCCTCCCTCAGCACCTGCACTGGTTACACACACTTTCTGTCTATGACAAAATCCCTTCCAGGCTGGGGGGATTCACCCAGGTCACCATCACTCCAAAGGAAAGATGGGGGTCACTTTGTGTGATGTTGGCTGAGTGAATGATGGGTCCAACTGCGCTTATATGACTGCCCTTACACCAGAAAAACCCTTCCCTTTGCTGCTGAAAGGCAGCTCCTCCTGGGTCCCCGACCTTCATTTTTTAGAGGACATTAGTCTAGCTGCAGCTGAATTTATATAAAGGTACAGACAGAATACAACAAAACAACTGAAAATAAAGATCCTGTTTTTAATATGGGTGTATGAACATCTCCTCCACAGGTTTGTACAGCATCAGCCTTGAGTGGAAAAATCACCACTAGATTTTGTGTAAACTGCCCAATCTGTTGCTCTCACATTTGTCACACAATCATAAAGCCTATTACCTCCCCAAGGCCATAACCGTGATGCGGCTGGACAGAATATCCTGAACAATGAAATGAAAAGCCTACAATAAAAAACAAAGCTAGGGTTTGGGACTCATGACAATATATCTGGGGCAGAGTCATTCAACCCGTGGTTGTAATTATTCTCTGAAAAAGCAGCACAAACTCAGTCATTCAGAAGGACAGTCTTACAGAGCTCTAGCACTGCTATCAAAAGACCCAAACAGTATTGCCTCTGATACATAAAAACATCTACTTGTACAAAAAACAGGTAACCCCATCACTGTAAATTGATTATGTAAAAACAGCTATCAGCACTGCTGGCTAAATGCAGAAATAATACTCAGCTCTTGAAAGAAAAGGATTTGCTTTGTTAAGTTTAACATGCTACTTGGAGAGATATTTTCTAATGATGCTGAGTAAGTTGGGAACACAAATCTCACTTAATTTGAGGCTAGAGGTAAACCTAAGCTGGGGCTTAGAGCCTGAGTCAATATTCTTCCTCTGTCTTCCCAGCCTTCCTAAATCAGCAAAGACAGAGACTATCAAGAACATATGGGATGCCAACCAGGACATAATCAGCAAAACATGGGACATTCTGAGCGTACAAGGCAGATGATCACTCAGAAAGATGTTGATGTCCTTATGCCTATTCATTTATCTACTTGAATCAAAGGAATGGAGGAGGAGGGGGAATGGGTATTAGTAAGCGGGGAGGGAGTCTAGGCATGATTAACAATAGGTGTGAGACAGGAAGAACTAGATTAAACTGATCCATATGCAAATGATCTGAGTCTGATTGAATCAAACCATGCACAGTTTAATGAGTATGGTAAGATGCCTTTATCTCTGCTTGGATGTGTTCTGAAAAGAAGGACTGCTCCAAGATAAAACACAGTTTAATAAGGAGGTTTTTCATTACAGGGTCGATCTGCATTTGCATTTCTCTCTCAGCCACACAGTTTTCCTCAATGTCCATTCCTTTTCAAGAGATTAGTTGGGTGCATATTTTTGACATACACACACCTTACGGCATTGCATACTTAACATGTGCATGAGTTTTAGCTTGGTCCTTCATGACCTGGATAAAACACCTTGAAGTGAAAACTAAGTGACAAAGTCTTATTTTTTTTGCTTATCTACCAAGCATTCTTTGCCCTTCTGTTATTTTGAAGCTTTGTAAAATCTTTTCGGTATTCACACACTGATACAGAGAGACAACTTAGCTTGGGTACTTATAGCATCATGGGCTAGACTGAGAATGGCACCACGGCTGCAAGAGGGTGATAACTCCAGCTTCTGTAGAGTTAATCTGATTTTATGCTGCTGTAGCTGAGGTCCAGCCCTTTATTTCTAAACTATGTATTGGTTTCTTCCAAGTGGCTGCCTTTGAACACTGAACAAGGTAGCTAGGCACTGCCTCAGCCTCACCTGTTGTATGTTCTGCTTACAGGTGCAAGTGAAATAAAACAGAGGCAACCTTCTTCTTGTGCAAGTAAGACAAGGGGAAATCTCCAAGGCTCCCAGGCTGATCACAGGAAAGAGAGCTGACATGCCTGTGCTTAGACTCCAGCAGAAGTGACATGTAGTAAGTACTAGTACTCTCATCCAGCTATGATTAAAGCTGTGGTTAGTAAAAGCCCTGAATCAGACTATACATTATTTTTACTCTAAGGCATAGTAAGCAGTGCAAGTTCCTCCATCTTGAAGAGATCTAACCTGGCTAGAACATTTTTTAGTGGCCATCTATGGATACTGTGTTCTTCCACACACTGGGCAAAGTCTTCCTGTTTAAGTACCGTGTTTTTCTCTAAAGCCTACGTACACACTAACATCTGTATTCACATACTACATATTGCAGATAGAAAGTGCTTCAATCTCAAAGTGCTAATGCTGCATAGTTACTCCTCAGCTAATAGAGGCAAATAAATACCAGTGGTCATCCAAATGCCCTCATGAAGAAGTCCCTTTTCACAGCAGCTATAGTTTGTGCAATAAGGGACTCTTGAACTAGGATGGTTAACATTCTACCTGCTCAATCTCAGTTTCAACTGATCACCTTCATCCTTATATCATGAAGATGAGGAATTTCAATAGAAACAAGGCACTTGAACAAAAACCTTTCCATTGATTTCAACAGAAACAATCACAGGCCTAAATGCCTTGCAGATTGGGAATCCAAACCTGTTATTGCATATTCCATCATTAACATCATTACTTCTTTTCCATCACTGGGCTGCTTCATGACTTTAGAAATTTCTGGTTTTATATTCCTTTGAATACAATATACGCTTACATCATATATTTAAATTACTTTGATTTGAGTTTCACTTCTATATCTTTCAGCTTTCTTGACTCTGTGCTGATGTGTCTGCAGCTTCTTTGCCTTTCGTCATTAATTCTGGCTAAGCACCTACCATGTCCTTTCTTATTCTAGATTATAGTTTTTCCCCGTATGTATTCCTTTACTGTTAATGCTACGCCACACCATCTTTCCTCACAGGCTATGAGTCCCACTTCAGCAGTGGAAGGCTGAACACTTAAAAGAGTCCTACTTCTGTCCTAGCTCACTGTTATTTATTATCATCTAAGGTATCACAGTGCTGGTGGTTCAGGAGCAGTCAGGATAACAGGACAACTCAGTTAGTGGTGGCAGTGAGCTTATGTGCCCCTGTGCCTTGTGAGAAGATGCACTCCCAGGGCTAGGTGTGAAAGAGGTAGTTTGGAAGCTGGTGCACACCTCCTTACCTCTTGGCATGGTCTAACGTGGAATAGAATCATAGAACCATCTAGGTTGGAAAAGACCTATAAGACTGAGTCCGACCACTAACCCAGCCCTGCCAAGTCCATCACTAAACCGTGTCCCTAAGCACCACATCTACATATCTTCTGAATACCTCCAGGGATGGTGACTCAATTTACTCTGCTGGGCAGCCTTTTCTGATGTTGACAACCCATTCCATGGAGAAATTTTTCCTGATATCCAATCTAAACCCACCCTGGGAAAACTTGAGGGTGCTTCCTCTTGTCCTGTCATTTTTGACTTGGGAGAAGAGACTGACACCCATTTTGAAACAACCTCTTTTCAATTAGTTATAGAGAGTAGTAAAATCTCCTCTGAGCCTTCTTTTCTCCAGACTAAATAACTGAAGAGGAATGGATGCTAAACAAATACAGGACAAAAAATTATGGCTTGTCACAAAGTGCTTATCCTTGAAGTAAATGCTGACAGATGAGAGATGCAAAGGGTTAATGGGAAAACATTCACTGAGTTTAACTTTAGAGATCTAACTGTACTATGTGCTATCTTCCAACGTACTAATAACAGCTGCATCGATAGACCTTGCTGTCAGGCTCCTGTGGGGGCAGTTCAGAGAATTCCTAATCATCCCTCAAAGGACCCTGTCTGTCTTTATGGATTAAACAGAGCAATCAGATTGCTAACACGGTGAATTGAAGTTGGATGCTTAAAATTAAGTGATGTGAATGTTATCTTTCCTCCACTCCCACTTCCCACCTTCCACCTGATGATGGGCATGACTATAGGCAACAGTGTCAAAGGGCTGCCAAGCTTCATTTGAGGGGAAGCATTTTTAAGGTCAGATTTGAAGACAGAGAAGAGTGCAAAATTGTGACTGTGGCAGGGAGTTTAAGTGAAATCACAGACAGGTGTTGAGAAGTGTAGTGAGTGGCTGATGCAGGTTGGCACCACCACAGCTATCCAAGACACAATATGGAGTGGCCATACGTTTTTAGGCCTACATCTCAGGCACAGTTCCAACCCTCCTTTGATTAGGTGCTGTCAGATGTCTCTTGGATTAGTCTGTCTGATTTCAGATTCTTAGCATCTGTTGAACATGACAAACTCCTTGCAGTCCTTTCAGTTGTCCAGTTTATATTTTCCTTTTATAACTGGATGAGCTGCCATTCACAATCACTCCAGACCTAGCGTGAATATTTAAAACCTTCATAACTTTTTGAGTGCCAGTTGTGGAATAGGTCTGATGACTACAGTCTGGGATGAGTAAGGACTTTTTGGACTCTGCCTATGAATTGATGGTGGGAAGCAAAGACGTCAAAAACATCTGCTGTCAATGCCACCAGAGTGTGCTTCTGCTTTATTTGTGTAATTTTATTCTGACACCTTAGTCCCATGTCATTTGTACTTTTGCCCCTAGGATCAACACTGGATTCTGTACTGAAAGTTGAGAGCAGGTATTTATTGTAGGCTTTAAGCCATACCTAAATGATGTTTGATCTCAACGTCATTATCATAGCATAGCTGTCTCTTTCTTCTTTCCAATTCTCTTTCATTCACAAGGCTGAAATACCTTCTAATCTTTATGCAATTTCCTCTGCAAGGTCTAAATCACCTTGATATTTGGCAACATTGATTCTGTCTTTCCCCTCTTGATTGCTCAATCTTAGGGAATTTCCTGAATAATAAAAATTATGTCCACATATGCAAACGTGGTCATAAGGTCTCTTTTGGCACCTCTTCTCTATTTATTATATCTAATTTATAGAGGATTTGTATTAGTCCAAATGTGTTCTTTAGCAGGCCCGATCCAATTTCTGTTTAAGTCTATGGCACTTTCATGATAGATCTTAATGGCCGTGGGATTTAGCCCAAAGCCTGGTGTATTTAAGTCAATTTTAATCTGAAGGGCCTGTAATAAAACCAATGACTTTGATCTTCTTTTCTGGGAGTTCAACTGAATCAGAGACTTTAATTTTTCTTTTTTAACCTCAAGTAACTGCATGTTAGCTGGGTGACTATGAGGACAGTCGTCTTCTGCACAAGTTGTTCTTTTTGTTTAGAACAGCGCACAGGACTTTGGACTGAAAAGGAAACTATTTTCATTACAGGCAAAGCTAGGAATATGTTACATAGAAAGTTTACTCTAGAAATAATTACCTATTTCTATTAAGGCCCAGTAATTATATGCATATGTATATGTATATGTGCGTATATATGTATATTTACACATACATACACGGGCTGTATTGATGAATTAAATTCAATTTTTTTTTCTGACAGGACACTAAGGAGCACTTGCCCTCTTCACCCTTGCTGGACTCTTTCTTGGGCTGAATCTTGATGTCTTTTATAATCTGGGCTTCTCAAATAGCAGTTGTGATGAAATTTTTCCCTGATATGCTCTTCTATCCAGTAGGAATTGACTGTAGATCACCAAACTGTTACCAAGTAGTAACAACTTACAGATGCTGTCAAGATTGGCTTGATGTGAACTGGTGAGTTAGAGGTGAGGGAATAACTTCTTTTGTGCCACATATTCCCCAGCACCAGCAGTTTAACAGAATTGCTAGAACACTCATCTATTACAGTCACAAATCAGATGGCCAACAACCTTAGTGTTTTCATCTTAATCTGCCTTTGCTTCTCCTCTTGTTTTCTCTTTCCCCTCTGCCCCTAACACATACAAACACATAGACTTTCCGCTTTTATAAATACAATGGATGTTGTTGTCAGTTCAGATAAGAGCAAATGCCAGATAGGATAGCAATATTTTCAGTCCTGGCAAATGCAATCATAAGTTCAGTTTATTAATATTGCAACAGTTGCACTAAATGAGATCACTTGGATAACAAAACATTTATCAACAAAACGCTGCCACCTACTGAAGTTTTGCAAACAGCCCAGATGATTGGATAAGATCACAAATTCACTCTGTCACAAGCTTATGGTCTTTGCTGAAATCGTTCTGAGGGGAAAAAAAGCAAGAATGATAACCAGCAGAACAAGACAAGACATCTCTTTCATGCAGTCTGTTCAGCAAGTGTCAGGGTAAATCCTGGAGAGCAACCTCCAAAGAGGAAAGGAGATTTGGCTCTTTGTGCTCAGTATGCCGTGGAGTTTTCAAGCATTGTGGTTAGGGAACTCATCTTATCAAACACTTTGGCTTGCAGCAGCCCATTAGAAACTTCAGTTTTCTTGTGCTGATGTTCAAAGCTTCTATTCAGGCCCTAGTAAATTGACATTAAAACTTGCCAGCTTTTTGTTGCATTGCACCACTCCAGATTATAAAGGCTTGCAAATCAATGTAAAAGAAGTCTTAGTGATTACAACAAATCTTGTGCATTTTCTGTTGCAAGATCTCAACCAAGTAAAAATTATCATTATTTCAGTATTGGTACCAGGCATGCCATGAAACAAGGACAAGTTCTGCACACCATACAGGTGTGTCAATCAGCAGATCATTTGATGTGCAAGGGCTGACAAGGCTTTGGATAGGAATTGTTGTGCCCATTTGAAATTGCAGACAGCACTTCTAAAGTGTCATAACCTAAACCGGCTTTTAGGCAAGAATGTGGATCTCATTTCCTCGTGTCTTGGGAGAACTGCTTTGAGGGTTGAGCTGTCAGTTATTGGTAGAAGTATTTAAAGGAAATGCAAACAAAATTATTCATGGTGAAACTATTTTTTTTACATTCTTAGTAGAAAGGAGTATTTATGTTAATCAAATAAAGCAAACTGAAAGAGTCAGGATGGCATGGTTTAGGAATTCCAGTGTCATTGCCATTATTTCATGCAATGGCAACCCACCTTTACCCTTGCAATATTATTCAGTTTCTGATTTGTAATAATCACAAAATTAATATTTACCCCTGGAACATCTTTGGATGCTAACATTATAGACAATTTACAGTGCATTAAAAAATGCCTGCTTTTTAAGACTGGACTACAACAGAGCAATTAAACATGTGCATAACTTTAAGCATGGGAGTAATTCCATTGAAGTAAACATGACTACTCAAACATTTCCGATTTTGCGTGTACTTCTGTGCTCTGCTAGCTTAGGGGCTAAGAATGGATATGCTTATTTAACACAGTGTTTATCTACTAAGCCTACATTCAGCATTACTGATTCCTTTCCATTTTATCAGACAGATACAAGGAGTTCTCCACTTTCCTAGCCTCCTTCTGGGTCAGTTTCAAACTATCTTGTGCCTTCCAATGTATTTGCATTTTATATCTGATGTAGAAAATAGCAACTATAAACCCAGAGTCCTGAGGGAGTAAAGTGGATGACTTGAAAGGAAACACTCAGAGGTTAGTCTAGATTATGGGGACACGACTGATATTAGGCTGGGGCTGGCTCTTCCTGACCTAATTTTGGCCATTTTTGCACTGGAAAGCAGGATCTCCTTTCTTTGGATTTAGCTCTTTGTGATTGCCCTTGGGCTCCCCTTCACGTCTTGACTAACCCGGGATTCATTCTCTCTTCCTAACACAGGAATTGTCCTTACTGCTGCGATGCCATGATTGTTTCATGCAGGACATGAATATATATACTCACAACTGTTTTGGGCAACCCCAACCAGTGACAAGGCAGACCCAGAATCTTTAACTGGACTTGGCCACTAAGTTTAACTCTTTTGCAGTAAAACCTATAACATGTTTAGTCTTCAGTGAGTTTTTAAACATGGATTGTATACGATGGGTCAGTTATCCTGTTGTACCTGTACCTATATCCAATGCCAGCTCCACCACCTTCCTTACTGTGCAAGCAGGGCAAAACCTGAAATCCCCACTGCAGGCCACCTGGAACTGCTGTTACCAGATATAAGCTCTGACTAGTCTAGGTAGGCTTGGGCTTTAAGTTGCACTTTGCTGCAGCTGCTCTCCAACACAAAGGAACTTCAAAGGGTTTTGACTCCACTCGGGGACACTGCAGCCAGCACATCTGCTAGCTGTGGAGATGAAAGCGACTGTTTAATGCACACCATTGCCCTAACAAGTGCGCAGGTGCAATTTCTGGCTGGAGCTCTTCACATTGGCCTGTCTTGTATATAACTTTTTCTATCAGGATTTGTGGTTATTTCTGAGCTCAGAGCTCCTGGCCTGTCACTCAGTGACACCATTCCTCTAAAGGCATCCAGAGATTGCTTCTTCTGTGGGCAAATAGTGGCGTCTGTGGACTCTCCACGGTTGTACTGTACTAATGTATATGTACCTTGCCCTACATCCATATTAGTGAACGGCTGTGAGAAACCACTCCTTTTTTGACAGAAAATGGCTCAGAGAAGAGATATGAGAATACAGGTTTTCTAAAGGCAATCTATTTATAAAGCCAAGAAAACAACTCATTGACTTAGGGCCAAAGTCCCACTGCAACCTATTGAGGGCATGCTCACTCCGCCGAGGGCAGAGCCGTATCAGCTGCTCCCAGGAGCAAAACAGCTGCGTCTATGGGGTTTTCCAACCCTCTGGTGAAACACTGCTCATGGCAATGGTGCTCCATCAGTAGAGGCTCCAGGGGGACGTACAGGACCACCCTGAGGTAGACATGCCCACAAAGAGGTCTGGCAGCAAACAAATAAGAGTGTGTGCAGCCAGGCTTTCATGCACAGTGTGGAGCTTGGCAGGTTTTGCCCTTAGAGCTCTGTATGTCCTGTGAGTTGGAATGGGAGGGACAGGGATAATTTTGATAAATCATTTTGTACTGCAGTCTGGTGTGGCACCAGGGTGATGAAATGAGCTCTTACTCCCTGTGATGAGAAGTCTTCAGGCTCTCAGAAGAAGCTGTGGCTTTTGAACACAATTTTTAACCTTCTTTTGATCACTGTTTTGCTTTCCAAACCACTGGTGGGGTGGAAGGAGACATCTTGTGGAGCTCTCTACTAGGCAACACCGTCCCATTTGGGTGGTGTCATGATAAATGCCTGTGCAAGATGCTAGCTCTCAGGTTAGAGAAAATAACTGCATTGGTATCACTACAGTGGCAGGTCTGACATCCTCGACATGCATCTTCTGGAAAAGTCACTGCTGTCCACCTCTTGCTGCACAAGCATGCTAACAAAAATTAACATTAAATAATCCATTATGAGTTTTAGTAGCTACCCAAAACAGTATATTTTAGGGGATTGTTTTAATCAACCTCAGTAGAAACAGGTCCATCCAGATACAATTTTGGAAGGGACTGCATCTAGAGATTCTCTCTTGCATCTGACTTACTTGGATGTTTTACAAGTAAAACTTTCTGTATGTGTTAGATTTTCTAGTTACATCTATTAAAGAAGTTGGTCACTATGTCATTAAATTAGCCATGCTTGTTAGTTTGCATTTTTGTGGTCAATAGATCTTTACCAGTGAAGACCAGAGCATGATCTCATTCTTCATGTGGAAGTTTAGAGTGGACCAAACATGCAAATATTGTCTCTATGTTTAGCATAGATTATCCTGAGCTATTCTGGAGTGGAGGCAGGACTTGTGCTGGGGAGAGTTAAGCATGAGGAGCTTGGCTGATTGTGGCTGGTGGGAAGAGCTCCTGGGTTGCTGTTACTTGCCCTCTGAGCAGGTTGGCTTTGAAATACAGAAATACTAAGCAATTCAAGGTCCTCACAAAATTGACAAGTAGGTAAAGTCATATGAAGGATTTGAAATCCTAGAGCACTGTGACACTGCCATGACAACAGGCATGGCACACAGCTTCCATGTACCTTGCTAGGACATCACATCCTGCCGGACTCCAAAGTGTTTCCATAAACTGGCTGCAAGAAATATGGTTCCTACAGAGAAAAATCTCCAAAAAAAACAACTACCTGAGAAACCACCTGAGCTAGCTAGAAGCAAAACAGAATTGACACAAACAACACTTTGATATACAAGATGGTGTGCCTGACAAGAGATGGGCTCCTAAGCAGTCCAGATATGTCACTTTTGTGTATCTCACTGTGAGGAACTTCTCCGGGAGGTGATTACATCTTGATAATTATTTTGTTAAACCCAGACTGATTTTCAGAGAAGCAGATAAATAACACAAACCAGGCAGTTATTGGTGTCTATGGCACTCACTGGACATGTGGGTGCTCAATTCTGCTCTCCTTTAGCCATTGTTTTCAGTTCCTGTCACTCTCCCAAGCACCTGTGAAGAATTGTGTCACTGTCTCAGCATAATGGTACATGTCTACTGTCAGAAACATGCACATCTTTTAAATTAGGTGGCCAGGAAGCAGCAGGTTTGATCCTTAAAAGACTGAGTGGAGAGTTCCTTCCTTCCTTCCTTCCTTCCTTCCTTCCTTCCTTCCTTCCTTCCTTCCTTCCTTCCTTCCTTCCTTCCTTCCTTCCTTCCTTCCTTCCTTCCTTCCTTCCTTCCTTCCTTCCTTCCTTCCTTCCTTCCTTCCTTCCTTCCTTCCCTTCCTTCCTTCCTTCCTTCCTTTCCTTCCTTCCTTCCTTCCTTCCTTCCTTTCCTTCCTTCCTTTCCTTCCTTCCTTTCCTTCCTTTCCTTCCTTTCCTTCCTTTCCTTCCTCCCTCCCGCCCACCCTGATTTTTGTTTTGTTTTGTTTCGTTTTGTTTTGTTTTTAAAGGCACACACAAAAACTTCTGAAAATGCCTGCAAATGCTAGCTCAAATTATTTTTTTTTTTAATGCAAGAACCCCCTCACTGTATGTTCTATCATAAAAAAAAGAGATAATCTATTGTAAATTTTAAGATCAAGAACAAACTACATGCCATGGACATGACTTTTTTACTTCTCATATTATTCAGGTCCTTAAAGATGGTTTTAAAATGTGCATAAATTTTAGCTCCAACTATCATAACTATACATACTTTTTGGCTTTCATCATATTAAAATTTCATTTTGTTTACCATTGACAAAATGAACAATGGTTGAGCACCTTCACTCTCTCACATTTTCATTTCTTTCTAAAAACCAAACATGGATATTGATAATCAAAAGCTATTACAGGCAAGATGTATACCTCATTTCTGGAATCACATTACACCACTATAAATTAATTTTGCATTTTGCATAGAAAGAATAAACATTAACCTGGTCCACACAATTGATTCAGTGTCACTCTGTAACAAAGTCGTAGACATCTTTCTGCAGACTGTATCTTTTTCTTTTCATTCAGTTAATCCATAGCAGGTCAAGATCATGACTTGCCAAGAACATATGAAATGTCCTAACTGTGGAGTAAAGTTGTTCCTCGATGAGTGCAGAGGCCCAAATTTGGCAGGAAGCAGTGCTCTTCAAAGGGAGGAAGGGAGGCTGGGGCATGGCTAGCAAATTTGTAGCTGTGAGGTCCCACAGCTCTCACAACACTGGGCAGTGGGTGGGGAGGGAGACCTGCTGTTCTGCTGTTTTCCTCAGACAGTGCAGCAGTGCCCACCTTGCTGTGAGTGAGACAGGGAGATGACTGCAAAGGTTCTGCCTGGAGTAAGTCAATGCAGCACCCCAGGCATGATGCTGATTTGCCCTGACCCTTGCACACAGTGTGCATAGGACTGTAGCAGTGGTGAACCCATTCCTTTCAGCTGGATTTCCTGTCTCTTCTCAGTACGGATACTCCAATTTAACTATACCAACATTTATATTACTTCAGTGAGATTTTTTTTATTTGTAACGAGCCCAGGTTTTTCCACTTGGCACGGTATGTGTTTGTTCCCATTTCACGAAGCCAGCACCTAAATAATCTGTAAGCAAGCATTGTAACTTCCCTGCTCTTTGGCATGTGTTTAAAAGTCACACTACACAGATTTAAGGCTGGTGGATGGTAAAGAGATTAAATTTTCAAGTGCCAACTCATCACATCAGGTTGACACAATTCCCACTGTGTTGCTGAATTTACTTGAACCATTTATTACGGGTGTGGGGAGAGACAGCTAAGGGGAGTCTAAGAAAAATGGTTTCTTTACCAAGACAGCAATAAGGAAATACATGTTTTAAAGTGCAAACTCTCTATTCTGAAAAGTTTGGCATTGTGCCTTGTGTGATGTATGCTCTGTCTGAAAATTACGTAACTATGAATGTAAACTATGTACGTGTGTGTGCATTTGTGGTTTTATTACAGGAAGCTCAGAGTGATGCCTGGGAGAGCTGGACACCCGTGGAATCTACCAGGTGGAAAATAATATTTGTGATCTTTTTTGTCGAAGAGTTAGTAAAACACAAGAGTGCCAGGAGCTCATTAATGTGGCATTCTCAGACTGCGTCCCATGAAGACAGGGAGAAAGACCTGCACTTCTGTAAATGTGCTCCTTTCTTAAAGTAACAGCTCTTGGGATGGGACCAACCTTGTAACAACTCAAGTCACCATTTCTTGGGGACCACTAGAAAGTTTCAACTCATTTTCATACTTTAAGCTTTAGGGATAAGAGTCCCAACAATCCAATCCTCCATCCTCTGCCTTCTCCTGCTAAGAGCTTACTGTTGGGTCAGGAAGAGATGATTAAAATTGTGGAGGTCCTCTGCTCCCCACTGGGAATAGTGTGCTTAGCCAGAGGATGACATGTAGGGCTTCGACTGAGGAAAGCTCCCAGTCAAGTTTGGGTTCATAACTTGCAGATACTGAAGACACGTGTGCTAACAGATACTCCAGCTCCTGCTATATCGTTTACAGTATTTGCAAACAATGAAATATAATGCAGGTATATCCTGATCCTTCATTAATCAGGAAAAAACAACATTAGCGGAAGCATCAGGGGCCCAGTTCTGCTTTCCAACCTTAACCCCCATTAATTTCAGATGGAGTCACATGTGTGTGTCCTGAGGGGGTGATTGCATCCTACACCAGCTACAAGTGACCGGGAAAGGGAGAATAATCGACCTGATACTGGTCATTTGGACAATGTGTATTTGATGTGTCAGAGTCGTTCCAACCTTCCAGTTACCAGATGTCCGTAAAAATTCATAGCAGGCTATTAAATTTAGCAGATCCCGTCTTAATTAGATTAGCTTCTGCTCAGCATGACAGCAGAGTATTTCACTGATGGAGGATTTATAAAGATTTCTGGTGGGAATTCTTTATGGAAGATGTAGTCTTTTATCCAATGGGATTTACAAATGGAGAGGGGGGAGGGAGGAGAGAAAGCCCTGATAAGGACACACAAATATTGTCATGGCATGTTAAAACATAAATGGGAGCTTTTATTTTATGGATGTTCTCTTTTTATTTCTCTTTTGCAATACGGACAGGCAGTGCGAGCGTTTGTTGTGTCCTTGCATTATCAGGCCCAGCTAACATAATGGCATACGGGTGGTGGAAAACTACAAGCAAATTCTTGTTGTCAAATTCCCTCCTAAAACTAGCACCAAAGGAGTACTCAATGTTCAGTTGCCTGTCAGGTCACGAGTTATTTTTTCACCTACAGGAAACAGAACTGTACAGTTTGTCTTGGGCTGGTTTTATGTGCTGCAATCCAGCATCTATCCATCCATTGCCCTTCTTTCTTTAAGGTCACTGGAAAAAAAAAAAGACACACAAAAATCCCCAACAACCAACAAACCCTCTTTCTTATTAATTCTGCCTCTGTTCCAGTGCCAATGATTTTCTGGTTTTCTCTGCACAGGTTTTTATGGAAGATATATACCGTTAATGGTGACACTGGTGTCAGTAACAGAACGTGAGCAGCAGCAATGCCTGCGCTCTATTCCCAGAGTGTAGATAACTTCATAAAGAAAAAAGGTGGGTGGAGGGGAGGGGAGATCTGGATAATTTTTCTTGTCATTTGATTCACCACTGAAAAGGTCACTCCCTGTAAGAAGAGACACTCTTCTCTCTGAGATGTCTGGGGGAGGAGCAGGAATGGCAGAGCCAAAAACAGGGGGGACCCTTGCTACCATGCAGCTTTTGTGAGGTGGCAGAGAAGCCCTTCTGAGCACAAGGGCATGCAACGCCCAGAGTATGCATGCTGGCAGCTGATAAAAACAGAAAGGGTCCATCCCCTGCTCACGCTGCGGGCTGATAGCATTCACATCATACACCGTTTGTTACTAGGCAACTGATTAAATATACGTGCTGGTCCTTCAAGCAGTGCTTGCAATTAATTAACCAAACCATTTTCATTTTGACTGTCTTCCGTCCTCCCCTCCCCACCACCAACCACCTTCCCAAATGCTGACATCTGACACAAGTGAGAGGGATTTGATGCTCCTCCCGACTCGTGGTGTAAAAAAACAAAGGATGGAATCTTTGCAGAGTGGATGTGTTCTCCACCTGGGCAGTGGACACTTCTGAGCATCACTGGTAGGTCCAGACAGCAGTGGGCACAAGGAACAGACATTTTGCTTTGCTTTGCTTTGCTTTGCCAGGGTCAATGTGAACTGAACTATGAAAACCACAGGGCAGAGTCCAAAGAAGTTCTGCTGGCAAATCTATTTGAAGTGTGGTTGTATTGAAGGATAGAGGCTGGGTCTTCTTTCTTGGTTTTAAAATTGGGATTCCTTATCCCTAAAGTACTCATTCTCAAATTTAAAACCACTATGGAGCACATTTCATGTGTACATATGCAGACACATATGTATATATTGTGATAAATATAAATATTTATACAGCTACTAATATATATGTGAGTGGTGTTAAAGTGCAGATGTCACCAACCCTAAGTGCACACTCATCTGTCATAGCTGTTATGCTGGGACCCCAAAACCAGGCAGTCACTGCACCACTGAGCTCACAGTCTCTAAACAGCAATGACAGGCAAAGCGGAAGAACGGATCTAGACATCAAAGGTTGTTCAAGGTCATACAGGGGGTCAGTAGCAGGGCTGGGAATAGAAAAGGGCTTTTGTTTTTGAGATCATATTTTCTAATAAAAAAGAAAAAAAAATAGTGAGTCATCTCACCCCAAATCCTCCCTCTAATTTTGTAATACAGTTGTCATATTAAACTTGTATGAAATAGACTGGAATTACACATGGAAAATGGGTAACTACAAGGATCCTGGAAGATCTGACTGTTCCTATTACACTTGATCAAATGCAACTGTCAGCTGCTTTGGCAGAGATCACCTTTGATGATTAAAAGGAGAGGACTACATTACAAGAGGGTTTGAGCACGAAACCACTTGCTGCAATCCACAATTAAACAGGAGAGGCTATTGTTCTGTTTCTGACTGGGAACAGAGTTACAAATTTATTGGAGTTCACAGGCTTGCTGCAGAGCTTGTCTTTAACAAAATTGTAGCCCCATTCTGTATCAGAGCTTCCTACCCCGCTCAAAACCTCGAGTGCATTAAAGAAGCAATTTAGGGTTTATTTGAAGGGGGAAAAATAGAATGTCGAGTTGGGTTTCTTTCTTCCTTCCTCCCACTGGCTTTCTGCTGAGGAGGGAGGGATTTGAATCAGCAGATTCTCAATGGCACTGTTGCCTATCAGAGCTGGTATAGATTCACTAGAAATGGGTAAGAAGCAAATAATGAAGCACAGACTAACTGACAATTTAAGGGTTTTTTAACACACTGGCCAGCAGCTGATTTGGTGTGAACCATCTGTGGAGCCACACTGCTTTATGCTGCCTGTGCCTTTGAGTCAGAACTGGAACGGTACCTCTGAAAAAAGCACTCTTTGGGTTTTTGACTCTTTTGAATGAGTCAAGGCCATTTTCCACTCCTGATGGGACTCAGTTACCTTGGCCTGCTTTGCTTTAACTCTGGCCTATCATTTTTTTGGCCTGTACTCCATTTTGAATAAAGAAGAGTTTGTGGCTTTTACCAGTCTTGCATGAGCTGGGTAAATCTGCACGGTGCCAAAGCAGCCCTGCAGCTTCCACCCTGTCTGACACATGTGCTCACAGCCTGTGGTGGTGACAACCAGCACAGGCTGTCCCTTCTGAGATAGCAGATTAAGTCCCTCTTCTCCAAAAGTGGCTGGTTGCTTTCAGCAGTCCCATTGAGCCACACGCTCCTCCTCTTTAACTTTCACTGTGGCTTTGCTGACCTTTGAATGAGAAAAACATTAGGAAAGAGCAATTTTATGCCCTCATAAAGAGTTATATGTTACTAGGCAGTAATGGAAGCAGAAACCAACCTGGCCGAAAGATCTCAGCCTCTCAGCCTCCTCCCACTGCTTTCTTCACTGGTACTTCTGCATTGTCAATGTACTTTGACCTCGTCAGTGGCTGGAAATCCCACCCAGATTATGTGAAGATGGTTCACGGTGCCACTATGGGCCCTGCTCCTCAGCCCTGCTAATCCACAGAGGTGGAGGGAGAAAGTCAGAGAACACCTGTATTTCTTGCAGGTTTCTGCATGCTGCTCCTTTCCTCTTATCCCTATAATGATTTATATTTAATTGACTTGTAATTACACCCACTTGTCTTTTTTTTTCCCTTCTAGCTCATCTTGGTTTTTCCATACCCATATATGGTCGGTCACTAGCCTCAATTTTTTTCCACCACAATGAGGCAATAAATCCTGTGGGGCTGGACAGGAAACCCAGCTTGCCAAGGAGAGACAGGATGAATATCTCCTAAAGACAGCCAGAGGTTTGAGTGTGTATTGTCCATACAGCGTATTTCAAGGAGTGCCCAGAGCAAGTCCGGAAAAAGTTTTATGTCTGCAACAGTATTTCTTTTTGGAAAAACAGATTTTAAAAAAAGCACACTGTGTATTTTTTGCTCCTTTTGTGTGTGTGGAATCCATGATATATAGAAGTTGGTTCATCTCAAAATTTCAGCTAGGACCTGTTTTTTATAGGCAGAAGATAATTACATAGAAATGCCTTCTTTAGAAAATGTGCATTTACTGTCTCTTCAGCTATACGAGTGCATATTTCTCAAGTTGGAAACGACTTCTGGGATCTTACTGCTCCAAACACCTTCACTAAAAACACTGAGCAAGTTTTATTAATACTTTCTTGCACTTCCAAGCATGTCTAGGCTCATTCATGTTTATGCTTCACTGCAAACACTGGTGAACTCTGATCACATGTTCCGCCCAGCTGCTTGTTCCTTTAAAGGCAGCAGAGATCCTGAGACACTGGGATATTGTAACAAAACTCAGACTGACTCAATAAAATGGTGGTAGATGGCATACTAACAACACAGGGACTACTCTGCATGTTTTGTATGAAAATACATACTGCTTTTGAAGGAATCCTTTCTGGAGGAAATCTACTTCTGTAGTATTTGTAGTTCACAAAATCCACTCCAGGTCTTGCAAAAATATTACCTTGCAGTAATAATATGATGGTGTTCAAACACAATGCTCTCTTCCTCTGCATGCAATGACACTGGCTTGCATCCTGGCACACTGGTGCAAAATCTCCATACTTGAGAAAGCATTGCTTTCAAATATGAAGAAGAGGTTACCATTGTTTCTGCTAGTGTAAGTTCAGGGGAAATACTCAGAAGCAAAATCGTTGGTGCCCTAACTACATTAATCACTATGTCATTTCAATTAAGCCACTTACTGACATAGGAGCTGGTTTGTGAACATTAGGAAAAGAACTGGATCTTTGGTCATCAGTACATGGGCAAATAAAATTCCCAGATATACACAAGTCTGGGAGTGCAGCATCACTTAACTGTGCTCTCTTGCTTGCATACATATGCAGCCACACTCCTAAAGGGTTTGCCAATGCAGTGTAGTGTTGAATTATACAGCCTAACTCTACAAGCTAGCTCTACAAGAATTAGCTTGGGGACTGGAATAAGTCTAACAGCAGTAGCAGGATACATTAGCTCGCATGGCTGAGTTAGCCTGTCTGGCAACCACTATGATTAGAAGGCTTCTAGGCTTAGATTGCTGGAGCTAAGTGATGAAAGCTACCCTGGGTCTTTCAGAGCGATACAGTGAATTGTGTCCCCCTCCTCCCCCAGCCCCCACCCAGCACAGAGCACTTTGCAGGACATAAGCTATACCTACTTGCATTCAAGATCTGGATTCTTAATGGAATGAACTGGCCCAGCTTCACTGTGGAAGTCACTGGCATAGCTACACTGATTTACACTGACAGACTCCTGGCCGAGATGTTTCAGTCTGTCAGTTGTACTTACCATGCTCTGCCAATCTGGGGGGGCTAGTCATAGTCTTATCCCTTTTAATGATGATTCTGCTGCAGTTGTCTTTTTTTGCTTGTTGCAGTTAAGGCCAACAGGCACTATTATGGTCTTCTAGCTTGGTCTTGCAATGATTTTAGCTTTAAGGGATAATTTTGAATAGCACTGCAGAAGCAGTAGCAGCTTCCTTACACTGCCAGACGTCAAGGCTCAATCCCTCAGTCTGCTTCCCCCATGTTTCAACCTGCAGAGTGTTATGCTAATTTTGCTTGCAGCTTCAAGTCAGCTGAATTTCCGGCTGGCTTCAACTTAAGCTGTTTTTATTTCAAATAAGGTAAATTACCCGCTTCAGCCCAGGGCTCGGTTTCCAAGCTTCCGTTCTGCCGGTTTTCAGGCTTCACTTCCAGCAGCTCTGCATAATCCCTGCAGAAGGCATGTCCTCCGCTCCCCCTGTGCCAGGGACATGCTGCTTTGCTTGGCTGTTCCCAGGGCTGGAATCCTCCTCTTCCTCCTCCCTCTCTCTCAGGACTTTTGGTCTGAAATCAACAGAAGTTATATTTAACCTTTATTTAAGGGACTTCTGCAAAGAGCAGTTTGCCAATCCCTAGACCCTCCTCCCTGTTTGTCTCCAGACTCTGCAGAAACTCCTACTGCAGAAACAGAAAGTGTGCTTGACAGTCATCCCCATTACTGGCTACAATTATGCAGTACACCTGATAGGGCTGAGAGCTTCTTAGCAGCCCCATGGTAACCAGCTTGCCTTTCCTGAGGCTTAGAGGGCTTGTGAAAAATTCAGTAGTAACAAGACTGTGGTGGTGTGAAGGTAATCCTAATCTGAGACTGTAGGAGAAAGAAAACCAGGAGCATCTGTGGAGGCAAACCTTGGTGGTTTGCCATGGAACCCTACAGTAAAACCAGTCAGATTCCTCTAGCCATGAAGAGGGAGGACCATCGGGAGCTCAACAGTTCTTAGATCTCCAGCCACCACAGCTCACTGCACACACTGCCTGTGTGTGTGTATCAGCCACCGTGCACTTCCTAATACATCAGAGAGGTCAGCCATCTCTGCCATTGTGCCTAAAAAACCTGAGACAGTTTCCCTCTAGAGGGATTACATTGAAATAAACAATCCAGATAGGTGAAGGAAAACAAAGTACAGAGAGATGGGGTGGCTTACTAGTGGCCACATGGCAGATCAAAGCTGAGATATCAGTCTCCCTCACTACACTGATCCCATCAATTGTCATGGCCCTATGGAGCAGGTTAGTGTATGCGTCTGCTTCAAAAACTTCAGGAAGCCAAATATAAACCAAGAAGAAAACTGCATGAGGCATCATATTATAGCATAAAGGAATAGCATTTCTTTTCTTGCTTTGTGGAAAGCTGACATTTTATGTGCTGTGTGTTGGCATTTCCTGTGATATTGCCACAGGCACAGGACTCAGATGGATTGTTCAGGAGCACATTAAATACTGCTTCACAGATACAACTTTGGACAGGAATCTGTTTTATGCATATGGGATGGATAGGCAAACCATCATCTGAGACAGAGGTCGTTAGAATCCACAAAATATTATTGAGGTGCTCTGCAGAAATCTCCACTCAATAAAGGTAATCCAGCCTCTATTTCTCTATGACTTACTCAAAAGTACCCATTTTGGTGTTATTTTATTCCCATTTTACAAGACTTACATCTGTCTTGGTTTGCCTTTCATATGTGCAGACAGCTCATTTAGGAACATAGGATAATTGCTATTGTGGTGGACTGATCCTGTCCAGCAGCCAAGCTCCCACACAGCTTCTTACTCACCCTTGCCCCCACAGCAGGATTGGGGAGAGAAGAGGAAAAACAAAAGTGAGAAAACTTGTTTAATTGGTGAAGGAAAGAGAAAAGGAAAACCACAAGCAGTCAGTCACTATCCTCCACAAGCAGAATGGCCAGTCTCCAAGCACTGGACAATCTGGAAGCCAATCCTCCTTGTTCTTTCTCTATCCCTGTTTTAATTGCTGAGCATGACACTATATGGTGTGCAGCATCCCTTCAGCCAGTTCAGGTCAGCTGTCATGACTGCGTCCCCTTCCAATTTCTTGTTCACCTCTTACTTATTTGCTCCAGGAAGTGGGGGCAGAGTGGAAAAAAGAGAAATCTTTGATGTTGTGCAGGCACTATTCAGCAACAGCTTAAACATTAGTGTGCTACGGGCACTGTTTTAGGCACAAACCCAAAGCACAGCCCCATCAGGACTGCTATGAAGAAAGTTAACTCCATCTCAGCCAGAAGAAGCACAGGTACCTTTTTTAAGATACTCTGCTTCAGAGAAGGTTATAAGTGTCTCTGAATGAACAGACTGAGGGGATTATACAGGAAACACAGCATTCACGGGCACCTCCAGAGAACGGTCCCTTCGGTATGGGTTTGTCTCTCTCCTTTCACTATCAATACCAAGCTTTTCATTTCAATACCAAACTTTTAGACAGGTGAAGTGAATTGAGATGACCCTTATTTTTCAGTGATCAGCCATGAAACTTTCTCCTGTTCTCTCTCTACTGCTTGTTACACTATGCCTATCCATGAGGTTGTTATCTGTCCCACAACAGGTTTCATGTAGCTTATAATTTTACCTTTAAATACAGTAACTAAAAGTAATTTTAAATCTCCCTTTCTCATGTTTCTCCTCAGAACTGGATCCCAGAGGTTAAAAACATGTATTTTCTTCTAGTAGCGTGTATTTTTACTGAGTAAGCCTTGAAGATGCTTCTTGGCCATAGATTCTACCTTCTCAAATGCAGTGTGCAGCTTCTTTGCCCATTGTTAAAAGTGACCAAAAGCCTGAGACTGAGCAAAAGCTCTAAACTGTGATAGCTGTCAGCCCCAAATAAATATTGATTTTTAAGTGTCAATTCTTAATAAAGGCAGCTGTCAAAGTCCCATAAACCAAATTACAGTGCAATAAAATTTATCTCATAACTATAGTTTAAACACATGCCAAAGCTTTTCTATTGTAACATGGAAAGATAGGGATTCTACATGGCCTTCTTGGTACCAGACAGATATTTATTAAATTTATCTGATATATATTGTACCAATATAGCCAAGTGTGTTGCATTTCAGGCATAATTTACTTTATTTTTCACTTTTCTGTCTGTTTTCAATGAAATTTTAGTGCTGTTTTCTTCATCTCGGCTTCAAAATGGCTGTCTCTACACACATGTGAGTGTGTGCCGTTCTGCCTTTGCTGTGGACTTTGAACTAGTCAGTCATTTCTAACCTGTTTGGAAGCAAAAACATCTCAGATACACTAATTTTACAGAAGTTTAATCAAACCAGGTAGCTTTGAGTGGCCTGCTTACAGGAAACCCTGTAGTATAAGCTCATCTTCCCTAAATAAGAGCTAATCCACATGCAAGGGGGCTGCTCTGGCTACTTTTGACTCAGAAAAGATTTGGCTGGAGCCTTTGAATTTCCAGGCCCCAGAGAACCTAAGCATGAGGAGCAGAGCCAGAAGAAACCCAGCCTTGTCAGACCTTTTGGCAGCCCCTTTTGTTGTTTCTCCTTTGAGCATGGTGGGCTGACCCTGAATGTGATGGTCAAGGCAAAAACAGGTCACACCATCTGCTAATACAAAATCACAGGCTTGTATTCTTTTCTTTATTGGCTTTAAAAATTTTTTTTCATAAGTGTTTCAAAAAGTCTGATGCTTTCTCAACCACCACCGCATGGTCAGGAGTCAGTTTCCTTGAGTTGACTGTACAGGTGCCTGATGTATTTGGGGATGTTTAAAAGAAATTCAAAACCTACCCACACACATAAGTAATTTATAGTGTTCTCTACAAAACATTCTTCTCCTGTGTGTGTTTAATTTCCACTTAATCCACTATCTCAGTTTTCTTAATTTTTTCATCCTCCGCAATTTCCCGTGACACAAACTTTGTCACCTTTGCTCTTCGCCATGGTCTTCAAATCATTAATAAATATCCCAGGCACATGTCATATTTTTAATCTCTGGGGCACCCTACATGGAAGCCCTTTCCATGCTGAGATGGACCATTTGTTCCTCCTCTTTGTTTCCACTCTCTCAGCTGCCGGCTTTTTTCTCCCCCTATCCATGCAGAACTTTACCTCTCACCTTGTGGTTACTAAGTTTCCTTTATAGCCTCTTCTCAGGAACTTTATCAAAAGCCTTTTGAAGGTCTAAATAAAATACAGACACTGGTTGTCCTTTATCCACTGTTTTGTTAACTCTTTTAAAGGTCCTGGACAGGTTTGAGGTTTCTTCTAAGACAGAGGTCATGCTGGTTTGTCCCTATCATATCACCCTAATCTACTGCTCTTGCTTTATAAGAATGTCTAACGATTCCCCAGTACTGGAAGCGTGTTGCTTAAGAACAGAAAGCAGAGGGAGATAGTTGTCTGTGGAGACTTTTCCTTACAGCCTTCTAGCTGGTTGGTTTATGCAGCCTTTAAGCCCTGAAGTAAGGAAACAGGAAAACAGATTAATAGACATAGCAATCTCCCCCAAGATACTTCTAGATAAACACAGCCTTGGGCATTTAGAAAGGCGGATTTATTACACCTTAAAAGAGGTTCCTGAAAACCATGGCTGTTTTATTTTAAAGTATGCAGCCAAAGGCATGCACTTCTTTAATCTTTGCCACTCTTTCTTGATAGACAACCAAAAGCACAGGTCCCAGGGTTTAGAAACAGTTGTGTATAAACTGGAAACAATCTCAGCAAGCCTTAGAACAATGAAGATCTCTTTGGGGGCACTGAAGTGGATTTGAACTACAGCCAAAACACATTTCCAGTGCACAAGCTGTACAGAAACAGACACAAATGCACAATTGATATTGGTAGGGTAATATAATTGCCAACATTTTCCTGGAAAAATGAGAATACAAACACTGATGTTTGAAGGTAGGTGTTTTTTTATGCTCAAAACAGCACTGAAGAGCAAATCCAGGCCTCAGTGTTTGGCTGGTGCTGGAGGTCTGGGATCCCAGCTGTGACCCTTGCTGCCTGCAAAGTGACATTACCAGTGTACTTGCTTCTCATCACTGGTTGACTGTGTCTCAAGATCCCAACACCTACCTGCACTGTAGTGTTCATGGGTGTGTTGCATATGCCCAGCTCATTTGCATTCTCCCAGTTCATTTTAAGTATTTACTTTTGGGGACCACTGGAATGTTTCATTCATTTTACCTGAGCTGAAAGTCTTTGGAAGGGTGGCTTTGCCATTCAGCTTTCATCTCTTTCTTTACCTCCACAAAGGCAGGAACATGTATTTGTTGATTTGCTTTTGACATGCGAAGGAAAGACTCATAGTCCTAGCTACTCTCATCTTGTAATTTTTTCCCCCGAGTGATACCATTCACTCCCTTCCCTCAGTTCCCAACAAACAGGTAAGTACTGTAATCTGAAATGCTCTGACTCCTCAAAAGGATCTCTTCTCTTAGAGTTTGTGGTCTATAGTATTTTTTACCAAGGTAAAAGGCACCTACATCATGGCTTATGGTAGAAGATAAAGGACTAATTTATACCAATTTCCATGCCAGGTTTATAATTTACTAACAAAACTCTGTAAGTTTCTTTTGCAGGCCCTCTGACTTTTGTCACTCCTTTTTGACCATGAGCATCTGTGAATTTTGGGGGCTTCCTTCCCCATAAGGGTGGGGCACCACAAGGGTCTTTTGTTACTTGCTAAATGTGTTCCTTTTTGTTACTGGCAAAAAGAAGGACTAAACTCAGGTCTCTTTGATGCCATGCTGCTCTATACATTTTTAAAATATTCCAACATCATCAAGAGGGGTCTCAGTTCTGAAAGGAACTGCTGGTCCCTCTGGAGATGCTGAGGGCTGATGGAGAACTATAAATCCAGCTTTGTTCATAGTCATAACTTCTAAAGTGAGTACCGTAGCTCTTGGACTAGAGCATGCTGGGCTGGGGGTTATAAGATTCCCTTTTTTTCCATAGATTTCTGCCTCAGATACATCCACCTGCATGCATAAAGGACACTCACACATGCAGAAAAAAATCTGCTGATAATGTGTGTTAGGGATTGAGGCTAGCACTTAATACTTTGTCTTCCTTTCCAGTGCATCTTCACAAACCTCCTTGGATACTCCTCGTCCCCAGCATTTGGATTTGTCTTTTTCTGCACTGCCTGAAGCACAGTTTCCTCACACTTAGGTGATTTACTAAAGGCTGCATAACTGCTTGGAAATATGCGAGGCTGTTTTTGGCAGTGCTGGTGTAGATATTTCGGTGCCCTGCCTCAGATTGATAGTGTTACACAGGGAAGAGAAGGCAGCACTGGAAAATGTTTTAGTTCAAAAGGAAGAAGAATCTCTTTAATCACTCAGGCTCTCAGGAAACCCAAGACTCAGTGGGACAGTTTCCTCACAGTTTCTGTCCCAGAAAATCAGTGGCATTTGAAAGCAAGATCTCAGCCAAGGAAGGCTCTGCAGTGATGAAGAGGGCCCCAGCCAACGTGAGTGAAATGGCTACTGCCTCTGCTGCAGCCAACAACAGGCAGGGACACTTGGGGTTCAGTATTGCAGAAAAAGCAGCATATTTAGCAATGTCACCTTCTCTGAAATATCTGTAAAGGTTTAGATCATATAATCAGATTTTAAAAGGAGTGCAGCACAAGGAACTATTTCAAGTCTCCTTAGATTATATTCGGGACCTGATCTGGCAATTTCTTGCTTCCTTTCTTCTTTCCCCACCTCCCTAAATATACATATCCTGACTGACTCCTATGAGATTAATTCAAACAGAGCAACTGCTGGATTAGACCTTAATCCCTTTGCCATCCATTTAAGTCATCCTGAATGGCAAGGGATTGCGATGTGTTCCAGCGCTGGCCTAAGATTCATTTTATTCTGGCATCTTGTTGTTGTTTTGCATCTGTTTTCTGTCTTCTCTCTCTCTTTTTTTTTTTTTTTTTTTTTTTTTTTTTTTTTGGGCAAATTCTCTGGCTTCAGTTGTATTTGTTACTTGCAATATTACCAATATGGTCTGGCAATGACATTTGTCTTGAGGGGACCACTTTCCCCCCGTGTTGCTCTGCAACAGCCACTTGATTCTTATGAAACATCCCTCTCCCATCCGCCTGGCTCTGCTCTGCAGCTTCATGGGGTGTGAACTTTGAAAGGCTCAGCTCAGATTACCCACATTCATACCTGTTTTTCTTTCCCAGCAGTACCCCCCTCCTCCCAATCAGTCACTAGCTGCCTTACACAGTTAAAGAGGACAGCGCTGGCCAAATAGCAGAGGGTGGGCTACTACACAGAAACCTGTTTGATATTATAGGAGTTGCCTCAAGGGAAGCGGCGGTCACCTCCCAGCCACCAAACTCTCCTTAATCTGGGAATCAAAACTCAACAGGAAGCACCTCCCTGCACAGCTTAACTGCGGCGGCGGGACGGGCACACAGTGACCAAGGCGGTCACACTCCGCCCCTGCAGGGCGAGCAGCCCCGCTCCGCACAGCCCCGCTTCTGCCTCTAAACACCGCGCAGGGGCGGATCCCCGGCCGGGCGGTGCGGAGAGGGCCGCGGCGAGGGCTGCGGGCCCGGGCCGGCGAGCAGCGGTGCCTTGAGGGCCGCGCTGCCCGCGGAAGGGCCGGGGCAGGGCGGCGGCGGGGCCGGGCCCGCCCGCCCGAACGCGGGGTCGTGACGCCCTCTGGTGGGGGCGGCGCGGCGCGGCCGGGCGGGCAGCGGGGCCTGGGCCGGGCCGCCGTGGGGAGGCCGCGGGCGCAGCCTCTGCCGGAGGCGCCTGGGCGGGTGTGGGTGTGGGCATGGGCAGGGATTCGGGCGTGGGTGCCAGCAGAGGCGAGCGAACGCCGCCTCCCTCCAGCCCAGAGAGCCACCTCGTGTTTTAGCCCTGCGGATAATCCCTGTCGCTCTCGGCCCCCGCAGCCGCTTGAAGCCCCTTGGGTGGGAGTGGGGACTGGTGTTATTTAGGAGGAAACAACTTGGCCGTCCCTGTTCCCAGGGGTGTAAAGCAGCCCGTGGCAGCACTCAGAGACAGCCCAAGCCTCAGCAGGGGAGCCAGACTGGACTGATCCCTCCAAGAACACTAGGCGCAGGATACAGGTGCATCGGGCACTGGAGGTGTCATTGCCGCCTCGGGAGGACCTGCCCTGGCCTTCTCACGCTGCCAGGCTGGAGTGCCACGTGGCATGAGAGTGGGATAGAATCATAGATTCGTTTAGGTTGGAAAGGACCTTTAAGATTATCAAGTCCAACAATTAATGCAGCACTGCCAAGTCCACCACTGGACCATGTCCTCAGGTGCCACATCTACATGTCTTTACAATTCCTCCAGGGATAGGAACTCCACTAGTTCCCTGGGAAGCCTGTTCCAATGCTTGACAACCCTTTCAGTGAAGAATTTTTTCCTAATATCCAATCTAAACCTAATAATAAATCTAATCATAAACCTAAAAATAAATCAAATAGGTGCCACTAATAGCCAGGTGTCAGCAGCATAGTGAGTACATATACCTTCATTTTCTCTCTCCTTTTCTCACACTTGCCCTGCCTAGCTTTGGTGTGCTTCTGTTTTGCTGCACTCTGCTTTCATTTTGTTGTGTCCTTCTGAAGATGCCTGCCTCTTAAAAGATAAAAGGTTTGAAATGATGGTTGACCGGAAAATTTTAGCTGGTTCAGATGTGCTTCTTGTGTATTACTGAGCTGTTTGCTCATGCTTAAACACCGTTTTGCATCAACTAGATCAGGAGGAACTACCTATGTGTCACTGTTTGGGATAACTATAATGGATTTCTTTTTGGGGGACTGCAGAAAAAAAGTGACATGTTGGCCCTTCCAGCCACATGCAGGAGGCACTTGTGGATTTCAGAGCTGAAAGCCTTTCTAGCAACAAGCTCCTGAAGTAGGGAGGGTGCTCTTTGCTATCTGGCGTCAAACATGTTTTGAAAGTGTTGTTTGCTCATTGTCACTGGTGCCAGCCCAGATCTCTGTTTGCCAGTGCTGGTGGTTTGGCATCACTGATCTAGAGTGAGATCAAACAAGGGGGAATACCGAGCCAGAGCCTCAGTTTATTTACCCTAGTGTGAGTGAATGAAGAAATGCCAGTGTTAAATGTAGGTAAGCAAATACATAATCTGTCACTTAGACTCATTTTGACACTTGGTAAGAATAACTTACAAAGCATCCTATTGGACTACAGTAAAAAAGCAAAGACTGTGTGCATCTACTTCATCCATACGCTTCTTACTAAGGAGAAGGTTTGTAATCCAATCCATTAACAAAATGAAACATGAATGTTGCCTAGCTCCATATCCCTGTCACCCAGCGTAACTTGCATCTCTATAATTTCCCTTCTGTGGAATGTGTTCATCCCTGCAGCAGGAAGAATAACAACTAGTATATGAAATACCTTAATTCTCTTAAATTGCTTATAAGAGTCAAGTAGAGATTGAACGTAACCAAAATACCATCTCAAAATACATTTTAATACACCAACAGAACCACTGAACAATATAGAACAGCCGAAGACTATACGTATCTTTTCAATATTCTTTTATTATGCATAAGATTTTTTAGTTGTTGTTTCATTCTGACAGGATTCTTATTAGCTTGACAAAGCTGATTTTTTTTTCCTGGGGAACATTTATAGAGGGTAAACAAGCAACTCAGTCCATCAGGAGAGCTGGGAGCTTTTGTTCCTGGTGAGTGTGGTTAAGGCATCCTATTTTGCCATTTATATGTGTAGCTGGGGCTCTGTGTTTCCCAAACCAAAATGATTAAGGTAACTGGAGTTGTTCTGTTAAAAATTCCTTTATTTTCAATTTGTATGAAAGAAGTAGTAGAATTAGTTTTAGCTTGTATCTGTAAACTCCTCTCAGTGTGAATTTGAAGGTATGTGCTGTACAGTCTGCTGCGGGCAACTGACAATAGTGTTTGCAAGTAGGAAAACATTATTTAACCCTCAGATAATGCTGTGTTTAAATGATTTAAGCAGTTTGTTTGATTATTTGGGTTTTTTCTGCTGAGTTTCACAAATAGTCTATCGAACAAATTTACTGCGAGCTGTTGAAACAGTAGCATTTAAGTAAATATCACAAAGTATTTTCACAAGGCTATTTTCTGTCTCAAAAATCTAAATATTGAAGCAAAGACTTGCTTCAAAATGTCTCATTTAGTTAATCAAGGAAAAGAAATATCTGCTGTCTGTCTGGTATTCTGAGTTTCAGCATTATTTTGACTAGTCTTGCAATGAATTGCAGTGGACAACAAATAGACAGTAATTTCAAATGAATAACAGAGAAACTCACAACAATGACTGTAGGAAAAAAAGGGACTTTTTAATTGAGTAAGTTGCTCACTGTGAGCTATCCAGTCAGCCATTACTGTGCAGTAACTCTTCTTCATGTGGAGCTTTGGAGAACACTTGGAGAGCACCTCGCTCCTATCCCTGCAGGATGAATATGTCTTGTTGCATGTCGGACCAGTTGTTAGGTAAGACATCTACAGTGAATGGTTTCCAGGATTTTCCTTCTAGGCCAGTAGTTTGTAAATGGCCTCTCAAAATGCTGTGAAAATGGTTCCATTTCCATTGGCCCCTGTCTAATAAGTAGCAGGAACCCTGTGATTCACTGTCTCTTCCTCAGTTCTTCTGAAGGTGAAGTTCCAGGGTTAGAAGCCAGTTTCTTTTGGATTTCCTTCATGGTTGAAATTTGCCAACAAGAACTTGATTACTGCAGTGGAAGTAACTTGGAAAGTAATGGCTACTTCTGGCTCTTTGCTGAAGCAATCAATTGCACTAATAGTGTAGCAGCAATCCCCTGCTGCTACTTGAGGTGTTCCTCCAATTTCAATAGCATTTCCCCCCTGTAGAGTGAGTGATCTGGCAACAAAAGGCATTGCATGCTCCAGGCATTTTATCAGGCTGTGGTTGGGTGACAATAGCTTTGTTACACCTCAAACAGGCTCCATGGGATATTTGCAACCTTCCCCAACTTCAGAGCTGAATTGTAGCTACCTGCACATATCCCTGCCTCTTTGCTTGGCCTGGGCTGCCCTGTTCGTGTATGTCAGGAGCATGTTGAATACAATTGAGTGAGCAAGTGGCAAGTGCCTTTGTCTATTGAAGGTAATGAATCACGCTTACATTTTTAGGAATTGTGTTAGTGATCAGAGACCACAGGCAGAAACAGGACTGTATTTTTATGAGAAGTGTGCAAATACGAAGTAAAAAGTCTTGCCCTGGTACGATGGCTGTAGGCAAATAGTAGTTGGTTCAAATGAAGGGCAGGGTGGTGATAATAAAGATAATATTTTATTTTAATGCATGTCTTTCAGCTGGCTAATCCTATGCACATTTTTGTTCAATTATGTTTCATTTTTTCCTTCCTTATATTCTGCAGATATTGTGTAGCATGAATTGTTACATTTCCGTCTCACTTTTCAGGTGCTGCCAAAGGCAAATGACCTTCATCCCAGCATTTTTCCATGATGAGCTTTGCCTGGAATTGGAGAAAAGAAAAAACTGAAATGAACAGCTCACTGTGACCATGCAGCTTGAGTCACTTGAACCATGTCAGATGGGAAACTATTCTTAGTGGTCTTTTTGTGCAGTCAGCTTATCTTCCAAGGAGGAAAGAAACCGTTTTCTTGGGGCTGGAGCATCACCTTTCACCAGGAGATTTGCTTGGCCTCTTTTGCTGCTCTAATGCACTTGTTCCCTCATGTTATTCGTATATTCTCTGTGCCAGTAAAAGTGCTGGATTTCACTGAATGAAGACAGGCAAACAAGGTAATCACTGAGGCTTTTACCAGTCAGTTCCTCAAAATTAAACTGAGCAACATTTATCTGGGAAAACATAGCATTGCTCTGCCTGGCGAATTTCCATTACTCTTGCATAATGTGGATACATTTGGCATAGACATACCATGAGGTTCAAGTCTCGGGAAAGGATGCCAAGTAGTCACATCTGCTGGCTTGGGTGCCAGAGCAAACACTCCGCATTGCCTGAGTCAGGGCTTATGCTTCTTTTGGAGTTCAGAAGAACAGTGGAGGGAAAATTGTCTGTGTAAAGGAATTTCAGCTGAATGTTTATATAGCTCTCAGATTTCTTTGTGCTGCTCTCAGGTCTCCGCACTGATTAGCACCTAGATAACTGTTCCCCCAACACCAGGATGGCTCTTTCAAGATCGGTGACACAATATGCTGGGAAAGCACTAGGCTGATAATTTAATGTGACTTTTATGAGACAAAGACATGGAATTCTGTGTTGTGTCACTTTCAAGATCCCACCTGTTTGTAAGTCATGGTGCATGTAAGTGATTGTTCAGACATCCAAAGAAGTTAAGTTTCGTCATAGCCCCAAGAAAACTGCCCCAGTCGGAGGAAATGCCAGTAGATTGCTCTCATTCACAATTGCCTCATTAAGCTCATGTACACTCATATCCGAAGGAAAACTACCTTTTTTTTTTTTTTTTTTTTAATTTTTTGACTTCTTCCTTGGGAACAAGAATTGTAGACAACCAATCATTCATCAATTAAATCCACCATTTGATTTCATAACTCCTGAGAAATGGCTTGCCTTACAGATAGTATCAACATATTCCAAGGCTAACTGGGGACTCACATAGGTTCTGACTATCGTTTAATGCATGAGTGCAATTACACAGTTCAGTGTAATGTTAAAGTTGGTGCAAACAGTTGACATTGAGAAAACAGCTGTTTTCTTTGCCAATGGAAGTAAAAGATGTACAGTGAGAGGGTTTAAAAGGTCAATACAGAACTTATACTTCTCCTATGCCAACAACAAGAAGAAAGTGTGCAGGTGTAAGGCTGGAGGAAAGGTAAGGCTGGGAAAGTTGTCACGGTTCAAAACTAAGTGTGCAAGATTCCCACAACTATCTCAAGGTGCATGTATCAGAGATTACTTTTCATGACTCAGATCAGTTGAATTTCTTTAGGCCCTCTGAAAACATAACCAGCTGTAGGAGAGATACCAGGTAGACATTACCCAGCATCACTTCACTATAGCAGGGCTGCCTGAAGATGATAATTTTACAAGAATGAAATAGAGCATGCACTACATCACAAGCAGCAGCATCATGTAGATTTTGAGGGGGAGAGTCAAGGAACATTTGAGATGTTTTCCCTTAGGAGGACTTCCCTAGAAAATTTTGTGGATCTTAAGCTGCAGTTTTACTTCTTCAGACCTACTTCTGCAACATTTCCTTTATCAGTTAAAGGCACAGATGTTCATGAAGCTTAAATTTCATCACGACAAGCACACGCTTTTCTTAAACAGCCTGTAATAGGTATGTCCAAGTGTTCCTGGTAAAAGTGGCTGAATAGCCTTGGAACTGAAAATGAACAGGGCCATCTGAGTCAGTCATATCTAGTCATATCTGTATGAGCTGGATTTAACACTCGGAAAGTACATTTTGGCAGTGACACATGGGGTTTGTGTTTCATTAAAAAATAATAATTAATTCATTCAGATATTTGATGGTATACTTTACTAGAAGCATAGACTTCATCCATGGGATACATCATTTGCTGCAAGCAATTTATGCAGATATTATTCTTCAGTTTCAAAGGGAAGTTCAGCCAGTGTCTTCTGTGGGATATATTTTATGATGACTCTCTTCAGCAGAGATCAGCACAGATCTGTTAAACAGAGGCATTTGCCTGTTTAATTCAGGCTTTATCTGAACCAAAGGAGGGGACAGACATGGTCAGTGCTTAGAGGCAGATGCCATGTCTTGGTGGGTGTGAAGAGGAACAGTGCAGGTCCTGTCATGGTAAACTTGGCTGTGCTTGGAACTTTAAACAGGGCTAATGGAGGAGGCTATGCTACTTCTCTGAATTTCTGTGCTTATTTCTCAGTAAGCAGAAATGAATGTTGTGGATGTTGTCAGAAGTCCACACTGTTTGGTTGGCTTCTTCCAAAACTCAAGAATGTGATCTGGATCTGAAGCATTAGAGCTTCCTCCTGAAGCAAAATACATGCTTTTCAATGCACTGTTGAAATCAGGGAATAAACTGTTTAAAGAAAAATGTGTATATTGGTCCTCAAAAGCCAAGTTTGCAATGGGCTCAAACCAAGCTACTCAGGGCTTCACCTGATTGGGTCTTGAAAATTTCAAAGAATGGAGGCTGCACAACCTCTTCAATTTCATGGAGAAAGGACACTTGTGATAGCTCAGTTTGCCACCATCAAAGGTAGGAGCTCCACACACCGTCAGCCAGACTACTCCCTCTTCCTGACAACTGTGGAGTCTTCTCTTCATTACTGAGATTGTAGATTGTGAAGATGCTTTGTCACAGGAAACAGATTCAGTAAAGCAGAGTAGAAGTGCAAAAAGAATTGTGGGCACTTTTAGCATCAAAATCCTAAGTACTAAAGCTGCACCACTGAATTGTGCCACCACACCTGTGGACAGCTGAACCTAGCAATCCAACTGCTTGTGTCATGACTTTGAAAGTCTTTAGATATTAGCATGAGGTATTGTGGACTGCCTTTAGAAACTTGGAGTTTTCTGTTCATTCCAACAATGTTCCACCTTTCCCGTGTCCTGCAGAAACCCTGCAAATCCCCATGCTTTCAAATGATCATTAAAATAAAAATTTTGTTTTAATCCAGTGAAGGTACTTTTGTATTTATTGTGTTTTGTTTCATTAAATAGGATTTAAGCTATTTCTCATATTCAGAATTGATACAAGTGGTCTTACTAGAGAGAAGCCACTTATACCAGGATTATTTTATGACATGGATAGTTGTGGAGAAAGGGCAAACACTATCCACCTGCAAAGCCCCATTCTAAAAATAGTCTTGCAATAAGCTACATTATAAAAGAGTAGCTCTAAAAGCAAAAGCCCCCACGTGGACAGTTCCTCAATCATTTCTCTGCATCAGCCTTCTGAGTATGAAATGCCATCATGACTGACCATAGGGAAGTAAGTGATTTATAACTAAAATGAAGCCTGCAATGACTAAAGGTCTACATGAGACTGGAAAGTTTATTTGCCGAATTACTATGCAAATTTAACAATTATATCTTCTTTCAGCTCCTAAGGGAATAAGGGGGATTACTAAAGAGAAGGAATTTGACACAAATGAAAAAAAAAAGAGATTAAATTGGAAGGATTGTCTGCAGTTTATCAGTTCTGCCCTGCACAGTAGGCATCACAGCAGTTAGTAGGAGTTACTACAGAGATTTCCAGGAAGATTTGTACAAAGCAGGGGAAACACAATAAGGAAATATAAAACCTCCACTGTGTAAGTCAACTTTTATTTGTTTGTCTGTTTGCAAAACAGAACTCTGAATTTATCTTCAAGACCTCAAGTGAACTCCACACTTCTTGCTTCTGTATTCAACCAACTCAAAATAACCAGATAACTTCAGAAAAGGAAAAAATAAGTCATCCAAGAAACAACAACTCTCTTTGGTTTGACTGATCTGAGCCTTTCTAAACTTTATTTATTTATTTATTTATTTATTTTCATTATCCCCAGTTCCTAAGCTTGCTAGTTTGAACGAGAGACTTCTGTTCTGACAGCCTGTCTCCTGGGTTTCCCACTGAAAAGGCCAAAGCTCCCAGTGAAGCAGCAGTAGCTGCCTTTAAACAGGAGCCGAGCACTTCTTGCTTTCCTGTGCTGCATGCAAATGCAGTGGCTCAGTGTTACCAGCTCGGCCAAGCTTCCCCCTAATGTGCCTTCTGCATGGCAATGGCCACTCCAAGTGATCATCCAGCGTGTCTGTGAGCGTGTTAATGTCCCTGACCCTGGCGCACTGATCCCCCGCTGCGGCAGGGGACTCGTCATCTGTACAAACAGCGTTTGCAGAGCCCGCAGCCTCCTGCCTGTACGTGACAGAGAGCTCTGCTTTATGCTCTGCCTGTGCAGCAGAGCTCAGTGAAGGGCAGCTGCCCCTTCCATGCTCGTAAGTAACACTTCCATGACAACACCTTCGGCTCATTAGTTTTGTTTGTTTCTTTGTAGAATGGCAGTATATTTTCTAGGGTTTTTTAAAAGTATGCTAGAGAATGGGCCATCATATCTGTTACTAAGCTACCCACGGGGTAATTCAGGAAAAGTCTGAAGGCTTTATAAACAGAGGAGAGATGATCACACAGCAGAAACTATATTTACTCCTTCAACCCCCACCTCACCACCTGATCCTCTGCTGCAGTGCCAGTTCCAGAACCCATAACATATATTTGTAGTCACACATGCATGAAAATGTGTTTAATAAAGTGAGAAACTCAAAACCCCAAATTGACAAAATCTCAAGCAAAGGTAATCAAGATGCTGCCGTTTTCTACCTTGCTGTTTGTTCATTTCTTTGATGGAGGAGAAAGTGATGCTGCCTTCCCTCTGCCGAGGGGAAACCAAGTAGCCAGTTAGCCCCCGAAGAGTCTAGGGGGGATGGACTCATATGGGAGTGGAAAGGAGGTGGATTATCAGGGTGTCTGTGAAAGTAGATGCTTGAGTTGACGCATGTACTGGTTTTCCCAGGGCCACACAGAAGCTCTGGGCTGCCAAAGCACAGGCCACGATTCACATCTCAGTTTTGACCTGGCTGTGTCCCCCCACTCAGGGAATTGAAGCTGTAAAATCTGTGCCAGTATGAGATTTCAGTGCCATACCTTGGGAAAAAACTCACAGTCAGTTGACACCATGAAGCATGCCCTAAATTTACACCCTAGAAGTGAAGAAAAGACAGAAACAGAAACATGTAAAGTCTCCATTTAGCTATGTAAAATCCTTTGCTGATTGCCCCCCTGTGCCCCTCCTCCACCAAAAGAAATCTTATCTTCTATATGAAAGTTAACTTTCCTCCCTAAACCTCACAAAATCTGGTTAAATCTCTAAATCTAACCAAAGAATTTTGATAAATTTCACAACACAAATATTTCAAATCACTTCCATGTGGAAGATCATGCATGTGCAATGGATATTCCCATATTCTTGTTCTTTTCTTACTAAATCTGAATGGCCCTTTTTTGCTCCTGCTATAAAGACTACACCCTAACTGGAGCATGTGGGCAGAGACGAGGAACAGCAGCACAATTGGTTTTCTATTTTCTACACATATCTACCCACAGTGACTATGGCTAACTCTCATTGCTGCTATGAGCTGTGCACATGAGCAGCAGCCAGGTGGATACAGCAGGCCAGGGGTAAGGATTCATGCAACAGATAAATACAGTAGGATTGGTGCAGGGGTGGAGGAGGATGAGGCAGCAGTGCACCTCAGCTAGCCCATAGGGAAGAGAGAGAAAAGGGTGGACAATATGCTGCTACTTCAAAATACACTGAGAGCAGAAGGGGGAGACAAAATAAGGGACTGACCACAGGTTAAAAAAACACAAAGAAGAGAAAATGTCACCTTCAGGGAGGAGGTGGTTCTGTAAGTGCTGATTCAGGTGTAGTCTGAACCAGGGCAGAGAGATATTGAAATGAAAAGGCTGCTGTTTACTTAAAAAAATTGCTGTGCAATGACTATCTACTTGGGTCTCTGCCACTTTCTTCCCAGCAGTTTCTCCCTCCTGTAACCTGGTTTGTCTTATTTGCAGTGGCAGTTTGGCTCACAAGCTGTTCTCTGCCAGCTCATCTGCTACCCTAACCAGCTTTCACAGTAGCCACAAATCCTCCACTGCTCCTGCCTTTTGCTGACAGCACTTTCTGGAGTAAATATCACTGATAGCTCAATTTTAAGGGTGCAGCATGCATCAGGTCACACTTCCTTTGTTTTCTGTTCATCAGTGTTCTCCATGTGAGGATGGGAATAAGAAGAAAAGATACAAATTGTGACTGAGGTATGCTTAAGCCTTCAGTGCCTACATGCTGTAAGCCAGAATGCCCATCCCTTAGTTTTATAAGCATCAGCTTAACTCACAAAATCAGGTAAAAGGAAAAAAATTACACCCTGAGGCAAATTTTCTCATTCAAGTTAAACATTTTTCTCTTGAATGGTAAGGTCTATAAAGGAAACGCTGATACAACCTTAACCTTGGCAGCAGAAGCACTGGGGCTGTGTTAATCAATGTAAAGAGCAGAATCAGTGCTTCAAGTATCAGTAAGAAACCTTGAGAACCTTGCACAGAGTGGTACAAAAAAAGCGAAACCAAGTCACAACTCAACAGAAAAGGCTTAGAAATTCCCTCTCCTCTGCTGAGGTACAAAGGCTTCTTTCTCTATCTCTGATATGAAAACAATATGAAAATAAAATGTCATTTATTCACAATCTTAAAGCTGAAGATAAATCCTATCTGCATGCATATCTTGGCAGCTTCAGGCCAGAAGAAAGTAGCCACACACATGTTACTGCATATGTAGAAGCTGTGTGCATGTGGCAGAACAGTTGCGACAGGGACAGCCTGTTACTAGGAAGCAGATATGCTAAGTTTCAGGTTCATGTTACCAGGAGACTCGAAAAAGTTGAAACTCAGCCTAACCAGGCTGCCAATGGCCTCTAATGAAAATTTCCATTTGGAAAGGCTTGATGTTGACTTGGCATGACACCAAACAAGCAGCCTGCTGCAAAATTTTACACCAATTGTATTTCTCCTAATTAAACCCTGTCTGACCTCAGCATTAAGAAACAATTTGTTTCAGGATATAACCAGCACACATAAGCAATTACATTCTGTTTGCCCTATTAACATTATTTGGCTTCTATGCTTTCCAGTGCTTCTACTACTGCAAATTCTGCATGGGAGCCAGAGGTATAGAAAGTGTGGAGTGTCTAAATTTTTTTTTTTTTTTTGGTAGAGGGGAAAAGGAGGAGAGAAACAGAAGCTTGAACTGAAAGCATCATCAACTTTTAGTCATACCAGAGGCACCGAGAAGTAGTGATCAGATGGTGCCTTCAGGTTTATTCAGGGACAATGAAAGACAGAAATGAAGTGGCTTATGCAAACCACTGAAAATATATATATCGATATCCTACAATTAAGAAAATAAGTATGATAATATAATTATTCTTTCTTCTAACTTGTTATTTTTCATTCAGTTCTCTAACTCGTGCTTTTCACCAGCCAGTTAGAAACATCGGAAAGGACAGCCTTTGGTGCCATGGCTGTGAGACACTACCCCTAGCAGGACACAGGATGCACTTGTTGTCTCTGTCTTTCTGAGGGCCAAGGAAAAGTGACTGTCAGAAGACAAGTGATTTGGAAGTGAAGGTGAGAGATGAGGCCATGCTGCACCTCCAATACTGAGGGGCATCTGTGAAGAATTTTCCAGTTCATTAGGAGTCATTGTCACTGACAAGTTCAGTACCCCTCAGGCACAGACAGGAGGATTATTTAATGCCATATAGGATGTAAGAATATAGATGTCATTAGTGGGTTATGGTTTCTTCACAAGCTAATTCTCTGGAAGACCTCTGTCCCCTGCATATAGGTTGGTGTTCATTGGGTAAGGACCTACCTTAAGAGGTGAGGAGTCTGGAGGAAGGGGTGAAAGGAGAAAGGGGTGGCCTTTTGATCACACTTTCTGCAACATACACAGGGTGGATAAAACGTATAAGACAGTTGTAGATAGCAGAAGAAAGAGAGGAATGAAACAACCAAATGAGGTATGTCTTGAACAGGACAAATCAGCTACAGTTTGGAAATTTCAACATTTTTAGTCCACAATGGGATAGGCTAAAAACTAGATTAGACCTTTCTGTGTTTCTTTGCCATTGTGAGACTGAAGAAGACTTTCTAGTGCTCAGATATTCAAGGAACTGTCTGGAAAATAGCAGCAAGATGTGTTTGTGCCAAGGCCAATAACCCTCTATTCTTGCCAACATCAAATTAAATAAACTGAGAAAACAATTTGCATAACACTGTCACAGCGATATACAGTTGAGGCAACCTTTTGGAAGACTGAGCTTATGAAGAGGTTTAGTAGAGTAGACACAGTCAATGACTGCATGGTCAGACCTGGCAGTGACTGAGTTTGACTTCTGGAAACAAGCTCTGCAGGTCTGTGCACAGCTCTCACACACAGTTGTATTGGACTCTTGCGTGGCTCTTAAGGGCCGCAAAGTGCAGCCTTCTGCTTTGACCTCTGTGCAAACTGCTGGCAAGTTTTCCTGGTGGTCTTCTAGAGGCTGATGAGATCCAGAAATGCACATAAATATGTGAGCTGTTTGAAAGCAACAAGACAATGGCAGAGTCTGTGATTGCTGGAGAACATTGAGTTAGCTTGTGTGAAAATGTATAAAACGATCACTTCTGTCACTGTCTGTACCTGTTGTTGCTCTTTACAAGCAGTTGAGCCATCTCTTTGAGCAGAACAGCAGCAGCCACTTCCGTGGCCTGCTTTCACTTCAAATAAGCACATCCAGGAGACATTTCTGAACCAGATTTGCATCTTGGCTATTTTTTATGTCCACATCACTGTGAATGGAACAGCAGGATGTGCAATCCAGAACACAAGATCTGACACTCTGAGATGGGACACAAAACAATGTAAGGCACATCTGGAGTCTGAAATCTTTATGCTAAACAGTCACAGCTATTTACAGTTGCTTCAGATTTGCTATGGATTAGCAAAAAGAAATAAAAAATGTATGTATGGATAATTATCAAAGTATGCTTTAACTTGAGAGATTCTTTGAGCTCTCAAGAAAACATTTAAGACTGTGTAAATGAAAATGTGCATTTTACATATTGCCTAACTATGCTCATTCTTTTCAATGTATTTGCATATTTAAACAATTGTCTGTAAAGAATGTGTTGTGCAATCCCACATATAAGCCCAAGAGAGCATGGCTGAATCCTATGCTAACTCACTGAAAGCATAAATCTTAATTTTATTTAAGTACCAACTCATGTAGTTTAATTTTCTTTCTTGTTCTGATTTTGTTTCCCCATCTCAGTCTCATCAAAAACAAAACAGCCACTCAAATGCAACCTATCTTAACACCTGGAAAAGTTAAGAAAAAACTCTACCAAAAGGAAAGCTCTCTAAGCTCTCTCTTGGAGCCGTCTGGGAGCAGATACAACATATTCTTTACAGACAATTGTGTAAATATGAAAATATGTGGAAATTGAATATATTTAGGCAAGTTTTAAAATGCATAATGTTTATTCAAGTCTAATAGCTTTTTATTAGAAGTCAATGGGGTCTATCAACTAAATGGGTATTTCAACCATTTTCAATAGACACATTATTTACTCAATAGACCATAATGATTCTGAAGGAGGCATTAGGGCCTATTATGCAAATCTCTATGTATTGTAGGTGTATTCAAAAATAGTGAAATTTTGACCCTGGCTGTTCTACAGATCCTGATGGCATCGCTCTTTAGAAAGCAAATTGTGTAAACCTAGTTTGAATGAAATAGAAAGGTTAGAAGTAGCACAGTGGAAATAATAGATTTTTTTTTGGTTGGGCTGCAGAGCAGAGAATATAAAAAAGTTTTAGTTCGACTTGAAGCAGTCTTTTTCTTCAACAAAATATTTTAAAAAAGGAAAAAGAGTTGTGTCTTAGAAGAAACTTTTCCTTTCCCACACAATGTTTTCACTCCTTTTTTACCCAGCAGCTACACAAATACCTTCATTGCATTTTTGGCTGGTTAAAACATTCTCTCAGGAGACCTGCAGTGAATAACCTGCTTGACACTGGATGCGAGCAGAAGAGGTTTGAACAAAAATTTGGACCTTTGCTAAGATGGCAATGTCAGTCACCCAACACTCCTGTTGGTCAGTCCTCTAATTTCTTTCCAGCTATTCTGATGACAAATTGTTTCAGGCTGACTGAGAGCAAATTAAAAAAAAAAAAATTACTGCAGGTAAAAAACCTATAGAAATGGCCTATTTGTAATGGTATGGGGAAATCCTAATAGCACTTGGTAGGTGGCCTGATTCAAAACTAATAGGTATTAATGGAGATGCTTCATACAATTTCAGTGGTGTTTGGCTCTGTATTCCTTGTTGCATGCCAGACACAAATAGCTTTCTTTAGGGATACTTATAAAAATCCTAGAGGAGACATATAACCAGAAAAGCTACTTCTGACTCACATAAACCACATGAAACTCTCTCAAGTTCAGCTGAAATTGTCAAAACATGTGTCTTCATTCTTATCAAATATTGAAAAAAGCATTTCTGAAATTAAAAAAAAAAAAAAAATAGGTCCATACTCAACAATTTAACATAAAGCATTGAATTCCTGGACTAAGACATCCAGACTAACTCAAGAACCACAGGTAATATTATAAAAGTTTGGACAAAATATTTTGCACATGTTTCTTTATGGCTTGTACAAAGTGTTTAGGTACTGGGTGGGTGCTACGGCCTGGTGCTTCAGCTCTCACATGTCTTTACAGAATAGAAAATAACATAAATGTGACATTAAAAAAATAACAAATTAAAATGTTTTAATTTGCTGTGTACTGCAAACTTCTTTTGATTTGAAGGGCTACTTTTATTTCCTTTTATTTTTAATGCTGAAATATTCAAAACCAAACAAATGACCAAATGACTGGGTCTGCTTCTGTCAGGAGCAGACACATAGAACATCTGCAGAAAAACTTACATGTAACTTAGATGCAGCAGCAACAATGACTTAGTTGCATTCTTTATCTGTGTATAATTAAGTCTAATCAGTGTTTTTAAGAAAGGGCACAGTCGCTGGTGAGGCAGGGTTTGTAGAAAGAAGCAATATTTTGTATGAAATCATGCTGTTTGGAATTATGTGCACAGAATGAATGGACATACATTCTCGGTTGTGTACAGCTGGTGTATTTGGTGAAAACCAGATGGACTTCTGTGTTCAGACCCTTCATCATGTTCTGTTCATCAGAATTAATTTGCAATTACAGCCTGGAGGATGACCAAGATTATACAACTGTGTTACATTATATGGTATACTCCTCATATCCTTCCCTGAAGACCACACGAGATGAGTTAGCCACACTACTACTTTTAACTTCTTTAGTTTTACTAGTGGCAGCAGGTGGGTTTTCTTCACAGAATAAGGTTGTTAGTGAACATCAGCCCAGGTCTCCACAAACCGAGAGCTGCCACTGAGAGCAGTGTGAGCCAAATGGCCATCCCATAACAGTGTAATTGGGCAGCTGTTTGTGTTGGCCTGGAGCTTACAGGAGTGAATGTGAGGTAAAAAGGGACAGTGCATAAGGATCAACCAGGCATGAGGGTGAAGACTTGGGTATCTTGACTGTCTAGACAAAAGAGCCCTAACCTTTCTATACTTATCTAGATTTTTTTTGTGCTTTATGATCTCATGCCAGCAACAACAGAACTTCCACTTTCTTTTATTTCCTTTTTTTTTTTTTTTCCTTTACCCTGTCTTGTGAGAAAGAGTTATTGAAATGAGTTTTGGGGCTGATGAATACCCTGGAGGTGCTTTGGCCCATTGCTTTCTTCTAGACCATTTGCCTTTAACTCTCACTTGAGCCTCTGTTCAACAAAGTTAATAGCTGCAAATTCTTCAGGGATGGTTTGTTAAATCATGTCCAAGAAAATAAATATAATGAATGAACAATCTCAGGAGAAAGCCCTGACATTTAAAAAAAAAGTAAATGAGTCTCAGAAGTACCAAGCCATAGAATAGAGAAAGTACATTAGCAAAAATGAGATATGTTTTGCAGCAATTAGAGTAGGAGATAAAGTCTTCTCCAGGGGAACACACCTGAGTTCTTGAAAACTCAGCCAAAATCTGGTTGTGTACTGCATCCTGTAATCTAACGGGGCAGACCTGAACATTCTCTGCTCGTAACTTCCCTCCCACTCTCCCAGCATTTCAATGTGCTTCATCTGCCACTGCATCAATGGATTTTGATATGAAGAAGCTGGAGCATAGCTTTGAACTCCACTGAACCCAATTACATCTGGTCATTTCAGACAGCTGTGGTGGTGTGACTCTGAACTAGGAGGCAGAGAGTTCATGACAGACTCAAGTGCTGCAGCTGGAGCAGCACATTCATCTGGTGCTGAGGTATTGCAGGTTTTATGCTCCAGAAAAGAACTGGAAATCTGAGCTAAGTGTGCACTAATTAAAAGAAAGGCATTTTGGCAACTGATGTTTGGTATACGCTGGGGTTAGTGCATTTTAATTGGCATGGCAGAAGTGGTAAGTTTTATCTCTGTGTGCTGCTCGGGGTGTGTAGGGGATTTAAGTCACTGAAATGGGCGGAATTCAGCTTTTCTCTTGTTACCAATACAGAGCATAACTCCTGTCTTTGGCAATGGCACTCACCGTTTAATGCTCGAGAGAGGATAAGCATAACAATGTTCTTAATTTCCTAGAGATACAGGGAATACCACATCAAAATGATATTAGAAAGCAGGCTTAGTTTTGCCCATGGCTTGTGTAATTAAAACCTGGTTTGGTGACAAGGTACTACTACACATAGCGATAAAGACACCCTAGGGCAGAGGACTACTGAAGTCTTATGCATTGCTCAAGACCTATTAAAGCCTTTTTTGCTTGGCTTTATTAAAACCAATTTCATTTTTCAGTCCTGAAAATGCACCTGTGAAATGTTTCCATTGGCTTTCCCCAGTATTGATAGCTTTTAAATGCTTATTGCAGATTCTCTTCTCACAAAGACACTGAACCAACCCTGATCTCCACTGCATTAAGCAAGAGCAGCTTCTGCCTGGCTCTCATGGCTGCTAGTGATTTCTTTCAAGAAAAGAGGACCAAGAAGACCTGCCTTCCCAGCTCTTTCTTGGGTGGAAAGAACTGCACACCATGCACGTGCACACACATGCACAATTAAAAAGAAGTAAAAACTCATAGCAATGTCTAGCCCATCCACTCTAGAATGTATTTCAGTTACAGATAAAGCTTTGCATTGGATACAGGAGACATCTGAGACCGGCTCTTATTTTGTGGTCACATAACTGGAATTTGGCATTACCCAAGTCTCTAGTAAACCTGTATTTTTCTTGTGCTTACTATAGCTACTGTATGAGAGGTTTGGGCTCTTTTTATTTCGCCCTTTCAATTGTTGGATTTTTTTTCACTTTTTCTAAATATAATTTTAAATGCAGGAAAAATATTCTTGGGATAGCCTCTGACAAATGCCTATTGGAATTTAAGCCAACAGAATTATTTTATCACATGGATTTGCAGTTCTGATTATTCCTTGTACTCCATATGAAAAGCTGCCACTCAACACTACTGAAAAATGAACTTTACCATGTTAAAATTGTGCTGAAAAAAATCTGTGGTAAGAATAGGAAAATTCCCAGTTTTCTAATCCCTCTCTTGACCTTGAAAGCGTCATTTTCAGGTAGTCAGACTGAAAGTGGGAAGGGACCAATATAAAAAGAATGTTATGAGGAGACACTCCAAATTTATGAGCTCCAAAGGTAAGCCAAGTTCATAGTTATTATTAGCTGAGAAAAAGTTATTGGAAAGTAATTGTAACAGAATTAAGAGGAAATAGTTCTGCCCTAAAAAACGGCAAAATTCAGAAGAAACATGTACCCAAATGGTAGCAATAGTCATAAAGGCTCTATCTAAGGACTCTATCTTGCTTGGCATTCAGGAAAACATGAAAAATACTGTTTTTAAAAAAAGTTAAATAGCATTTAAGATAGAAAAAGTAGCAAGCAGAAAACAAAACCCAGGAAGTCTTTTTCTCTTACCTCCAGAATTTTCAGTAAAAATCATATGTGTGCTCTTCAGGTGCTAAAGGATGATTTTTCTGCCTTAATATAATTTCACTAAAAATTAGTTCTGTTATTGCCAATAACTCTCTTACACCTTGCTCTTTTAAAGACATTTCATGCACAAACAATTTGTGGTATTCCTCTAAGAAAAGTGTACAATGGCCGGAAGCAAAGTCAACTACAAGCAATATGAAACCGGACTTTGTGTTTCATATCTCTCAGGCTATGTATCTATTTAAAGATTCCCAAGACCAAAACTTCATTTTGTCTTTACCTGAAGAAATATAATCTGAAGTACTACAAAGATCAGGTGAATTTTGAAGATGGGAAGATTTTTAACATCTTCTTTATATCTGCTGGTATAAGGAAGGTAATTTAATTGCTTTAATCAAAGCAAAATACAATCCTCAACAGAGTGTTAATAACCTCATCCTCAACAGAAAGACATTTGGTCATGTAAAGTGGGATTTCTTCTGAATCATAGACAAACCTCGCTCTAAAGTAATGTTAAATGCTGAATTTTTCTCTCTGTAGAGATAACATTCAGTGTAGAAAGAGATTAAATTCCAGGAAGGAGGAAACATATCTGGTTGGTTTTGTTGGCATTTTTATGCTCAAGCTGCAGATGCTCCGGTATATCCAGGAATATTCTGAAAGGGAATTTGAATTTTTTTTTTTCATTTTTTTAATATACAGGATCACCCTTAAGCATTTGAGTACATTATACTTCTGTTGTCCTGTGAGTCTGGAAGACACACATGTGGTCTTATAGATGTTCACATAGTCATAGAATGCTACAGAACATGACATTTTCTCATTAAGATTGTCTGTGATTTTTTTTTCGTGTGTCTGTTTCTGCTGTCCAGTTGATAAAACAAATTACAACTCATTCAATTTTCCATCTACTATAGTTAGAGTTGACACAGTCAGAGGACAAAACTCCCACAGGGTATAAATGCTCTGAAATCAGCATATTAAGGGTATCATTTCAGAATGGTTAGGACCGAGAATTCCCACTGAGAACAATGAAAAAGAATGTTTGCTTGTTTAATTGTCTTCTCTGATGTCTGAACAGGCTGTGAAGTCCCAAGGACTTATGAAAACATAAGCTTCAGGTTCTAGCCTGGGAGCATTCATTGTGAGGGATCATGTTTCCTGCCATATGGTCATGTGAGAAGGTCTTTTAATTTCCCTTCTAAAAGCAAGATGTAACACCAGCTTCACTAATCTCACTTCTTTCTTCTCAGTCTGTGCCTAGGTTCACAAAATCTGTATCTTTTGTTTACAATAAGTAAAAAAGGAAACTATTGTGGGTGGTCCTCTTCAGGTCATTAGTGCAAATAAAAATATAACAATTCTGTTGCAAATCGGACCATTTTTCTCAGTGAGTTGTCCTAATCACTTAACAATGAGTGGTCAAAGGACTGCTGTGGTCTTGCTTCTTTTAAACAAACTGCTATTTTCTCCTTTTTCTTTTTTGAAAAAAGGGGCTCCTTTTGGATAAGGTAGCTGTCGCCCCTCTGTTGGGAGTTGTGTTTCCTACTGGGTGCTGGAGCTATGGTCATGTGTTGGTGGTGGTAGTGATTCCCTTCCTGAGGCACCTCTCGTGCTCTTCAGTGGCCTTTTTGTAGAGGCAGAGCAGTTTCACAGCTAACTTCAGGTGTGCTGTTTGAATACCACTTTTCCCACTGCTCTGTGGTTCAAATGAGTTCATCCATCCCTGACACCTGCACAAAACACTCTAGAAATGTATTATTTAAAGCCTGCCTTCCTTGGTGTTTCAGGAATAAAGGTGTAAACTTTCTTCAGAGGCCTGAGAAAAGAAGTATTTCCTTTGCTCTTGTAGGAAGAAGTGAAAGGCCAGGCTTTGAGCTGCGTGTGTACCCCCCCGAGGGCCCTTATGCCAGGAGATGTGCGAATTACCAGAGATTATATCAACATCTTCCTCACTGCATCTGAGGATGCTGAAACCAAGGAGTGTTGTGCTGACACCTTGCCACTACAGTCACCAGAGGGATGCTGTGACAGCACCAGAGGAATCAGCGTGTCCTGCATCACACCTTCACCTGGGCTGGACAGGTAGGAGCTGCTCTAAAAGGTAAAGGTCTCTTATAGATTTATGGCACTTCCATGCTTTCTATTATTGCCTGTTTGATCAGTTGCTCAAGGCAGAAGGCAAACAAGGAGTCTAAAATGAACACTGTATGGTAAGCAGATTTTGAAGGGCATTGTGAAGAGCTGGGGTCTGGATACTTAGCATGGAGAGTGTGAGGAGGGCTGGCTGGATCTTACTTGTTTTTTCCTTAAACATGCTTTTTCATTCTCCCATAAATGCTTTGTCAAGGGGTGCCCATCGGAAGGAAGGTGTGAAGAAAAGCATTTTTAAGGGTCAAAACTCCTTCTCTCTCTCTCGGGTTTGAAATTCTCCAGTTTTCTAAGCCAAAGTTGGAGGTTTTCTTTATTCTGCAAGTCAACAATTTTGCAAAATATAAGCCTGTGAAGGCTGTCAATAGATGGACTTTTCACTCTGTTACAGAATGAAAATAAGTTTGAAAGCTTATGAACTGGAATTGCTGGTCTCCAGGTAGCAGTACACGGTGAGCATTTCCCTTACAAAAAACCAGATAAATACTCCAGAATATTGCAATAGCAATCCCATGTAGAGCTGTAAAACCAATGTACAGAGGATGTGTTGGAGCAGAGCGGTGACAAACTGCAGTAGTTTCAGGGAGGCACCAGTGCGTGTGGTGGTGCGGAGTACAGCTGCAGTTGGTGTGTCACATGCTTCTCGTTGGAGTGCGGCTCTGGAAAGCAATAGAAAAGAGCTGAGCTTTTTGAAGCATGGTATGTAAGAACATCTGCCCTTCAAAATGACAGTAATGCATCAGGTAAATGGATGATTTTAAAGAGCTTCATGCTGCATCTGACATAATTAAAGGTGATGAAAAAGTACTGCTGTTGTAATGGGGGGATATGGTTTAATACATCTATCACAAAGAATGCCATTGAAAGAAAAGTGGGAACAGAAATAAAGATGCACCACATTCGTACCAGCAACAGAATTTCCCAGTACAATTTCTGCAGCTTTCATCAGATGCTTGGTAGCACCTCTGCAAAATGACTGTTATCTCTGGGCATGTTTGAAGTGTTATGCTACACTTCCCTGGACTCTGTCAGGTTACATGTTACATCTTGATGCAAGGGACAAATCCTGCGCAATGGCTTAGCCCTCCAACTTCTGTTCTTAGATTAAATCTTTGGGTAACTCTCAGGACAGTATGGGAAGTGACAGCCTTAGATGAGCTCAGGAGACAAGGGTCTTGTAGTATTAGGCCCCCAGCCTGTGCTCATACAATAGTCTGCTCCCCAAACCCTACAATAAAATAGTTTAAATAAAGCAAGGCCTGTATCAAAATCTTAAATGAAATATACAAAATAATAAAATAGGAGTGACCCAAGTAACAGAGTTTCATGAGGAGACTGTGAAACACAAAACAACAACCAGCAAACAAATAAACAAAAAAATCAGGCCAAGGCAAATGACTTCACAGATTGCAATTTAGATAGAATAAATGCATTAAGACCAGCAAGAAGCCCATTTAAATATTCAAGGTGAGAAAGAACCAAAGCATGCACCAGAGTTTTCGTTGCCTCAATCATTAACCAAGCATAGATTTTAAAGATATTCAATAAAGGGAATTGACAGGTCTTTGCAACACAGTTAATATGGAATGAAATGACAAATCAGAGTAAAAGGTCACACCCAATTGCTGTGCTGTGGCAGAAGAAATATGATGTGGTGATATTCAGGAAGAAAGAAAAACAAATAAATGGAAAAGGCAAGTTAAGAGACAGAACCTGTATAAATCTTATGCCTTATCCACATTACTAGAATAAAAGATTAGCATCCACTAGGAGATGTCACTAAAGCAATGCAAGGCATGAGGAAAAGCATCCTTGAAAGAATAGAGGGACAGCACCCACTGGAGATTTTAATGTAAAATGTAGCAGATTTACTACAAATGCAAAGAGACTCCCACCCGCCTCCTGGATGAAATGCTTGCCACGGTGCCATAGCTGACATGCCATGGGACAAGCGAACCTTGGCACCCTCTCTGTCCAGAAGGGAAGGGCTTGATAATACCTAGTCAAAGCCTACAGTGAATCAGCTCCTCTGTTGGCAGCTTTTGTATCCTTCTCAAGGTGAAAACTTCCTAAGATGGTTTTCTGAGTGGTCCCTGCTCCTCCCCACTTCACCAAACTTTAGACAGGATTAAGCCTGCGATGCCCTTCAGACTTCCTTGGGATTTACTGGGTCCCTCTTGGTGGGCAGGCAGTGCCGTGAAGAACTGTGGTGTGTCAGAGCTTAGGCAATGGCATGAGCTGAAGCCTGCTCTTGAGAAGGCAGGAGTCTCGCAAGAACTGTTGGCTGTGCGCTGTGGAGAGGGAGCTGCCAACCAGCAGGGCTTGGATGGTGAGGTCTCTAGGTAGGGTGGCACATCTGGGTATTCCTGGAGAGTAACAGTCTCTGCTGATGCTATTGCTTTTGCTGCATTCAGGAAAATGGGTCTTCAGGTGAAATTTTTCCTCTGTTTCTGGAAGGGGTTAAGTAAGCAAGATTATTTTAAGATTATACCAAGAGTACAGTTGACTTACACTACAAATTTCTTATGCAAATAGAAACAACTCGACAAGGCTTTGAAACTCTGGCTAATCATTCAGCCAAAATTGCTGCTCTATATTAATAATAAAGACATCTATTGATGATTATGTTCTGGATTCACTAATCCAATCACAAATGCCTTTTCTCTGTAGTTTCTTTGTACTCATATTTCTTACTCTTTTTTTTAATATAAAAATAATTGGAAAAATCTCAATAAATAGATTACAGGAACAGAGAGGATTTCCATTACCATAGAAGTCCTTCCCCTTTCAGCATTTGCATGATAATCATTTAATAGCAGAATACAATTAGGGCAACTAGGGAAAAGCATATGGCATTGTGTTATGTGATATCACCCTCATTTGACAATACTGTGAGTGCACAAATTAACGACAAAGATTTCACTTGAAAATCCAGATTGGACACCGGTGCAGGTGTTACATCAGGACCTTTTGTGAATAGAAATGTATGTCTGAGAACTGTTCCAGTCTCTTTTTCTCCTCAAAAGAGAGAGATGAACCGAGATCAGCTGTTTTATTTTTTATTTTTCCTAGTAATTTTACAGACAGGATTATTTGTAATCCAGTTTTCTGGAAAGAACTAGCTCATGCTCAGCAATTTAAAAGTTTCCTCCTCCTCTTCCTTCCAAAACTGCTGTGCTGCTTTCTGCACACAGCCCTCTGCTCTCGTCTCTCCCAGTGCTGCCTTCTCTTGTCAGGTTCTTCTGGGTTCCAGCTGCTGTAGCATTATGGATGCCTTCTCCTGATCCTTTCAGCTCAGTAGACAAGGAGTTATCACTTGAAAAGACAGAGCCTGGCCAAAAAATGTGTTGTTCCAACTCTTATTAATCAAATACAGAGGACATCTGCCAGGCAATTGAGGATATGACAGTAATTGTCTGGAAACAACAGAAATGGGTCATTTCTGCTATGTCTGCCCCGCCTCATTATCTCCTCCCATCTCCCTTCCAAACCATCCCCTATATATCTACCATGTCCCTGCTGCACACGAAGTGCATACCTGTGTTCCCACCGCCTCCATCCTCCCTTCCACTGCTTTTGAGTCTATACTGTTCAAGACACATCAGGAGATCTGGTCTTTTCCAGATAAGGGACAGACCAGCAGTGCTTCAGATGTAGAAAAGTGAAGATTGCTACTGCCTTGTCACATCCAACAGGGTTGTGCAGACACAGGGAACTCTAGGGCTGTAGATTTCCCTTCACTTGCTTCCTTTTTTTTTTTCCCTACTGCTGAAACCCTTTTTCAGAGGGATACTATTTTGCAAAAATTTAGTCTCATGAGCTGTATTTCTCAACTGGGAAAATTTCTGCTATATTCCTGTGATAAGATTATTTATAAGATCTTTAACAAGTACTATTCATTTCACAGATTATGACTGCAGCCTCCACACAATGGATAGTGTTGGCAGGGGAAAAATAATTCAGTCAGAAGGCTCAAGAACTAATCTGTCATATTTACAGGGAAAAATTCAGTAAGGAGTTTTCTGGAAGACTAAAGTTTATGTTTTTGTGTGCGGATGATATGGAGTGCTGGTGGCACTGGTGAAAATGAGGTTGGACACAAGCAAAAAATGCTCAGCTTTTTTCACTTTGCTTTTGTGACAGACATTTTAACAGTGTGGAACATCATGTTTTAGCAAAGAAGTTTATGGTTTTGTGGGAAGTAATTTCATGTAGGCAATAGTCTAATTATACAAGTATTGGGTTGCTAAAGGACCTGGATTCTAGCAGTCTTCCTTTTTGTCATGCCTATAAGGAAAGATGGGCTCTGCCTTATGAAAGGATGATTTTCAAAGTCCTGCAAAGCCATCCCACAACCTCCAGTATTGTTTAAAGATGAATACAGATGATGAAACAAAAGCACGTTGTTTGCCTTCTGCCGTTCTGGAAAACAGCCCTCGTTCATGTTCTTCTCTTTAGGGATGAGAGCCTCCTTGTGTCTTTCTCTGCAATGCAGTAGCATCATCCTTCGTGCATTCCATCCTTGCTCCCTGCTGCCATTCCTGGGAAACACTTAGGTCACTGCTGGGCCTGCTGCTCTTCCTCCTGTGAGGTAGAGCAGAGGCAAGGGTGTAGCAGGGGCACTGCATGGGTCAGAGGTTTTCCCCTGTCCTTGCTGAGCTCCCAGGGGAGCACACAATTGTCCGGAGGGCTGTGGGCAAAGGAGGGAGCAAGGTAAGCATGGGGGATTGCAGGGGTGGCTGTGCACATCCTACAGCTCCCAGGCTTTCCAGCTCCAAGCTGCTGCAGGGCACTGGGCAGTGCGGGCAAGGGGTGATATTTTCTCTTCAGATAACACGTGCAGAGGTTGATGACAGTAGCTTATTGCTTATTATTTTTGCCTATAGGTACTATGGGTAATATTCAAAAGGAAAATGTGACTCATTACTTCTGATTGCTTTCACTCACTCTCTTTTTTAGCGTACACATATTTACGTGCCAGTTGCATCAATTAAATAACAACCAATCCAAGTACATTTACAGTCTGCCTTTAAAATGCCAGTTCCATATTGTACTTTCCAATTAAGCATGAGCAGATTAATGGGATGCATTGTTCTCTTGGGTTAACTACCATATTGTCATTAGGTGGATACGCCCTCATGAATCCAAGCTTTCTTTCTGTGAAAGGAAAGTGCATGCTCAAAAAGTAGGGCAATTTCTACCAAGCAGAATCAGCTGAGAGGAAAAAAAGAGAGTCCCCTCCCTCTCACTTTTTTATTTCAGTTGTTGTTTAATTGTTTCTTCGACCCAGTGGTTTAGTGATTTCACATCTATTTAATTAACAGAGAAATGGATAGGGTGCACTGAAAAACAAGAAAGGAAGATCAGATAGACAAATGGTCTCTGTAAGTTCACAGTTCTTAAAACAGATGTTCACCTCCGCTGGCTATGGTATATCATTATCTCCAGGAGCCCTGAAGAGAAAGCAAAATCCTTCATTACTTGTAGGAAAATTAGAGCAGTCTTACAGGACTAAACAGATACACCAACCCATTTTATCAGATCCAATCTCACTGCTGTTGTGTTACAAGTCAAGAAGTGTGTGTGTCTGGGGAAACTGAGACTGCAGATAAACATTGCAGTTGTCTATGGAATGGGGGACTATGGAGATGTGATGATGAGGTGGTATCTAAAGCAGAAGCAACTGTATGGGTGAGGGGCTGGGACAGTTCCCCTGTTATTTATTTGGTGCAAAGGCAAGGTGGCAATTATCTCTTGGACCTCTTACTTGCCTTCTGGACAGACTTAGCTTATTATTGAAATGGAGCTGCCTGACTATTCCCTACAGTTGCCCTAGACTCCTGACTGAAGGTTTAGGGAGTGTGTTGAAAAGCATAGTGCCTCTTACTTTCTATTCTCTATTCTTACTGTACATTGCAGATATAAATAGGTAAAATGTCAATCCAGTGCTAAGCAGTCTTCATCTCTTCTGCCAGGAAAAAATCAATAATTGTGGGAATTCCTCCTGTCCCAGGGAGATAGACAAAAAATAGATAGATAAGAGAAGTTTGCCCATGCAAACACATATGAAAATACGTGCACAGACACACCTGTGCAGACCAACCACTCTGCCTAACTCCCTGGCCTTGCATCTGGTTTCCCCACCTGTGGAGCAAGAAGTACTAGGTTCTGCTGTGTAAGCAGTTGTGATGGCAACCATGAAAGAGCCCCTTGGAAAATGTGCCCTGAACACTTTGATTACCAGTGCCCCAGATATAGTGTGCCTTGTGATTATGCTTTATCGCTCTTACTGTCTCCACTAACTTTTAATCACAGCTGAGTATTTCCAATCTGACTGCCATTTCTGACTTAAAGTGTATTAAAGGAGTATTCAGATTCCCAGATAACAAAAGTGTGGAGATTTGCTAGGCAGGAGGCACTAGAGGGACCCCCTCTGCTTCCCCTCTAGCTTTCACCCTTCCCCCTTACATCAGACCCCTGGCAGTGGAAATGTTGAAATCAATATAAGAATAAATTGCCACGTGGTCCTTATTGTGGAGGCAAGGTTTCTACAGAAAATCCTTGTAATCAGAAAAGAGGGAAGATGAGATTAAACTGATTAAACTGAGAAAGTCAAAAAAGGACAACTTGAAAGATTAGCTCGAGGACGACTGAAAAGCATAATCCTCCATGCATGTTAAGTAGAACAGTCCCTCTCTGTTATCAGCCCCTTCATCTGATGACCTTCTGTTGCATTAGCACAGAACTACTTGATCCAAGGCAAATAGTGAAAATTGAAAAGCCAGAATGCCAGTGATTACAACAGGTATCAATATTACTGCAGTGATGGTTTGTTATCATTAGGGAGCTCCATCAGAGCTCATTCTGGAAGAAAAAGGAACAGAAAATAACAAGTCATTACACCCGAGGCAAGCAATAGAAGAAAAGACCTTGTGTTACAGTGGAAAAGCGTTTTTCACCTGCTTCAACCTCTAAAATTACAGTGTCAGAACAGGAAAAGGGGAGGGGGAAGCAATACAGGAAGCTCACCTGTGTTTCTTTCCCTTGGAACAACTGAGCCTCAGTGGGTTGCACACAGCCAGCGTGTGCTACCCTTTTCTTCTGCAGTGAAACAAAAGACCTGTGTCAGTTTTAGTGGTCAATGACTTTTTTTGCCTCACACACAGGGCTTTGCAGCAAATCTGTTCCCGTGTGGTCCAAACAGCAGGAGCAGCAAGGCTGGCTGCTCTGCAGCCTTACAGCTCCACTTTGCAGGGCTGCTCCACCCTGGCATGGTGCTGTCCAGGGGCAGCATCTCCTCCCTTCTGCTTCAGAGATGTAGGAATGTCTGGAGGAAAAAAAGAAAGCCTGTTCTGGCGAAGGGTTGTTGAGCTCAGGTGCATCACGTATCCCATCTTAACTTATAAAGGAATATTGTTCCTGATTAGACTCACATTTTGTGCTTTGGAAATGTGCTTAGCAGCTCATTGACAGAAACATTTTTAGAGGATGACTTCATTGTCTTTCCTTTTAAGTTGGCAGAGACCAGAAAAGCTAAGGAGTGTAGAGTGGCACAGGTTTGTGGCTGCATACCTCACCTCACCAGGTATATTTGCTATAATGCTTCACATTTGTGTCTGTTTTGTCCTTTCTTCTGTTCCCCCTACCCCTCTGTTTTTTTACCACCCCCCCCCCCAATTGCCCAAAAATGCATTATACTCAGGCTCTCTTTTCTTTGCCAAAAGCCTGAAAGTCTACAATGGTATTAATCTTTGTTGTAATGTTGCTGATGTAAATGGAGAAGCGTGACTCTGAATCATTTGAATGTTTTGACTGAATCCTAGATTTGTCACTGAGATACTGTTTCATTTTGTTCAACTTGCAGCAAGGCAGTGCCGCTGTTTCCCTGTTGCCTTTGTTGGTCTTTAAGTTAGGCAGGATGTCTTCGTAGGCCAGAATTGTTTCTTACTGTGAATTTGGCAAGGAAATGTGACTCCAGCTGAAAATTGACAAAAATACTGTGGTCAACTGTCCTTAATGGAAAAAGACAATATCTATTTTTAGAAAATTTGTCATAATTTTTAAACCCACAAAATTTCACATTAAAAAAGCACAAAGCATTAATATTAACAGCATCAGTCTTAAATGTTTTGAAAAATCTGGGGGGAAAAAAGGCCGTGCTATTAGTGAAATTTAATCCAGCTCCAGGATCCAGAGAAGAGATCCATTTCTGGCATGGCTCTTTATTATTCATTTGCAAGATCTTATCCGCATATTGCACTAATGTCAGTAAGGGAAACTAAATGGTATAGTCTTACCTTGCCTTTCTTTACTGGAGAAGTAAGGATCCCACTACACTTTTGCTCCCAAAAAGCTTTTGCCCTTTTGTCAGTAGATTGGGTCAAACCTAATCTAGGTAGAAAGAAGCAGTACTGTTGCCTTGGGAGAGTTCCTACTTCTATCATGCCTGAATTTGTCCTCAGTTTGCTTAAGTCTCAATGAAAAGAGGTTTTCAGTTCAGGAGGTAAAGGGATTCATTAGATCTCATTCCCAGAAATGTCTACCTGATTGAGAAAGAGTCCCCTCAGGGGTAATGCTCATAAGCAGGCGGAGGCTGAGGGGCTGAAAAATGACCCATTTTGAAGTTTATCTAATTAGCTTCAAATATATAAGTTAGGTGTTTTGCTAGATGGATTAGCGTAATTATCTTAGTGCACCTATTCATGCTAAGAATGTCAGAAAACCAGAGAACAGAGGAGCGCAGAAAGAAATCACAGCAGCTCAGCCTGTTGACTGCCCTGACCCACACATAATTGTGCTGCAGAGGAAAGAGAGAAAGCTGGGAAAAACACAAGGTGAGAGGAGCTGCTTCAAAGACAAAATATTGACAGCTGACCTACAAATAAATTGAGAGGGATCTACCTTGGCCCAAATTCCTTACATGCAGGTACCACAGAAAAATCATTCCAGGTGCATGCAGTCATTGCATAAATGCAGTATTCTTATTGTTATACCAGCAGTTGGATGTGAAGTAAAGATACTGTAAGCTCTATTCCTTTAGTTTTGCCTCCGTCACTGAGCCATCGTTAAAATGAATGAAAGGATTTTTCTTCATCTCGAAAGTGCTTCTTCTGGTGGAGAATGGATTACTATTTTATTGTTTGGTTACAGATTTTTTTCTGATATGTTGATAAAATAGAACCCACATATCTTGTGCGATCAGTTAAAAATTCCCTTGAAAGACAGTAGACAGCTATGAAATAGCTTTTCCCAAAAAGGACTTCCAGTTAAAGAAAAAAAAGGGGAGGGGGAGGGGGGAAGAAAAAAAGAAAAGGAAAAGGAAGAAAGAAGGAAGGAAGGAAGGAAGGAAGGAAGGAAGAAAGAAAGAAAGAAAGAAAGAAAGAAAGAAAGAAAGAAAAGAAAAGAAAAATAGAAGTGGGGTGAGCATCTTTATTACTAAGCTTGTTTTTGTTAGGGTTTGTTGTTTAAGTACACATATATAGAAGCAGACTGGAGAAAAGAACAGAATTACTAAGTAAACCTGAGACCAATCAATGGCTCTTCCAATCATTTCTTTTTAAACAGTGAGTGCTCCAGTTGTGCAGCTTACTCCACCCCCAGAAACCCTGTTGCAAATCTGGGGCTGGTGGCCAGACTGCTTAAGTGGTACACAAAATCCAGTGGCAGCTGGAGCTACTCACCCACCTTGTTGAACGCCTTCTTTCCTCCCAACTCACACTGTCTCCATGCCCCCATTCTGGAGGATTAGCTGAGTTTCCAGCTAATGGCGTTTCTGAGTGTATCATGTGTGCAGCATTAATTTCCCCAGCATCCCATTGACTTTCTAGTCAATATTGCTGCAATCCTTTCAGAACCACTCCTGTGTTCAAAGTATTGTAAATGAGTTTAATCACTGGAATGACCTGGTTTTCAGCAGGGTTGTGCACCCTTGGTAACCATGCAGTCACCAGGTGACCAGCACCCCCTCTGCCCCTTGATTCACCAGGGCTTTGAGCCATGCCTGTAGAGGGTAACACCAGGATTAAAACACTCTTGAGACTGTTCAAAATAGTAATACTTTTCGCAATTAGTTATTTTTTTTTTGAGTTGTTAAAGCCTGTTTTACCAAAATCTCTATTTTTCATGTGAAAAATGTTAATTATTACCTTTTTGTCATGAAAGAACATCTAAAGTCTAAGCATCAAATAGTGATCTTAACTGGGCCCAACCACTTAATTGGTTTGTGAAATTTATTTGATTTAATTTGATGTATCATTTATAACAGAGCAAGTCACCTTTAGCATTACAGCTTCCTGTTATGTTTCCATAATGTGAAATTGAAAGGATCAAAATCAGGACATGATATTTTAATTTTAATAAAATTGAAGAGTTGTGATTTAATAATCACAACTTGAAATAATCATTCTTCTTTTCCTTGTAATGTTTTCCATTTGGAATTTGGAATGAAAACAAACCTCAGAATGTGTCAGTTTCAGACCGTTTGAAACTTTCAAGTGGCAACCAGCTTTATCTGCTTGCTCGTGCTAAAGTTATTTTACAGGTATATGAACTTTCTCGCTTTGTAGATTTTTTCCTGCTGCTTTAAAAGCAAACATTTGTCCTTGAGTCACAGCAGAGGGCAATCAAATGGATTGAAGACCTGAGTTCTGTCCCTAGCCTTTATTTTTGGCAGAGCAGAGAAAGTAGAGGGAGATGTGTTGTGACATCTGTGGCATGTGGTGGCTGGTGAACTTGCAACTTCACAGCTACATTCCTTCCTCCTATGTGCTCCTCTGCTGTCACTTCCTCTCCGCATCCCAGAAAAGTAACTGCTGGCACCTGGAGAAGGAGGGCTCATCCTGGCTACAGAGGGACATTTGTTTTGAAGGAGTGGATCGGTATAAACATTATGTGCACACTCCGATGAGAGAAGAACTCAGAAAGAGAGACCCCAAGAGGCAAAGGGAGAAGAAAACAGCTAGGAATTAAATGGCTGGAAAGGAAAAAAGAAATCCAGACCCTGTAATTATGTGTGACTTTTAAGCTCGTTAGAAATTTTTGGGAGGTGACATGAAAAAGAAGGTTCCCACCAACAAGCAGGCTGCTTGCACTGCCAGCTCGTGGCTTAAGGTCGGACTCCGATCCCACTGCCATTGCCATTGTGCCCTGCAGTATACCTGAAGTGTTATACCTCTGGATGGGTTTTAGCACTCTCCTGGGGTGAGGGTTAAACCCCTTTGTTTCCTCAAGGGTTCTAGTTTGGAACATGGTTTTGATTTTGGAAATTAGTGAGAATTGTCATTTTTAGTGAGATTTCAGATATCTATTTGACATTATGCCATCTATTTAAGACATTCTAGAAATCCTTTCAGCATCTGCCTATTTGAACACGAATGCGGCATTTTAAAAGTCTTGCCTGTTGGTGGACTATGTTTACGGTCTACACATAAACTCTTTGACTAAACACTAACAAATGTAGCTGTAGCAATAAACAGAATGTGGAAAAAATGGTAATTACTGGAGAAATAGCATCAAGCCAAGGGCAAGGTGACGAGTTCACGTTCTAAGGACACTGGTGAAGAAGAGCTACTTTAAACAAAAAGTAGGTGTTTTTTAGGACAGGTGAGCACTGATGGGGTATATTTGGAATGCCCTGATATTCCTCTTGATGCATAGACAACTCAAGAAAGTCAGGACATCTTTTCATTACATGTGTTATTACTCATAATTAATTAGCACTTTGTACCCTCTGAGGGCTGACCTTCATAATCACGCAAGCTGAATTCACATAGATTTTTTTGTTTGACCTGCTGCAGATAGAACATAAAAGAGCAGCCCTTATCAGCAATCAAGTCCTCTGTTAGTGCTGCCATTCATGGCCTTTCATGCCTCTTAAGTCATGTGCCTGCTACTCTAGCAGGAAACTTGCTTGAGAACACTCTTCTCATTCACCGCATACATCTCCACAGATCTGGGCTATTTCTCTTTCAGCTGACACTATCCCTGAGCTGCAGAGGTCTGTGTTTCTCCTATTTCCATCCCTTTGCAGATGGAGTGTCTGTTTGCTCCCGCCTTCTGAACAGACACTTGAATCTGAATTTTTCACATTTCAGGTGATAGTCAGAAGGACAGTACTGTTAGGGATCTAAGCTGAGGCTATTTTTGATTTTGCAGTTGAAACTCTTAAACTGGAATTGTTAAACATTCAAAAATATGAAGAAACTAGCTTTATAGTCTCAGGTAGTGTAGTCAAAGTATGAGACATAGGAGAACAGGACTTAATCCCCGCTGTTCTGTTTAGCCCTTGGTTACCTGTAAAGTACCTCTCATTTCAGGAGCAGCCTGGTTTTAGTCCTGTTGGCATTGCCTATGTTTTTGAGAAGTTTTGTGTCAGCTGTCTGTGCCATAGAAGCTGCAGGTGGATGCATGATGCCAGCAGGAGCTGTGCCAGACCTTTCCTCATGCTGCAGCACAAGAGCAGTAGTACTGATGCTGTGGGAATTAGTATTATTGTCAGTCACTTCTTGTTTAACTCGGTTTGAAATGAGCTCGGTAAAGCTGAAGAATGGCTTAATAGTTAACTGCAATTTGGCTGAATGTCAGGTAGTGCCTTTGGGTCTGTAAAAATTTGCAGTGATTAAACCACCTTCTCAAGAAACCTGTTTTGCTGAGCATTTTGAATGTGTGTTTTTAATGTCCCTTTGGTATAGAGTATGAATACAGGGCACAAGATGGAGAAAATGTTGTTCTTTGCACATACATTCCAACATACATTTCCATGTATGTAGTGACCTACATACATGGAAAATATTAAGTGAGGGACTATTGACTCCTTGATCCATGATGTTCCTCACAGAGCTGGGGCATTCAAAATGCTTATGTCCATAATGGGTTAGAATAGTTCCAAAAGAACACACAGACAACCACACTTACCAAACCAAGAAAATTTTACTTACTGCATGTTAATGTCTGCACAGTTTCAGAGTTGACTATTAATGATCCTTTGCTGCTAAAAACCCAGAAAATATTAAATGGGTGGAGCTTTGGAGGGAATGCAGGCAGTAATTGCTGATCTTTGGGCTGGCATGTTTTCTCTCCTTGTGTCATTGTTTGCTGGCCTCAGAGATGGCTTGCAGTTGGAGGCAGATTGGCCTGGTTGTTCCCAAACTCCAAAATATGTGAGATCATCTGCATTTTTGAAGGAATACATGACTTGGACCACTCTGTGGATTCCTTAGGTAGTGGGTGTCATGCACCACCACATTTTGCAGTTACAGAGACAACATGAAGGGTCTGGCAGAAATGGTGCTGATTCACTGTCCCTTTAAACAGGTCTCAATAAAATTACCAAGATAATATCAATAAAAAGTAGAGACCTCAGTAAAATTTTCTTGCAAAACTCTGAAAAATTTACCTAAATGACTCTAGGCTGGAACTTCAAGACCTTCAGAACTTCATCTGATGTAACATAAAGTAGTTCATTGGAGATTTATGGATTTGGGGGTTGGACTAGATGATCTCCAGATGTCCATTCCAGCCCTAACAATTTTGTGATTTATAGTGGCTGAAGATGTGTTCCAATGCTAGAAAACTTCATACCAATAGTAGCCATGGTTGTTTTTATCTCCATACTCTACAAAGTAAGTCCTTGTAATTATTGCCCTGGATAAATCTGCAACTTTACATGAAATTCTGGCAGAACATATAAAGATCAGCAGGTATTTCCAGATGTCTATGAATGAATAAGTGCAAGAATAATGAGGTTGCAGCTGCTGTTGTTACTGCTGTGTACGAGTGTGACCAGGAACCCTGGTTCTGGAGTGAGGCCTTCTCTGTTATCTGCCATTCAATACCAAATCAAAAAGAGGATTTGAACGCTCTTTTGGACAGAGACCAAATTTTGCGTTATCTGTTCTGGAGAAACACGTGAGCATAAATAAAGGCAAATACACTGTTTGCCCCCAGCTACTGTGTATGCCTTGCATGCTGCAGGCTGGATAAGCGTGTGCCATTTGCTGTCAGCACAGGTCTGTCTGCATGGAAAGCAGCTCTGTTGCATGCAGATATAGCCAGGGAAAACCTTTTGTTTGTACAACAAGCTTACTGACACTAATTAAATATTTTCTTTATTTGCAAAGCAGACAATTCTTGACTACCTACATGCCCCCAGATTTACACAAATAGTTGATTACAGAGCTCTTATGCTCTGGAAGACTGAGAGGGAATTCCTATTTTAGCCCTGCTGAAATGACAGAGGTAGGCAATTCAGGTAATGGCCTGTTAGTCAGTTATTAAATATTGCTCTTCAGCAAAATTGCTAATGATGATGGTCTTTCTATGCTACCTTTAGAAGAGTGCAGAGTATATTCTGAAGAGAGATTATCTTGGATACAGAAGGCCACTAGCTTGAACACTGTCCAAATCAACCAATTATCTGTGACAATCAACCAGCTCTGCCAGGCCACACAGAGATTAGTTGCTATATAAAGTTCCATGCTTTAAATTAAATGGCTAACGGTAGAAAGGTGAAATTGCTCAGAGGAGGAGACTTGATTTTTAGAGGAAGAATAAACTTTTAGCAGAGGTGGACTGCCTCCTGTGGGTATAAAGACCATTGTTCTGAGTAAGTATCTTCATTATCCTTTAAAAGCTGTTCATAAAAACTGTACAAGTATAGCTAATCTAAAATCCTTCAACCAGCATCATGGTAGCCAGGTATGTGCTGCTGTGTGCAGGGAGGTAAATATTGTGGGACAGGTACGGGGTGTGACAGAAGCTGGTCCTGCCGGGCAAGATAAGCAGTAGGGCTGACACCTGATGACATATTGTGCTGGCTTTGGCTGGGATAGAGTTAATTCTCTTCTCAGTGGCTGATATGGGGTTGTGGTTTGGATTTTTGCTGTAGACAGGGTTAATAATATAGAAATGTTTTTGTCATTACTGAGCAGGGCTTGCACAGAGCCAAGGCCTTTTCTGCTTTTTGTTCTGCCACACTGGTGAGGACACTGGGAGTGCATGGGAGGTTGGGAGGAGACACAGCCAGGACAGGTGACCCCAGCTGACCAAAGGGATATTCCAGACCATATTACATCATTCTCAGTGTATAAAGTGGTAGGGAAAAGGAGGAAAGGGATTTGAAGTGATGGTGTTCGTGTTCCCAAGTCACCATTATGCGTGATTGGGCCCTGCTCTCCTGGAGATGGCTGAACACCTGCCTGCCCATGGGGAGCAGGAAATTAATGGCTTGTTTTGCTTTGCTTGTGTGCACGGCCTTTGCTTCCCTATTAAATTGTCTTTATCTCAACCCATGAGTTTTCTAACTTTTACCCTTCCAGTTCTCTCCCCAGTCCTGCTGCTGGGGGAGTGAGTGAGTGGTTGTGTGGTCCTTGGTGGCTGGCTTGGGACAAATCAATCAATATTCAGAACAGAGATAAAGGACAGAAACACATCTCATCCTTCACACATCATGAAGAGCTAAACTACTGGTCAAACACATGAGCTTTAGCTGTGCTTGATAGAAACCTTTACTTCTGTCCCTTCAAACAAAGCATCATCTGCAGCTATTTGCAAAAGGAATACTTGTGCTCTGGGCAATGCAAGAGAAATATTGATTTGTGACAATTGTACAAGGAAAATTTTGACTAACTGCATCTTCAAAAGAGTTAAAAAGAGAGAAGTTACCATGAAGAAACAAGCCAGGCAGATACAAGGTTCCTCTCAGAGGAGCTTGCTCAGACTCACCTGCATCAGAAAGTCTTGGTTCAAGTGTCCAGGCTCTGCAGAAGGCATGTGGCACTGTCACTCCTGCTGCTGTCCAAACTAAGAGGCAAGGAGGAAAAAAGCTGGAGGAAGAAGATGCTCTTTGCCAGGAGGAGATGCAGATGGGAAGAGGAAGAATATGAGTAACCATGTGGATCAGCTGTGGGCCAGCTTCTCCTGCTCCTCACTCAGCTGGCACTTGGCTCCATAAATCCTGTGCCCTAAACCTCTTTCTCATCCTGTGCCCTAAACCTCTTTCTCATCCTGTGCCCAGTCACCAGCAAGCAGTGAGTTTTGCCAAAGCAGTGAAATATGGGCTTAAGTCACAGGGCCAAGCGCTCACTGAACGTAAATGGGAATGACTCCACTGCTTTCACTGGCTGAGGTTCTTGCCCTCAGTTTTCAAGATGCTTTTAAGTATTGGATATAAACAACCTGCCACCATGGATACACTTTGGTTTAGAGTGGATTTTTCACTGCTCCAACGTACGTATTAATTGCAGTAATGTTTTGCTGCACTCCTTTGGATTAAAATGCTATTTCTAAGTGTCAGTTAATGGGTTTTAGTGAAAGTAATTTCTTAAACATTATGTACTCAGTTTAAATCTAACAGGGTAACTAAACATTAAAGTAACAGGGGGGAAAATCTATATAGCTCTAATTTGTATTGTATGTTCTTTTCACCAAGTATAATTGCTATTGACTGCCTAAAGCAGCATTCTCCAAAGCATGAATAACTAGAAAAAAAATTGGAATTGTATGTAAAAATCAGTGTCATACCTTGCTAGCATAAACATGGGATGAAGAGACAAGAGCTATGCAGTATGATGCTCTGCATTCATTATTGTTTCTCCCTCGTTTAGACAGGGTTTTTAATGACTATCCAGCTCTTAGTGGTGTGAGGAGGTGAGCATAACAGATGTATGCATGTTTGGTTCGTAATGCAAACCACTATATGGAGGGCTAAAACCAGACTGAACAAGTTTCTGTAATTGTACAAAGGTGATGTTGCGTCCCAGAGTGGCACTTTTTTTCCTCAGTGCTGGAGAATAAACTCTGTTTTCATATTTTCAGTGCTGGATCTTCCTCCTTGAGGCACAGAGGATTATATTGCCATAGGAGAGCAGTGTTCACATTGTTCTGTGTAAGGGAGGAGCTGGTGTCCAAGGTACCACTGCTGTTAAGAAGACATCCAAGAAACAAATAAAGGCAAAAATCCACATGATTTTATCTTTATTGCTTGGAAATGAAATTACCTCCAGACTTACCACTAGTATTTATAACCTTGCTCTCTATAATATTCCATCTGATATTTGATACCCGGCAAGAATTTGATGTAAGAGGAAAAACTATCATAAGGGGGTCCTCTTGATGTTTTGATTATCCTAATGTGTTAAGCTAAACTTTTTTAAGTTCTATGTCTGTCCAGCATAGCCCTGCATAAATAATATCCTGCAGCTTCAGAAAACTCATCAACAGCCTGTAAAGATGGATGTCTTTAGGAGCCTTCATGACCTCATCCTCAGGGGTTATCTGCCACATTTTAATGGAATCTAACTGAGCATTTATGAGGCACACACTCCCTTGTCTTCACTGTCATGATCCAAAGAACTGCTCCCCATTCTGACTTTTATTTATGGCTACAGAGTGCACACCTACAGAAGAAAACTTATTGTTAGGAGAGGACGTATGAGCTGTTCTGTGGGAGCCTTTTATGCACCAAAATACAGGCTTTAATATTTATCTGCTGACTGTCCCTTAGCTTCTGTTTTCCAAACTCTAAAACCTGATACTACTTTTAATTTCCTGTAGCCAGAGAACTTCCAAAGAAGAGCTATAATTCTCTCTGTGTTTAACTACTTGCTTGGAAGGTGGAAATGTTCATGTGCTAAGTGATGAAAATTATGTACCATGCAATGCATTCGTTTTGTGATGTATGTTTTGCAACCTGCTTGCTCCTTCACCTGTGCCCTGTCTGCAGATCGAATTCCCCTGGCAGGTGCAGATTTATGGGGGATAAAAAGAGAACTTCATCTTCCTCACCCTCAGCTCTTGATTCACACTTCCCTTTCATGACATCCACAGCACATGTTTTCCTAGAGTTGTGCTGGAGATTATTTCTGAGTCCCTCTGCCTCATTTCAAAGGCAGACAGATAGGGAGAAGTTTGGGCACTCAGAGATTTTGGGTCTTGTCCCTACTGCTAGCTCCAGTCCTTTGTGCACACCCACCACGTGGAGGGGCATAGAGACATGTTTCTCTTTCAGCTGACATCTGGGAAACATCTGCTCCAGCTTTAGGTCCTCCTTATTTGTGTTACTCCTTAGCAACCAGAAACAGTCCTCAGTTCTCTCCTAAAAATCAGTTTAACATTTGAAGTGATTTTTTATTTCTTGTGGCCTGTGTGGAACCCATTTGCTGAAAATTACAGTGGTCTAATTAAACTCAAATTAAACTGATTTTGGAAAAGGTAGTGCTCGCCTTTTCCCAGGTTAATATCAATGCTTTTTCACATATTTTTGTGGAAGCCAGTTGAACTAAATAACATGTCTCAGGCCTATCCCTTACCTACCCCAGCTGTGCCTGACCAGTTTTCCAGGGTGGATTTTATACTTGAATTTTATGCTGAACTCAATGAGAAATGTTCCATCAGCCTGTGCCAGCAAAAGGACAGTGACAGACAGTTGTAGGGTAATACTGTGTCATATTGGCACAGACATTTCTGGATGAACTTGTTACCTTCTCAAGCAGAAACTGAAAGTTCATGGGAGCTCTAGAGGCTTAAGTTGTTTTGTGGCACCAGGGTGGGTAGACCTGAAAGCATAGAAGCTCCTTGGGGCAGGACCATGTTCATTTTGTTTAGTATTGTATGAAGTTTCACATTGTGTAAGTAAATAAAAATAACAGTGATGCTACAGTGCATTAGTGTCTGTGTGGGAGCCCTGGGCTGGCTGTGCCATGCGTGTCAGAGCAGACAGGGCACAAACTCCTCTCTAAGGAGCTGTGGACAACAAAGATTGTTCAGCCAGTGGTGTGACAGGGGTGTGCAGGATTGATTCTTACAGCACTGTTTACACTTTACTAGCAGAGAGACCAGACCAAAATGGCTTTAGACAGGAATTTCTAAGCAAATCTGGGACCATATGTGTTTATTGCTTTGCCTGTGTTGCAAAACTATCTTTCAATGTCTTCACTCCATGTATAAATAGAATGAAGTTCTTATGGTATAAGCATGCATGCATGCATTCAAAATAGCAAGAAATAAGAGGGTCAAATGGATTGACTGTAAAAAAAAATTGCTACAAAACTACTGAATATTCAAAACAACAGAGATTCAAATAACACGCTGCTGTATATGTTATAGGTATTTTTAGTGAATTATGGGTGTTCTCCCTTACTATCCAAACATTGGTTTAGCTGTCCTGCGTTTTCAGCATTTCATTTCCTTCTATACATACATATATACAGGACAGTCCCCGTTAAATGTTGATGATAGGATTATCAGCACCATTCTACTTTCACTCCACCTGCTCACAAGTCAGTGATGACGATGGAAGGGTTTGTTTGCTACTTGAGAAACAGGATAGGTGGGAACAACTTTGGAAAAGTCTCTGGGTCTGAAATCTATGTGTCAGTGTCGACTTAGCTAATTTCAGCAGTGCTTTTAAGCTGCTGATTGCCAGGAGCTGGGACAATTCACAGAGGAGAGAATCACTCAGTCCTTTCTGCTGTGGCTTTTATATTCTTTCACCAGGCAGCTACTGGCAGGTGTTGGAGACAGGATATTAAGTTAAACGAAATTCTGGTCTGACCCCATAGGGCAGTTCTTTCAGTTTTATTTAGAGCCACAGCTCAGCAGTGGAGGAGTCTGCAGCCTGATCCATTACCCAGTTAAAAGAACATGCTGCAACTCACTTAAAAGCAAATGCAGTCTTAAATTACACATACAGAAGCTAAAAGTAGCCTCAGCTTAAATTAAAGGGTATGCTTCCCAGAGGGGCAGCCAGCTCTGGTCTCCCAGAATGAGTCTTTTCCTGTGTGGGAGATTCTTTTTTAAGGCCGTATCTACTTATGCCAAAATGCTTCCTGGAGGCTGTGCTAATGCAGGCAAAAAGGGAAAGGTGAAGCATTGCACACTGCTATTACCCACTATTTAAACAAATATTCTTTTTTTGGACCTGTGGAGGTTTGTGGTTTTGCTTTTCGTTGGATTTTTTTTCCTTTTCTTTTTAAAGACTGAGCAGGCTTTTGGCAGGAGGATAATAAGGACTCCAGAAGGAATTCAACATGATGCTTTTTTATCATGCTGCCAGGGTTTTATAGGAAAGATAGGGCTGTGGAAAACATTTTCAGTTTTGGTTCACAATAACACCTATCATCTGCTTGCATGTGGGCCTCCAGTGAGGAGCTACACAAGTACTTTGTGCCAGCCAGACAAAGCAGAGGTAACTTAAATGGCAGATTACTGAATCTGTAACAAAATGCTTAGGTGGGAGGCAACCACCTGGACTAATAATTATTTTTCTAACAGATCCTCTGGGCAAAAAAAGTTTTTCAGTCATTTGCAGAGTCTAGGAAGACAGGGGAGAAGAGAAGAGATGGGGCAAGAGTTAGGTGAAAGTTGGACAGCATTTTCAGAATCAGGGGTCTTTAAATTTAAAAGCCTGCCCTTGGATACGTATTAGGTACCTTTGATGGATCTGTTACTAAAACTGCAAGATAATAATTAGAAAGGTTTTGATCTGAGGAAGCCAGCTTCAGATACAGAGATGTCTGTAAGAGTTAACATGCCTGTGCAAGTTTAAATTAACAATAATATTAAGGAGAGTTCATTGTACAGATCTGCCTGTTTTACTTTTCCTGCACTCTCCATTCTGAAAGTTAATCACAAATTTTGTTCCATTTTTCTATGCACTAACTTTAGAGCCTCATTCCTTGCTCAGTTCTCACTTCACCTCTTGGGTGTATTTTGTTTCTGTTGTTCCATTGTGCTGGCTAAATAATGCAGGAAGACTAATAAATTAAAATATAATTTCTGATTGGTTTAGCATCAGTTTAACTATCTAGAATAATTAAGTGTTATTGGATACTTTATATGATGAGTCCATGATGTTTAGACTAGAAAATAATAAAATGCACTCAATTGATTAAGCTCTTTGTAGGAGTCTCAGAATTAGCATACTGTCTAATGGCGAATAATTTATAATTACCAAGAAGAGCTGATAAAAGGGTTCAGTGCTATTGACTGCCTGACTTGATAACCTTGATCAGCAAGCTTCATTAAAAGAAAAGTCCTAGCTTGAACGTAACTCTGTAAAAGACATGAGATTACTTTAACACTTTGTCTCTTGAATGGGATGCTGCTGTTTTGACAGACAGTCCCAAAGTGCTGCCTTTGGAGACCACACATGCTCCAGATTGAGGGGCATGTTGCTAGGCTGACTGGCAACACATTCCCAAGTGGAAGTTTTCCCTGCAAGTAAAATCTCTGTTTTGAAACTAAGTAGTACAGGATATGTATAAAGCAACTTACTGCAAGATTTTGGCCTGCACTTCATTAACTACACTTGTCAGAGTAGGAAGATGAGTTCTGCAGTGGTATTTGCTATACTCTGTAGACTGTAGTTGGAGACACAGTCTGGTTCCTTTCACACATTTCTCTGAAGTGACAGCTGTTTGAGCCAAATTTAAGGTTAGAGATAACTTGTAGGAATGGAGGAATGAGTAGATCACAGCTTTTGGGGTAGACCTGTGGACACTTGATCTTTTCTAAACTGGAGGAAGGTGAATGAGCGGGACTTTCATGGAGAGGGAAAGGTACTGCATGAAAACTGAAAGACACTGATGTGCCAGGAAGGTTGACAGCTCTGCCATTTAAATGTCTCTTTTCAAGCACATTCCCTATTCCCATGGCTTAGTTGTGTCTGGCAAGTTCTCATTTAGTTTAGAATTGCCCCCAACTCTGACTGACAACATTGAAACAAACTTCAGGTTGTTCTCTTATTCTGATGATATGGGTCTGGGCACAGCAGCTTTCTGCTGTGCCCCGCACCCTCACTAGCGAGCAGAGAGAACTAGTTAAGTGTTTCACACAGGAGAAGAGTAAGAAGAACCTGTGGCTGTCACTGGTGCTTGCTGGATTTCCCACAGACACAGATTCTTCATTTCAAGTCAAAATAAAACAAGTATTTTCATGCAAAGTCTTTGGCCCGCAGAGCAGGATAAATGTGATGAAGGAGGGCAAATCCTTGGGTGGGTTGAGGAGTGTTATAAATGCATCATTTTTTACATATTTTTTCTTTTTTTAATTTCTTTTTCCTTTTTTTTTTTTTTAATTTTTTTTTTACATTGGCATGGATAGGTATCACTCCTTTTGGAAGCTAGAAAAACCTGGATTCTTTCCCTCTGTTGAAATTTTGAGATATTCAAAACGATCCCTTTGAATGTGTCATCTCTTCTGCCCTTGTTCTGACACAGCAGAACAATTGGTTTGAATGCTTGCCTCTAGCCATGCTCTCTTCAATCATCTACTCAAAGTTTCTTGCAGTCAGGTCAAAGAGATGGAGCTTTTCAGAATACCTTTTATGGTTTTGAAGACACTTCTGAGGAGCACTGTGCTCAGGTGACATTTATATCTGGGCACTCAACAGACACCAATAGGAATGGGAATTGCTGTCACTCTATGCACAGAAATGGCTGTTTCCCCCATATTTTCACTGTGTTTGTGAGATGTCATGTTAGAAAGGCAATGATGATGGACTATCTACCAAACCAGGGCAGCAAATCATGTAGCAGCAAAACTGCTTCGCTAAGAAACAGAACAATTCTCATTTTCAAAAATAAATTTGCACTGGTTTTAACACTGGAATGCAGTAGTTTGAATTTATCTTATGTGTCACAAGGTTTTAGTCTGGATGAGTGAGCAGAGGCTGGTTGTGTTGCATTCTAAGATGATAAAAATTCTCATGTTTCTGCTAAATAAAAAAACTCTTCAGAGAAGACATTTCAAACTCACATTTCTACAAACAAGAAATTTAAGGTAAACTTGAAACCTTGAAAGTTTCAAATCTCCTTAAGCCTTTTGGTTTTGCATTTGCAGAATTATAATGCAGACAAAAGTCTAATTTATATAGCAAACCAATTCAGCACATATATAGCAATTCCTTAAAGTATCTTCAAAGTAATGATAACTAGCTTGTCATAACATTGAGGAGTCTATGACAAAAACATGTATACATAATATAGTACTAATATTAACAGTATAAACTAATACTATTTTGGTTGGATTCAAATACCTAAACTCATGTTGTCTGAGTTTGAAACAGAGAGAAGGTAGGAATTCACATGAAGGAGCTATAATATCTAACAATCAAGATTCTTCCTGTTCTTGGAATGCCTGTTTTGATTTTATTTGCTCTTGCAGTTTATTTGAAGAATATCTCACTAAAGGTCACTCTGTGGATAGCTTCCAAATATTTGACATTTGCAATAGGTTCTGTTCTCTTTGGTCATATCTGCAATATCGTGTATTCTGTTTCCCAGACAAAATGAACTAACTTTTTTTTATCTGAGATCCTTGGGATTAAATTCTTCTGAGCTAGTCATGCTCCCTTTTTGCACAGATACAGGCAGTTCCAGAATATGAAACATGACCTCTTAAACAGATATCCAACAGATCTGGTAATGCATATCTATCAGAGTCTGCTTTTCTCCTTTATCTACCAAGGGGTCACAGAGTGACTAGCTTGGATGTTGATGTCCACATTGTGGAAGTCTAATGCTAGATGAGAGAAATACCACTCTGGATGGATACAAATTTGTTTACATTCATACCGGAGAGTGCTATAAAAATATTTTGCCGGAAACTTTATTGTCCTTATAAGCTGGGCATGGTGGAAATGTGAACAACACTCTAGTGAAGAGTGATAGCCTAATACTCAGCAGGACTGAGTTCAAATAAAGTCGATTTCGTCTCTGACCTCACGCAGGTCATTTGAAGTCAGTTTCCCTGAAAGAAAGAAGTGCTTAACAGAGCTTCTCCATCTCACAAGAACTTTGTTGTGATTAACACAATGGAGGCTGTGAGCAATAATTCCCATGTCTGAAATACACTGTGTGTGCCATCTCAGAATGGAAGAAAACTGATCCACTGTTTGAATAAGTTAGCACCCACTGTTGCCTTTCCCTTAAGATGGAAACCTCCCCTGATCACCATGATCTTTCAAAGATAATCAGGGCTGGTCTCACAATGACACTGCCCAGCTCCCTGAGCATTTGTGGGTGCCTCCCATCAGGTCCCAGGCACGTGCGTATGCTGTTTGTCTAAATGTTCCCTACCTCCTTCTCAAAGAATAAGTTTTTCTTTCTCTGGAGCTTCCTCTTGGCCTGCACTATGCGGGATATTGGATACAAGCAGTAAAAAGAGATGCAGAAGTCAAGGTGAACTTGACCTTTGTGGCTTTTTGTAAAGATCCACATTCCCATTCAGCAGCAGGTTCACAATTGCCCTAGTATTCCTTTTGCTGCTGTTTTACCTGTATCAGCTTTCCTTGTTGCCCTTTATGTAATTTGTCAGACTGAAATCCCTGTGGTCCTTGGCTTTTGTAATCTCATCGCTCCACACTTTCACAGTGTCTATTCCTCATGGTTTGCCTGACCCCTGTTTTCCATCCCTTGTGAGCTTCCTTGTTGTGTTGGGTTTGTGTCAGGAGCAGCTTGTTCATCCCTGCAGGCCTTCTATCACCTTTGGTCCACAGGGCAGAATGGTCTATTCTAGATATTGGCAGGTGCTGTCCTTGAAAATCAATTAGGCCTCCTGGACCCCTCTTCTCTCTGGAACTGTTTCCTTGGGATGCTTCCAAGCAAGTCTGTGAACCAGTCCCTCCCTCTTGAAGTCCATGGTTGTGATCCTGCCTTTTGCCTTTTTTCCTTCCATTAGTATTCTGAACTCTGACCTGTTTCATTTTATGAACTTATGATGCGGTGGTACATCATGATTTTTCATTTTTTTAATACAGATTTGGCTGGTGCATATTTTCTAATCCATGACTGACCTCTACCTCCATTTGCCATTGCTCCATTGGGACTGTACATGGATTTACTCTGCAATAATGTTGGAGTAGTTCTACAGGATCAAACGACTTGGAATAAATCTGACCTGAGGTGAGAATCAGTCTCCTCAGTCCTTCTAGCAGAACTAGCACTGACTTCTATTACACAGTCTTCTGAAGTATTCTCTGAAATTGTTTTGTGCCTGGACTACCTTTATTTTATTAAAGTAATGAAATAATACATCTTTACCAACTCCTCAATGCCCTTTATATTAACAAAGCATGCATTATTTCATCTCTGTCTAATTAATACCCTGTTTAATAGGTATCTCACTTCATGTTAGGTTCCTGTATTCTTAAGAATTTTTACTAATTTAATTGAGAGCAGTCTCAAATTAATTGTATAATTAATCTTGTCAAATTAGGTAACATTCATACAGCACCTTATTAAAGAAACTCGAATATTTTAAATTACCATGCTATTAGGCATTAATAAAGAAGTTCTTCCTCTGTATTGTTCTGCTTTATATCACAAAGAAGGTAATTGCAATATAAATTGCAATATAAAAGCTAAGTTCTATAGTACATTAATAATTAGATACACATTATTCCCTACTAAAGCTTTTTCTTTTATTAATTCAATCATAGAATGGATAAGCCTTTTATAAAACAGGAATAATACACATCCCAAAATACTAGAAATGAAGTATTCTGATGTGAGAACAACAGGATGGCTAGAACCGGAGCTGTTGCTCGAGTGAAGTCTCAGAGAAGCAGGTTTCTGACAAACCCAGTGCTTGTGCTGCAAGCAGCTTAAAGACTTTTGTGGCTGTGAGAAGCTTTCTTTGCATCTCATGTTTGGGAATAAGTGTGTGTCTCAATTTCTTGACTGAAAGGGAAGAGGTGGGCTCCCTGATACTCCCCTATGGGTTTCAGAGAACAGTGGCCTCCTTGCAGAGCCTGAAAGAGGTGCCCCAGACACCCCGGGGGTGACCATAAGACTGAGGCACAGGACTGGGGGATTGGAGGTGGTGGCTGTGAAGTGGGAGAGAAGGGTGGGCAGGCTGAGGAGAGTGGAATGGATAATGAGAAGTGCTATCAATTTTTTATGAGTATATGGAAATTGTACTCAAGGTCAGAAAGCCCAAATACTATATTATATCCATGGGTGCCAAAGAGATTTTCATTTTTATAATATATTGGTCTAGTATTTTAAATCCTTAATCTTAGTGCCTGTAGTTGTGTATACTAAAAGTGCCCATTAGATTAAATACTCGAGGCACAAGAAATCATCCACGCATGAATGCTGAATGAGTAAAACAGCATTTCACATAGGGACATATGCTTGGGTATAATGTGTGGGATACAATAAATTGCAGGGTCAGCCTTATGTGTAGAATAGCCTGTTCTGATAAATTCAAAGTTACTGCTGAGAAGGAAAGCCATAAACCAGCAGTGTGAAATCTACTGTCACCAAACAGCCAACATTACTGGCCTCTTACAGGTGCATCACATGGGAGTTCACAACATTGTCTCCATGAACACACTCTACCATGGGGCAGTATTACCTGTCTTGTGCAGATGACCATGCAAAGCAAGGCTGGGAAGTGTAGTTTCTTCCCCCTCCTTCTTCTTCCAGCCTTCTCCTCTCTCTCCCCCAAGTAAATTCACTCCTGGATTACCTGGAAGTGCACTGAACTGTGGCCTTTAATACACGTTTGAAAAAACTGTCATACTCAGCTCTAGCTCCCTTAAGCAGAGCTTTGTGAATAACAGATCATCTGTTTTTTTTTTTTTTTTCTTTATTTACACAATTGAACAGGAGAAATGTGTTTTAAAATAAAACAGAACATTGTGTATATGACATTCAAAGTAAAGGGGGGAAAGGGAAGCAGGCAGGAGATGTTGAACTGAAACATTACATTCAGCCTGACACTAAGTGTTCCCCTTTGCTATTTGAGGCTAGACCGTTCTCACTGTCTTTTTATTTAGCTCTCTTTTTCCACAGAAAAATCCTATTTCAGAACAGAAATCCATATTTGTTTTGAAATCTTACAAAAAAAATCGCCCTTCATTTTTCTTGGCTAAGACTAATCACCAAATGTGATCGACATTTGCAAATAGGACTTATCCCCCTCTTGTGCCCAAATCTGCTGTCGCTTCTTCTTGGTTTCACTCTGTCACTCTCTTTTGTTTTAACTGTCTTCTTTTTTTTTTCCTTTTTTTTTTTTTTTTCCCCTCTTTCATGATTAAGCTGGCATTGAGCATTTTCCACCCAGCTCTGCCCTTAGGATCCCATTATCCCAACGGCCAGCCTCTAGACTGATTAGATTAGCTGATCTCTGGAATGGGTGCCCATGCTGACACTTCATGTTTGTTTTGCAAAAATAGGAGGTTCACAGGATGCAATATCAAATAAACCTTTTCCGCTTACTCCCTTTTGAGGACAGAAGCTTCCCAGATTTGTTCTTGGATCATAGGATTGTAATAAAACATGTAGTTGGTGCAGACAATGCACAATTGTCCAAAAGACCATTAAAACCTAAGAGGGTAGGTAAATCTGCAAGATGCAAAGTTGGGAAAGCCTGCAAGTTCCCTTTTTCCAACAGAAGTGTGTTAGATAAGATGAGCTGTTGCTGAACACTGATAAAGACTACAAGAAGAATTCCAGGACTTCATAGCTCAGCAGGCAGTTTGCTGCCAACCTGAGGAGTGAGTGGCACGAGGAGATGGCTTCTGAAGACAAGTGGGAGAAAAAAAAAAAGATTAACACAACATGTTGAGAGAAATATCTTCTAAGTTTTAAGAACAAATGCTGGTTTTTCACCATAATAGAAAAAAATAACACACAGTGTGAAAATCTAATGTGCTACACATTCATGTAGCTGTTACTTGAGTGAGTAATTGCTGTGGGAGTGACATTGCCATTACCTGATAAGTCTTGGACACTCAAACACTGAGCAGGATCTATGTGGTCACTGCAGAATGCAATGCTGAGAAGGTATCATGTTGGACTTCATCCATTACTTTCAGCCTGAACATAATCTAAAAACTTGTGTTTTTACAAGCATATGAGCCCTTTGCAACTCTATCTGCCCCCTTAAAGGAGTGTGAGATGTAATGCTTGTCTGTTGCTAGTGTTATTTTTCTTTGTAATTCAGTATGATTTGAATCAGATGGAGTTCATTTCTTGCTGCTTTTTTGCAGAGCTGTCATCCTGATTTGTTTGTGGGTTGTTGTTTCGGGGTTTATTTTTGCCGTGTATAATGATATCTGAATAACCCTTGTGCATTCCTTCTCCCCCACATAATCTGTAATATTGGCCATTCTGCACTGCGCTACTTCTCTTGGAGATTTGACTTCAGTGCTGTCAGACACGCTGCTCAACCTGTCACTGCCCTCCTGCTGGCAAGACTGACAACACCAGACTCGTCACATCTTACCCTCCAAAGAGGAGGGGGGCAGAAAATGTCCCAGAAATGTATTTCTTCTGTTGCTTTTATTAAAATCAATCTTGCTCACCTGCAGGGTTTCTTTTTATTATTTTAAACATTTTTTCCCTCACAGTCATTCCACATTATCGTTCAATGTTAATAAAACTGATTGCTTGCAGTGAGGAGGAAGAAAAAAGCTTTTTATCAGGTGTGTATTAGCAGAACATGCTGAGTCCAATTGCTGCCTCTTGCAGTTAGTCATTTGTTTCTTATGGCTCCTCTCCCTCCTCCCCAACATCTCACCTTTAAAATAAATGGATTTTGGGAAGAGAAACCTGAACGCAGATGCCAAGCCCTGGAGTTGTACTGCAATCAATTGGATCACAGAGTGTGCCTGTTTCCTCAGGGCCCAGAGCTGACCCATTTCTAGGCTGGCACTTGGACATGGGTTTGTCTTGAATCCTTCAAGCTTTTGTGCCATTGGCCGCAGAATCCAGCCTCATAAATTGCTAGTGTCGGGATCAGTTTTGAAGTGCAGGGAAATAGACAGTTAACAGGACAAGTTTATATAAATATTTGGACTTCTTTCAATTTTTCTTTGGAAGCAAGATGTTTCATGAAGTGTTTGGTAATACAAGAAAAGCCCTTCACTGGAAACAACCCCTAAATTCATCATTTCTTTAAGACATTGATCTAGAGCAAACCTCATATTCATGTTCAAATAATTAGCTTAAATGTTACACAGCTTTGTGATATACCCAGAAACAATATTTGGGTTTGGGTCATCCTGGTTGTGAAACATTCAGAGATTGTGCTATTTAGGGAGGAATGGAACTGATGCTGGGTAAAGCTTTCAGACCAGAGATGAGAGCAAAAAAATGAGCCATGAGTGAGAACCTACTTATTTGTGCCACACTTAGATTCCTCCCCAGAGGCAATTCCCAGCACCTGCCAGAAAACGAAAGGTTGCTTAGCCTCCACCCTTTTGTGAGACTCAAGAAAGTATGATGAAATTCTATTGCAAGCATCAGCAAACACAGCACAGTGAGCTTTTTTGACAGGCAAGTGAGACAGATGAAGTAGTTAGTTGTATGGGAAATGTTTGCTTGGATGGATAAGATTATTATGGCATCAGTGGATGGGCTGGGAGGAACAACACTTGCAAATTATTTTGATGTGAACAGGTGAAGGCTTCACATGCCAAGTGTTTTGGAGGACAGAAGGATGATGTGGGTTTAGGTTTTTTTTTAAAGTACAGACTTCTCATGGACCTCTGGACATGTGACTGATTTTTTGTCTTTTGTGTGAAAGTGAACTGTATACTTCTGAAATATATCCCAGCTTCTAATTTGTCATATATGCTTCCAGAAGGAACTTTGGCTCACTCAGTTTTCCCACTAGAAATCTTGTAGTGGCCCAGTCCTACAGCTACTGTTGAGCACAAGCTCTCAGCTCTCTGCTGCTATTCTGAACCGTGGCCTGTTTCTGAGGAAGTAGTATTGCTGTTCACCCCAACGTCACAAATCATTCTCTTAACAGAAAGTGAGTCAGCACATACATCCCGAAATCATATAGGGTAACTGTTCTGCCCCAGAGTAGAATAGCCTTCTCAAATTTGGTGTTTTCCTTCCCTCTCTTTCTCATTGTCACAGCCCCTCATGACACCAGCAACAGGACAGTCCTGGCTGCTCTTCCAGGCCCTCCCAAGAAGATGTCTGCAGGGAACACACCTGTGGAAATGATACAAGAAGGTCCAGCATGCAGCTTTCCTCCTGGTCATTGCTGTATATGAGAGCTGGAAGGGGAGAATGGGAGTTTGGTCCTTTCCCAAATATTGTCGTCTTTCCAATACACTCAGCATCAGCCTGGGTTCTGCTCAGTATGGGTATGGTCCTGTTCAACGCTACACAAATGGGATACACTGGTCATACTGAGTCTATATGGCAGCTCACACAATGCCTGCACATCACGAAGGATGCAAGGTCACTGAAGAGATGTAGGGACTTCAGAATGAATAATTCCATTAAAGCAATTCTGTCTTTGTGAGTCTGCTTACAGTTTCTTTCAATGTGTGGCTGTAGAAACTGGTCTGGAAGATTGTCTACACCAAAGATTTGAGGTACAATGACATTTCCTTACTCCCATTTCATTTCCTCATTTGGTGGCAAAGGAAAGCAGCTTTGAACCATTGTCATGGCAGTAGCTGCTTCCATAAGATTTTGGTTATTTTGCTCCGAACAGCATTAAATGAGCATAGCAACAATCTAGGGTGCAACATGTCGTATTAAATTCAAGTTTGCCCAGTAAGCTTTCATCTTGGTACTCTTAACAACTTGCTGTCCTTCAGAAATGGCCCTGGTTGACGGAAGCTCCCTGAGACTGGCATGCACGTTCTGGGATTTCTCCCATACTGCAGGGCAGGAGATAGTCCAGTGAAGCAGAAAACATAATTTGCTTTGCTTAAAACCACCTGCTCCCAGCTGATTATTTTTTTTCCTGTAAAGATTTTATTTGGGGAGAGGGATATGAAGGAAGGAGGAGGGGGAGAATGAAAGGCAAACACCTGACATTTCAGAGAACCTGAACATTAAAGACAACAGTGATCTTCTTATGCATGCAAGACTTTACAGAACCATCAGTGCTTCTCAACATGCCACTACCAATTAAGGGCAGAGCTGTAAGCTCTGTGCTTTGCAGTGCTATGCAGAGAGTAGGAGAATACCACCTGGGTGGTTGCTGCAAGAAAATGTAGTTACTGAAATAGATCTAAAGGGAAAGTATTAAATAGATGGGGTTTAATACCCAGAGTATTTATATTGAGGTTTCACTAGTTAGGATAAAAACGTCTTTCATTTTAAAGGTCAGGAAATGCCATCCAGCCTTAAATCACTCCTGTTATGCTAGAGAGAATATGCACATACTAGGGTGCCAGCTGACTCCTTGACCTTGCAGTACTTCTGTGGGTACAGGAAGTGTTCAGAGAGCAAACAAATAAGCTGATGGATGATGAGGCAGGGTGAAAGGAAAGAAGGAGCATCTCCTCAAGGAATTTCACAGATTTGTCAAGAAATATTAGATAACAAGGTTAGTCCAAAACTCCAGAAGGCTCAAAGCCACATGATTGAGCCCTTGTCATTTTTCTTTTTAATAGTTAAGAATTTAGAGGTGGGAGACTTTGTTTTGTTTTGTTTTGTTTTGTTTTTTTTTTTTAATTTCTGCCTTGATTCTAGAGAGCACCAACTACTGAAAGCAATCCTCTAGAGAAAAAATATTGATTTCCCCCCTGTTCTTCATTCTGTTTGAACTCTACAACTTCCCTAATTCCCCCAGGGAACAATTCTCTTCCCTACAGAGCTACACTCAGTTTCAAAATTGACTTGAAAACAAGAAAACAAAAATCTGCCTTTCTTTTTCTTGTGTTCTAAAAGTTCTGACAAGGGCCTTTCTCCAGAGAGCCATCTTCTTCAATCTCTTTGTGTTTACTGTCACCTGCCAGCATTTTGTTCTGCCTTAAGGAGACAGTAAGCTAGCTGTGCTGCTTCCTTTCTGTGACTTCCTCCACCCACTGACAGCATCCCACTGCATGTAACTGAATCTGGTCTTCAGCTTGATCCTGCTTGATGGCCCTGACTGTCTATAACCAGAACATTCATATTATTTCATGGATGGGTCTCTGTAATTGCCTCCATTTTTCTCTGCCTTTCTCTCTTTCAGTTTGTTCTGCATTTGGGAAAGGTTAGAGACTATGACAGTGTGTAGGGCAGCACACAGGAGCCTCCTCTAGTGAGATACTCACTATTAATATATAATAGAAATCTCTTAGTTCTGCTGAAGTTCTGTATTAAATTACCTGGATACTTAATTAGACAGACTTAATTTCATTTTAAATATCCACATGACCCATGCAATTATTATTCAGCCTCTTGCAAGTTGCTTTGGCCTGTGATATACTCTGTCTGATGAGGGTAGTCACGCACACACACAGAGGCAAAAAAATGTCTCTTTGTCATTCTGAGCATCATGTCAATGCTGTTTCATTGAATATTTTGAGATCCTCAGGCAAGTAGGCATTTCCCTGAAATCAAGAGCATTATCAAAACACTGTCTTTTTTCCTCATCTGTTATAGCTGTACACCGGCCAAACTTCCTCACCAGGCCTGGGGCCAGAATGCTATTTGGAGCACGTGCCTGGGTATCAAATCCTGTGTGTTGCACACCTTTATGAGGCCAGAGACCTCTGTGCAGCTGCCACAGGTTTGAAAGGTGCTTTGCTTCTGCCACCTCAGTCATTCACTTTCCTGCAGTCCGGCTTCATAGAGACACAGATAAACAGTTTGTTCCTTCTACAGCACATTACGAATGAAGGACCTAACAGGTTTCAGAACAAATTTTTCCAGACAGAAGAAAATACATACAAATCTGGATCAAGAACATGCATGCTTTACACCACTTCTCTTTCATGACATGTTTTTGGTTTGTTTTTTTCTGGTGCAATTATGCATTTTCATGATTGTGGTTAATCAGGACTTTCCCTCTGGAACATGGCATATCATGCCTTTTTCCCAGTCAGCTTTATTTGCTCATTGTCAGATGGATATTCAGTTTCTAAAAAGCTGGTGTTCTCCTTGCTGTTAACCCAGCTTGCTTGCTTTGTCAAAAATCCTACTCTGAGAGTGCCCTTATCTTTGATTGTATAAAGATTTTCTTCTTTCCTAGGGATGACTGGGCACAACTGTTCCCTTTCAAGGCACACATCAGCCTTTGTATAAACATGTCACAAGGCCTGATAGTAAGCATTTGGTAAATTTGAAAAAAATCACAAATAGTAAGACACAAGTTATTCTATTGCAACAGCATTTTGCACAGAAATGTTCAGACTGAAGCAGGTCCCAGCTGCAGAAATAATGGAGGTGGCTCTCCAGAGAACCTATGTGGTCAGTGATTTCTTGGGTTTACTCTGACAATAGTCTGAGTAATTTCTCTCTTTATTAGTTCTGTTTCTAAACCTGGAGGACACCATGTCACCGAATAACCTCTGAGCCCATGTCCCACATTGTCTTTGAAGCTATTGTTAAAGAAGGTGGCTATCTACTAACACCTGTTTGATGGAAAAAAATCCCATCTCTCTCTCATAACAGGACTCTAAAGCTTACTTTTATGTCCTCCTCAGACAGAAAACATGCACCAGTACCCAGCTTTGTATTTAACAAATGTTTACATGAGACATGTTGTGAAGCTGGGCATTGTCAGCTGAAAAGCTCTTAGTACCTGTTCAACTTGTAGCTGGCTAAGTCATATACTATTTTAAGATTTTTCTGCCTTGAAAAATCTCATTTCAGTATTAAAATATTAGTGGCACTGCAATGTTATTTCCACAGCGCCCTGCTTAGCTCCAGGTCACTTATATTTTGTCAATCAGTCCTGCAGTGTTAGTTATTTATCTATCACTTAATAACCATGCTGCAGAGAATAATTTATCTGGCATAGCATGGTAATTTGTACTATAATTTCACCCCCGCTGCTGCAGACTTGCATTCCGTTACAGCAATGATTGAGGAAAATTAAGATTCCTAGGTCACACTTTGGGCTCTATGTTTTCTGCCTTTCATAATTTCATTTCACTTCATCATCTTTGATTGAAGAAAGAGTTCATCTAGAAATGTGAGAAGTGGCTAAAATAACTGTGTTTTTCAGCCCACTAGGACACAGTTCATGAAGATAAAGGGAAGGGGACTGTGCAGTCTCAAAATTGGCTCAGGAGACTCATACATCACCAAAGTTGAATCCACGGTAAAGGCTCTGCAGAGAAGCTGAGACTACATTTTTTGTTTCTCATTTCTCTTCAAAATGTAAATAAAACATATATGTAAACATTTGCACCCCTTTTTGCCAAGGTCTAGCCAACATCAATGCCAGTCAGGTATAGAATCCTACTTTATCAGACACTCATCTGCACTAATTTTGGAGCCATTTATTGCAATTAAGAGTAAGATTAGAAAAGGGCTTAAACATAAAGAAAGTAAATTGAAAGAAAAGGTAAAAATTTTTACTCATAGAATTAGTTTTACTTATCCTCTTTACAGAGCATAATAAACACACATTATTTTTTAAAACCATGTATTTTATTACAATGATTAGATGGTGGAGCTTCTTGCAGACCTAGTGGATGGCCATCACAGAAACACTCTATTTCAGGTATTCACTTTTAAATGGAGGGAAAGGTATGGACTGTAATATGCATTGGGCAATGGATTTTATCCATTGCTGGCTATTAAGTACTACCATTTAGTCTGGTTTTTCTGAGGAATAAAGAAACTTTCACATTGATATTTTCTTCAGATGTTGCATCTGTCAAGAAAGGTATTAAAGACGGTAATTTTTTGATACAAGAAAAATTAATTGATGCCTGCTAAAAGGAGTATCTAGGCAGATTTCTAAGAGTTAAGGCAATATAAACAGTAAGAAAATCAGCAATATCAATATTATGGAGATTAATTTCCATGTGAACCCTCCTCTGAGAGATTCAGAGGATTTGCTACAGACCTACTTCTGCATCCCTAACATTTATTTATGTATTTTAAGTGGTGTATAAGGAACCTAAATTGTTTTTAAGTGGAGAACTTCTACAGCAATTGCAGAGGAGCCAGTGAGTGCCATCTGCTTGTCCAGAATTGACACCAAGTTGCTTCTTTCTCTGTTTTTTTGGGGTTTTTTTTGAGTGAGATGTTCCTGTCTTTGTAGTTTTGTTTACTTCGGCTCTGTTTCTGTATTGCAAAACAATCTAGGAAGGAAAGGCTATTCTCAACATCAATCAATTCTTTCAGAATTGTACATTATCTCCATAGCACACTAAACTTGGTTAACAGGTACTTCAACTTGGCACCTCAAATTTATTTCTCGGAGTTACTAATATAGGACTAGGGAGTTCAGCTTGGACCTGTATTTCTTTGTTTAGAAAGGAACATGAGAAGTAGACATCTGCTAGCAAATACACGTGTGGTGAGCCTGCCATCTGAATGATGATTTTGTTATTTTCAAGTAATAAATAACATCATGCTATTATTCAAGTTGACTAATTTTTCCTTATCACTGTCTCGGACTGTCTATCTAGAAACAATCTTGAGAACATACTGGTGAGTTTTCTACACAATGAATGAACCACTGAAAATTATTAGGTAGAAGAGGGACTCTGGAGAAACTGCTGCATAGACACCAATACATAGAATTTCTTGGAGATTGGTTAACTCCATGGTATTTTATACTTGTCGTTTTTGTTTTACCTGAACTGTTAGTGAATGGGGAAGTATTAATGGATAATGACAGCATCTGGAAATAACCAGGGCAGCAAGAATTCATTACTGCTGTTTTGCCATCTTCAGAAATGCTGATGAAATACAAACATCAAATTATCAGTCTGACAAGAATCAAGATCAACAGTTTTGACTGTGGTGTGGTTCCCCTTCTTGCTTCATTAATAAGAAATATTTTTCTGGCTGAACTCTCAAACATGACTCTCAGGCTAATTTATTTGAAAATTTTAGTTCTCAATATAGTCTCTTGCTGCCTGTTTCTGTTGCTTCCCTTTCAAGGGCAACTCCTCCCCCCACCTTCCTGGGGTTTTTTTTGCAGATGTTCCTTTCATTTCTAGCTCATACTCTAGCAGGTGGCTAGTCAACTTTGGCATGACTTTGAATAATTGTGCTCAATCTCTGCTTTGGCAGGGAATCAAGCCTTACAAGTCTGTGTCTAAACTTTATGTCTTTTTGAGCGTTTAGCCTCTCCAGGTGGTGGGTGATAAGCATCCACCCTTCTCCTTCCGCTAATCTCTAAAGAAAATGCAGACAAGCCTTCCTGGTCTTTTAAAAACAATGAAGGCTAAATAAATAAATAAATGGTCCATTACTGGGAAAAAAGTTGACTGCATTATTATAGGGTGTGGATTAAGGTGTCATAAAATATTAAATTTGGCAAATCTTCCTCTCATTGCCTGTGCTGGCCTTGGGCGCAGAGAGGATCAAAAGTTTATGAGAAATGACTGACCACTTTTGGAGAGAATGGCTGGAGACAAACAAAAATGGCCCTAGAAAACTTTTGGAAGTATTTATCATTTACAGGATTAAATAAGGTGGGCAGAAGGACAGGTTGAGCAGTTTGTGCATTAAAATTTGGTTTTCAGAGATCACTTTCACATGGTAAGATTATGACCAGGAGACTCCATCCTATTTCAGGTCCAGCCAAATGGTATGCTTTGGGAAGCCAGGAATTTGCACCCAAGTCCTGGTCCATCTGCCAAGGTGTGCTAGGTTTCAGATATTGCACTCAAAGTTTAAGTCTGTAGAATCCTTGTATGTAGCCACATGTCTTTTTAAGACCTTTTTTGCAAATTGAGAGCAGGTTAAGCCCTCCATGTAAACGCAGCCCAAAATAGATACTGGCATGCTGCAGGATTTTAAATGCAGAAACATTTTAGATACCAAGGCAGATAAAAACTATCTGCCTTGTGCTAGCTTTACACTGATGTAACAGCAGATTTTAATCTTACAGGCACATTCATCAGCATATTGCAGTGATATGGAAACTAGTCATAATGGAACAAATTTCCACAGCTGACCAAGTCTTTGGAGTACAGTAAATCCTGGAAGGGCTGTTCTCTTTATACTAACACTAATTTCCACTCTCAGGTAAAGAAAGATTGCTCTGCATTTCTATAGTACCACATAAAGATTTTGGGCACAGAGCCTAGAAGATAATTTAGATACCAGGGCAACGGATAGGAGGGAAGTGAAGAATTCCTCTGCTGTTTTTTTCATTTTTTTAAAGTCTTAAATTGTTTTCTTGTAGTGCAGAAGAATCTGAAACCTCATATAGGGTCTCCATCCTTCTCAGTCTCCAAACTATATGAAGTGAGTAAACTTTTATCACTGTGCAGCGGTCATCACAGCTGAGCCAGGAATAAGAACACTTTCATGCGGTCAACTCATAGGCAAAACTGAGAAACATATTTGGCAGCTTGTTTCTGTATTAGTAAAGGCCACTTTCAGGTTGCCTGTTTTTCCCAGCTGCTGGTTTTTGGTCATCTCTATGCCACTGGTGTTTTTTTAACTCATTCAGGTTCTCCATCCTTTTCAGGTCTGTGGCCTTTTCCATTCTCTTCTCTTCTCTTCATCATCCATCTTTGACTGTTCTACCAGACCACCCTATCAGAAAGAAAGGTTTCTTCAGCAGTGATTTGCACATTTAACAGTGCTTTGCACAAAGGATGTGTTTCCTCCCACCCCCTTTGCCTCATACACCTGTTTGCTCACTCTTGATTTGATAAATCTCTTCAGGTTTGCCTTCTTTCACTTGTGTTTATATGTGCCTATCAACATTTGCAAAAGAAAATAATGTTACTCAGCATCAATTTTCCCCTTTGTCTCTTGTATAATTTTGACATTTCCCTTTACAAATACAACTAAAAAACTGAGATGATTAGGACTTGATTTCCAGTGTCTGAATTGCTCTGCATCATCTTGGGAACTACTATCATATAAAGATTGATAAAGCCAGTGATTCAGAGGCTCAGAGAAGGAACATTTCCAGAATGGACAGAGAAAGGCAAAGTACTGAACCTCCTGTTTTTCAGTGTCCTATATTTAAAGGAAGTCAAACATACTGGTCTGGCTATGAATGGCTCACCTGAAAATCAATAGATGTCTGCATTCTCTAAGCAGCATTTGCTTGCCTTTGTAACTACAGTTGTTCTGACTTTGAAATCTGCAGTTTATATTATTCTACGGATGCATAATTTGAACTTAATTATTTTTACATCTGCTTACAAAATCTAATGGTTTTAAAAGGTTATTCCTCCCTGAACTCGATCAGTTATTTAGATAATTTGAAAGGTTATGTCACTAGCTGGTTTCTAATTCATCGGTTATCTTTACAAACATAGTTTTTTGTAATGTTATTTGTCTAATCTGAGCACACAGTGGCATTCACAACTGTATTCTAGGATACAAAGCCCTTTGTCACACCCCCAAATTATCCCACTTCAACAAAAGTTGCAGGCTAAAGTGTGTATTCTGCTGCAGTGAGAGCTGCTCCTGCTGCCTGCAGCCCCACCACCCCTTCTGGAGCAGCCAGCATGAGCTCTGCCCACTGTCTCATGGATTAAGAGCAAAGAAGGATTCCACTTCTGACAAACAGCCCAAAGAAACGCCGTAATATTAGCAGAAGATACTAACTGCACCCTTAGGTTTTTATATATTGGACTGAGTGGTTTGCCTGGCTAAAATTCCAGGGTGTCCTGTCTACCAGGTCCTGCAGAAAACCTCTGAGAACTGAATGGAGAAAGCAGCCCTGTCCAGGAAGCCTCCTCCAGAGATGCAGCCTTCTCATTTTGCAAGAAATAAGCTTTTGGGAGAAAATGGTCCTCTCTGTGTTTATTTATATTCCTGCGGAAGGAACATAGCAGCACAGACCAAATTAATCAGGATCTATGACTCTTGCACCATTCTAACAACTTTCTTTTTCGTATCAGCGGAAAAGATCCATGTTCTGTGCCCATTTAAAGAGCTGCTGTGTGTGTGTGCGTACGTGTGTGAGTGTGTGTACGCATTTAGAAGGATGCTTTACTAAATGAATTGGATCTCCTAGAGAGACACCTGGGGATACTGTGTAGTTGCCTCCCACTGGTATGCCCAGTTACATCCATATTTATAAACAACTTTATCCTCAGAACAGGAGCCGTTAAATCACTATCCCTGAGGCTGCTCTGGCTGTGGGAGATAAACGTAAGTATATCTATGTATTTTTATGTCTAAGGATTGTAAGCCTGCATAGAGAGTTAAAGAGGGCAAAAGTTCAAAGCAGGATATGATTGAATGGACGGATGGTAGGAAACGGGATCAGATGAGAGTACAGCGCCTTGTATGGAAGGAAGTTGCTCGTTAGTGATGCAGAGATGCTCTAGCCAAGAGCCAGGAGAGTGTCTCTGAGGAGCAACATTTGAGAAGTCTACAGGCACAGGATGCCTGTGAATAGCAGGAAGATGACTGAGGGACCACAAAACAAGTCTGGAACTTTTGAGTTGTTCCAAAGGATTGCATTTTCCTCTGCGTGAATGTGCTACGCTGACTTGAGTAGGGAGGAATGCAGCTTGCAAAGTAAAATCATGGTTTTCCATCTGCTTTTGTTTTTACAAAATGTCCACCTTGTACTGCCTTAAACTCTTGATGTTTAGCTGATTCTCTTTTAATCTTCCATTTGGTCAGGATCAGTGTTGCACATTCAGAGTTCCATGGAAGAGCACTGGTTTCTACTGGGGGACATTGTTCATTCCCATCAATACACAATATCCCTTTCTGTTGCTTAAAGTTAGCGTGGGTTTATTTCAGTTCCTTTATTCTTGTGTTACCTCTCTTGCACACCTACCACGCTTATGGAAGGCGTTTGCTAGGTAGTTTTGGAGACTGAAAGCTGCCTAAGCAAGTGAGTTGAATGGCTAGAAGCCAAGTGCAAACACTGAGATACATTTATATGGTTTAGATGGCACATTCAGATACTCCAGAAAATTATTTTGTTTGGTTTTCTTACCTCATTTTTTGTATGTTTCTGGCTTCAGTGACAGCTTGAGGTGACCAATGTTTAACACATAGAGCAAGATTTGCCTGATCCTACAGATGGTCATGAAAAGTGATCCAGAGACAGACATTCGGTTTGTAGAAAGCTGTTTACAGCACCTGCTTTGAAGTCCACTGACAATTGCCTCAGTGCTGCCTCCACCCAGTAAGACTGCCAGTAAGATTGCCCTACCTTTACCAGTGAGATTGGCGTATGGGATCCCAAGCCCAAGACCAGTGAGAAAATCTGGAGAAAGGAAGACTGACCTGCTTGGTAGACAAAAAGCTGGTAAGGGAGCATGTAAACAAACCGAACATACACAAGTATAGAGGCCCTTATGGGTTGCATTCCCAAGTCCTACTATCTTTGCAAGGTTGTGGCAACGTAGAAAGATTCCTGAAAACTGGAGGAGAGTGAATGCCACTCCTTTGCTCATGAAAGGCCAGAATTGGGGAGCTACAACCTGGTCAGCTTTGTCTTGTTTTCTGACAAGGTGGCAAACCATTTCCAGGCCTGTGAAGGACAAGAAAGAGATCAGGAGTAGGCAATACAGAATGATGAATGGAAAGTCATGCTTAACCAGCCCTGATAGTCTGCTGTACAGCCTGAGGGAGACAAGTCACTTGTGGTGCATCCAAGGGACTGAGGCTGGGATCAGTACTGTTTAACATCTCCGTTAATGATGAGGCTGATAGTACAGAGCAAAGCCTCAGTTGGTTTGCTGATGATGTAAAACTGGGAGGAGTTGTTGGTACAGTGGGTGGCTGTGCTGCCATTCAGAGTTATCTCCAAACTTATCAGGCTGGAGAAAAGGGAAGCACAGAGGAACCTCATGAAGTTTCACAAAGGGAAGTTCAAAATCCGGCTGGGGAGGAATAATCCCATGCAACAGTTCAGGCTAGAGGATGACTGCCCGGAAAGCAGCTTTGCAGAGAAGGACCTGGGGTTTCTGGTGTACAGCAAGATGTCCATGAGCCAGCAGTGTGCCCTTCTGACAAAAAAGGCCTGTGGTACCCTAGAGTGCATTAAGAAAAGCATTGCGGTAAGTTTGAGAGGCGTGATCCTTCTCCTCTGCTCAGCCCTGGTGAGACACATCTGGAGTCCTGGGTTCCCTTCAGGTGGACCCATAGACTGAAGTTCTCAGCTCATACACGGGTCTTTTATTGCTAGAGTGATGATTGTATTGTCTCCAGCTTGGCCACAGGATGTGTTTCATGGTGAGAAAAGTTCAGTCTGCATGACTGCTCATACAGGACCTCTTGTCTGAGCCTGGCCTCAGAGGGCATCTGCTTACACCTGAATACTACAACAGCTTTTTTTCTGGCACAAGATTTCTTATGAATGAGCCTGATGAAGTGCTGATTAGAAGGTGAAGATTAGTAGATGAAACAGCACTTTTTCAAGAAAACCCCCTCTATAATCTCCAGTGATTTGTGAAACATTTGTTCCCCTCCTTGACATGATACCTTCATTATGGTCCTTCTCTGGAATGTATGTCTCATTTGCTGTAATGCAAATAAGTAAAATCCATTTTTCTTAAACAAAGAGATGCTTACAGGACATAGGAACTGAAGTATAAAAAGCAAAGAATAAATTTAAGGGCATTGGAGACCTATTTTGTACAGACAGTAGCTGTGTCCTGGTTCATTTTTCCATTTTTTGGATCATACAGAATAGCTTGTTCTTTTAAAAAAATATTTATTTTTAACCATGGAGAAATGGGTACAACAGCAACATGCCTCCAGGATGAAGCCCAACATTATTTTACTCGTTAGCGTAAACCCGTGAAGCAGTACAGGCCAAATAGTGCTGTATTATCCCTTTTTGACCTCCTTGAGTTCACAGGGGTTGGAAGGGGTAAAGAGTCGCTGTCTGACTTCATGTAACTGGCTGAAATAGAATGTGCAAACTTAATACTTACTGTAGGGCAATGACCCTTTATTCTGGATTCATGTTACTGACTTTAGTTCTATTCAGACCAGGAAAGGACCTGTAGTGCCAGTGCTGTGGTAAGAGGAAAAAAAATAATTAAGCCATTAAAAGAGAGAATCCTGAGATGATTTAAGAAATCAAAACCACTCAGGGCAAAGTTGATAGCTGACCTAAACTGAGACAAGCACAAGAGGGTTTATAGGGCAAACTCATCTCTCAAACAATTCCTTTCCCTTTAGCAGAACTACAGTAGGTATAAATCTGACCTATATGGGTCACCTTGTAATAAAAGAGGGATCTTCTAAGTCTCAAAATAAAATGTTCTTCACTTTGGAACTATTGCTTACATAGAGCAGGAACTGGCCATGTATTGTGATGACTGACTCACCTCGAATGCATGTTACAAACTGTACAAGCTAAGTTACTGGAAATAATGAGAGTGGGGTTTTTGAATACTGATACCGCGAGAAAACAAGCCCTATAGAAGCACTCAGAGTGTGTTGTCTCAAAGATGTTGTTTCCTGATAACTTTTAAATCTATTGACTACTTTCAAACAAATTTGAAAAATAAATTAGTGTGAAGTGAGCTTATTTCTACAAATTTTGTGAAAATTGAGATATGCTCTTCTGCCTGCCTTTATCAGTCAAAAGACCAGAAATCTGACCTTTTATTAGAATAACAGACAATCTGACCAAGAAAGAGATTTTATTCTTTTTTCTTTTCACTTCTCATCTCTCCTCCTTTTTCACAAGGGATGTCCCTACTAAAGCATTAAATTACTCTTAACTATCTGTGGGCACATATTTTGCTCTTAATTAAAAGTCACCCATAACCTTGTATTCATAACAACAGGGCATAGACTTCATCTTTGGCACATTTTGCCACCCTGTGCAGTCATTGTCCAAGTGAGCACAAGGCTGAGATGTGTGAGAATGGAACATTCTATCTGTTATCCAGTTATATGTATTGCTTCCAGTCTCTGGAGCATGCCATTAAGCATTACACAAACTCTTAATGAGTTTATAGGCTAAACAGGAAGGAAGAGAAATTGAGGTATTGGGCTAGGCAGAAAGCTAGTGATGAGAACCAGAACAAATCCTGATCCCTAATCTGAACTGTATCTTTTAGCCCTACAAGACACATCTTCTTAGCTCTAGTGTATTGCTCTTGAGAAACAGCTGATGTCAGAAGTATATCTGTAAAGAGACTATCTTTCCTTTCTTGTTCACCCCCCCTGCTGTTGAAATAATTTCCTGTCTTAGCTGGTTAACCTTTCCTACTCATTTCTATTTTCATGTAATTTCTTATTATAGTTGCAAGTTAATCACAAATCTATTGAGAGACTTCTCTTTAATCTAGAAACCTTCGTTTACATTCTGTATCATTTAAAACTGTTGTGCTATGGTTAAGAGTGTCCAATTACATTCACTGCAGGAGAAAAAAACAAGTGATCAGCAGCCTACGATTTCAGCTGAAGATATCATCAAATGGGAAAACAAATTAGGTGCCTAAAAATAAAATTAAGGATTCACATGCCAGATTTGTTTGTGCTCAGTGACACCGAATGACCGGTCAGATAATTGTTAACCTTTTCTCCCTAAATAAGAAAAAAAGAAAGAGGTGATCAGTTCTAAGCTAGAGGACAGGCACCCTTGTAGAATCTGTATAGATTATTTCTTTTAGAGCATCTGCCACTCCAATTTCTTAAATCTCATTGTGCACTTGCTGTCGCATAAGAAAACACCAGAGATTTCTCTGACTCAATGAATAGATTCATATACTAATACAAAAATTATTAAACCCTCCCTCCCCCCCCACACACACTCTTCTGTATGGTCTAGGGGAGAAACTGGTGAAAATAGGGATATAACACACACTGACTAATAAGTTGTGTGCACATATGCTTGCTTTCTTTTCCCTTCCTTCCTTCCTTCCTTCCTTCCTTCCTTCCTTCCTTCCTTCCTTCCTTCCTTCCTTCCTTCCTTCCTTCCTTCCTTCCTTCCTTCCTTCCTTCCTTCCTTCCTTCCTTCCTTCTCTTTCCTTTCTTTCCATCCCTCCTTTTCTTTCGTCCTCCCACTCTCCCTCCCTTCCTCCCTCCCTCCCTCCCTCCCTCCCTCCCTTTCTCCTTCCCTCCCTTCCTCTTGCACTCCCTCTCTTTATAGGGATCTACTAAATAATACTTTGAAATAAATCTGATTTCTCTCATCCAGCAGTGAAAGTGTCCATGTGATCAGTGCTCTGGAAGTGCTCCTTCCTTCAGTTAGGAAAAACTTATTACCTGGACAGTCACGGTTTCAAATGCAGACTTGGGCACATAATGTTTATTGATGCTTTCCTACGTTTCTAAAACACACAGAAAGTGGTAAACGCTGGTTCCAACACACACATTTTTGCTGCACCCTGGCAGTGTCTCACATAAAACATCTGTCTCAGAACCTTCCAATAACCACACTGTGAATGGTCTTTAGCAACAAGGTCCCTCTTTCCCAAGGAGGTGTCTAGATTGTTAAATCACTAGGCAACTAAAACAAGCAATTCTGCAGGTAGAGAGAAAACAAATAAAAGTCTCTGTCTAGTTATCCAAATAATCAAATTTCTCCTAGTAAAATCAGAGTATGTGTCCCATTCAAAAATGCTTGGTAGAATGGATTTTATGGAAGATCAGCTCCTTATAGCTGAACTTCAGAAATCATTAATCTATCAAACCCTCCAAAAAGGCCAGCTAACACATACTTCTCAGGATAACTCTGCATTCTGCAACAGGTAAAATCAGGCAGAAATCGGAACCATATTGTCAAATATCAGTCCTTATAACTTGCACTTTAAATGTAAATATAATAATTTTTCAGGCACCAGATTGATTAAAATTGCAAACTACAATTCAGGGCTTGAAATTCAACACATAAAACAGCCTAAGCTCAGTTTCATTGCCCAAGTTACCATGACATCTTCTAAAATCATAAAAAGCAAACAAGCCCAGCAATATAATTGAGCCTTTAAAGAGGAAATCTGTCCTCAATTCAAAAGTAATAAAAGGTCAATCTGTTTCAGGTCTGTGTGGCTTAAAATTCTCCTGGACAAACAGAAGATAGGTTGCTGGTCTGTGCATGTATGTGCTTGGTTTTCTTTCTTTAACGTGCCCATACCCCAGTTCTCAGCTTGCAGCACATAAATCAGTGCTTGCCAGCACTTATATGAAGGTGTAAATAAAGGGGGCTTGATGACTCACTGCACAATGGCAATGACTGTAGTATTTCACAGGCAGGACCGCAGCTGCTACCCACCTACCCTTGAATTGGCTCAATATATCCTGTCTGGGTAGATGTTATTGACTTGCCTCATTTGTCTGTACTAACAGGCTCTCTTTGGGAAGGAAATGGGGGAACCGAGCCCAGCCATTCTGCAATTGCCCTTTCAAGATTCAAAGGTAAGTGCTCCAAATGCTCAGTCATTGTGAGTCCCCCTAAGTTATCCATCAGGCAATGTATGCACCTCCTAGTTTGGTAGCTCTCCAAAGACCTGCACAGGAGCAGGGAATAGCATAGGCATAAACATGGTGAGGTGCTGGGGGCAGCAGAAAGGTGAATGGGACAGGGCAAATGGAGGAGAGGCTCCAGGAAGCGTTTCCCTGCTGTGATATCTGGCTCTAGGGGACAGTGGCAACCCTTGAACAGCCAGTTTGCTGTAATTGTTCAGGTGCCTTGTATATATATATATATATATATATGTATATATATATTCATACTCATACATATCGCTGCCTACTGAAGCATTACTAGTGGTAAACAAATAGGAGCTAAATACAAATGCACAAGAACCCTGACTATTTCCACATCATCTGATTTCATGAAGCAAAGAAGATTTGCTCATTACCAGAGAGTGAAATAAGAGGACGGTAAAATTAAAGCCTGTTCAAGATAATGTATAGCATGTTGCTGTGTAGAACTGTTTCTTAACTCTTTCTGCACAGAAGAAAGCATGGCTCTAAGTACGGAAACTATGCTTGGCTATCCTAAATTGCTGGAACATTGTATTTTGGGCATTCCACTTCTCTCCTGAATCTCCTAAATCAGACTAATTTATGCCCAGTTGTATTAATATATCCAGATAGTGAAGCATTTGCTTCTGGCCCCAGACTGCTGTTTTCATTGCCCAGTATTTGCTCCTTTGCTCTGTGTGCTTACACATACAATTAAGGTCTTTTTAAACATGTGTGAATTTTTCAATACCTGGATATTCTTAACATTAAGATTGGCTCTTCATTGATCTCTGCAAGCTGGAACCAAAGAATTCATGATAAGACTCCTGTGACTCCTGCCTAGCCTAATAAATATGGGCTATGAGGCAATGCAATCTGCTGAAACACTGGAGCACATTTTAAACAGTCGTCATGGTGTAAATATTCCTAAATAGAAGTCCATGGTAATCTAATACAATACTGTGATCTGCAATATGGTAATTACAACTGTGACTTGACTCATTAATTTTGGTAACAGTTGTTAAGCAGCTCATTAGGTGGGTATCGAACAGCAGACGTCAATCTGGGGAGCCTCTCAAAACCTTCTAATATTTTTCTTTTCACAGCAAGCAGCATAGCAAAGGAAAGAGGAAGCTGGACTTTGGGACTTCTGAGCTCTTAAATTCTGGGCGCTTTGTGACCTTGACAAATATTGTGCTTGCTTTGTGAGCCAGAATTAGGCAAAGATGTGATTGTGTAACACATTTCAACTGCTGGGCTTGAAAAAATCCCCTTGGTTGCTCAAATAATTTTTATTTCAGCAGACCCTCCAGTTTCTACTGACAAATAGTGGGGATAACAGGGTACACCCCTTTATGGGACTGCACAGAACTGGTCTGTACTTTCACTTGCTCATTTCATGTCACGCTTGATGTTCTAAAAGGATGGTTTTTGGTACTTGTATTAATTCAGCTGAAGTACATCAGCTGGAAATAAGCAAGCATTCGTTCTTCATATACCTGTGTGCTGGTTATGGTGAACAAGATCACAAAATTCACAAAGATGAAAATTAAGCTGTCAATGGCAAGCACATGAGGTATAACGTCTTGAACATATGCTTCAATCTCCCTGGTTTTGCATATTTCATCAATTTGCTGTTGGGCGCTTAAAGAAATGGTGTGACAATGTCCAAGGCTGACCAAAAATGGACAGTGCTAGCTGGATAGCCACCCTGCACAGAGGTAATTAGATTTGACTTCAAGTATTTCGCTTTTCCTTTGGCAGATTACTCAAGGGAATTTGAATAGACTGTTCTGAAGCTGATTGACTACAAATAGCAATGCCAATACACAGACACAAGTCAACGTTCAGCCACAGTGTCCATGGATTTGCACATAGTTTAATCTTTGAACTTAATAAAGCCTGAAAGTTGTCAAACTTGTCCCCTCCTCCCTTCTAGAAAACCTGCCCAGCCAGGCACAAAAGTGCCAAGGTCACTATCAGACTCCACAGTATGGAGGGAAAAGCTGAAGTTATTCAAAAGTTGTTAGTAAAATCTCCCAGTCCAACCCTGCAACACTTTGGCAGGAATAGAGGCAGAAGCACAGCATCTGAATAGTGTCTCCTGGCCAGAATATTCCAGGTAGCTTTCTATTGGTGCATTTCCCTTTCTGTCTGCAGCCATGAGTGGTGTCAGTCTCCAGAAAACAAGAACCATCACAGTGTAATTTTGTTTCAAAGCAATGGTGTATTGTAGCTGGGAGATAGTTTCTCAGTTGTAAAAACTTAATCTGCTTTCTTCTTATTAGTCTTCTTTCCTGTGGTTGTAAAATCTTATGCATTTCTTACTCCACATTATCAGCCCAAGACATATCCCGCCTCTGACGTATAAACACTTCCTTGCTAAGTAAATGATAATTTTCTGATATGTAGACCAATTAAACCAATGGTGCAATATAACTGCCTTTCAGACATTTAAGTATTTTTATCTCCTGAGTGACTGAGTAGATTGGATGGTGCTTTTCATCCACTTTTTTCCTTTCCTATCCTTTAATCATCCTTATTTCATTCTTGATAAGCAATGATGCTGAAAAACCCCATAGAGCCTATACTGCTAGGAGAAACACTAGCAGTGGCAGCATTTGAGTGTCAAACACTGGTATGTTTATGCCTGACTTAAGTTTAGCTTAGAGATGAAAGATGTAAACTCCTTACTGTGAATCTGTCCAAGCTGTGGTCTGCTGAATCTTTGCAGCTGGGCTTAAAAGACTCCAGTGCCTCACTGAGTCAGGTGGAGTACAGCCACATAGGGCAGTTTTGTTGGTTTGGTGGGGCTTTTCTTTCCCCTGACATACTTTCTATTATTCAATCACATATGGAATAAGACTTTTAAAAGCCTTTACTGACTCCTGCCCCCCTCTCTCCCCCCTCTCCCCCCCCCCCCCGAATACAGTCTGACTGCTGTTGAATACAAGCCTTCTCCCTTGGGTCACCTTCAGGCAGGAACATCATTTTTTTTGTCTCTATCTTGCTAAGCGTCTGTCTATTTTCAAGCCTTTCTGGCAAAATTCTTCTCCTCCACTCTTTAATTCTGAAAAATAAATTTTAGTAGGATACTGGTTATATGAAATAGACTACAGGCTGGTTCCACCTTCTCCTAATGTGAGCTATCAAAAAATTGTCTATTCCAAGTTAGCTGTCCAGATTCCTTCTGTAGCCAGGGGAGAGACAAATGATTTAGCTCATCCTAAATAAGTATTAGAGGACAAGCCTCAAGTTATATATGGACTGGAAAACACTGTGAAGAATTCTGCTCCCTCTGACTTAATTGTATAACCAAGGTCCCAGTACACCTCAAAGTCAGTTTGGATCTAAATTCTGGCAGGCCATCTGGTTTCTCAGTGCACAAGCAATCTTGCATTGTGCGAAGGAAGTTTTATTTGATGCCAAACTCAGCCAGCCATTCTTATGTGGAATAAGCATTTTATTCTTCCTCTATTTGCTATTTTTCATTCATCCCTGAAAAGAGAAACTGCTGGATTTTGTAAGCGCTCCAGCAAACAGTTGTCTAAAGTCCTGTAGGAGTGACACCACAGTTCAAGTGATAGCAGAAAGGCGAGCACTTGATTGATCCTCGAAAGTGTTACTAACACTCACTTCCCCGTCTACCTCTTTCCGCATCACTCACTGTCACATATTTTTAGAGCAGAGCACTTTTGCTCCTCCAGCTCTGTTGTCTGCCTTCTCTTTGCTGCATGAGCTGTTTGCCAGAGGTGGGAATTGAAGAGAAAGAACCCTTTGTTAGATCTTCACTTCTTTGTCCTATGATCGCCCACTTCCTGAAAAAAAAATCTGCACTAAATAAATGTTCTATATCGCTGGTAGGCAAACATAAAACCCCCACAAATCTGCAAAAATTTCCTCGGCTCAAAGAATCAAACTATTTCAAGCCTGGACAAACACAAAGCTGTTGACTCCTATTTGAATTCCGACCAGTCTGTCATGGTCTAGCACTGGTGGCACCTTTGGTGTGTGACTGGAGGCTGCTGGCTTGGAGAGGGCGAGCCCTGGCAGGAGCTACTAAATGTCTCAGCATGAGAAAGGCAGAGACAGGGAAGAGGGAAAGTGATGAAAGTCCTTAGAAGTGTTTGTTTTGCCTTAAATCTCGCATTTGTTGTTTGTATTCCTCTCCAATGAGACAGATAACTGTACAGTGAGTGAAGAAAACTGCCTAAGATTTTTTTTTTACCTCTTTTACTAAACTCAGTCCCCCAAAGTATCTTCTATAGCATTTTTTATTTTGGAATTTCATTTTCTTCCATTCTTTTTCTCCCGTGAAATCCTCCATGAGATACAGCACTTTTTCTCCTCTTCAGATTTGGTTACACCCCAGAGGCAAATTTTCTGAAAAATGTTTCTATCCATGGGTAAGTTATTGGAGAAAGTGTATAAGGAGAGAAAAAAATAGGAATGAATTCTGCTTTGAGGAAGCAGATTTTGTCAGCTATTCCTTATTTTAAATAGTTCCAAAATATAGAAATTCTAATAAACTGCTTCTTCATATAAAGAAAAATTGCTATACACTGTAAAGCAGTTGAATTAGTTCATAAACTGCGTATGCTGTGTGTGGTTACTCAGTTACGACCCACTAGATACAGTCAATAATTCTGCCCTATCATTGTTCCATAACAATATTGCCTAGGCATAAAGGGCTAACAAAATCCACATCTATTATGAGCTACTGTCTCAGTTTTTCTATTGCAATTCCTCACAATCTACTTTTTTATGTGTGTCAAGCCTCATCTGTGGGGGAAGAATAATTTAGAAGCTCAGTAATGGGATGTGGAACATTTCACCTCCAGGTCACTTGTTTGAATCTAACCCTGAACCAGGAGTGATTGAAAATCATTGCCATCTGATTGCTTCCTTTTGCTGGCCTAATGGATATGAACCACTGGTCCTAGTCCACAGCATAAAGGACGTGTGTCCACATCTAAAATCTTCCTTTGGAATGCAGTTAGCCTCTTTACACTCCCAGCAGAGAGAGGAGCTGGGTGGAATGGGTGATAGAGAATGAATTTCTCACCCCCATGACCTGCAGTAGCCTTTTCATGTAAGTGAGATACTCTGGTGGAGTTATGGAAAAACTTTTATTGCCTACATGATACTCTGCTGAGACATAGCAAACCAAGCCTCCAAGTCAGATCATGCCCCATGTTTTTTGAGTGCTTAACATTCCAAAAGAGTTTAAATATTTTAGGAGTGACTCTCCAACCTCCACTGCCAATCAAGAAAAAATTTTAGCAAAGATTTAAGGGTCCTGAAAAACATTAGAAAATATGTGGGGGTAGTAAAGGGGAGCAGGAGGAAAAAAGAGGCAGAGGTGATGATTATACAGAAAAAAAATTAATAACAGACACCATGACATCATAAGCCTAAAATTTGTAACTTGACTAATATACTACAAATTGTCCAGCAAAATTGCCCCTTTTAGGTTGGTTTTGTAGTGATGAATCTCAGCTTCTCTAACTGATGAAGTTTACCTGTGATCCTTCCCTTGTCTTCCCGTCTTTTCTTTCTTTCGGATTGTTAGACTTTGTCCAGAACTCATTGTCTGTAACCTGCAGAAGAGGTCTATGTTTACACCAGAGGGGGATACTGTTGTTTTTAGGAGGCACTGTATAGCTGTTTGGGATCTGGGGTGAGGGTTCTGGGAATAAACCATCTTCTATATTGTAAGCTGAGCTGGTTCAAGGGGCAGATGGGCATGACAATGCAAATAGCCCTGACTATGATGCTGATGCTGCCTTTCCTCTGTCTCGTTGGGCATGAGGCACCTCAAGTACAGAAGTTACAAAACTGTATTTCTCAATGTTGCCTCAACTCATATCTAGTTTTCCTTTCATAGGCATTTTTGTTTTTCAGGACAGGAGATCAATCAGACAGTGCAAGAAATACTCTTATTATTTTATTCCACAAGACCAGACAAACCAAAATCACATTAACTCTGTGAAGCACAAGCAGAGGAACAGAGGGTTTGTTATTACTCTAACAATAAAGACCTGCCTTAATCACAGAGCTTTTCTTAATTCTTCCTCTGATCTACTTAGGTAAAATCCTTTTTGAATTAGTATGAGTAATGACAAATCTGAAAGCTAAGGTGAGACTTCAAGATTTGGCCCTGTATGATTTTGAGCGTTTGTTTGGTTTTTTTGTAATGCAGGTCCTCATATTTCAGTATGAAGCCGTGTGCAATACCAATTCAGGAGGAAAAAACAATGAAAAAATAGGACTGTACTGCTGCCCTCCAGGAGCCAGTAAGAATAATGTCTTAGATTATAAGAAAGGGCAGTAGCAATATCACCAGTGCAAAGTAAAAGTAACAACTTCTGGCTCCTTTATCACTGACTTTTTTTTTTGTTGCCAATTTAAGATCAAGATCTTAGAAAGAATTACATTCCGTCTTAGGAGAAACTGACAGAAACACATTTTCAATTACCAGTGGGTGACAACAGAACAACAATGTTGGTGCTTTTTTAAACAAGGTTAGTTCTTAGTTTACAGAGGTGACTATTTATAAATGACTGAACAAGATTCTCTTACAAATGATCTTATATTTAAAAAAAGAAATGCCCTCATTTGGGGAATGGAGATGTTCAATTTATATCATACACTCTGTTTTAAAGGGCAAGGGGTCTCTGTGCACAGAATAGTTGCAGTAAAAATATTTTGAATTGATCAATTCTTTAAATAAAATCTGGCTGTGTGATGGCGTCTCTTCTGCCAGCTCTTTGCATGGACACTGCATCCTGTCAGACTTCAGTGACCCCCATCTGGGTCCTGTCCTGTGCGAACAGGGTCTTAAAAGAGAGTGTGGTATGGTCTGTAAATCACCACCTCTTTGAAGGTAGAACAATGCTTTACTGAGCAGCCACGGGAATCAGCAGGGACATAAACTCGCTTACAGATAACACACATTAGTGCGTTATCGTTAAGGAGAATAAAGAAATTTTGCAGTTTTTTCTGTGCACTGATATGTATGCTTTCAGCGAGCTAAGCGGGAGGGAAGACAGGTAATAGCTCTTGTTTCTATGTGATTATAATGAAGAAAGAAGTGTTACTACACTATTCCTGCTTAAATATTTATCCAATTCGAGCTTTGTCAATAGAAAAAGCCTGAATGGTACAATAAGATGACCTGGAACAACCACCTTTCTGATGGCTAAGCACAGTTCAGCAGCGCTGGAAATGAATACATTACACAGATGCACGAGTCAGAAAAGGATCCAAGCACAAGGCAGCATGACTCCCACCTAACAGGGCACTTTGTGAGGTTGTAAAACGGATGATGTATAAATTACACCAGTATATCAGCCCTTGGTATGTAGAGGACTCACGAAAACATGGCAGGCAGTGTGGTACCTGGGAGCTGGAAACTCAGCAGCAGTAAATTAGCAAAGAGGAGCCCGTAACATATGCATTCTAATTTGACATATGATGGTACAATCCTAAACCTGGTTGGCATCAATGCTGAAGCTGTATCCATTTATGTTAGGATGATAGCCTTGACAAATGCTAGCCCTTGCTGGTACTGGTTTAGTGAATTTCTACAAATCTGGAAGTGTCATGGTCATGTATGTATGCTCTGAAGTCCAGAATGGAAGGGATGACAGACCTGTTGAAATCTCTGGGCAATAACAGAAGGTTGGAAGGAGTGATCTGATGCTGAAGTCTGCCATTGAACACCCAGCCTGGGAGATCAGGTGTGATGAAAGACTTGGTGTTGATGGAGGACTTTAAATACCCAAGAATCTTTTAGGAAGCTGGTATGGTGACAAACAGCCTGTCAAGCAGCTCCTACCCTACCTTCAAAGAACTTAACAGCAATTCATTGCAGAAAGGCAGCTTGTGTGAGAACAGTTGTGAAGTAACAGAGGGCACAATTCTTAGGAAAAAAAGAGAGAAAGAAGAATAAACCTAAAAGACTACAGAAAAACCTAACTTTGGCAGAAACAACCTAGAAAAAAAGAAAAGGTCTCCCTGGGGACAATCAGCTTGACATGTGTAAAAGATCTCATTCTGAAGAAGAATAAACAGTGCCTCATATTCTCTCTGAGTAGGACAATGGGAAATAAGTTTCAGTTGCATGTAAGTTTAAAATCTGTGAAGACAGTTAGACCCTCCAACGGATTGCTAAGGGACGATGTGGGATTTCCCTCTTGGGGTAATTTGCAGGGACAGGTTAGACAAAACATAATGAACAGTTCAAGCACAGCTCATCTTGCATGGGAGACATGGAGTGAAGAATGCCTTCCCCATGATGAGGGAATCCAGTCTTCTTCTTAGGAGAAAGATGAAATTTGAGATGACTCAAACACTAGCCTTCAAGAGAAAGAAAATGTTTTGACATTAAAGACTTCTGAAAGTGTCCCAACTTCCTCACTGGTGAAGATGAAAATTTTACCTATATAAAATTATGCAAACTTTAATTTTTCTTTCTGTTGCATTTAATTTAACTCTTTCAAAAACATCTGACTGGGTTAAATAGCTTTCCCATATAAATAGTTTTGCCTCAAAGCTTTTTTACACACCTATCATATATTAGTCATTTTCTGAAGAATAATTTTTCTTTTCTGTCTTGCTCTTTCTTATACAACAGATATGTTTTAAATTGGTCTAGCACAACAAACTTTGTAGTTGAGCAGCTTATAAGTTGTCATTGCTCTTTTAGCAATAAGGGAACATATTAAATTTTGGTAACAAAAAGTGCTTTGCCTCCACTAAACCTGAGAAATTAAAAGAAACTGAATTTTAGACTGTTGTTAATGGGAATAACAGTTAACATTTAATATGTAAATGAATATTATGCACTATAACTGATCTGGAGAGATTTTCCTTTAAAACCCGTGCTTTGGACAAAAAACCCCCAAACCTTGCAATTATCAGAAACAGGAAGGATGCTGAATAAAATAAATAGTCCCACAATTTCCCTTCTTTGTGAACAATAATATCAACTTGCAGAAAGGCTAAAAGATGAAGTTTACTCCATGGCCTTCCCAGGATTCATTCTATTGCTGGACTGTGCTTTCTACACAGAAAACCACCTCCCAAATCTCAGATAAAATAGAAATTACCATCAGTGGAAGAAAATCTCAATTAAAATCCATGACCTTAATACTGTCAGCAGACAAATCTGTGCCAGTTATACATTTGTTGTTTGTTTGTTTGTTTTTTCCCCAGCAAGATCCTTTCCAAAAGGGCTGAGAGCAAGATCTGTTTCAAAAGGGCAGAGATGTTTAATTTTTTCTCTGGACTGATAATTTTCACCTCAGTTCATATGTATACTTCCTCCCCACAGCTTTTATGCTTGCTCTTGAGCTTGAGGGGACATGAAACATTTTTCCTGGCACCTGCAATAGTCCTGGGATCCCTCTTTAAAGCCAAAATTATATATTCGCAGTAGGAGGACTGGCTCAGATAATCACATGTCCAGAGGCCTGGACTACTACTTAGGCTGAAAATACCAGAAGATTAGTTTTTTCCAGTGCTGTTTCCCTAATCTTGTTTCTGGACTAAGACTGAAAAAGGCACACAAGAAATACTTTACAGCAAAGCAGAAGAGTCTAGGGGAGAGAATGGACTATGTGCATATTTTAGAAAAGGCTTTCTTTTACAGTTAGTTTTATACAATAGTGAAAAATTATGTCTGAATAAAGTTAGTTCTCTCCTTTTCAAAATGTTGAAAGACATCCAAAATTTATTGCCAGTAACTTGTAAATAATGCCCTGTGGCTAAATGTCTCCCATAATATTTATTCAATGTATTTTACTGTATGGAAGATAAGCATGTGTTTACAACACTTTTTTTAAAAATAATTTTCCAATAATGACTTGTGGTGTTTCTGTTACTGTGTTGCTTGGGTTTTGTTTCCTTTTTTTTGGCAGGGGAGACATAGGGAGGGTAGAAAAGGGCTTCTTTGGAGAAAACAGACTAAACCAGAATAACCATATTGGCTACATTTCAATTGGAAGATACAGTACATTATTTACATGTTGTGATGGGTTGACCTTGGTCTTCTGCCAGCCACCCACTCAGCCACTATCTTACTCTCTCTCATCAACAAGATGGGGGAGAAAATGATGGAAATTCTCCTGGCTTGAGATAAAGACAGGTAATTTATCAATTACCATCACAGGCAAAATGGATTTGGCTTGCAGAAAGTATCACTACAACTGTTGGGTGTAGGTGGCCAAGTGTTGATGATGGGGAACTGTATCTGACACGGTGCAGCACCGAAGAGCTCCATCCCATCTCTACCCTCCCACTTCCAACCCGGCCAGCCTCATCCAGCACACATGCACTGACAAAATGTCCCCATGCAGAGAAACTGGAAGGGTCTTTCCATCACAGGTCCTTGAGCCCAAATGACCCTATGGACGCTGTGGATAACACAAGGATAATTTTCAAATGCAGAAAACTATGAGGACAACTTGTTATTTTAGCCTTTAAACTGACCTGCAAATAATTTAATCAGCTAGGTCCTGCTCTGGGTTCCTAAGCACTGGTGTAGCATTTGCAGTGTTGAATACCCATGACCTCTTCAGAGTTCTCAATTTTCCTGAGTTTCACGTTAAAATAGGCACTGCTTTATCTATAGGTGAGCCCACACTGGGCTCTAGGGACCATTCCTAGAGAAGACAGCGCTGCAAGCCTGAGTGAGGATAACTAGCAGCAGGTTGACCTCTTGAATGCCAGAGGAGGGAGCCTACAGTGGCATCATGATGGCTAAAATATTGGACTTGGTGTTTTACGAACTCACGGGCAAAGGGTATCAAAACCACTTTTGGTCAGCATGATGCTGTGTTATTTAACTCACTTTCTTGGAGTATCTATCTATCTTTTTTTTTCATATTTAATCTGCAACTGAACTCTGAGGGAAAATATGATGGTGTGGTCTACCAAATGAGCAATGACAAAAGGTCAGTTAATGCCAACAGCATAGGGCAGGCATAGAAGACAGGGGAGATACAGAGGAATGACTGAGCTGGCAGGTTGCATACAGCCATGAAAAATGGAAATATACCATTTAAATGAAATTAAGGCTTCTTCTCATGTTGTTTCTTTAGACATCACTTCATGTGATTTCTTTCAGCAGCTCAACTGGCTTAAATATCTACTTCAAACTTTCTGCAACTCCAAATCTGCAGTCTGAAGTTTCCACCAGTGCAACGTGGCCACTAAATCAGACCTTATTTTCTCCAGATGTTGAGCATCTGTCATTCTTAATTAAAGGAACAGGAGTTAACGCTGTGGAAAAGCATGCACTATAAAGGTGACTTGCAGTGGGATGGAAAACTGGAATGCTGCCCTCTCTTCTTCATAATGTGAAAGAAAAGCTAGAAAACTTTCTCCTTTGAGGTTGAGTTTATTTTATTTAAGTGATGTGCTTAGAAATATCAGGAATATAAAATCAGGCATTTTCTGGTTTTGCTGGGGACTCTTTGGAGGCTTCATCTCCACATATTATTTTTTTTGTCCTGAGATATGGCTGAGCCGGGATCAGTGCTGCACTGTGCATATGTGATTTGTGCAGCATCTGGCACAATCTTTATTTTCTCTTAAAAGCTCTGTGAGTTTTAAATCTTAAACAAAGGAGTGTTTTCTCACAAGGTTTCTTAGGTAGAGCTGTTGAATTAATGTGTTTCATTTAAGAAAGGGAAACAAAATTCCTTCTCCATTTCATCAGTGTGGGCAGAAAATATTTTGGCTTGGCCTGACATGGGAGACATTCAGTATATCACTGTTTATGATTAAAATATGTTTTGCATAAATGTTTTTAGAATTTTTAACACAACGGACTTTCAAATATTTGGATTATTTTAGTGAACTTTCTCTATAGAATGTGTTAGTCAACAATGAAAAAGACACTTTATTTTTTTCAGCCTCAATAAAATGCAATATTTTGGACAATGGATTTAGATCAGTTACAGTGTTTCAATTGACGAATTTCCATTACCTTTTTGATTTTTCTGCTGCCATAACAAGTTAGATTCTTCTCCAGGTTTTAAAATTTTCCTAGAAAACCAAACCAAACCAACTTAAACCGTAATGAACTATTGCCGGAAATATGAATTACAACTCTGAATTCTAGAAATAAAGAATAAAGGCCTAAACCAAAACATGTGAATTAAAAAACTAGCAAAGATTCAGGGACCTTTAGGAGATTTGTAACAAAGAAGCTTAAACAGACACAGGTCAATTTTGTTTTCATTTGTAAAGTACCTTTGAAAGAAATTTAACTCAAATGTCTAAGTAGGAATCTGTCTTATGGAGCTTCCTTTGTTTTTCCTTCCACTCTCTTGGTACTTCTGGGTACTCTGAAAGACTCAATTGTGCAGAGATAAGCTATCTTTTTCAGCTGAGTCAGAGGCACCCATAAAATCTGAGCAGTTTGAATCAGATGGGGAAAATGTAGACAGGCTCAATCACACATGAAAGCTTTCTCACAGTATGCAAACGTAGAATATAATTTGAGAGTTTCAGAAGTGCAAAAACTTGTATTGTTTGTATGGTGAGATCAGGGTTAATAAAAAAGGTGCTGAAGCAGAAAACCAGCTTCCACAGATATGAGGAGCAGAGCATGAAGGTTTTTTCACTGAACAAGGACTAATCAAGCATCTTTGACAGTTTAAAAAGACACTTCATGCAAGGAAGTGTTAGCATCTTTTCATCTGTAAGGAAAAGATGATCCACAAAATCACTAAGGCAACTTCCCTGGCCCCATGTGCTCAGCTGCTCTTGATTTCATAGGAAAACAAAAGCATGGAAGAAAAGACAGAACTGACTTTTGTAGATAAATGTATGGGCTAATGTTTTACTTTCGCTCAAGTTTAAGAATGGGGTGGATGGATGGATGTGATTATTTTGTACTACATGATATTTGAAACAGTAGCAGGAATTTTTAAACTGATCAGTGCAGCACAGAGTTAATTTTCTACCCTCGGTCTTCTATCTTACAGACTGGAAGCCTTTGTTGAACTGAATTATTTCACCTGTTTCCTTAGTTTGGACCACATGTAATTGCAATTAAGTTAATCCCAATAACTGTAGCATTAGAATGGTGTGGTGAAGTTCCAAAACCCAAGAGGTTTTTTTTGTATGTAGCTAATATGCTTCCTACTAACACTGTCAATACTGATCCTTCATTCCTGTAAGCATATGTTCTGTAGTTTCTTTCTGATCAACATTTGAGTTGCAAACAATCTGCCTGCATTGTCAGGGGTTCTTTAGATATTGTGAGAGGATATAAAGACCCCTTTATCTCTTACTTCTCCTCAATTTGTTTGGGATCCTTTTATCTTAAAGATGTAGGACAAATGCCTATTTTATTAAATTGCTCAGTTTCAATTTATGTATAACCTATGTTTAAAGAACATTGGAGCTTTTCACATATCTTTTCACTTTAAAAAACAAGCAGGCAGGAAAATATTAGGTGTTGTGGTATTCAGTCTAGTTAGGTGTGACTAAACCTCAAACTAACAATGAGTTTTAACATGTTGTGTATGATTTACAGAAAATAAAATTAAACTCTGATGGATCACTTTCACACTGAGGTTGAAAAAACCCACACAAAACAAAACCACAGCTTTACTGAGAAAAAAATACAGTGTGAGCTGCAAACTACAGCTTTTTTGATTTTCAAGATGTAAAGTAGACCTGAATAGAGAAATTGGCTCTTCCAAGGCCTCCTCTTTGTATGAAAGGGAGCAATGTTAGAGAGGCTTTAAGGGTTTCACATTCATACAGTTGTGAAGCAGCTGGTTCAAGGTACACCACAGTGAAGCACATTGATCATTAGATAAATGCAGATTAGAGAAATGCACAGATTTTCAAAGAAACTATGAAAATGAAAACCTTCTTTTGCATTCAAAAGCCCCAAACCCCCTAACTCTGGGGGCATTGAGGCAAGAAATAGTACACAGCAAGTCCTAGGAGAAAGTGTGACCAAGGGAATGATGCTAAGAGTGCTGTAGGAATGGATCCCTGGCTTGCACAATGTTCTGGCGAGCTGTCTTTCACAGTCTGCAATCAGGAACTTCCTCTTGCCTTGCTGGAAGTAACACTCTTTTCCATTTTTAACCTTGTTTATTTTTAACAAATTAATTCAGTATACCTGACAAATTGTCATGCTTTTTAATTTCCCTTGAGTTAACATAAGGCAATGTTGTAGACAAAGGCTTTTACTTTTCTGAGATCCAGGCAAACTTAGGGGCCTGCTAGGAGGGATTTGAGATCTGGTGATGTCAGCTGTCAGGATGTAAGGGACAGACATGCCCTCTCAGGAGTTCCCTGCATCCTTAGAAAGGAGGCCTGAAGTGATGGGAGAACCTGTGGCTTCAGAAGCAACATATTCTTGTAGCAGGTGGTGTACTTAAACAGGAACACTTAAAAATAATGGTGGCAGCTTGAATTTTCCTTCATCTCTGGTGCCTTTTGGCAAGTCACTGAAGTTGTAAAGGTGATCATTGTTTGAGGATGTGTGCTTCTCTTAAGCATGCAGGTTTTCGTGCAGAGACCTCATTGAAAGTCAGGATGTTTGGGTTTTTTCCAGAAACCCTGAGGTTGTATTCATTTATGGAGCAAAACCATAGAACTGGTATAATTTTCTTCAGTGAAGAAGACCCAAGAAGTTAATCAGAGATGAGTCTTTTGCATTATTGATGATGCAGAATTGTGTCTTACTGGTCCATTTTGAGGCAACAGGCTCTGACTTGGTGTCTCCAGCACACTGCAGCATTCCAGAGGACAGGAAAGCATCTCTGCAGTGGGCAGCACGTGAAATGAGCCAGTGGGTGTGAAAGTTTCCTCCCAACTCCCTGACTAGATATTGGTTGACTTCATTGAGTATGGAGCTTTAATACAGCTCATACAACTGGTAGAAGACTATTTTTGCATGAGCTGTGTCCCACAAAATCTTGGTATGAGTTTTGCTTCAGGAATTGCATTGCATTCTCAGACTAATCATGTAATGTTTCTTGAGAATGCTTCTTTTTTCATAGTTTTCTGAACCAACAGGGGACTTGAACAAAAAGCCTTTAATCATTGGCTATGTCTATATAGTTTAAAGAAACCTGTAATAGACAGTTTGAAACCATATTATGCAATGTTGTATAAATCAGTGCTGGACACACTTATGAAATTTTAATCTAAAACCAATATTTGCTTAAGCAGACTTCATGCTGATATCTTTTTAAGTACTTTTCTTTGCAGCTCTTGTAATACTTAAAAGGCAGAGTGAAAAATTCATTTGATTTTGAACAAAATATCATAAGAATGTACCTTTTTACAAGGAAATAAACAGCTAAATCAGAGGAATAAGTAACTGAGCTACCCTACATAGATGAATGTAATCAGCTGATATCATTAGAAGTCAAGTTAAAGTATTGGAGAGAGAGATACAATATAATTTCATGTCAAGAAATGGTTGCACAAACTGTCCATTAACTGCCTATAAGAATTCATTAACATTTTTCAGTTTAACCTGCATAACCTTGATATCAAGCCAGAAACAGTTAATTCCACTTCTCTGCCCTTATTAAAAAGACTAATGAACATGAACACAGAATACTTTAGTAATTTCACACACATACCCCAAAAATGTTCCTTTTCCTCCATGAATGTAGAAATTCTTCTTCTGATGTTATATTACTTCTGATCTTGGTACGTCTTATTTGTGTACCTATATAGTTTTATCCACTTCAGGGGAGCTTCTTGTGAGCCTTCACTTAACCATGTAGAAAATTAGGAGTAAATTTTATTCATTCTGAGGACCACAGTCTAGAGTGTAATAAGGGAAATCATTGTCCTTTAGTTTTTTAAGAACACAGGTGATATCCACTCTTGTTGATGACAGCATCCAAGGCCAAAGACAGAGAAGTAAAATAATAGAAGTGAAACTGCATCTATCTTATTTACAGTAGGAATATAACATTTTCTTTTTGTGAGAATATTCTCCCTTTGATCAGGGGTGGCTTGAAAGCTTTTTCAGTTTCCTGTTCTTTACAATTAGTTTAGGGATGGCTCCTAGCTACCTCTACTTGCTCCTAAAGGAACTTTGCCTTGATAAAACATGCAAAACGTTAGTCTTGAAATTCAAAATCTAAACAGTTGAAAATAATCGGGCTATACTGACTTGTGGCAGGTGCTTTCACAGCACTGCTCTCACAGCAGATTCCTGCTCTTACATCATCTTGCCAGTGAAGATTTACCCTTCTTGTCCATTTATTCCTCCCCTGGGTGTTGGATTCCATGGAAATAAAAAAAATAAGTCTTCATTAGCAATTCTGCAAGAGCCTTTGATCAGATGTCTCATTTAGGGGAAGAAAGGAAGAGTGGAAGGAGAAGGCCACATGGTTATTGCTCCTTGTTACTGCTGGCTGTTCTCTCCAGCCTTCCTGCTTCCGATGCTGACATGTCAAAAATCTCTGGAGATGTCAGTGCTTTTTAAATGAACACACAGTTTCACTTCTCATGTGTGCCTTGATTCTTTAGAAAGAAATAAACTCCACACTTCCATCTTATCTAATTCTTGTTGGATGCAGCGCGGATGCATCCCTCCTTATCAGAAATTCTAAATGACTGATAGATACGCAGATATCTACTCACTTATTAGAGTTGTGTGGGAATGTGCACATGAACCTTATAGAGAGACCAGCTCCGACAAAGGCAATGATTCCCTCACTCACCACCTCAGTCTCTACTGCATCTGGTTTGGATTAGCAGGAGCTGGCTACCTGAAAATGATAAGTACAGTTTTTCTTACTTCTGCGTTGAAATCTTCACTTTGATCTAAATCTTTTCTTACTGAAAGAGGACCAGAGCGAACAAAGGAACTGAGAAAACTCTCGTTTCTGCCACTGGAGGTTCACAGCAACAGACCTCACACAGCCATCCTATAGAAGTGTCCCCAGAGCATCCATTTCCTAGCAACTGTTAGGAATGGAGTGTGGAGGGCACTGACTCCTCCTCAAGATCCCCAGAGAGTGCTCTAGGCACTGATTTTGCCACAGACCCACGCTAGATTACCACTACAGCCTACACAGTGCCAGACAACTTTCTGGATTCGTGGAAGAGCTGGAAACAAAGTAGTATGACTGCCACCGTTGACTGTTTTCTGTCTTCCAGCGCTATGGATTAAAGCAATGAAGTCTGGACTAAGGAAGGCAACTTTTGCTTCCAGAACAGTGACAAAATACTGGAAAAGAAAAACAAATTGGAATACTCCATTATTAGCCTGCTTTTCCCCACCTCACCATTTCCCCACCTCACCATTTCCCCCCACTTTTCTGCAATGACCATGAACAATTCCTTCTGAAATTTCTTTGCATGACTTACCAGCCTTGTTTCCTGTGCATGTTGTAAAAAATCCATCCAATATTGTGTCTAGCATTGCATACAGACGCTTTCCCTTTTCTATTTATCTTATCCAATTTTACGACAGTAAGTAGTGTGATCTTATTTCTATTCTAGTGTCTCCAATTCAAAAAGCCGTCTGCTCTTTGTTCTAGCCTGACAAGTCAAGTTTTGTATGCAGACCAGCCTGGCTAGAGATTTTCAGCCTGACTCTAGCTATCTGACCATAAAAGAGACAAGGCTCATATATTCTTACAATTCCCCCACGGCTCATATAAAATACAAATTACAGACATGACAGATTAACTTCATCTTGTTACATCAGTTGGGGATGTAAAAAGTTCTTGCCACAGGCCACATAACTTGTATGTTTGACCCTTTCTCCAGCTCAGCAGTTCTGTTTTCCATTTGGAAACAGTCGCTGCCCTGCAGAACATACAGTTTTTTATGCCATTGTGCTATTTAGTGACTAACATAACCATCTCAAAGTTTACCAATAACCTGCAGTGACTTTGGACTGGAGGGAGGAGCTTATCTTAGAGCATGTTAGAAAGTACTGCAGACCCAGCAGCCTTCACCTTTACAGGAAGGCAGCAAGTAGGAGAGGTGCCTCAGCATCAAAACCTATGACTTACCCCAGGGTAAATGCTTCTCCTGCTTGGAGTTCCCTGCAACTTCACACTTCTCCATTTTGTAGATGAAGGAGAAACAAAGACATCCTGAAGACAGCAAAGTCTATACCAGGAGGAGAGGTATAAGAAAAAGCTTCTGAGTTGAACATGGAAGGTACGACTGGACCTACCAGAATAATGCAAATACTAGATAGAACACTGCAGTGTAATGGCTTTTTACATTTGGGTACATGAAAATCTGAACACATATAAATACAGACAAGCCTACCATATAAGCTAAATTAAGTAAATATTATGTATAAATACATTAGTATACATTTGTATTTAAGTATGTGAAAAGAAATTGTATTTCTATTATTATTATTACTGTTATTATTATTATTATTATTATTATTATATACTATGTCTCCTCCTTCTTTCCTTCATTTGCTAATATAAACACCCACAAAATGTTTTTTTGATGAATGTTTGGATAGTATTTGGGAACAATAAAATTGTAGCTAAGAAAAATAAGAGGGCCTTGGTATTGGCTTTTTAACATCATAACATTGGAATACTGCATGCGAATTTTTTTCCCAGACGACTCAAGCTTTCTCAAAGCAGAACAGCTCCCCTTGTGCTACTTTTCTCAAGTTATGCTTAAAATGACCCATAAGCATAGTGAGACTGGATGAACATCTCTTTCTTCCACAGCCCTGTGAATTTTTAATGCCTGGCATTAAGGTGAAAATCATCATTTCTCTCTGCCTGCTGGGCGATGGGCCATCAATTAAATTCTCTTTTGTCCGTATGTAAAATAGCTAATGGTTTCAGCTTCTTTCCATAATAGAGCCATTAGTGATAATCTGCCCCTCTCTGCCAACTGATTTACTCAGATGGGTATAGATGAATTGGCAGTAATGTGCCATATAAACCTGGCTCTGTAGATGTCCTGAAAGCAGCAAAGGTCTCTCAGTTTGGTAGTTTGCTGTGTTGTATGGCTGTTTGATATGTAGCATAATCACATACTGGTGTGGTTGTGGTTGAATTTGTGAATGGTTGTGTATTCCAAGATTTTAGTTTATACAAATCTGATTCATGATCTGACATAATGTATATATGAAATGGCTTCAATTTGGTAATGTGAATCTGATTCACATTGATTATATTCAGAACTGGTATTCAAAGCCCTAAATTATTTTCACTGTTTGCTAGCTTACAAATACAGCAGACAACTGCTAGGGAATTTGAAACTCTTTGTAAATATGCCCATTTGACTGTGGCGCAATTAATATTTTACATTTTATTTAAAACTTTTTCTCACTAAATAACTCTAGCTTTTTCTTGGGAGGTGGGGAACACAGCTGGGGGGGATGTGTTCTATGGTAATGGTAAAGGAAGAAAGGAAAGCAGAGATATCTCATGAGCAGTGATAAATGTTTCAGTCATGCGCTTACCCACACCAGTGTGCAGTGGCTGAAAAATCAGTAAGATAAACCATCATTTTCTTTGTATTTGCTGTTTGACAAGTTTAATAAGCTAAGTAACTTATTCGGTAAAAAAATGGCAATGATCCAGGGGAATGTGTTTTTATTTTTTATTTTCTCTGGATTGAAAGCCAATAATGTATATGCAGCTGTTACGAGATTTATCATTGCTTGAATATATAGGAAGACTATAGCAACATGGAAAAACTCTGCAATGGTTAGGAAAGCTGGAGAGAGACTTTATAAGTGAAGTTGCCAAAAGAATCATAGAATCATATCACAGAATCATAGAATGGCTTGGTCTGGAAGGGACCTTAAAGACCATCTAGTTCGATTCCTGTGACATGGGCAGGGACACTTTCCACTAGACCAGGTTGCTCAGAGCCCCATCCAACCTGGTCTGGAAGACTTTCAGGACTGGGGCCTCCACAGCCTCTCTGGGCAATCTGTTTCAGTGCCTCACCATCCTCTCAGTAAAGTATTCCTTCCTGATTGCCTAATCTAAACCTACTCAGTTTGAAGCTATGCCACTACATGCTCTTGTAAAAAGTCTCTCTCCATCTTTCCTGTAGGCTCCCTTCAAGTACTGAAAGGCCACAATTAGGTCACCCTGAAGACTTCTCCAGGCTGAACAACTCCAATTCTCTCAGCCTTTCCTCACAGGAGAATCACTCCCTCCCTCTAGGCATCTTGATGTCCCTCCTCTGTACTCGATCAAACAGTGCCCTTCTTATGTTGGGATTCCAGAGCTGGATGCAGTACTTTAGAAGAGGTCTCACAAGAGCGGAGTAGAATCGACCTGCTGCCCACACTTCTTTTGGTGCAACACAGGCTACAGTTGGTTTTCAGGGATGCAAATGCACGTGGTTGGCTCATGTCCAAACTCTTATCCACCAGCACCCTGAAGTCCTTTTCGGCAGGGCTGCTCTTGAAATGTTCATCCCCAGCCTGTGTTGATGCCAAGGGTTGCCCCAACCAGGTGCAGCACGTTGCACTTTGTTTTGTTAAACCTCATGAGATTCCCCTGGGTCCATTTCTCCAGCTTGTTCAAGTCCCTCTACATGGCATCCTGTCTTTCAGTTGTGTCAGCCGCACACCAAGTTTGGTATAATCTGCAAATTTGCTCAGGGTGCACTTGATCCCTGCATCTCTGTCATATTAAATAACTCTCATCTCAATATGGACATCTGAGGGACACCACTTGTCACTGATGTCCATCAGGACTTTGAGCCATTGACTACTGACCACTGGATATGACCATCCAACCTGTTCCTTATCCATCTAACAGTCCACCCATCGAATCTCCTTCCAATTTAGAGAGAAAGATGTGGGGGGGAGGATTGCTTCAGAGTCTTTACAGAAGTCCAGATAAATGGCATCTGTAGTCCTTCCCCTGTCCACTGATGCAGTCACTTTTAAAAAAGACTTTAAAAAGAGATACATTTCTTGCACCACTAAACTGTTCAATAATTAAAATACATGATCTATCAAGAGAGCACTTCTTTCCTGAAAGTAATTCACCTAAAGGCCAGTGTTTATTCCAGGATATATATGGAATGTTTGATGCTGTTTCCCTTTTCAATAATATGAGGCAGGAATTTAAAAAATGGGCAGAAGTGATACTGGAAAGATATTTTCAAAAGCTACTGTCAGCAGTCCCACTGTACTCTCATTTAAGTCTAGAGCAGAATCCCAGGGAGCTGATAACAATATGGAGTTAGACCAATGCTGAATGCTCTGGGAAATTTCCATGGCCCTGTATATTCGTGTGCAAGATATTTAAGTTAATGTATGCGTATATACATTGCAATTAATGTATCTGTGTCCAATAAACAGATACACACTTGCTTGCTCTCTGCTTGCTTTTCTTGTCTGGCACACGCTTTGCAGATTGTTTCCAATTTGGGTCATTTCTGTCCTTCTGCCAGTTTTCCAGTCCAGTGTGATCCAAATTAAATAATCTTCTATTGTGCCATTCCTGATGAATGTCAGATTAATCTTAGCAGAATGTGGGACTTTGCCTGACAAGATGATTGCTGCAATATTTAAACAACCCTTAGGGCCTTAATTCGCTAACAATTTGTGGTTCTCCCTATACCTGAGTGCTGTTTCTGCCTTCTGAATGCCCAGGTGCACCCTGCTGTGAAACGCAGAGCCAAATGGAACTTGGTGAGATGCACTCTCTCTCTTTTGCTGCTCAATGGAGTGCTTTAGATAGGGCCCAAGAAGGGCTTTAAAGTGCTCCCCCTTCCCTGCTCCCTAAACCCCAAGAGCAAATCTCATCCAAAAGAAAAAGAGAAAAATTCTGATTGCAGTCAGTGGGAACCAGGTAAGGGAAATCCTCTTTCTCTTGCCTTTAAAAGAAGTGGCCATGACCTGCATTGTGGTGCTGTCCCCGCCCGTCACTCGGTGCAAGAGAGGTGCGCAGCCTCGGCTCCCATCTGGAGCCAGCTGTGAGTGCAGGCTCAGGAGCTGCTGTGGCCAGCCAAGGAAAGTCCTCGCTGGAAAGCCCAGGCCACAGTGCAGACACCAGACAAAGAGGCCAGAATAGAATCTGAGAAGTTTAAAAGGAATTTAAGAATGAAGCCAACACCTAATGAGGCTTGGGAAAAAACTTCCCCTAAGGCCCTGTTATTGAATAGCTGCTGGCTGTAGGCTTTTTTTTGTTCCCTTTTAGAGCAGCTGGTACTGGCCATTGCTGGAGACGGAAAAGCTGACAGGGTCAGAGATGCCAATGTCTGTCTCAAAGCTTATTCTAATAGAGTACAGATTCTCAGCGAAGGATGCAGCAAGACGAGGACATATTTACAATATATGAGTGAAGGAAGTATCCCACTTTCCCTCTCACATTTGTGTCCAGCCTGTGTCACATTTGTGTCCCAGGATACAGGGTTATGTTTCACTTGCCTGGTGTGCCTTTAACTGTGTGATGTCTGTAGCATAAAGCAACTGGTAGTGTTTAGTGGCTCTCTGCACCAGTAGCTCCGTCTTGAGGGACTGAAATTGATGTAATTTATCATGGCAGGTGAATATGCAAGCTGTGCCTCTTGCCCCATCGCACAATGTAGCAGGAGAAGCAATAGACAACGAGTCAGAAATAGCTCTTTTCTTTTTTTTTTTTCCTCCAGCTTTCTGAAACAGCAACACTGTGTGTCTGCATGGTTGGAATATCTAGGTACAGTAGCTCCTCTTAATGGAGCTGTGTACCACCGCAGACTGTCAGAAGCTGTTGGGGTTTTATTACTGAACCATTCACTGTGCATCTATTTTGCCAGAAGTGGTAATGAAGACTGCATTTTGTTTTGTGACATTTTTTCCAATTGAAAAAATCCCTTTCTCTGTGTTTATACTTTGTCTTGATGTTTTTGTACTGTCACTTAACACTGAAGTACCCTTTTATCTCTTTTTTAATAGACATATCCCAAGCAGGACTGAGCAAATGGATGGGACTGTCATCGCCTGGATCGTATGTTTTTCCCCTCCTCACTTACTGTTCCCTAATCATTCCGTATTACCCTGGCTTGATAGATTCATTAAAAATCATAGCTTCAGGCCTTTTGAATGCATGTGTCAGTTCTTCCAGAATTTCAGGATGAAGATTATGAGTCACGTGGACTTGAGTGCAGTGAGCTCCCTGAGTTTTGGTTCCACCTCAGCTGTGTTACTTTGTGTTTCCACAGACTTGTTTCCATTAACCTTCTTGCCTGTGCCTCCACTTTCAGCATCATTTCACTAATCCATGCCAGAAAGACAGGAAACGTGGACGTGAGTCATACCCACAGGGGGTATCCAAGGGATACATAATCCTACTCCCATTTTGAAGGATCCCTCAGCATGAATATTGCAACTTGAGTTCAAATACGCTGCTGCTGTTATTTGTAGGAGAGGGACTCTGCAGGACTGGGGGAAAAGACAGCGAGTGGCATAGTTTTCTCTGAGCAGGGACCTGTTTCAACCATTTCTAGAATTTATCCTGATTAGCCTGGCTCCTCACAGGTGCTGGCTCCTCATTGTCCCCAGGGTGGCTGGTGGGAACTGCAGCTGCTCCTCTGCAGCCCGGGCTGCTCGTGTCTGGGACTAATCAGAAATGCTTCAACCATGAAAAGGTTTGTGACTTTGAGAATATTTTACATATCCATGTTAAGAAACATCAAAATAACCATAATCCCTCTGCAAATGTTAAGTCTTAACACAGTCTTTTACTTGGCTCTGTATCTGTTGTCAGGCACACACACGTTAACAGGGCTAATGAGCAGAACAGCCAACAAAACAAAATAAGCAAAATCAATATAATAAATGAAATAAATTGAAATTAAATTAGCTAAAATAAAATAAAATAAAATAACAGTGTAGTCTTATCACAATTGGATGGTATTTTCCTTCAGCAGAATTCAAAGTTTTATTTTAAATTCTGCACATCACAGCCATACTAAATATCCCCTTAGACAAGACACAAAGCTGCTGAGTAAGACCCCTGCAAATCAGGGATGCTTTTTCATAAGACCAACATGCATAATTTATATCTGCATACAATTAGCCTGTTTACATTTATACATCTTCTGTTTCCTTTTATGTGAAATATTCCACAGGATACTTGGCAATGCATTCAAAGTAGCCTGGTTTTTTTTGGGGGGGTGGTTGGGTTTTTTGGTTTTTGGTTGGCTTTTTTTGGTTGGTTTGTTTTGGGTTTTTTTGTTTGGTTTGGTTTGGTTTGTTTATTGTTTATTTTAAAAGGCTGCAAGACTAAACAATTTATAAAACCTCACACCTAATAAATACTTTATATGAATACAAAAGTGGTTTTTTGTTAGGAAGCAATGGCTTTACATTAAAAATAGTCCTGCCTTTTCCCAGTTTAGAAGTTCTCTCAAGCAATAGTCTATAAATCCTTGACACATTTTAAAAATATGTTTAAATTGTGGCTTTTGTGAATGCATTCAACATCAGAGTCATAATCATCCCTACAGAATGGATACAGCAGAACAAAGCCCTTCCATCACCCCTGATCTGAAGGGCCACTCCTTTAGGACTTCAAGATCCTTTAGGGGGTTTGGATGTGTTTCGCCAGGCATATTGAGGTTTCCTTTAATCCTTCTGTGCCTGGCCACTGTGTTGTGTCTCTTGGCCCGAGTGACATGGCAAAGCTGCATGTGTATAACAGACAATAATGAACTGGCTTCGTGTGATCATCAAATCATAGAATCATTTAGGTTGGAAAAGTCCTCTAAGATCACCGAGTTCAACCATTGACCCGGCACCCAAATCCACCGCTAAACCATGTCCCTAAGGGCCACATCTACACATCTTTTGAATACCTCCAAGGATGGTGACTCCACCCCTTACCTGGGCAGCCTGTTCCAAAGCTTGGCAACAAAAAATTTTTTCCTAATATCAAGTCTAAACCTCCCCTGCCATAACTTGAGGCCATTTCCTCTTGCCCTATCACTTGTTACTTGAAAGAAGAGATCTGACCGCCACCTGGCTTTAACCTCTTTTCAGGGAGCTGTTGAGAGTGATGAGGTTTCCCCTGAGCCCCCTTTTGTCCAGGCTAAACACCCTCAGCTGCCTTAGCTGCTCCTCACAAGATTTGTGCTCCAGACTCTTCTTTGGCTCTGCATCAGAAATGCAGCAGGCTGGTGTGTGCAGCGGTGGGGCATGGCTGTGCTGCACAGCATGTGGGAAGATGCAGAGGGCTCACATTGGGGCTGTTTTCACCAGGTTATAGACAGAAACTCGAGGTGTGAGAGGATGAATAAGCATTGTTTGGGGCAGGGCAAACTGGTCTGAGGATTAAGTGTCATGGAGAAGGTCACCTCAGGGAAGGACAAGTGTCTAGGAGGGAATAAGCAGGGACAGAGACTGGAAGAGATGCTTGAGAAGGGAGACCAAGATTTTGAAATAAGACAGTTTTCTGCCGAAGGAAAAGAAATCCTATTGTTCCCTGGGTAGGAAAGATCATGTGCATTCTATATGGATAATGTTTAATAACAGAGACACACAAATGAAATCCCTTTGTAAACAAATGACTACTAGCTCTGCACTCATGTACTTAAAATTGAGGAGGTTGCTGCTCTTGTAAAGGCATTGACAGAGGTAGAGCAAGCAAGCACAGACAGAGGTGTTTGCAAGCAGGTCAAGCTCAGAGCAATGGAGTTTTGGCTTCCCACCACTATCCAGGCATGCACCATTCTGAAGCTTCTGCAGCTTCATGCAACGATGAGGTAGGTCAGTAGTGTTTCAACTGCAGCTACTGAACTTTGGATTTGAATGCCTGGGGGCAGACAGGCACTTCCTCCCTGAGCACACCCTGGAACTTCTACTGAAACATTTGTTCTTTGCAGCAAATTTCCTATTTATATTCCACCCCCTGCCTTCCCCCGTTTTTTTTTTTTTTCTTTTTTCCACTATCCCCTGAGAACACGGTAGCTATTTTCTGTCCATGAGTCAATGGTGAGAATGGTGAAGAATTTGGTACAGGATGATCCAACAGGAGAGGAATTACTGGCATCACTTTGCACTCACTCAGCACCAACTCTCCAAAGAGCTGTTATTGTAACATAAAACACAGCTGGAACATAAACCATTGATCCTTATGAGTTTTTTGTCTTCAATCAATATTTCTTTATAGGGAAACTTCACTCAGGATGCAATAAAGAGGTACATCATAACTGCCATGTGCCACAGGATACAAGGGTTCATTTTAGATGCTCTGAGACCTGCTGGTATTGAAAGGGGACCACAGTGCCACAACAGGCCAGAAGATGATACATTTGGAGACTGGGCTCTGCAGTCTGTGATGCTGTAGGTGAGAACTAGGACCTTTCAGACAGCTCCCCAGGGCACAAGCCTTGAATCTGCTGGTGGCTGTAGCTCTTGACCTCTCCTATGCCTTAGACTCCAGGAAATTATTTCTCTGTTATATTTTTACTCAGTGGCTTTGAGACTCACAAGTCCAGGCTGAGGAGCAGGATGACTAAATACTAGCCAGGGCAAGTCCAAATTCTCTAGATTCTTATAAAGTCTGGAGGACTGGAAATGGGCAGGGAATAAACATTAAAAAAAATCACTTACATAGAAACAAGTCACCTGGCATAACAAGAAAATTTAAATATACGTACCAGCAGTGCATTTTTATAAATGAGTTCTGCCAGGAGCTGAGGAAGGGCTCGGAGTCACCCCACAAGGCAATAAGGAAAGAGTGTCAGATAGCAATTAGTGTTTGTACAATGAGGCAGATGGGCTGTCCTTTGCAGCTCAGATGTGGAAGGGGCTTTTGAAGGTTTTTTTGAGACTGCAAAGCACTGAACAGCTTTTGTTATAACAGAACTTGTCTGTCAGATACTGAAATAGACCAAGATAAGTTCATATGTTCACAATTCTATGTTTGATGCTAAATAGAGAATTACTGTTCAAATAAATGGAGGAAAATGGAAAGGAAAAAAAATCCCAGGACAAGTTCCCAGGCAGAGAGGATCTGCATAGAGACCTTGTCATATTAGGGGGTCTGGGCAGCCACAAGCCATATGAAGTTTAAGAAGGACAAGTGCCAGACTCTGCACCTGGGATGGGGCAATCCTGGATGTACAGACAGACTGGGGAATGAGATGCTGGAGAGCAGCACTGGAGGAAGGGCCCTGGGGGTCCTGGTGGATGGCAAGTTGAACACGAGCCAGCCGTGCCCTGGCAGCCAGGAGGGACATCCCTGTCCTGGGGGACATCAGGCACAGCATCGCCAGCCAGGCGAGGGAGGGGATTGTCCTGCTCTGCTCAGCTCTGGGGCGGCCTCACCTTGGATATTGTTTACAGTTTTGGGTGTCACAATATAAGAAGGATATAAAGCTATTAGAGAGTGTCCAAAGGAGGGCTACCAAGGTGGTAAAAGGTCTAGAAGGGAAGTCATTGGGCCTGGCAAGGTCACTTGTCTTGTTCAGCCTGGAGAAGAGGAGACTGAGGAGACACCTCACTGCAGTCTACAAATTCCTCGTGAGGGAAAACGAAGGAGCAAGAGCCAATCTCTGTGGTGCCCAGTGACAGGACCTGAGGGAATGGCCTGAAGTTTTGTCAGGGGAGGTTTACGTTGGATATTAGGAAGAAGTTCTTCACCCAGAGAGTAGTTGGGCACTGAAACAAGTTCCCCAGAGAAATGGCCATGGCACCAAGCCTGCCAGAGTCCAAGAAATGTTTGGATAGCGCGCTCAGGCACTAGTGTTGCTCTTGGGGTTATTCTGTGTAGAATCAGGAGGTGGACTCAATTATCTTTGAAGATCCTTTCCATAATAATGAGGCTATTCTATGAATTCTATGAATCTTTGGTCTGATTGTCATTATTTTGCAACCATTCCTTTTATTGTTTCACTCTATTTTTAGGGAAAGGTTCCTATCTCTTGCCATTCATCTTCACTCTTCATTGTGAAGTTAGTTACAACCAAATAATGTTGCTGAAACTGACCTAAACTTTGGATCTTTGGTGCTGCCTAAAGATCCTGGTCTGTATGTGAGCACCACTACTCTGCCATTTATCATTTTCTGCAAGCCAGTGATCAAAAGGCCACAGGACAGCAGTCCTGTCTAAAGTAGCCCAGAGATCTAGTTCAATCTCAACAACATACACAAACAAAAGGGGAGAGAAAGAGATTAGAGAGGTCAAAGCCAGAAACAGGATCTGATAGTTACGGATCACTTCATTTATTTAAGATTAACAGAAATGCCCTGTGAAGCAGGAAGGGTTAGGCACAGAACAAAATCTCTCTGTATTGACTCATTTCCAGTTACCATCAGAGAGTAGGGCTGTGGTCCCTTTTGCTTATTCTGATTTTCATATTCTCCCCTATATTTGTTTCCCAATGCATGGCAGGAGAAAAGATACCGCCTGTCTCTTTCCCTCTGACCCCATCCCCACTTCAACCCCAGAACACTGAGAAGGTGGAGGCCAAGTAGATCACTTTGTGGATGAGGATAGGGGTCCTCACGGACTAAGATGACTTGAAAACAGATGGACAAGAACCACGCATCTCACTCTGTTTAGGCAGAGAAACAAATTATCAGATGTCCTGTTACAAAGGTTATAAAGAAATTGATAAAAAACCTTGCAACCTTTTGAGCAGACACTTGAGAGTTAAGGGTTTGCTGGTCTCCAAGTAGCCGGGTTCATCCACCCCAATTTCATCTGCTTTCTCTCTAGATGTTCTTGCCTTAGTTAGATGTGTTGTGAGAAAAAGAAAAACAATTGAGCCAAGCAGAAATTGTGGTTGACTTCGTAGATCAGAAAGATGTCAATACTAACATATTAACTCCCCAAACTATGCAATGAAAGTGCTGGTGATTTCAGAGAGGCTGGAGCATGCAGGAGGCTCATGCTATGACACTTACACATATTCACATGTGTATACAAGACATACACACATATACATAGTACACACACATTCACTGAAAAAAATACCACAGTAATGTCCAATGACATAATGGTCTTTTTTCAGACAATTCCAGATAAAAGGATTGCTTTTTTGATCTACTATGTTGACTGTGAACAGAAAACAAGATGGAAGCGTAGGCAGAGGTATGAGGTGGGCAGAAAGTGTGAGAGTTCAGCGCTGTATCGCTTGGTGCAAAAATGCATTGGCAGAGCACATAGGTGTAAAAATATGAAGATAGAAAAAGAGGGAATTCAATTTCTTCCATTTTGAGCCTTTATTTTACTAAAGAGGTGAAAAGTTCTTAAAACATCAAAGAGAAAGCTTTATGGATTGTTTGAGCTGTGAAAAACTCAGTTTGGTTCACACAAGCATTGATGATTTTCTCACTTTCTATTGATATGTTATGCATGAAGTTATCACACCAGTGATATTTCACAGTGTTTCTTAGACCCCTGAAAGGTCATGGGATCAGTTGCCAACAAAGTTCTGCTACAAATGCCGATCAGACCTACAGTATTCAGTGCTAGATAAGGTATGCCTAAGCATTTTTCACTTTGAAGTTCACTGAAAAGTTTAGGAACACACCAAACTATTTGCTATTGAGCACATTAAAACAGGACAAAGAAATCTTGTTAAAAATGAAGATGCTCCTCACATCTATCCAGCATGTTATGGAGCACCAGGTGGAAGCATTAGAAAAACGACAGGCCTGCTGAATAATTTGAGAATAAGGGATTTGTTATACCATCAAAGGATAAAGATCTTCTGGTCTCTTTGAACAAATCCATTCCTCATACCTTAATACTCAACAATGAATAGTAAGATACTTGCACAAAGAAAACTGGAAATCATACAATCATTTAGGTTGGAAAAACCTTTAAGAACATTGAGCCTACAATTTACTGAGCTGCATGAATGAAAGTCATCTGTAAGTGTGTAAAATGCTGGACTACTGATGAAGGAAGATTGTAAGAAGGAAGATTGTAAGAAGGAAGATTGTAAGAAGACACATATACAACCTGGAATTAAAAAAACAAACAAACAGCATAAAAGAATGGGGTGTGAATGAAAAATAGTCAAATGAATTTCTGTTTCCAGCCTTAATAAATGAGTCTGACAATTTTTAATTGTCAAAAAAAAAGTCAGGAAAAAAAGATTGTCAGAAAAAACGAGTAATAAAAAAATTACCCTTTGTAATTTGTAAAGTTATTTAACAGCTCAGTGTGAAATGTTCTGCCAAGTTTTAAGTCTGTCACAGAACTGAGATACAACCATTTAGGGTTGTTCCTGGTCTGCTGCAGGCTCTGTCAGGGAAGTTTTGGTTTTAGCAACCAAGACAGGAGTCTTGTTCAAAATTTCCTCTGTTCTAATGCTTGACATAGATTCTGGAGCTCCAGAAGAGACACTGAGTCTGGCTGACGCTCACACATGAATCTGTACTAGTCCTACAGTTCTGCTGCTATGGTCCTGCTATGGTTCACAGCATCTTTGGGACAACTGACTCTGTATTTCCCTGATACTAACTTTCTTAATGGTCTTAACTGAGAAAATGATCGTGTTTCTGAGACAGGAAGGGGACCTGTGAGAGAGTTTTTCTCAGGACTCTGACTGTGTTGTGGAGGCAAAAATTAGGCTACTCATATACTTCTGCCTGTAGAGATGCTGAGGGAGAAGTCCACTTTACATATGTAGAGTAGAAGTGACTCCATACTGACCTAATTTAAAATTCATTCTGCCTTACTTATCCACAGCACTCACCAGTTTAGAGAAAAGAATGAGTGCCTGAGAGATGGCCAGACGGATAGAGACGGTGCAAACACAACTTGCTGGCCATGGTGGGTAAACTGAGAAACCCATTGTCCTGACTTATTTTCTCAGTCACTTTCTAGGTTTACATCTGCTGCCCCCTCTGTGCACGCCTCTGGGGTGGTGGAGAACCACACCAGGAAGAGTTCTTGACTTCTCAGCCACCAGAGATCAAAGAATCTACTGGCACTGTGGTGCATGATAGCTCTCAAGTGGCTACTCAAATGTAGGCTTGTTAATGCCTCAAAGTGCCTATTTTGCACTCAAGATGGGGTATGAAGGTCTTGATTTTCAGCCATCCAGGACAATGCTGTCTCTGTTTGCAGAGGTTATGTGAACGCTGGATGGGAAAGTGATCTGAAATAAGCTGAAACACCCCTATGATAACTGCAGTGAGAAAGTTAATTTAGTGATGCATTGAGCACCTTCACATTCTGCCAGGTAGAGATGTAGAGGATTACAAACAAACTTTTTTTGCTTTTATAAATTTACTAGTCTTAATTATAGCCAACATCAAACCTAGCTGGAGAAATCTTTTGTTGGTATATTTTGTATGTAACTTTGTTTTAATCTATGTTCTTAACTCTTCAGATACTGTTCTATTGACTGATCTCATTGTTGGCATTTGGTGATGTTTATCTCTCTGAGGATTAGGTGGAGTTTGCTGATACATTTCAGAGATACCTGGGTACTTTGAAATATGCTTATGATACAATATGTATCAATACAGAAATGAAAAAACAGGGTATCTGGGCATGTAAAAAACATGAAAGGAAGTGTTTTGACAATAGATCGTGAAAACCATGATTTTGTATTGAAATTTCTTTCTGAAGAAAACTGGAATTTAGAGGGTTAAACTGCTGGTGTTCTGGTAAATAAGGATCTGGGCTCTTTATTTACTGCTTTGGTTCAAAACAATTTTAATTAGTTCTAAATAACAGCATAATTTTAAGTGAATTCCTGAGTAAGGTGAAAAAACCTTTTCCTTAGGATAAGATCACCACTATCACCATGTCTATTTTGTCTGCAGGATCTGCTTATTATCGACCTCTTCCCTTATCTGGCTCAACCCCCAGCTTGTAGCCCCCAGTGGTGGCTGTGCACCCCCTCTGTGCCTCGGTGGTCACCTTGCACTTTGTGAGCAAAGCACCTGCTGCCTTTGCAAATGGCCAATTGCTTGAGCCATTAACCATCAGCATTTCAGTCTCTCACACATGGGGAAGCAGCTGTGCCCCTGCAGCCCATAGAGCCAAGAGGGAGAGTAGAGATCCACCTACAGCCCAAGGAGACTCAGGCTGGAGCAGGTGGATGCCGGAGAGGAGACTGTGACCCTTGTGAGGCCTGTGCTGGAGCAGGCTCCAGGCAGGGAGCTGCAGACTCATGGAGAGAGGAGCCTGGGCTGGAGCAGGTTTCCTGGTAGGACTTGTGACCGTGGGGGTGACCCAGGCTGGAGCAGGCTGTTCCTGAAACAACTGCACCCCGTGGAAGAGTGACACACATTGCAGCAGAAGTTCACATCCCCTGTGGGAGGGACCCTACAGTGGAGCAGGGGAAGGACTCCTCTCCCTGAGCAGCAGCAGGAGCAATGTGGGATGAACTGACTGTAACCCCCAACCTCTGTCTTAGGGGCAAGAGGCAGAGCTGGGAAGGAGAGAGAGCTGGGAAGGTCTTTTTAAGATTTACTTTGGTTCTCATTATTCTGCTCTTATTTTGTTGGCAATAAATTCTGTTAATATCCCCAAGTTCAGTCTGTTTTACCTCTGACTGCAATCACTGGGTGATCTCTTGCTGTCCTTAACTCATGAGCCTTTCGCTGTATTTTCTCTCCTCTGTCCAGCTGTGGAGGGGAGGTATGGAGAGGCTTTGGTGGGTGCCTGTCATCCAGCCTGGGTAAACCTACCACAGTGACACTATGGATAGAACTAGAGAAAAGACTCTATACACAGTATACTGCTGGTTGTGTTTATTCATTAGTTTGTTTGTTTGTTTTCTCACTTATCAATGATTATAGGTTTTTCTGGTCTTTTACTTGTCAATAGTTATGGGTTTTTCCATTCTAAGCTGGCAGAATTAATCCTGTGGGACAGGTATGGTGATGTACATAAAGTTGTGTAGGTGAGTGCAGGGGTTTTTCAAACAGTCTTTAAATACTCAGGGCATTGAATTTATAGACCGTCTTTCTAAAATAAAATGCTTGGGAAGGAATTGTGTGTTTGAATTCATAGAAGACATATCAGTGCCCCTATTTAAACAGTATATCTAAACAAGGATATGAATTCAGTGAGTGTGATCTTCAGCTGAGACATCAGTTTACAAACTGGTTAATTATGTATCTTAAATACATAATTATATCAAGGGAAAAGTCTGCTTATGTGTCAAATAACTGGGTATTCTATCACCAAAACTAAAGTAATTTTCCAATTGCTTAGGAAAGGTATTTTTTCCTCCTCTTCGTTTTAGAGATCAAATAGAGCATACCCTCCATTTTCTTGTCAGAATTAGAAAGCTAAGTTAAGAAGATGTTTAGAGAGAGGGGCTGTTTGCTACCTTGCTGTTAAAATCATGTTTTTCTTGTCTGTAACCACAATATTTTCAACATTGTAATGTTAGGCAGGAAGGACAAGATTGCTAGCTATCATCTCTGATTTCACTGTTTCCTGATTCATGTCTTATGTGGCCTAAAATTTCTGTAGATAAATGCAGTTTCCAAGTTAAACACAGATGCGGTGCAGTGTAATTCTGGCAGGTGCTATTGTGTTTGTGCTATAAGAGGTGTTACCTGATCTTGCTTGTCTTTAAATCTGAGCAGACAAGGGGGATGATTCGGCTTTCCCTCAAACATGCTCAGTGATGTAAAAAAGAAATCTTCCCCAGCAGGTACTTTTCAGAGGTGAACCAGGTCCACAGCCAAGAGCTTGTTTTCCAGTCCTTCCTAGACTCTCACAAATACCTGCCTGTTGTACCTTGGGAATTATGCTTTCCCTTGCAATTTTTGAATGTGCTTTGCAGCAGTTTGTGGAGATGCTGATACACAAAAGGATAAAGGTTAAGGGTGTTCTAAGAGATATCAGACAGAAAATAGGTAGGGGGGGAGAAATTGGCAATATAATGCAGAGATTAAGAAAGAGAATGTGTTGCAAAAAAGGATGTAAAGATGCATGCAAATAGGAGAATTAAACAGGAAAAAATAAGATAGTAGGCCATGATTGAAAATGGTTAACATGAAAACATAAGGCAGGCAAAAAGAGCTAAGACAATACTTATTGAAATTTCATTCATCAGAGGAACAAGAGAAACAAGAATCTAATTTTCATGAGCATCCTAAAGTTCAGCAGGCATAAAATCATGCAGTTAGATTACAGAATACCAACACTCTAAATCATGCATACATACATACAAACAAGATGTTTAAAAAAATAAATGTAATCTTATTTTAAACAGCTTATGGTTCCCCCCAGAACCAATTTAGCCATTTCGTCTGTAATACCCTGGCATGGTTCCTGTAAAAATGGGAGCAATTTGAGATTCAGCAAGTTGGTTAGCAATTTAACTGAAAAAAAATCAACCTGGTATAGTCAAATAATGTTAAAAGGTTTTACTTAAGCTCAAAAATCACAGAATTCAGGCATGACTAAAGTGGTGCTACTTAACCCCCTCCACTCTGTTGAAGGATTACAGCAGCTATTCATTGTTTGAAATCTCTTTCAACACTTAAATCCAGCAGATTAAAGATAGGATTTTGAGAACTGAGTACTAGGTGAGGAGATTGTGAGAAGCATAATGATAGAAGGAGCCATTGTCATCAAATTATTTTAATTTGATAGTTATATTTATAGTTGTGGGGGATAATGCGTAGGAGCTGGAAATATTTTTAAATCCTGTTTCATTTCTTGTCTGTATTTTTTCTTTTTGAGTGTTATGTCTGTTGTGCCTGTATGAAAGTTGCTCAGAAACTAGAGATAATGCTCAAGTTTAAAAGCATCTTTTTTGCTTTTACTTCTTCAATATTGTAGCATGATTCTTGTGGTTATCAGAACACATTGATTTGTAAGAAATCAGATGCTTGGCTAATAACAAGTACTATAAAATCTGGAAACCATTAATAAAAAATTTTACAAAACGACTGCTTCTAATAGAAAATAAACAAAGTCTACATTCTTCTTATTCTCTGTCATAGACAAATGTGTTTAAGGAGTTTTGACAACTGTGTTGTTTTGATTTAATCATTATATTCCTTGCAGAAATATTAATATCTACCATAAAATATCTATCACATTTAGGCATATCTATCTTATTTACTTAAGATGAATAGAAGTTGCAATGATTTTGTGGTAACAACTGCTAGAGAATTTTGGCACAAAGTTAGGCTTTATTTCTCAAAATGGGTGACTGTAAACTTTAGTACCAATAGATTCAATGAGATTTGATAGAGATTAATGATGCATTTGAATTTCAGGCACTATGTGTTTTGTTGAACTGTGAGATGGGGTATTGCTCTTACTTTTTCAGGTGAATGCTCTTTTTGAAACTGTTGTCTCAAGTAGGCACTGGATCAGCTTTTGGAACAGAGGTTTCATCATAATTCTGCACCCATTAAGCCCTCTCATAACAAGTGATTTTTTAGGTTTCTAATTTTGCTTTATAACAAATCTGATCCTGAGACAATCAGAAGGACAAGTAGGGACAGAGCAATCTGTTAGTCTATTGACAGAAGAGCTACATTACTTAAGTTTTTGTTATTAATGTTTTTGCTGGTTACAACGAATAGTGATTCTCACAAATTCAAATAGTGCAGAAAAATTAAAATAACCACACTTTCTATATCCAACCAAAATGCCCTCAGAGATTTCATGTTCCCTGACTGTCCCACAGTAAGAAAACATATGTGAGAGCTCACCTTTAAAGGCTTCATAAACCCAAGCTCAAGAACCATGAGCAAAATAAATTAGTCCCACATACCTTGCAATGGCATGAAAGTCATTCCTCTCACTACATTGCTCCACCCATCCATCCACCCAGAAGTACTGCTGAATTCTGAGTATTCCCAAAGCCTTTGATTTAAGCTAGAAGAAAATTTTGTTTTGAGATCAAAAGATAGTATGCCAGTTGCACAAATGATGGCATTTCCCACCTTGGCATACAGGTGAAGGTGGACTGGCTGCAGGATTTCAAATGCTGTAAGACCAGAGCTACTGTGGCTGGATGATAAAAAGTAATAGTACAGCAGTGAAGCAGCCCCATCTGAGAAAAGGAGGTTACTCTGTCCTGTATATTTTTGCTGAAGGGAAGAATTATTTGTAACAGGAACCAATGACTCATTTTTGTGATACTGTGCCATTTTCTTATCTGTTTATGGTACTAATTGTTAATGTAATTTAAAACTAAATATATGAACTCTTACAGCCTTAAATGTTATGCCTTCAGAGTAACACAGCAATTAAAATATTGTGATTAAAATACTCTGGGAATGTATTTTTCTCTTGGAATTTTTTTATAATATTAAGATGAATCCCACTGTGGCTTATGTCAGTCTTGTCAAATTCTATGATGTCAGCCATCAGAAAGATAAGTGGAACAAAGGGTGGAAACAAAGAGGCAGGTTACTGAACAGGAGACAAATCAGGATGTATATATAGCATGAGATAGAGACGATGACATAAAAGGATGAACAGAGAACTGACAGTACAGTTCTGTACCAGAGCAGAGGTGGAGAAAAAACCTGATGTTACAATGAAAAGGGAAGATAGCTCTATACAAGAGTGAAAATCTCCATTAAGCCACCTCCAGTAAACAGTCTAAAAATACTGTAACAACCTTAACCTGCTTAAAAATAGTTTGAAGGTATCTAAGTGCAATTTTGTTTGACCATTATTTGTTCCCTTCCTATCAGAAATCCCAGGGACAGGTTTCCCTGAGACATACTCAAAGGTTTAGTCAAGAAGGCATTAATGCATTTTTGGTGTTTATACCATCCTTGTTTCTAACATTACAGTGGCCCAACTGACTACTCGTGATAGTGCTATTTAGTGTTTTTTCCCCCACAAAAAAAATATGTCTCCCATTTGTAATTATGTCTTTTCCCACCTAGTTTGTCTTTCTGGATCTGCTAATCATGAACAACACTCCTAGTTAATACGAAAGGAAGGATAATATAAAACACAGTCTTTAATTTATTGTAAAATATCACATGGCAGTGCAAGTGAGTTTTGTGAGTTTGTGTGTAGCATTACAGCAGATGACTTGTTCCACCAAATGGACGTGAGGTGCCTGCCACCCTGGTACCCCAGCCCTTGTGAAAACCAGATTGCCTACAGTGAACTGCTGCTACTGGTGTTTTCAAATATTTCAACTGCTTTGTTTGCATGTTAAAAGATAGAAGATTACATGGATTGTCTTTTCCTTTCTTTGCTGACTCGGAAGCATCTCAGTGGTATTTGCAGCAGTTGGTTATATGGAAACATACTCTTAAGGAAGAACATATTATTTGATTTTATTTCTCTGTCACCAAATGTGGTTTAACAGTGAGAAAGAGGAAAAGCCAACTGGCAATTTGCCATCGTCTTGATGGCAACAGCATGTATTATTTTAGTCCTCAGGAATCAATTTGGGAACCACCCTCTAGGAGGGAGCACTATAAAGAGAAATGTGTTGTCTGTGGCTGCTCTTAAACATGAAGCTCCATGAGGAATTTAGATTTTTATTTCAGAAGCAAAGCTGGTGGCAGAACTCTAGTGAATATCAATTCCTGCTCTCCCATAGCTGAATGTTCTCCACAGAAATCTATAATCTCAGGCATTTTGTAGCACCGCCTGTCAGCTGTCCTGGATCTTGATCTTACAGTATGTAAACTTCTTCCATAAAGGTTTTTAAAACACAACCCATAAATTTCAGTGTTTGTTTTAGAAAGGCAAGTGTGAATTTATATGCATGTGATGACAGTAAAACAAGCTTTTTGCCCAGTAGAAGACTGAGGCATTTTTTTGCTCATAGAGCAACTTGCAGCATCCACCCCAGAAAGGCTGTTGGACGAGATTGTCAGAACAAAAGTCTCCTTCACGGAGCAGTGCAAGGGATCCACCACAAAGGAAGGTGAAAAAAAGAAACATACTGGAAAGCAGCAGAGAAACAATTCCAAGGATGTGGCAAGGGTGTTGAAGAAAAACCAAGATGGGAAGATAAGTGAAAAACAGAAATACAGTCACAGGTCTTTATCTGAGATTAATTTCTGCCTCCCACAGGGGAATAAATATTATTTTCATACTTAATGGAACTTCAAAATTCCTTTAAGATTCCTTTTTCAGTGGAGGGCTAATTTCAATTAACCTCATGTTTTTTAACTCTCACATGAATTTCCTCCTGATAGCTAGCATCTAGATAGTGAAAGAATTGATGCCATTTACAAATCCTTCAGGGAGATGTTTCAGTAATTTATGCTGCATTGATGTCAAGTGTGTACAAAGCAACATTTGTAGGTTAAGGAGGTCAATAAATGACCCTAGGTTAATGATAAACATATATTTTTACTAAGAGGTCATAAAGAACCCCAGAGTAGCTAGCAGATATATAAAGTGTCTGATCACCCTGTCTTAGTGTCTCTCAAAACATTGAATGGTGTCATCTTTTCACCAGAAATTTGATTGTCCTTAAGAGAAAAATCAGAAGAATACATGGATAAAAACACAGCTTAGAAGATTGTAACATCAGCTGACAAAATCCAAGAGGCTGAAGGTGTGACCTAGGACACAGCCTCTGTTTTTCTTTGTAGTAACACAAGAAAAAAGCTCCACTCCCACCATTGAACTTCCTGGCTTTTGTCATTTTTGTCATGATGCTAACATTGATAAGCATTCATCAGTGCCAAAGGGGTGTGTGAAAATGATTGCATAAATACAGTATTACTATGCATATAATTAATAAGAGAAAACATGCACAAGCTACTGCTGTACTTGACTTGTTTGACTTTCATCAGTTGAGCAAGAATCTGTACTTAGTTTCAAGTGTTAATATGAAGTGGGGATGAGGGAAATGTGCTAATTCTTGGAACCAATGCCCTTCTGAAGAGTGACAAGGTGGAATTTTCTAGGATACTTGAAATTTCAGTCCACTAGTATGATTATAGCATGTTGCAATGCAAAGTGGAATTTCCTAGTTAAGAATGTATCTCAGGTTCCTAAGCCCCAGGCCAGTGAAAGCTGAGTATGCTGTGAAGGTGAAAATGTTCAGTCTCCAAAGCGAGAGAGCCATCCACATCAATTTGCAGCAGGCTAAGTGGCATCAGCTATGGGAGGAAAGCTATCAAAGCCTAGCTTTGAGAGCTGTGCTGCACAAGTTGCACAGCACAGACTGAAGGAATCTGCATAAACAAATTAGAGACTTACAGCTGAAATGCTCCAGCAGCACTAAGTCTATAGAAGCACAGTGCTGCAGGGAGGAAGATGATGCAGGAGAAGAAATGTCTCCTGTGTAGCAATAAGCAATGTCAACTGTGTTAAGGAAGGAACTTGATTGGCTTATATTCTTTAGCAGCTGGGATTTACATCAGACCATACTTCAGGGAAATCTGTGAAATAAGCTTTACTTGTGGTATTGCAAAAACTTTGAGATTTTACATTTGCAAGTACATGTACAAATTTATATATGCATATCTGTAGCCTATGTGAGTCTGCATCTCACTCCTCCCCCTGAGATCCACCGAGGAGTGAGCACCAAATCTGAAAAAAGACCCATAAAAAAGCCCTTCTGTCAAAGCTGCCAGAATTCTCCCGGTACCACCACTAAGTACAATGACACTGATTAGGTGCATTGATTCAGTGCAAGTTAAAAAGAGGCCCAGGCTGCTTCTTAAGTTTTATGGCATCTGATGATTCTCTAAAAGCACATATCCTATGAATTTTGTTATTATAGTAACATCTGAAAGCAGCCAAGTTTTCTGATTTCAGGTTTCACTTTGCTCTTCTGAGACAAGCAATGCTTCTGAGTTAAAATTGGCTGGTAGGAGATAATTAGGTAACATTTATGGAAAAGTGCTTGGAATGGTGATAATACTGCATTTTCAAGAGAACTATAGAACCTCCAAATAACACTTGTTTGTATTAATCTCTTCTTATTTTCTTTCAAAGTATGGTTGATTGTAGACACAAAATCTGAAAGCATAAATTGCAACCTGGTATGAGTGTGTACTGAATGTAAGGTGTCACTGTAAGATCCTTTCAAAAGGTATACAGAAGAGAAAGGTATACAGAAGAGAAATGTGTATGGAATCAAAAAGGAAATTGTTGATAATGTTTTTAGCTATACACAGACCCCGACACAGAGAAGCCTATGTGTGGGAGAACACACTGTCCAGACAGAGACCAAGAACCAAGCTATATTGCCAACTTTATACATGATTCTGAGCTTCCAGAAAAATTTTTTTTCAGCTTTAAGGAGTTTTAAATCTCAGCTCCAAAATTAACTGCTTCTTCAATTTCTAAATTTTTCAGGTATTTGTTGTATACTTATAACAGTTTCGGGAACTGCATAGCAGTAGCAGGTGTTGAAAAACTAGGTTTTTTTCCTTATAATGAGAACAAATAGTAATGGAGATCCTTAAAAATGCAATTTAATCTGTGTATCCAAACACACAGCCCAGGACAGATTTTACTCACAGGCAGCTTTCAACAAATAAATACTTTTTTTCAGCTGTAGAACTGAAATGGCCTATACATATTTGAAAAGCAAATTTCTTGTTACAGGGAGAAAAAACTGTGGCAGAAACTGACAGGAGAGCTTGACTGGTGCCCTCTGTCCTCACTAGCATCCTCGGTTTCCTCTTTTGGAAAGAGACCCTTTGCAATGCTGAATACCTTAAGATCTGCTGGGTTCTTATCTTCAGGTTCCTGCACTTGAATATTTTTTGTTTTAAAGTTCAAGTTTCCAGGCTATAAATTTCAAGCACTTTTATTTAATTAAAAGCTAGGCACCATACATTAATGTATGATTAATATCTTCTTATAAACAGTTTCAATAAAACATTATATATAATCACTTGGAAATACATGTTGAGATTGTGTGCATTTTTCTCCTCCTCTGAATGCCAAGCTCAGCACACACTAGCAGATGCCAGGTGGTGTGCTGCTCCCTTTTTAACAATTTGCTCTCATCACTTCCCTCTGACTTGGTAGCTCTCTGAGGAAGAGGAAATAAGAGGTTCAGTGGAAGCTACAAGTATTTTCAAGGAATGACTTTCTATATGACAAGTTTGGCATCTCAGATGGTTAGATTTAAGTTGTGCTATTTTTTCCAGTGGGGCAGGATTTGAAAGAAACTGTAAAAAAGAGTAAGTAATAAATGATTTGTCACCAATCAAATGGTATGTCTTGATTTTGATCAATTCCTGAGCAGTCTTCAGGCATAATTTGTGAAAGAGTTTGTTGCTGTGAGGGACATGCTTCCACCTTATACTGGCATAGCTGGACAGCTCAACAGAATTCAGCAAGATGTAGAGATGGACAAAACTGATACAGACATACTGCCCAGAGATCTGTTTAAATGTTCTTCTTCTCTGCTGAGCTTTATTTATCTCTTTGAGCTTCATGCCATCCTATTAAAAGAAAGAAACATCAGAGGGGAAAAAATAGTGATGGTTCAATGAAGTTTGTACTCTAAACCTGAACACACGGGTGACCTATTCCCAGTGGTTGAAGGAGACCCTGGAAATGAGTTGGGAAGGGAAAGATAATTAAAGATAATGACAAAAACTGAATACTTTAAAATAATTGTTGCCACCCAATTTGAAAGCAGGAACAAACCTGAGGCAAGACATAAATCCAGAGTAGGTGGTATTATGGCAAACTAACACTTGTTTCTGATAATGTGCCCCAGAGTTGGAGGGTAACATTAGTTTCACTCAAACCCCTTCTTCCACTTTATCACTCAAGTGTTGTTAATGGAGCAAAAATGATGTAGAAGTCAGAAACGACTCAACCCCCCAGGCAGTGCTGACATGATGGTTTGGCATGGTTTTATATTCCTTGTCTGCACTTCAAATAAACATCAGGCTTCTTTACTGTTCATTTTGCCTTTTCTGAAGTTTTACATGAATATGTCTAACTGCTATGTTATGAAATACTTCTGTGTCCAGCAACACATGAAAAGCTTTGATCAAATCCCTCTCTGATCACACAAAGACCTCTCCTTTTTGTTCCATATTTTCAGGGTATTGAAAGCCTGCTATGATAGTAGAACAGTCTGTTCCAATACGGAAGAGTAGATGCTTTATATAGCAATTTTGGGTTGTAGAGCACAGTATTATGATTTCCCTCTGGGAGAATTTCCCAGTGTTGATATGGAACTAGAGTCACAAGCTTTGTGATTCACAAACTACACCCAGAGTCTTCTACAAAAATAGCTTAATTAGGAGGGCTGCCTGACAGATATGCTAGACAATAGTATCACCGCTGGAGCTAGCCAGGAATTTTGTGACAAAATGGCTTTTCATCATAGCAAAATGACTCATCAAGCCTAAAACTTTCAGGGGAAACTTTGTCTTTCATCCTACCTTTTGGAGAAAGGTTTTGCAGGCTCAGGGTAGAAATAATGACAAAAGCTACAAAGCTGGTCAACATTGCTATGACAAGGGAGCTTATCAAAAACACCTGGCCTGGTTCAGACTGGAGACTCATATTCCAAATGTCCCTTGCATATCTTGAGTTTTCTCTGGAAGGAGTAATTTCTGCTTCAGGGGGGCTGTTCTGTTCTGTGCAATTAAAACAGTGTGAAGCAGAGACCTGAGCCTTGTTCCTCTCTGCTCCTGGTGACTTCTGCCCTGTGCTACGGAGCGGTGTCACCCTGTGCTGGCGCTCTGGCCGCTGAGCTGCCTGAAGAGGAGAGACCCCAGAGAGGAGGCTGAGCAGTGAGGACTCAGACATTCATCTGCAGCAGAGTGAGGAGCTCCCACATCCAGGTCAGCCCACTGACTTCTCATCTTCTTTCCCTCCCCAGCTGAAGAGATTGAGGGGGAAATATCCCACTCCTGGTTATTCCTCATAACATTTCTATTTTTCAGCATCTGGTGAACAAGCAACTCTTTGCTCCTGAGCTCTGCCATAAGATAATTCTCTGAGAAACCTGGGTACACTGTGTTACCAGGCCTGCGAGGAAATGCATCAGGTGGCAAACAACCTGTTGCTGCCTGTGCCAGAAAGGAAATATTTCTTTCTGATAGCTGCTTTAGTCCCTTGGACCAGGATGCACTGAGAAGAAGAAATACACATGCGAGTGCTCTTAGGACAGCTGAGTTCTGTTGTCAGAATCAACATTAGGAAGCTCAGACAAAGCAATTCTAGATTAGAAGCACTTTATTTTAATTTAAACATTGCCTGCACTGTTCCATGCAGCTTCCTTTTCATAACAAACCTTCAGTTTTTCATTTCTTCTGTTAGCTCCTGAAAAACTATTTTATCTCTTAATGTACCGATATCACTTCTCTCTTTGGAAAATCTTTTCCCCTTTGTCCAGACTGCTGCTGCTTCTTTCTGCTCTATAAAGTGTTCATGAATATGGAAAAAAAAAGAAAAAGTCTTTTTAAATACAGTTGAATTTTGGGGATTGTGTTAAGCCTAATATGTATTCAAATGAACATTGCTGCCCTTGCAGTCTCAGCTCTCCTTCAGTCTGGTTGGAGAACTGAACTGTGACACAAAATTTCTCAATCACAACAAATCAGGGATAAGGAGATGGAAAGCATGTCTAATACTGAACTTTGTCTTTCTTTTAGGTCGGATAGATTTGCCTACATCCATGACTGACTAGAACTTTTTTTCACTTCTTGTTTTATAATTTTTCCCCACGATTGGGCCATGTAACACAACAGGCAAAGTATAAAATTAAAGGATAGATGGTATTATTTATACATAGGTGTGGCTTAGTTTCCCCGAGGCTGCAGGAGCTGGCTGAGAGAAGAAGGCAGGCAGGCGACGTCAAGATGGCGAAAGGGAAAGTTTATTTACCAGAGGGGTTTTTATACCATTAATATTCTAGCAACTATTGGTCAGAAAAGAAATCCACCTCCTAAAACCATTGGTCACAGCCAAATGACACCTGATACCAAACACAGAGATTAAGAAAGTAAAAGAATGCAACTTATCTATGTTCTCTCTGAGAAAGAGCAGAAAGAGTTTCAAAACAGTGCAACCACACATAGGCAGAAATATGCCCAGTTTTGCCAATGACTGCAAGTAGAAAAACCTGTATTTAATAAGAAATAATGTGTTACAGAAACCAGTACAACTTCCCCTCCACACAAGTGCTTCCTATAATTTTAGTCCACTTCTCAATCATAGGAAGTTCCCTAAGTAAGAATTTTTATAACATGCTGAGGGAAGGAAAGCACAATGCCAAAAATAGGCAGTCAGGATTATTATTAGTTTGTTCCCACAAAATCATGACATCATCTTAAAAGGAGTACATTTGGCTATTTTTTATATTTGTCTCTGGTTTTTTGCATATTAGAATTTGTGTTTAAAATATTTTGTGTAACAATATGGACAAGGCATTTTTTAAAAGGACAAAGAAAACATTTTCACATAATACCTTCAATTCAGGAGAGATCTAGGAAAATCACATAGCACAAAGCCCTCAAAAAAATTGCCAGAGTTGACAATATAGCCTCCAAATTATAATTTTTTTCACTGCAGGTTTCTATCCTGGTAGACCATCCAGAGTTCAGATCTGGGATACAGAATAGTCCCCCTTGAATGCATTCTTTCCTAACTAGGACAAGAGACCTATTTATTGTCACTTCCATTTGCACTGCCACAAAATATGACACTTTAATTCATTGTAAGCATCACACAAGACTGTTTCACAATGTCTGTATTTGGTCTACAACAGTAACTTTTGCTTAAGAAAAACAATTGCTATTTGGAGGAAGTTCAGCTGCTCCACAGACTTTTCACAATCTAGCTGTCAGAGGGAGATTCATGGAGAGGCCATTAAAATTTAATATTTCAAAAGTGAACTCTATTGTACGCTTAGCAGGTATTTTTAGCTTCCAAAATTATTTTTATTGTTTCTCAGAGACTAAATAATAGATACTAAATGGGAGAAATTCTTCTTTTGCTTACCAGTGAATGGATCCAGAATAACTCCATTCTCTTGAATTGTATCACTTCAGTTTAAGGGAAAGCAGGATTAGTTTTTGTATCTCTTTCAGTTCATTGTGTTTCTGTAAGTGTACTGCTGTATTTCACTATTTTCTTAGTGTTAGTTAAACAAGTATATGGGGTTTTTCTGCCAGTTCAGGCAATTTTGTTTCTCTTTCTTCAGTAGTTATTTCATCGAATACTCTCTAAGCACATATTTACCAGTCTCTGTAATATTAGTTGATATGGTATAGAGATATTTTATTGTCTTCCTAATGTTAGTTGATAAAGTAAGTATTTCTCCGTTATTGGAATACTGTAGCTCTTTATATATATAAAGGAGGTATTTCACACTTTCATGGTTGGGAGTATTCTTCCATTTGTCTGCAATATTTCATTACAGTGCATTTGAAAGTTCCAAAATTGATTTTTCAGCCTATAATGTGTTTTGTACAGAACTTTCTTAGTCTTAATATTGATTTCACTGTATCTTTCTGTCTACATTTTTTGTACTTCCCAATTTTCTTTAATATTAGCTTTGGGTATAAAAGGAAGTGTAAGTCTTGCTCTTTGATGCTACTTGGACTTTCTACTCTGGACTTTTTCCTCTTCTAGTAATGTTTAGTCTTAAATTGACTTAAAAGTCAAGAGTCCCTCTGGCTGTCAAAAACCCCACAATTATTAAAAAAAAAAAAAAAATCAACACATCAACCTCCCTACAGTATCTTTAGGAGTTGGCATTTCCCACGCCTCACCCCGCTCACCCTCTTGCATTCCAGTGTTCATCTCTCTTCTTCCTTGCTTCCAAGTTTTCTGTTTCTTATTTACTACATCCTTCATTATCCTTCAGCTCCTTTACTACATGTCATCCTTCTCCTTTTTTCCCATGGTACCTTACCCAATTACATTGTTCCCTGCTTCTTCTCTTCTAGCCTGCTTTTCTGCTCTATTTCCCCAGTTTCTCCCACTGCCATATTGATGGAATGCAGAAACAAAGAGTGGATATTTTTTCACTAGGGGCAATTTAATGTTTGACTGCAAAGACTTCAGAGAGGCAGTGACCATATTTGTTGAAAGTATTCTACCTAGAGTTGTGCTCAGAGCAGTGGGAGAAAATGGCATATTGATAAAGGGGAAAAAACTTAGAGATTACTTCAGGGGCCAAGTTTTAAGGAAACAAAGACAGTCATCACACTTCTGATAATCCTGTAAGCATTGAGGTCTCACTTCTGCAAAATGTCCTTTCTCTACCACTCTCAGTTTCTGCAGGCAGTGAGGTAGAATGGGAAAAACAAATGGTCTGTGATGAGGGAAAAGTATATATGAACCACACAGGGAGGCGCAAGCTGCAGCTTTTGCTTAAGGAGGAAATATTTCCCTAGTGCTTGATTCTAATTTTTCTTCTTTTTCAAAGTAGTTAATCTGACATTATGCTACACCAAATACAATAAAAACAGAATTATTTTCCACATAAGGAAAATGTTCAAAATAACTAGAAACTGGTTCTATTTCTAGAATGCTGCTTTTCATAACAGTTTTTACCATTCTCCTCTCTGTTATGACATGCTGTAGTGAATGTTGGCAGGACAAGAGGAAGCAAGCTGGAAAATCAGAGGTATGTATCACTGTAAATGGGGGTTATGGGGCTACAATGCTATGCACCAAAATTTTTTTTTGTTACTATTGTTATTATTATTGTTATTGTTATTGTTATTGTTACTGTTATTATCATTATTATTGTTATTATTTTTATTATTGTTATTATTATTGTTATTATTGTTATTATTATTGTTATTATTGTTATTATTATACAGAAATACCAAAATTATTTTGCCTGCTTCTACACTGGCGTTAACATATTAGGGAGTATTCAGTTTAATTCTCACATATTAGAGGTTGTTCACTTCTCACAGAAATCGGTGAGCACATTGTTGTGTATTTCTTGGGATAGACCACCGTTACTTACACAGGTATTTCTGGATTTCCTTTTGCAGTTCACTATGAGTCTGAAACTCACACAAGTGATGGATGGACTGAAAAACTACATGAGATTTTCCATTGTATTATTTAAACCTTCTGCACTAATGTTATTATGAGTGAACATAGTAACTTTACTAAGGGAATGAATGAGGTTTCATTCCCTGAATCTGATGGTATGTAAACCCCACATTTATAAGGTGTGGGCCATAGAGTACGACATTGAACTACAATTAATCAGTGTAAGATTTAAAGGCCCATGCAGTGGAGAATAAAATCTACATGGAGTATGTTTGGCTGGGAGAAATTGGGATCAACAAACATAAACCTTAAATGGTAATGTGCAAAAAAGATTCAGGTGTGTCAATCCAACTCTTAATTATGATGTAGGATTTTAGTCTGGAGTTGTCTCGTGATGGTGCTACACAGAGGAAAGGTATCACTATAACAGGTTTTTCGATCATTTCTCATATAACATTCCAGTAGCAGAAGCTCCCATTTTACATCAGGAAATTAAAATATGAGGTAGCATTATTAATAGCTTTATTGAGTGAAAATAGGTTAAAGTACTGCAGAAATACTTTGACAAAATTCCAGCCAGGCTTTTTAAAAGAACTGTTCAAAACTGCATAGAAAACCCTTTGAACGTAGATAGAGGGCAGACTTGAATGTAAGATTTCCTCAGCCAGTTTAATTCTGAAGGCTTTCATGGACCACATGGGCACAATGGACTAAGCACAGAAGTTGCAAAAGTTTGCTCTGTTTTTGACTTCTGTATAGACATACATATGTGCATACATTCAACAAAAGAACTGAAAAACCAGGAAACAGGGATAAAAGGCTGTAGAGAAAAGGGTATGACTTTCTTCTCTTCAATAGTATTTGTGGGAAAACTAATAAATAATCTTTTACAGAAAAGCTGGGTTTTAGGCAGAAGTAATTTTAATTTACTAATTCTGTCTTCATAATGGGGAACATTCATCATAACTGTATTGTAATTAACTGAAGTCATTCAAGGTTATTTTTGCCTAATCGTTTGACTGAGAAAAAGAACTTCTGAGGGATTTGAGGACATTTTGTTGCAACATGAATGCCTTCCTTAGGTCAAGTGATTGCATGTTTGATCATTCCTCTCTATGGTATGTTACTCTGCTTTACACTGAGAGGATGAAGAGCAAGAGAATTCCTAAAGCAGAGTTTTCATTCAATAATGTAATATTTTAAATGGCATTTTTGTTGGATCTGTAAAGCATATACCTCTCTTAAAGTGAGCAATACCAACTTTAAAGTGAACTGCAGAGCACTGAAATGGATGGAGCCCACAACATGGGATGGAAACTGTGGGTGCCCACCGGGAAATGCTGTGGGATCATTAATGGCTCTAAGCAAGTGGACTTGGTTTTGCATCTCATCCAGCACAAAGGGTACTACTGCCATTGTTGAAGGCAGCTGAAGAACTTGGATTTTTGCTCACCATGGCATTAAAAGGACTCACAGGTGTGTGCCACAGGAGTGGTCCT